>JAUPFT010000012.1:5303475-6545975 GCA_036936625.1 Parnassius smintheus behrii
CACACAGACAGACGGACAGACACAGACACACACACACACACACACACACACACACACACACACACACACACACACACACACACACACACACACAGACACACACAGAGACACACACACAGACACACACAGAGACACACACACAGACACACACACACACACACACACACACACACACACACACACACACACGCACACAGACACACACACACACACACACAGAGAGAGACACACACACACACACACACACCAGACACACACACACACACACACATACAAACACACACACACACACACACACACACATACACACACACACACACATACACACACACACACACACACACACACACACACACACACACACACACACACACACACACAGACACACACACACTCATACAGACACACACACACACACACACACACACACACACACACACACACACACACACGCACACACAGACACACACACACACACACACACACACACACACGTGCGCAAGCATGCACGCACGCACCATATATTAGAAAAATTTAAATAAATGTTTAATTTTATTGAAACAAAATCTAAACCTAAGTTAGTCAAAATACAAGAGTTATTTTGCAGTAACCGGAGAACTTTGCGGATAGCGTTCCGACTAATAAATGTAAACCAATGGGGAAGAAAAATTTCTTAAATAATTTCGAACATTCGGTCCTTTTTATGTTTTAAATTCGAAATGCGTGATAATGCATTACTATAAGTGATTTCATAGCGCACGCACAAATTCGTAAGTGTCGATCGGTAGGCAAAAAGGTTGTTGCCCATAAATCCCATTCTAATTTTAAATAAAAGTAGAAGCATCATTTACCAGTGTTTTCAAAAACGGCTACTCTTTGAAAAATAACCCTGAATTAAACATGTTTCGAATACAGTACCTACGCTAAATAGAAGTCATCACAGATTAATATTTTTTGTAAAAATTTTAGGTATTTTTTGTATTTTCAGCAATGTTAACACCTGTAATGTATATTTATATTACTGTATTGTGTATTATTGTATAACGCATATTGGGTACTTCCTTTACAATGTAGAGCTTTACCTAGAAGTTTTATATTTCATGCGAGAGTTCCGTGTGACTCTGCTGCGCAAGCGCGTTTAGCATAAGTTGGATTTTATAAGAAATGATTGTATTTGGGACTCAATAAACGACCGACATACGGTGAAGACGTATCTTTTCTTTTCCCCACATGTACCATGCCTCATGGCGACCCTGCCAGGATCATCAGAAGATGCCAGGATCCTAACAAAGAAATTACCCACTAAGTGAAAAACCAGTGCAAAAAAAAAGTCAAATTCGGAAGAAAGAAGAAAACCTTATAGAAGAAAGAAGAAAACCTTACAGAAGAATGAAGAAAACCATATAGAAAAAAGAAGCACAAATTCTGAAGAAAGAAAAAAGAAGCGCCCTATTTTGAAGAAAACAAAAAAAAACCAAGAAGAAACGCCAGTAATCCAAAGAGAAATAAAGGTACGAAATGGGAAAATCGCAATCGAAAGAAGTAGTCATAGCACAAAACGCAAATGGTGCAGCATCCGCAAATACAAGCCTAGAAGACGCTCACACAAACCACATCATACAAACCCTCATGATTGTATCCGTGGTTATACTGGCTGCAGCAGTTATCTATTACCTGATGAAAAATGCAGGAAGAGTGCCGTGAAAACTCTGAGGCGAGAACTCAACGCAATCTCGCTTGAAAACATCGCCCGCCCTACAACTAACTAGAAGATCTCAAGAGTGCAGTCCAGCCCAACATCAAGAGGTGTCCAGGGTAAAACCCGGCCCGCTTCAAGAAGATGACCCCATGCAGCCACACATCCTGTTTGCAGTGCTGTTCCCGCTTGCTCGCGCCGCCCTAAAAATGGTTACATCCACAAACACCATCGCCCCGCCCTTGTAATTAGTATGTACGTGATATTTTAACAAGTAAGTGAAATTATAATTTTCTAAGTGTTTTTACATAGTGTGTAATAATAGTTTCCTTTCCCTTTACTGTTACAAATTATATTTGTCGATTTTTTCAATGTCACTGGCTGAACTAAATAATGTGTACAGTAGTTTAAAAGAAATTGGAGATTATCTAGTGAAAATCAGACCAAAACGTAGAGAGAGTTCCGATACTGCAAAAGAAAAAGTTAGTGAAGCGAAAAATCTGTACAGTCGTTTGGAGTATATTTCGTCTAAAATCAAACTAAAAATAGAGAATTCTGAGATAAGTAGCGATGATTTTCAGGTTATTAATAGATGCATAGACGACATACATATCTTGTACAGTAATATTTTAAATTTAATGTCTCGTGAAACAGAAAGTTCCAATAACTCAGCCAGCATGGGCGCCTTTGATTTAAAAACGGCAATAGCCCTATTACCAATAATGACAGGCCACGAAAATATTACTACTCAACTGATAGATAGTATTGTGATGTATAGTGATATGCTTAACGAAAATGGCAAAAAACAATTAATTGATTTCGTTTTGAAAACTAGACTGACCCCTAGCGCCAAGCTGAGGTTAAAATCTAGCTACGAGTCCGTGAGTAGTTTGGTTTTAGATATGCGCACTCACTTAATTCAGAAGAAATCCGCGGTAGCATTGCAATCGCAGCTTAATAGCGCAAGCCAAGGCCGTAGGTCTATTGATAAGTTCGGATCTGAGTTAGAACAGTTGTTCGTCAACTTGACTATAGCACAGGCTGACGGTGATGACAAAAAATACGAAACACTTCGTCCTTTGAACGAGAAAATTGCGATTAAACGTTTCGCAGACGGATTATCAGATTCGCGTTTGAGCATTATCATAGCCTCAAGACAATTCCAGTCTCTTCCAGAAGCGATTCAAACCGCGCTGGACGAGAGCACATCATCAGCTCGTAACGAGCATGTGTTGAACATTTACCGCAGTCGTGACAATCAGTTTAATAGAAATAAAAGAGGCTCTAATAACGCTCGCTCAAATACTAATAACCATCAGAGAGCGCAAAGCGGATCGAATTCCAGGACATTTTTCAGGGGTAACTCTCGAGGGCTCAATCGTGGTAGGTACCAACGGGGTACTTCGCGAGGCCGAGGTTGGTACAACCCATCTCGCCCAAATGTAAACGCCCGCGTTTCTCAGATACAATCGTAGCACATTGAGAGCGTGGAACGCACTCGATCTGCACCGAATAGTGAGTTTTTTCGCCCCTACAATTAGTGATCATTTCGTTTGTAATTATAGCATAAACAATGTAGTAGATTTAAATGTAAGTAATAATAGCAAGGTAAGTCTTTTAGTAGATACGGGCGCGAGCATTTGTGTTATGAAATATGAGTGGCTCCTCGATAACCAGGAGTATTTGAATGAGTTACATTATGATAAAATAACAATTAAGGGCGTTAGTGGTAAATTAATTTCAGACAGTTATATTTACTTAGATTTAGTTTGTAATGGCATAACTTTTAGAGAGAAATTTTACGTTTTTAAGAATCTCTCTTGTTTTGCTAACGGTATATTGGGCGATAATTTTTTTAAGCGTTATAATGCGATAATCAACTACGAAACACGAACCTTACAGTTATCGAATCAGGATTCCGTAGTTTGTCTTAATATGGGTAGATGGAGTGATAGGTATAGACACGTCATACCCGCCCGTTGCGAAGTTATCAAACATATTCCTTGCACTTTAAGCGAAGATAGCGTTATTTTAGCTCAAGAAATTGAGGAAGGGATTTTTATCGCAGGAATGTCAGCTAAACCATTAAATAAAATTATTCCTATTAGAGTGTTGAATACGAGAAATGAGGATATTGAGATAGATTTTTCAAAGGTCAATGTCCATTCCATTAGTAACTTCGAGGTATGCCACCTCGAAAGCGAAGAAAAAACTGTTGAGCGAATAAACACTTTATTCGATTTACTTGATTTGAGTTATTTAAATGGGGAAGAAAGGCTCAGTATTGAACAAATCTGTGCCAAATACGCAGATGTTTTCCGTTTACCAGGTGATTCGTTATCAGTTACGAACTTAATGGAACATAGCATAGTTTTAAAAGATAACGTGACCCCAGTTTATTCTAAGCCTTATAGGGTTCCTCAGGCGTTAAAAGGTGAGATAGAAAAACAAGTTCAGGAAATGTTAAAAAACGACATCATTGAGGAAACCGTTTCGGAATGGTCTAGCCCAGTACTTTTAGTACCCAAAAAGGTCGATAAAAATAACGAAAGAAAATGGAGATTGGTCATAGATTACAGGAAATTAAACGATCGAATTCAAGATGACAAATTTCCGCTTCCCAATATAACGGAGATACTTGATTCATTGTCAGGCAGTATTTATTTTTCAAAATTAGACCTCTCCCAATCTTATTATCACTTGTCCTTAAATCCAAGTTCCCGTAAATATACTTCTTTTACATTAAATAAAATGCATCAGATTTCTTTAGATAATGAGTCACGAAAGTACACTACTTTTACGGCAGGAAAACAGTATCAAATGAAGCGGTGCCCAATGGGTCTCAAGACAAGTGCTAGTGTCTTTTCTCGGCTGATGACTATAGCCATGGCAGGCCTAAATTACGAAAAATGTTTTTTATACCTAGATGATTGCGTCGTAATCGGTTCTAGTATCGATATTCATAACAAAAATCTCATTAGCGTATTGAATCGATTAAGAAAAGTTAATCTCAAACTAAACCCGATTAAGTGCGAATTTTTAAGAAAAGAAATAGTCTATTTAGGTCATAAAATTACTCAAGACGGAATATTCCCAGATCCCAGTAAAATTGACACCATACGTAATTACCCACGCCCGACTTCTGCTGACGAAGTAAAACGACTCGTCGCGTTCGCCAACTATTATCGTCGGTTTATTCCACGTTTTACTGATATTGTGTTCCCATTGAATGCATTAACTAAAAAAGGTATTAGATTTGAGTGGACTAAAGATTGCGAAAGTTCGTTTATTACATTAAAATCTGCTTTAACGAACCCTCCAGTGTTGGACTATCCCGACTTTTCGGAAAATAACACATTTCAGTTGCAGACAGACGCATCTAAGTTAGGCTTAGGCGCCGTACTCTCAAATAGTAATGGAAAGGTTGTCGCTTACGCTAGTAGGAATTTGAACCCAGCAGAAACTAGATATCCAATAATAGAATTAGAATTATTAGCTATCGTGTGGGCAGTCCGTCACTTTAGGCCTTACTTGTACGGTAGAAAATTTAAAATCTTTTCGGACCATAGACCACTTGTTTACTTATTCGGTTTAAAAGACCCGTCTAGTCGTTTAACAAAATTCCGACTATACCTTGAAGAATACGACTTCGAAGTAGAATACGTTCCAGGGCGAAATAACGCAGCTGCAGATGCGTTAAGTCGACTCCCGGTGACGTCACGCAATTTGAAAGAAATGCAGGAAAAAGTAGTATCCGTTTTAACTAGAGCTCAAAGAAAAAGTTAGAGCCCCAAACGGACACCGGACAGATAGACAAACAGCCTCCAGTTAGTAGGCCTGATCAACCTACTACTGTAGAGTTGTTAAAATGACCCAATGACATAATAGAGTTGCGTTTTCCAGGAAATAGTAACGAAAAACATTTGAATAATGCGTATAATATTTTGTCCGACGCTAAACTTTGCACGTATAACCCGTCGTTATCGACCATATTTCTATATTCTCGATCATTATCGTCTCTAGAAGAGTTAGCGAGAGATCTAGGAAAAATGTGCATAAAATTAAATATAAAAGAATTACTCACAATTAAAAACAAGAGTAATGAGAAAAATATTAAGAGTTTGCTGCGCAGCATAAAAATGTATAAAATAGCGTCACCACGATTTTTGATTATTAAAGACATTAAGCGAATAAATAATAAAGAAGAAATTACCACGGTACTTAATGACTTTCACCTGTTACCAACAAGTGGTCATGCAGGCATGAATCGTATGTTAAATAATATTAAAAAATATTATTTCTGGCCAGGTATGAGCAATGACGTCATGAACTATGTCCGCAAATGTAAAAGTTGTCAAGTTCAAAAGCATACTAACAGAAATATTAGAGATCCTCTGACAATCACTTCAACTGCTAACTCAGCGTTTGAACAGGTTAATTTAGATATTATGGGCCCTTTAGATATAGATAACTATAATAATAAGTATATTTTAACAATCCAGTGTGATTTAAGCAAATTTGTAGAGGCTTATCCTTTACCTAGAAAGGATAGCGAAAGTGTTGCTAGGTCTTTCGTTAATAATTTTATTTTGCGTTATGGAATTCCAAGAAAAATTTTAAGTGACATGGGGACCGAATTTACCTCGTCACTTATGTCCGAAGTTTTCAAATTGCTACATATAGAAAAAATCCATTCAACGCCTTATCATCATGAAACCTTAGGAGGCATTGAAAATACACATAAACATTTAGGCGCTTACCTCAGAATTCAGTGCAATAATAACAAGTCAGATTGGAGCGAATGGGTTCCTTTTTGGTGTTTTTGTTACAATACAAGCGTTCATTCAAAAACAAAATATACTCCATACGAACTAGTTTTCGGCAAAATTTGTAATATTCCTAGTAATTTATCAACACATGTTGACCCACTGTATAATTTCGATGATTACCCTAAGGAGTTAAAGTACCGTTTACAAAAAGCACAGTTGGATGCTAAGGAAAATTTGTTAATAAGTAAAAATTTAAGAAAAATTAAGTATGATCAAAAATGTAATAAAGTACAATATAAGCCAGGAGATTTGATCTTAATAAAAAACCAAACAGGTAACAAATTAGATTGTTTGTATGAAGGACCTTATAAAGTTTTGGAAGAATTACCACCTAATGTAAAATTTCTGAAAAATAACAAAGAAATTATTTTACATAAAAATAATACAAAGCCATTTCACTTGTAATGTTTATCTTTGTAATAAAAAAAAATGTTTGCCTTTCAGACAAGTACCTATACATTCATTATGTTATTAGTCTTAAGTTATATGTACACTAATCATTTTTTTTCCCTGAAGAGGGTAGTGAGGTACCCCTTACTTTTCGGGGGAGATGTAGTGCATTACCTAGAAGTTTTATATTTCATGCGCGAGTTCCGTGTGACTCTGCTGCGCAAGCGCGTTTAGCATAAGTTAGATTTTATAAGAAATGATTGTATTTGGGACTCAATAAACGACCGACACACGGTGAAGACGTATCTTTTCTTTTCCCCACATGTACCATGCCTCACAACCTATTAAAATCCACTGCTGAACATCGGCCTCCCCCATAGATTGCCTCATAAAGGATGTTTGCCATAGTTGCCACGCTTGCCAATTGGGTTGACAACCGCAGTTCGCCGCACTGTCGCCTCTTACGACACCAGCACAGCAGCAGCTTGGCTCTACCACGTATAACTAACTATGTTTCACTTATTTTACTTATTACTTAAATCAGATAAAAACTAACTGGACTCAAATCATAGTCTGTCCAGTAAAAACGTCTCTTAATTAGATTAAGATAAACGAGCGATCCTACGATTTGTAGACAAAGCGCCATACAATCTCTCTGCCAGTTCATGTAGAGGCGAGTTGGCTTGCTTTTAGGTGGCTTCAGTACTGGCAATTCTCGTAGGATTGGGTCCGGTTATATCTTAAATTTGTACACGCCGGTTCCGGCTATTTAAGTTTACGGTTTTATATTTCAATATCGTGGAGACTAACGAACATTGAAATATTGTGAGATTTGGTTCCATATTGAAGAAAATACTAGTCATATCTCATTTTCTTACTATAGCAATCCAAAAAAATACTTCTAATGTTTCATTTAACTACTACAAATGAGCTAAAGTGCTATTGATTAAAACTACTTTTACGGATTTTATCACGTTTATTTTTACTTTTTATTTTTAATTCCCGACGTTTCGGGCGCTTTCCAGCACCCATGGTCACGGGGGACTGAGATGACTGACGTCCCGATGTCATTGTTAAACCCGGAACACCTTCAGCTTTTTTAATTATTGTTGATGGTCCGATCTATGCAAAATGAACTGACTATGTCCTGAGGTCTTGCAGTGGTATGCTTGGGTTTAGTTTTAATTTCATTGATTATAGGGTCCCAAGCAGGTGGTAGTACCCAGCCTCCTTCTCTATTAAAATTAGGATGTTTTTTTTTAATTTCAATAGCCTCACGTATCATCCTTGGTAGGAATCGGTGTTCTTTCGCGAGGATTTGTGGTCTATCAAATCTGATGTAATGGTTGGGGCCTTCTAGGATATGATCACAAACTGCAGACTTCCCGGAACGTTGATGCTAGCCAATCTTGTCTCTGACACCTCTGGCATATGGTAGTACAGCAGGCACACGCTCGACTGTGGCTGGCTTCACTCGGTCATTGTGACGTAGGTGCGGGACCCGAAGCTTGTTGCCGTACAGAACTTGCTTGGCATGCTGAAGCTCGGCGGCCAGGTGTTTGCTGTCACAGATCCCTCGTGCTATCTGCAACAAAGATTTGCCCACGGTAGCTAACTGTAAAGGATGGTGGTGAGATTCACCGTCTTTCAACACAGCGAATCAGGTTTGGCGACGCCAATCATGATAAAAAATTAAGTTGACAGCCACTCTATTGTGTATTATAGTATTCTATGGATGCTACCGATGTAGCTGAAGAAATCAAATATTT
This sequence comes from Parnassius smintheus behrii, assembly GCA_036936625.1. NCBI lineage: Eukaryota > Metazoa > Arthropoda > Insecta > Lepidoptera > Papilionidae > Parnassius > Parnassius smintheus. The sequence continues at coordinate 5,312,160 of JAUPFT010000012.1, forward strand.
AACAGCTATTTCCCATTTAACGGAAGTGAACTGTTTACCCAGCGGACAGTTGATGACGACAGTAAATCAAGTTCATAATATGCCTAAGTGATCAAAATAACTCGAGGTTTATGTTAACATAGAGCATTTATTTCGTCGTTTGCTCTATTAGTTCACATACGCAAACCCTTAAAACACAAAATCTCATCACTTTTACGTATCAAAATCCACTTAAAACTATTATTTAAGCGATAAAACAGGAGCAACAATCCGCTGACGATCAAGCTCCCGCCAAAACACACAGTAAGTAAAGTAATACCAAGTTCCGTAGATAATAATATTTTTAATACCATAGAGATATACTATACAAAATTACATGTCTTTTTAAGCTAATATGCAAATGAATAAACTAGTGAAAAATTAAATGCCTAATATAGTGCATATAAATAAAGTGTAGTAGATTTGATTGTAGTAGTTTAAATGATTTTAGAGAAAAAAAATTAAACTTTTAATTTAAAAAAATATAGACTGTCGACATCTGCATTTCAACGCTTTGCCTCCGCGCTACCATCGTATGGCTGCATCATCGAACGAACGTACTAGGTAGTAGGATTGTACAAAAATGATACAATAATCAAAAGACTAGAATTAATGAAATAATTATTTAATTTTTTTGATAATCAAATATGTTGACTTTTATAAAATAATCAATTTTCGTATTGTATTATGTTACGTTAACACACATAGGTACACTATATTTAGTTTAGTTTACTTTATTTTTCTGCCCCTTTGGGGAGGGGGGCATTAACTTAATTTTTTTGTTTATAAGTGTCACCGATAAAATTGCGTGACTCCTATAAAACAAAAATAATGAAAGTATAAAAATAGTGCGGTCTCTGAGATAACATACTCACCTTCGGATTGCATCACCATTGGGACTGCAACATCAGAAAGGTGAGACCATCACAATCGTCTAGGTCTATATGAGTACCTTTCAAATGGGTCCAAACAGTATGGTTCTATGCAGTTACGTCACTGAGATCCTAAACCCACCTTCGAAATCCACCATCAGCTTGGTGATATCATCGCAGTTATCTAAGTCTTCACGAATCTTTTGGAAAAAGATATGAAAAAAAAACACGATGGTTACGTAGCATCAACGAGATACTTTACCCAGCTTCTGAGTCGATCATAAGGAAGGTGATATCTTCAAAGTAACCTTAGTCTCCACCATCCGTCAAACGAAGTTTTCTAAATATGTAAAATAATGAAAAATCTAAACACCATGGCAATATTATGAGTAGCTACTAAGAAAGTAAGTACTTACCAGTAATTAAAACGAACTGAAGCCAGCGGATTACGGTGCACCCGGAAAACTCCGTGGACTGCCATCAGTTAAAAATTTCAACTTAAGATCTCTAATGCACGATCATATTTCGGATGCACATCAGTACGACTAAGCAGTTTCGACCGACAGTATGACTGAAAAAATCCGTGGGTTGTCATCTGTATGGTTTGTAAGGCCACACACTTTTTAGAAGTGGAGTTGTAGTTTGTTGATGAGCACATCAAAAAGGAGAAGATCACCAAACGACGCTCCGGGAAGTCTGCAGTCTGTGAACACATACAGGATCGCCCCGTCACTACATCAGATTTGATAGACCGCAAATCCTCGCTAAAGAACACCGATTCCTTCCAAGGATGATTCGCGAGGCTATTGAAATCAAAAAACATCCTAATTTCAATAGAGAAGATGACTGGGTGCTACCATCTGCTTGGGATCCTATAATAAATAAAATTAAATCCCAACCCAAGCATACAACTGCAAGACTTCAACATACCATAAGTTCATACTGTATAGATCGGAACAAAAGTTAAATTTTAATCTATGGTAACCGCGGTTAACTATGACATATGGACGTTGAACATTTCAGTCCCGCCCGTGACCATGAGTGCTGTAAAGCGTTTGAAACGTCGGGTATTTAAAAAGTTAAATATACGCGATAAATTCCGTAAAAACTAGTAATGTTTCAATGTGTCGTGTTCGCGTAAATATAAGAAATTATTAAGATCACCAAAGCTAAAAGTTTAATTAAAAAGTAAAATAATTATTAAGTTGGAGTTTATTCTTTCCTTGAGTAGTTGGTTTTTAGAAGGACGGTTGTTGACGTACTGCAGATTGTAAGTTTCAAATTAAGTAAGTAAATTTAAATACACGCGACGCGCGGCTAAAAGTAGGTTGCAGCGTTTACTTAATTAAAAATATGTGGTGTAACCATACATCAACAGTTAAAAATATCAACTTAAGATTTCACACTCACGGTCAGTTTTTAAATCTACGTCAGTTCAATTGATGAAGCGTAGGACCTTCATTCTGCTTAGACGTCCATATAAATAGATATTTTTTATAGAAATGGATGTGAGAAACGCGTACACAGTCCACGTTACGGTAAATGGTTGTTGCGACCCATAGACATCCACATTTATCCTCGGTTAAGAGTCAAAATACAGATGCGTTGTAACCCCTGAAGACTAAGATGGAATACCTCGTATCCAGTAAACAGGGTCTCCAGTTCTCTAGATTCATAATACGAAACACACATTAAAATGTTATTTTACGCCGGTATTTGGCCGGGGAATTCCCTGACCCGGCGAGCAGACCCATTCCAATTGTGAACATAATAAAACTGCAGTACGGCTCTACCATGTAGAAATATCACTCTCTCGATTAATTCTACAACCAAGCAGCAGTGTCGGCACTGCTATTGTCATGGACTGTAGCGTAGTATTCAATCTGTAGCCTTATTTGTTTAAATTTGGCTACCGGTATCCACGTCTGCAGTAGCCACTTACCATCAGGTGGACCGTTAGTGCGTTGTCACTTTGGACACACAAAATAGTCATAAATATATTGCGACAATAAAGGTAACAATATATATTTTTTACATGTTCTCTGAGAGACTTTACAATTTTAATTGTTAATTATTCACATGTAATAACAATACCGACGAAACCTATAATATGCGACAAACAACGGCCGTAATCAACAATTATGTGAAATAACTTTGTACCGAACATCTTATGAGTTTCAAAATTAGTTCGTTAAATTCTTGCGCGTCAATCACCACCTGTTTGGCTTTTGGTATTGTTGATAATAAATGTACAGCAAATGTTAAAATTCAAAAAAGGAGGAAATACATGGGTTGCCACTTTATAGATGTATTGTGGTTGTCATTCTGATTATTATACGAACGGGTCGGTTCCACCGGAGAGAGACAACGTTGTCACAGAATACCATCTTGAAATAGCAGCTTAAACCGCTGTGTTTGTGGGGTAAGTACAGTAAGTCGGGGATCCATTTTATGGATTACGTGTATTCTAGGAATATCTTAGTACGTAATATGTGTATTTTATTCTTTATCGATTACAGTTATAGATCGATTTATAACACAGCATCCACTCTCTAGTGGTTGGACACTTTTATTTAAATTCTTAATGAATTTAAATGTTTAAAAAAAGGTTTCACCGTATAGTTACTCATTTTTTAACAATTTTTAAATCTTATCGAGGAATATTAAGAACATATATTAATAGGCTACTAAATAGATCTTCTTAAGGTCGGAAACATCGCACAGCCTTCGTTAGTTGGGGTATACTATCTTTGGATTTTCAGATATAAATAACCAATTAGATGTTTACAGTATAAAAGGTAGTGTCGGTGCAGCTCACACGTTTAGCGCTCGCCGTCAATATAATAGTACGCAAACAACCCGGTTTCAAACCCTACCGTCAGTAGTAAGGGCTAGTTTTTCACACGCGCGATGGCGAAGGAAAACTTCGTCGAAAACCTGCATGACTAATAAATTAAAGAAATATTTCGAAGACATAAGAAGACCGCCAGCAAACTTGGGGCAGCGCCGTGGTAGCTTACTTGCCCTAAAACCCTACTGGGATTGAAAGGAGCCCTGAGTTCTATTCTATTCTATCTTGGTTAGATACTTAAATATATTTTTCATTATAATCTGCCTATCTATCAAGTCAAAGAATTATGTCCAGTCTTGACCTGAAAATGTTCTAACCCGGCTAAGTAATGTAATACATCTTATAAAATTGTCTTTTTTTTTTGCTTATTTCGTATCGCATAATTGAAGTTTCCAATAAAACCAGGAAAAAGTAATGTTTTTTTATAATATTCTTTTGGAAACGGAACGCGTTTTACAATGACTCAAAGGCCAAGAAGCTACGCCAAAATGTATATTGAAAAAAAAATTGCGGCTCACCTGATGTTAAGTGACTACCGCCGCTCATGATCAACCGCAATACCAGGAGAATTGCGGGTGCAATGGCGGCCCTTTAGAAAGGAGTAAGCTCTTTTCTTGAAGGTCCCCAGGTCGTATCGGTCCGGAAAGATCGCCGGTGGTAAACTATTCCACAGAGATGTTGTACGTGGAAGAAAACTCCTAGTGAAACGTACAGTGGTGGACCGCCAAGCATCCAGATGATGTGGATGGTATCGGGACGTTTATCGCGTAGTGCGTTCACGAAATTTGGCGGCTGAGATTAATCCAAACAGTTCCTCAGAGCACTCCCCGTGATAGATGCGATAAAATACGCAAAGAGATGCAACATCTCTTCGCAGCGCCAGTGAATCGAGCCGATCGGAAAGCACACGGTCGTCGACGATTCGAACCGCTCTGCGCTGGATGCGGTCAAGTGGAAGGAGCTGGTACTGGGGAGCCCCAGCCCAGAGATGGGAACAGTATTCCATGTGCGGCCGAACCTGCGCCTTGTAAAGTTGCAGGCGGTGTGCCGGCATGAAATACTGTCCCGCTCTGCTGAGCACGCCAAGCTTTTTATAGGCCAATTTGGCCTTCCCTTCCAAGTGACCACGAAACTACACGTCACTCGATATGTCGACGCCGAGGATTCCGATACTGGCTGAGGCAACAAGTGGAGTGCCTTGAAACTGAGGGGATACGACAAAGGGGTTCTTTTTAACGGTTAATGCGCAAACTTGTGTCTTCTGGGGGTTAAACTGGACTAGATTTAGTCGTCCCCAATCCGAGACTCTGTTCAGCAAAGACTCGACTTCAGACACAAGTTTGTCCCGGCACTCGGAGACGTTTTCCCGAGAAATATTGGCTCGGCCGGTGTAAAGAGCATCACCAGTGCTGTCATCTGCATAGCAATGAATGTTACGGGTATGCAACATATCATTGAAAGAAAGAAGAAAGAAAGAAAGAAAGGTTTATTCTCCAAAATGACGCAATCACAGATAACATAAAAAAACACATAATTTACAAATAATGTTGGCTATACAATACAAATTACAATATACTACATATTACAAACTATACAATACCTATACTAGTATGTGTCAAGGCGTCATCTGGGAACAGGAGCACACTCAGCATAATGCCATGAATTTTTTTCCATGGCGCTGATTTTCAGTGTGTCCAACCAGTGACTTACCGAAATCAGTGCTATATGTATACTCATTTTATTATTTTTAAACAGAATTATGATGACAGAATTATGCACAACAAGGGAGAAAGAGACAGTAACTATTTTAAGTGAGAGGGAGAGAGTAGCGTTCAAGGTCGAATGCCACTTCGACACATCACGTCCCGTTTATGTTGCTTTCAGATGCTCTTAGAAGGTCTATACGAACACTACAAAAGGGAGATTACTAAAATACTATATAGGGCTATATACTACACTATGTAATTATTGAAGAATATAAAAGTATATAAGTAGACAAATTAGAAAATTAGAGAGAGTATATATTGATATGCAGAAGAAACAGCGTTGGCGATAGCACGCAGCCCTGTGGAACACCAGCATTAATAGGCTTGCAATCGGAGCTTGCACCGTCTACAACGACCTTGATGCTCCGATCTGCAAGAAAGCTGGTGATCCAATCGCACAATTTCTCGGGAAGCCCATAAGAAGGAAGCTTCGAAAGAAGCGCTTTGTGCCTTCGCAATGTCCAAACTAACGGCCAATGCCTCCCCCTTGAACTCTACTGCCTCCGCCCATCTGTGAGTGAGATAGACCAGAAGATCACCAGCTGACCGACCACGGCGAAAACCATATTGGCGGTCACTAATCAGCTGGTGATGCTCAAGGTACCTCATGAGCTGGCAGTTTACAATGGACTCCATTGTTTTGTAGAACAAGGAGGTGATGGCGATTGGCCGGTAGTTTGACGGGTCTGAGCGGTCGCCTTTTTTAGGAATCGAGTGGACGAAAGCCGTCTTCCATGATTTTGGGACTAGGCCTAGGGAGTAGGAGTACCGGAAAAGACGCGTTAAAACCGGTGCCAACTCTGGAGCACACGTCCTCAGCACAATTGGGGGGATTCCGTCAGGCCCACTCGACTTGTGGATGTCCAGGGAGAGGAGTGCTTTGTGAACCGAGCGCTGTGTGAACTGCACTTCCGGCATGGAGCACTCACACCGCGGGATGGTCGGCGGCGTACTCCCCCCGTCATCGAGAGTCGAGTTAGACGCAAAGAAAGAGCCTAGAAGATCGGCTTTCTCCTTGGCAGTATGGGCCAGTGAGTCGTCCTCCCTGTGCAGAGATGGAAGAGATGGCCGACAGAAATTCCCCTGGACAGCCTTGGCGAGAGACCAGAATGCACGGGTTCCAGAAGGAAGGCGAACTAGTTTCTCGCCAATTCTGCCTATGTGCTCTGACTTTGCCTTGGCAATGACTCTTTTGAAGGACCTAGAGGCGGAATTATACTTCTTTTTTAGAGCGCTGGTGTTTACATCCCGGGACGCTGATGCATCAACCCAGGCTTGGTAGCACTCCTGCTTATAGCATGATGCTATTTTACAGGAGCGACCAAACCATGGCTGAGATTTGCCTCCAATGGGCACCACAGAGGAAGGAATAAAAAGTTCCATACCCTGAAGTACCACATCAGTAACAGAATCCGCAACAACGTTCGGATCATCCGGCGAGAAACAAAACCCGCCCCCAAGGGTAGGATGCAAAGAAAGACCGCATCCCATCCCAATCGGCTGACCTATAGTGCCAAACACGGCGGCAGCCTGCAGAATGCAACCGCCATTTCAGCGTGAGTGGCACAACACTCCGGACCAGACAATGGTCCGAGGAGCCTAAAGGGGTGTCGACGGAAATCTGATATCCGTCCGGGTGAGAGGTCAGCAGAAGGTCCAACAGGGAAGGTGCATGATCCTCCACATCTGGAATCCGCGTAGGCGAAGTAACCAGTTGTGTCAGACCATATGCCAAGGCAAAATCATGAACAGATCTCCCCGCATGATCGGTTAAACGTGAACCAAGCCATTCGGCGTGATGGGCGTTAAAGTCGCCGAGGATCACGATCTCTGCGGAGGGGATCTGCTGTAGCAACGAATCTGCAGCCATTTGGACGTGGTCGAAGAGTCGGTCTGTTTCGGCATTACCGCTATGGGACCTATAGAGGCACCCGTAGACACGCGGATGGTCGTCGCTGTCTACGCGTAACCAAAGGATGGACAGGTCCAAACCTTCAAGTCTGCCGAGGCGTCGAGAACAGATGTCCTCTCTGACGTAAACGCAAACTCCAGCCCGAGGCATAAAGGAGTGTTCCAGTTTGTACCCCGGGTAGGAGAGATACGAGGCATCAGCCGGAGAGGACACCTGCGTCTCGGTCAGAGAGAGCAGAGCCGGCCTCGCTGTCTCGAGATGGTAGTGGACGGCGTTTAGGTTAGAGTGAAGTCCCCTAATATTGCAGAAATTCACGGACAGCGTGGCAGGGGTCGCCTTGGTCTTGTTGCTCCGTTTGCAGTTGTAGTCTTGAGCGGAATTTTGCCCCCCCCCCCCAGAATACGCGGGGCAACCCGAGCACCCACGCTCACAAGTGGAGAAACATGGTCGTGGATGCTCAGCGAGGGATTCTCCAGGGGTGCTGGTACCCTCCTGGGGTAGTCTATCATTATTTAATTCCGCTACCATGTTGATGGGGGGGGGGGATTTGGGCCTCCGGCCACCTGCACTCACCAGACGAAACGCGGAAGCAGAGCTTCCACTTCACGCCGGTATTCTGTGAGATCGTGGTACCACCCCGGTTTGAGCCGGCTCATACGTGCAACAGCAAAGCTGCCGCGTGGCTCTACCACTGTTAAATCATTTTTCACATTGTTATTTCTGAGTATCTGGAACTCTTTAAGCGATTATGGAACAATTTTACTTTAACTATCGTATAGTTTTTGAGGTTTTGACAGCTGTTATAACCTAAAAAACTTATTTACTTAATACATTGAGCTATTATGTACTACGTACTAGGCGGCGACACTGCATTCAGCTACTCTGTTTCATTCAACTGCGGTGCCTACACTGCATTTTAATCAGTCACTCGCTAGGCACTTGTAGAGTTGTTATGGGTTGTGTTGACTTAAAAAAATGTCTTGATAAAAATATGCCATCTTGTGTACTTAGATATTGCACAAAATATTCAAGAAATGTAAGTAAAACCCAAGGAACTACTTTTCATCGGTTAATAAGATACTTTATCATTAAAAAAGTATTTCCTGCTATATTATATACTGGACCGTACTGATTTGAATTGGGAAAATCTGAATCTAAAAACCTTTGAAACTGTTCATTTAATAACTGAACATTTTTTTGTAGTTAAGTAGTGGCTTTAATTGGAGTAAGATTTGGTAGGGTTATAGTTAAATATAATACAAACAATAAAATAAAAAAAGATAATCATTGGCTAATAATTTCTTATATTTACGCGAACACTATACATTGATTAATACTACTTTTACGGATTTTATCGCGTTTTATTTATTTTATTTTTAATACCCGATGTTTCGGGTGCTTTCCAGCACCCATGGCCACGGGGGACTGAGACCATGGGTGAGGACTTCAGTCGGTACGTCAGTCACCTCAATCCCCCGTGACCATGGGTGCTGAAAAGCACCCGAATCGCCGGGTGTTAATTTTTTTTAAACGCGATAAAATCCGTAAAAGTAGTTTTAATCAATAACCACTGGCTGTTAAAAGTTATAATCTATGGGTATTAATTTGGTTAATAAAATTATAAATGGATAGTGGTTCAGTCCAGCGTTAGTTAACAACAAAAAAAAATTAAGTTCATTAGTCAACTAAAAATAGTGTTAACACGCATACGAAATTGCTCAGTTACTATATAAACATTTTTAAATTAATTCTTTTAGTTAAAAAATCATATTTATTATCCAAGACAATTTCAAATAGCTTAGCTTGTAAATGGTAAAAGGGCAAAACAAAACTTTCGTAATCGTTATTTATAATATTTCGTACACAAAAGAAACATTTGAAAGTCAGAAGTTACAAATTTACGTAAACGCTACAACGATTTTGTTGGGTAAAACGTGACAAACTAAGATTAAGCTTTCATTTTCTTTCAAAGCGTATTTTTACGCTTTGAAATAAAAATGGATGAAACTCTCGCCATTAATGCATCAAAAACCTGATGTTTGTACGCTCATATGTGGGAGCATGGTCCTTTCCCGATCAAGCTGACCGATCAGTGTACAGCTGCATTTGAATTCACAGCAGGAAAATAGGAGTTTGTGCGCCCCCATCCATGGAAGGGATTGCGATCTTTCTGATCTTTACCTAAGTCGCTTCTACATTGTATTCTATAGGCATCCAGATATACATAATTAGATTAGTATATATCTGCATAATAAAACATTGTATACCACATCTTTTGAAAGCTATGCGTTCTTTTAGGCTTATTCCAGGAATCTGCCGAATGATGATATATGGCATAGACCATAGCTGACTGTAAATTAATTCTTTTATGGCGCCATGGCCAGATTTTATAACTGGTAAAAAGTAAGAACTGGTCACCATACAGTTGAGATTAAAATAATACTAGTTTTAACGGAATTTATCGCGTATATTTAACTTTTTTACCCGACGTTTCGAGAGCTTTACAGCACCCATGGTCACGGGAAGGACTGAGATGTTCAACGTCCAGCTGTCATAGTTAACCGCGGTTACCATAGATTAAAATTTTAACTTTTGTTCCGATCTACACAGTATGAGCTTATGGTATCATGGAGTCTTGCAGTTGTATGCTTGGGTTGGGATTTAATTTTATTTATTATAGGATCCCAAGCAGATGGTAGCACCCAGCCATCTTCTCTATTGAAATTAGGATGTTTTTTGATTTCAATAGCCTCGCGAATATCCTTGGAGGGAATCGGTGTTCTTTAGCGAGGATTTGTGGTCTATCAAATCTGATGTAGTGACGGGGGCGATCTTGTACATGTTCACAGACTGCAGACTTCCCGGAGCGTCGATTCTTCACATCAGCTATATGTTGACGCGGGTTTTAATTGATCTTTTAGTTTGTCCTATGTAATGAACTCTATAAATGACCAAAAAGCTCAAGGTCCACTTACCAGTGAGTAGATCCAGTGGTTCAAAAAGATTAACATCTATAACAGATTAAAAAACAGAATACATATTTCCGGGGAATAAGATAGGATACGTTTACAGTCACCGTACAGAGCAGAGCGAATTAAGCTTCTATTTAAAGCTGTATTACACCATACACCATTTGGAACTCCAACCGGGGACCTTGCGGGAAGCAAGGTCTACTACCAGCAATCTTGCAATTATATCACAATTACTCAAGACCACTATTATGCCATCAGTCTACTCGGGGTTACATTAGAGAGCGAGTACTAAATATATGAGAGTCCTAACCAGATTTTTCTGAACCCGAAATGACTCGTTTTGATTAAGGCCGAATACGAAGAGAACTGGCGAAAATTAATGTATTTCTCTTGACTAGAACTTTGACCTGAAGTAATTCTAAGCTTTAAAACATTTTTGTAGATTTGGTCGGGTCCTTCACAAGGTCACCGTCATTTTAAAATTTTAAAATAAATGAATATACCAACAATTAAAAAATGTTAAGAAATGATATATAAAATTATTGTTTTCTCAAAACTCTGTGAATTTTAATTTAGGAATAATTCTTTTACGTAAAAATGTTTGTATTGTGATTCCGGAGGTACCTGCTATCTTTATTTTTGATACAAAATATTATTTATTAACATAATTCGTTTTAATTAAAAACACCTAATAATAATATCGTATATTGCCAGATAAAAGTTTGCAGTAATAAATTACCAGGCGCTTCGATGTGTGACGTAAGGTAACAAGTCAATCGTTGTGTCTGTAGCGAAAATCGTTAATTTAGTGTTTTAAACGCGTTTAAGTGTCTATTAATGTAAATATGGGTAGGAAAAGAAATAAATGTTACCTAAGTGGTAAAACAAAGAGAGTTTATCGCATGAACGCTGCTCGAATGTTGTATTTTGAGTTTTTTTTTATAGAATAGGGTGACAAACGAGCACACAGTCCACCTGATGGTAAGTGGTTGCTGCAGCCCATAGACATCTACATCTATCTTCCATTGCAAATCAAAATGCAGATGCGTTGTCACCCATGAGGACTGAGATGGAATGCCTCATTTCCAGTAAAAAGGGTCTCCGGTTCTCTACACTCACCATACGAAATACAGCAGCATTAAGCTACTATTTCACGCTGGTATTCTGTGAGAGCGTGGTCCTTCCCCGGTCGAGCCGACCCATTCGTGCTACAACTATACTACTAATATAACTGCAGCATGGCTCTACCACGTAAAATCGTTAATACTTATATTTTTGTAAGGTAATTTTTTGTTTGAGGCTGCCTAATAGGTTGCATTTTTACTCATTTACATTAGCCAAACTGATCATGTATACTTTTCTAGTTTCAAGTGAGAAACACCAAAAATGTAAAATATCAAGACCCAGTCGGAAAAGAATGTATAGAGTAGTGCAAGCAACACCATCCTCAAGTGTTGGATTATGTCAACGTCTTGGTGGATGAATTTTTTGCACCTGGATTAAAAACATGGTCATACTACCATACTATCGAAAGCTATTAAAATTTTTCGCATTTCCTATACTCGCCTAAACATCACCTATGTGTTGAAATAGGGTGATGCATTCTAACACTAACACCACGTAGTTTACAGTAAAAATCTTTATGAAATAATTTATTCGAAGTAGTAATTTATGGAATCATTTAAGTCATTTTAGTTTGACCTTAAAATAACTTCAAATAGGAAATGTGCCCCAAAAAGCATTGCAAGTTGCAAACTAACCAGAGCAAAGTTTTTCGATGTAACTTTAAGCACCACACTGAAATATATTACTACTTGAAAGTAAGATACGTAACACTGAGACACTTTAAACGAAGCGTTTTTATAATTTCAATGCATACTGTTTTTTTTATTTTTTATAGAATTATGGTGACTAACAACAACACATTCCACCTTTTAGTATTTATATATATACAATTAGGTTAAATGTGTTGTTACGTCCCTATAGTGGATCACGTGGCCCATACACATATTTATCCCCAGCATTAAGTTGCTATTTCACACTGGTATTCTGTGAGAGCGTGATATTCCCTGGTTGAGCCGACCCATCTGTGATACTACCGTATTATTATAGCTACAACGTAACTCTAACACGTATAAGTTTGTAGTCAATCAAATTAATGATTTTTTTGATCTCGTTTAGACCCAGTTGTTACCCACTTCGAGCTGACCCATTCGGTAAAAAAAAACAAAGACATACAAAAAGCTGAACTAAATGTCACACATTCTCTGCCAATCTAGATCAGAGAATTTAAAAAAGAGGAAAGAACAAAAGTTTCAGAAATAACTATGATAAAAGTAAAGTACTAGATGTAGTAAATATAGTATGTTACAAAGACAATATAAACCCACATAATTATATTATAATTAATATTATACTTTACGTCATCATATCATATTATACTTTACATAATTTGAAATATTCTTAGCTACAGCTACTTACTATGTTTCCAGATACGAATTATTTAACCTAGTTACAGAAGCAGGGGGGTCCACCAAACATATAATCTCTAACCGAGCTAAAAAAAAATTAAAATAATAAAGTTGGATAAAAACATAATGACCGCATTTTAATTCTCAAGAGGTGAGATAATCCTAGTGAGAATAATATAAATTGTATTGTCATGGGTTGTTAATAATTTCCGGATAGGGGCGGTGTAATAATATCGATTTAGTTACATTGTCCTGTGGATGTCAAAAGAAGCGATAGATGTATACAAATCAAGAGCCTTTCAAGCGTGGCAATTATGGCAAATATCTTCCTTCCGGGGGGAGGCGTTTATTCAGCAATAGATTTTGATGGGTTGGAATGAACGAACTAATATTCTATCTATATACATATAATTAAAATTTAAATTGCAGATATCTGTACATTTTATATTTTTCTAACATAATTAATTGAAGGGGACTAAAAATAACTAATTGAATACATTTCTGTCATTTTTAGAATTTTCTGTCTGTCTTTCTATTGGTTTGTTAACGTATCATTTATAAAGTACTGATTTATATCAAAATAGTCGTTAAAAATCGTGAAGCGTATCTTAGTTTTACATTTAGTCTTTGCTTTATTTAAATCGGTTTATCCTATCAAAAGTTATGATTAATATTCACAGGTATGAATTTTTTGGGCGTTATGATCTGTAATTGAATAGTATAAAATAGTGTTCTATAATGATATAATGGTGTCTAAACGCAGTAAACAAATATAATACAGAATAACGTAATAAACATTTATAATCGTTTTAAAATATATAAACCCTAATATCTTAGTAAAAAAGTACAATAGTTAACCAATATTATCGATAGATGTATTGTGTATATTATACTTCCCTTTTGTAGTTCCAAAAAGTTTTAAAATTTACATTGTCGTGAAATTGAAAAATTACATTACCCGATTTTGAGTTGTTTTTATATAATTCCTACAGGTTATTTTTTAAATATCATATAATTTTTATTTTACTGTAACAATAAATTAACTACTGTAATTTTATACAGATGGCGCTGTAAGTATTTTCAAGCACCATAAGGTTTAATTATAAGTAAGATATGAATGGGATGGTATGGACCAGTAAATATACTTCTTACTTTTATCCGATAACTGTTACAGCATTTGAAAGTCCACTGCTGCACCCAGGGCTCCCCATTGATTGCCTCATATTTGATATAGTTTCCACGATCTATCATGCACGCTTTACCCAATTACGGAACCGAAGAAGCGGGTTATATATTATAATATACAGCCAATTTAATATAATCCAGCTGGGTAAAATCCGGCTGGGTAAAGACATTCAATGAAATGTAAATGTAAAAAGGATATCACTGAAGGCATTTTCATACTTCTCGGAGCGGAGAAGAATACATAATGTAGTCCTGACTCATTTGTTCCATTTACTTTAAAATTTGGAATTAGTAATAAAGTGCATATTATTAATTTATGTTTTAATTTGCTTATTTACTGGGTACTTAACATTAGACAAAATTTTCATTTTATATCAGAAGTTTTTTTTTTAAATTCAGTTTGCAAATAGCGTTTACGATTTTATTTATATTCGACATAGTTAAAAGGAACAAAATAAAACGGGTTTAACAACTGCGATACGGGGCGCTTTTAGTTACGACCCGTTTAACCTCGTTACGATTGTGATTGAAGCCGAAGTTCTAACTCCTTCAGAGGGGGTCCCCTTGAATCACATTGAGCCCCCCTAGCCAGGACAGCCTCGTTCTAAAAGCTGGAGCCGCTTCACCGACCACAGAATTATTGCATTCAATAGCTCGTGGATCCTCACTCACAAGTCTATTTCGATTAAGCTGTAAAGGACGCAGGGCTAACGACATACACTTTCAGAAAAAAAAAGAACAGAATGAAATCTAATTTGCCGCGAAGTTAGTTTTGCCACTTACCGATAGATATCTATGTTCACTGTGTATGTACTGTATATTCTTTATATAGTAAGTCGTAGATAATATACTATACAGAGTGACTAGCTCAATCTTCCAGCGCACTAGCTCAACCTAAGTTGTTGAAGTAGAAATCTAAAATTTGGACAGTAGCTACCTTTTTATACGTAGAAATCCGCCATGAAATAATTTTAAAAATTCGATCCCTAAGAGGGTGAAATAAAGGTATTACAGTATATTAAATTATTAAAAAAAATTATATATACCGTGACAAAAAAGATGCAAAGTAATATGGACACTAGCGCGCATCTATAAATTTTAATTTAGCATGCGTGTGCAATTTATCTGATTAATAATAATTATGTAGGCTACTAAACGTCGGTAAGCAGTCGACATCAAAGGAGTGCAACTTCTGTACGTGGTACTATTATTAATTCTGTGGTTGTAGCACGAATGGATCGGCTCGACCGGCGAAGGACCACGCTCTCACGGAATACCAGCGCCAAATAGTAGCTTAATGCTGCTGTGTTTCGTGTGGTGAGTGTAGAGAACCGGAGATCCTTTTTACTGGAAACGAGGCGTTCCACCTAATTCCTCTCGGATGACAACGCATCAGCATTTTGATACGTCATCGAGGATAGATGTAGATGTCTATGGGCCACAGCAACCACTTGCCATCACGTGGACTGTGTGCTCGTTTGTCAGCCTATCCTATAAAAGAAACAAAAGAAATAGTAAATAAAGCCAAAAAACATTAACTTGGTGTTGGTAATTATAAATAGTTCTTCTATACGATTTCTACTGCGCAACTATATTAAATAATACAAATAAGCAAAAAATTAATGAAGGATAATTTCTAATGGTATTTTTACAATACAATTATTTACTTAATTACTACAAATTAAAACTAACCACAATGCAATAGGTGATTAAAAATCGATAAAAATAATTATTTCTTTAACCTTATAAGTCTGGTGATTTGCACCAAATACTATTAGATTACTTTAATTAGAGTGTTGGGTGATGATGAATCATAAATTGTATGTTCAGCACCACGTAATTACTGCAAAGTGTTTAAAAAAAACCATTCTTGTTGGCGGCAACGTAACCCAAATTTAATTCCTACGTAAACTCTACTATATTTACCACATAATATAAGCCAAATTCTGGTTCTTATGATGTTATGTCCGGCGACGACTTAGGTCCGTGTTCGGAAGTATACGGGATATTTAAAAATAATGAATAAAACTTTAATGCTGTCTAGGACCATCGTATTGATCTCACAACAGTTGAGAGGGTAATAAAATATTGAAAAGACAAAGAACATATTCAAAAATTAACGAACTTAAATCTACTGACGTAATTATTACTAATAAAAACGTATTCGTTAACTCGTTGCTATGAAGAAAGGCGCAGGCACTTGAACGGATTTCTGTTAAGTCTTCTTAGCCCTTTCTTTTCTGATCAGAGAAATTCCTTTTGCAGCTATAGTAGTATATGAAATGACCTTTGACTGTTTCTTAATACATAATTTGTATTGATTTTAGAGCCACGATCCGTGAGCCATTCAGACATTAGGTGCTCGTTGTAAATATCCAATATAAACGAGTACCAAGTTTGATACCGGAACGATCCAATTAATGCCAGAAACACTAAATGCAATTGCAAGTGGTGATTTGCCACGTGCTTGAAGGCGAAGGTAAACATCGCTAGGAAACGTGCATGCCCAAGAAATAAAATATTTCGTGTACATGTGAAGTCCAGCCACGCGCACTGGAGCAGCGCGGTGGACTAATTGCTGCATAGACCGTCTCAAAAGTGCCAACAAGTAACACAGGCCATTCCCAAATAATGGTGAAATGCATGGTCCATCATTTTCTGCTTCATTTTCTGCACCTCTTACTAGTTTACCACTAGATCTAGCAAGCATCACTACAATTACCGGTACAAGTCTGCTACTTGAGAATCTTTCTTACTTATCGTTTGTAAATTCTGCAAGTAAATAATATGTAACCGAGTTATTCCCAATTCAGCTTTATATCCGTCGGGCTATGGCAATTACTCTGGTTCTACTACAGATATCTTCATTTCGAAGTCTATCATACAAATAAATCCTTCCCATATTTTGCAAAGTGACCTTGAGCTTCTTTTCCTGGTTAGAAGTGAATGACCAGATACATTTGGCATCACTGGCAACACGCACTATTTAAGTAAATAAAAAAAATTAAAGAGGAAGGACAGTGATTTTATTTAAGCAGCTAAAACTCAACTTCTGTCCAGTAGTTAGTTTTCCTTGTACCTACATCTCCGCCAAGCAGAAGTCGAACACTTCTTTGTTCTTATTTCGTATAAAAAACACAATTATTTCAGGCTATAAGTTATTTAATATCAGTACTCAGATCACGATGGCACTATTCTGTATTATAAGGACCAGTAAGACACCTCGACTGAAAAGGGCCACACTTCCAAGAAATATCAGCGTAAATAAATAAAATAAATAAATAAAAATTGTTTATTTCGGACAACTTAATATCCATAGGAATTGTTAGTACTCAGAGAAAAACTTACTTCTATTTAGTAATATAATTTATGCATTTTTATTTTAATATTTAATTATTAAGCCGTGTAGTGGCGGTTAAGAATATCCACTACCCCATACCTTCCCGTGGGTGTCGTAAAAGGCGACAGAGGGAAACAGGCGGGAGATGGGCAGCAGCATCTTCCTGATAACAGCAACTGTACGACAAAAAAAAACTGCGGTAGTAGTTACGATGTACCAGTTCTGGCTCACTTGTAGAGAGGTTGTACCAGTTCTAGCGCACTGAGTCAGAAGTTGTACAAGTACGACGTTCGTCGATTCACGATCCTAAAAAAAAAAAAAAAAAAAAAAAAAAAAAAAAAAAAAAAAAAAAAAAAGGTTTTGGCATGCGCTGATCACGAATCTGCGGTCCATTTTTGCGTAGGATGTACGGTTCCGGAGATGTGCAGATCAATTAACTCTTATCTAATTGATATCCGCTTCGAGCCTCAACCGTCATTAGCACTCCATTGTCCTTATCTACTTATCTATTGTTGATTGACTACCGTCATTATCTATTATTCGTCGGCGTGTGGGTCGGCTTATGCTATTGTATTATACTCCTTTGTTCCTATCTACACTAATCTGACTCATTAATAAAACACATTACCCAATTTTGTTAAAAGTTTTATTTATAAAATACAAAATCTTATTACTTATTATCTATAAAATAGGAGCGAAACATCTCATCCACTAAAATATCGTTGTACAATGTGTTCCCTGTAAATATACTCGTAAAACTATGCATTGAACATCCCTGAAACTATTTTTTATATTGTTGATTGACTACCGTCATTATCTATTATTCGTCGGCGTGTGGGTCGGCTTATGCTATTGTATTATACTCCTTTGTTCCTATCTACACTAATCTGACTCATTAATAAAACACATTACCCAATTTTGTTAAAAGTTTTATTTATAAAATACAAAATCTTATTACTTATTATCTATAAAATAGGAGCGAAACATCTCATCCACTAAAATATCGTTGTACAATGTGTTCCCTGTAAATATACTCGTAAAACTATGCATTGAACATCCCTGAAACTTATATAGCAAATACATTAAGCAATATTCGCCACAAACTGAAGTCCACTCATTCTGAATCCTATCAACATTCCAGTTCCATCTTTTACAATTTCTTTTAAAAAAACTCTAGATGATATCGTACAGGTGCCCGTCCGAATGAATCAAAATATTGACCGACGTCATTCGTATCGATATATAAAGCTACCCAATGTGACCCTGGTTTATCATCTGTATCCAAATTGCATATTATATACGTTGGTACGTGGGTGTACATGGGTAGATTATTGGCAGCATAAACATTATTTTCTAGAGTGGGGTGAATCATTTTCAGATGTTGTTGTACATCTAGTGTATCCATAATATTACTGCTATTAGTAGATTATTACAGTACCAATCTACTCAATGACTAATATAGGAGTGATCAATTATAGTGATTTCTAAATATTAAATTGCATTCTTTGTGTTATACAAATCGTATTTGAGTCACCAATACACCGAACAAGACACGACAGGAAGGACGTAGGAATGTAGAGATAAGCAACAGAATGTAAGGTAAGCTTGTTGACGCATAAAGATACTATCAATTCTACTGCAGAAATTCTTTAGATTAGAATTATTACTCACTGGTACTATATAAGACCAAGCAACTGCAGTCATGGAGTTAGTGTATGGTCGTTTGACCGCAGTGGATCTATCAATACTACGTTTGTGTTACTTCAACGCATCAAAGGCCATGGATGTAAGTGTTTATTCTATTGACAAACTTACTTTTCTTTCTGTTATTTTCTTACGTGTGTATGATTTAGTGTTAACAAATTATATTTAAATATTATGTGTGTGTATATGGTTAAGCCGTGGTAGCTCAGATGGTTAGCGCAAAATGTAAAATTCACAGTACGCGACCCGGGTTCGATCCCCGCCGGCACCAATTAAATTGTTAATTACAATTTTAAGTGCTGATTTACCACGTGCTCAGCGTAGCCCTAAAACCCTCTCAGAAATGAGAGGAGGCCTATGTTCAGCAGTGGACTTTAATAGGTTGTAACTTTAGCTTTTTTAACTTTTATGATTAAGTGTTAACAAATTGATATTAACATGATAACTGTGTTGTTGCAGAAATCATTGAGCTTCGATGAAAATACCTATAAACAGTATTTCTACTCGCCACTCTCCCCTCAAGAAGAGAGTGATGACATCGTCATTAATAATAACACATGCGATGGTGGAAAAAGAAAATCGCAATCGATTGATCATTTTTTTGAAGCTGAATCAAAAATAAAAAAGAGGAAGCTGTTATCATCAACCGTAGCACGAGCCGCTAGAGATGGTGTATCATACATTTCTACTAATTCTGACGACGGAGACCAAGCGACGCATCTCATCAAAATTGAAATGTACGATATGAAGAAGCTATCCAAGATTCCAACTACTGATCATTGGAAACATGCTTCCACGAGGATTAAATATTACGTAAAGACTAATAAGGATAGCATCTACGACAACACAAACGCCCTCGTATACAATATTACAAAGACAATAGCAGAAAGTGAAAAAGTTAAAAAATACTTTTTTAACAATGACAGTCATTAGCTGATCATTAGTGAATGTGATTCTGTTTACTTAAATTACAGGAAGACAAGAGCAGAAGAAAGAGATGAGTGTGGCATACGTGTACAGAATACATCATTGAAGAACAAAACTACAACACTGAGTGGAGATGAAAACGAGAAGAATATGCAGTACTCAAGAGCTGAATATCCATTCTTCAGTTCAAAATCTAGCCGGTTGCTCAGTTTCGAAAACTGGCCTCTCGTTATGCGACAGAAACCTGAAGATCTTGCAGAAGCCGGTTTCTTTTATACTGGCCATGCAGACAGGACCAAGTGTTTCCATTGTGGTGGTGGCTTAAAAGATTGGGAAGATGATGATGATCCTTGGCAGCAGCATGTTCAGTGGTTTAGTCAGTGTGCTTATGTAAAATTTAAACTCGAACAGAGTTTTGTATTACATTAAATAGAATATTTATAAAGAAATAAAAAAATAATATATTGCATACAATTTGTTTTATTTAATTTTATAATGTTTCACATAGTTACATACACACAAAATGCATTACACATAACTCATAAAATCTATCACACAACACATATTATAACCTTAACTACTATAGTCTACAGTAACATTTCTGTTTTTATCTATCTCAATAATATTATCAAACTCAGCATAAACTATACAGTTAGTTGTTTGTATTAGTGAGGATTCAAATCGTACTTCTAATCTTACACTACCATGCTTTATGAGATTCCAATGAGCTGATGAGTTGGCTGATAAATCAGGAGTTAAGTCAAATGCTAATAGACAGACCTTTGGCATACCGTTCACAAGAGATTCCATTTCCTTCATTAAGAAAGTGAATACCAGTTCCCGAGAATAGAGTATGATATGCTGATGTAAATATGCTATTATTAAAAGATGGTTGCAAAGCTTTTGAAGGTATTTGTTGACCATCAATATATAAGCTGAAAGAATTAATACCATAGTTTTCAAAGTTAAATGGATTTTTAGTAAGGGAACCATTAAATGCAGAATTGTTCACAAATCCAATTATACATCTTTTGGGTACCTGCCCTAAAAATATATTATCAAGAGTTTTTCCTTGAACACCCGATGGAATTGTTAAAACTTTTACTTCAGCTCGAGAAATAGGATATTTAGCAGTGGTAGAAGCTAAAACTTTTTGATGTGCGAGTAATACACTTGGATTAATTCGTGCTCGTCGAACAATAAGAGTTGCATCCGTAATGCAAACTTTAAACTTTACATCGTTTGACCCAGCAATTAAATTAAAGCTCTCTCTAGATCGAACCAATTTAACACTCATTTCAACACCATTAATTAAAAATTTATCTTGATTGAAAATGTCACCGTGAAGATGACCAATCATTTCTATTTCCTTACTTTCACTAATCAATTCCTGTCTTTTAACAAATCCTATGTTTTTACCATCCGTAGAATCCATTTTTCCTGCTGTATCATCATACCAAAGACTACAAGTAAGATGAGATTGTTTAGCAGCAGGAGCATAGTTTAAAAGGGTTTCCATGTATGCTCGATATGCATAGGTATTATTAGGTGGTGATACAAGTTTTTGGTTTAAATAAACATCAAGTTGACTAAAAAGTGAATGCAGCCAATTATTTACAGGTGCTACTATTGTAGTAGATATCAAGTTAGTTGAATCTTGATTTAATACTTTTGCCTTTATGTGGAGTAATGTATGAGACAAATCTATGTAGTCATCGCCTGTCCCAGGAACTTGAAACTCGATAGGTCCATCATCACCAAGAGATGAAATTGGTTTATAATGAATCCACAATCCATTTTCAATGCTAGTTTGTGTAGACGGTAGTGCAAACAAATCCAATTCTGACTTAACGCACTCGCAAGAATGATTATGAAGGAAAGACATATTTAATTTGAAAATATATCTTTGTTATTTTTTGGTTTTAGACCAAGTTTTTTCGCAGCTTTCACTTTAGCAGTTAATGGTGGAATGAACGAGGTCAATCGTTTTCTTTTAGTTTTATACCCAGATCCTGTCATGTTAAATTGATCAATTTTCTCATCAGCCTTTCGTTTTAAATTCGTACTAACTTGCTTTAGACGATCTTTTATTGAGGCTTCCATAGGACGCGCTTGAACCATATCCGATAAAAGTCCTACTCCAGCGCTTAATGCCTCCTTACCAATCACTCGAGCACCACTTGAAAGTAAAGGTAAAACTGATCTAAATAACCCCCCTAAGAAGCTCCCAATACCATGACCGCGTTGGTATGGTGCACCCTTATAAATTACTCCAACTCCTGACCCAGCTTGATGTGTATAATAATTTTCATATGGACATTTATGATGATCACGAAGGGAATTCATTATTATAATTTTCGGAAATG
Organism: Parnassius smintheus behrii; assembly: GCA_036936625.1. Taxonomy (NCBI): domain Eukaryota; kingdom Metazoa; phylum Arthropoda; class Insecta; order Lepidoptera; family Papilionidae; genus Parnassius; species Parnassius smintheus. Next base: position 5,334,544 of record JAUPFT010000012.1, read on the forward strand.
TAGTTTAATACACACGGTTCCAAACTGGAATGGTATTTTTCGTCCTGTGCTCGATCTTATAACTATTTCCAGCGTATCGAACTCTCTTCGCATAACAGGTAAGTAGTGAGGTTGAGAGAAAACGTGCATTTTATTTGCACCATAAATGTATTTTGTAGGATCTAATGAAATGACTCTTAGTAAAGGAGTCATAACATCACCCACAATCTGAGGATCGATAATGTCACAATATAGAAAGAGTTGAGATGGTAACCCTAAGTGTAAATTAGCAGGACACTTTCCAAAATTTCTCTCTAGGAGATTTTTATTTGGTTCATAACCTAGTTGTAAACTTAATTTGGGTGATAATGTTACGGATGTTATATTTTTATCCAAAACAGAAATAGACACAAATTTTGTTATTTCATCATAGCGAAATTTCAAGTTCTCTCCGATACCATTTAACACTCTTAAAATATGCTCAACGTTATCATAGTTGGTAGCTGGAATATGTTTTTTGTAGTACACTGTGGATGGTTTATCTTCATTAGGCATTAACATAGATTTTGTAATGTATATAACATTTTCATGATCTTGAACAGTAAACATGGTACATGGATATTGAAACTCGACAACTCCAACCGACCATTCACCTTCTAATTTAATAGCTTTCGGTAATTTCGTTGAAAAATTTGTGGTCTTGTTATCAGGAAAATATTCCATTGAACTATTGCTGAGCAAAGTTAAATAAAAACTTTCTTTATTCATATTTCTTTTAAACTAGAAGCTAAAATCCAACTGTTAAATTTATCTGGATAACCTTTCCACTTCACTAATACTTCTTTTCTGTTACCTGAGTAACGAGTGTCAATTATTTTATCTATTTTATATTGTGAGGTGGGGTTGTAAGTGATTTTCTGTAATTCTCTTTCATAAAAAGTACCAACTATTGGTTCATTTTGTAAATCTGTTATTGTATAAACAACCCATGGAGATCTATCAATTATTGAAGATATAATAAATATTTCATCACTCCAATTTGATTCATATCCTTTTTGGAAAGCATGTTTATATTTAGTTATTCGAACATAATCACCCACATTGAAATTTGGTTTAGGATTTTCTAAAGAAAGTTTGTTTGACCGTCTATCATAAAGATTAGTCCAAACTGTCATAATATTGTTGGAATTTACATCACATGGGCACATCTTAATACTAGAGTGAAAGCTGTGATTGTAAGAGTATATTAAATCTTGTAAAACATCTATATATCTATAAGTATTATTATGAGTGAAATAACGCCACATTTTCATTTTTAGTGTTCTTTGAAATCGTTCAACAATACTGGCCTTAATGTCAGGATTGTTAGTGGTATAGTAATTAATCTTTTTGGATTTAAAGTATTTTTGTACATCTTTTGAAACAAATTCTGTACCTTTATCAGATTGTATGTGAGTAGGTGTTAAATTACTTTCAGTAAATATACTTTCAAAACATTCTTTAGTTGTTTCTGAGTTTTTCTTTTTCATTGGTCTTGCAAAAGCATATTTACTAAATACATCAATAACACAAAGTATGTACTTGAAACCATCATTATATTGAGAATAAGTTCGCATATCACTTAAATCAGCTTGCCACAGTTCATTAATATTTGATAGAATGTACCTATTACGCGGGAATTTTTTTCGAATGGGTTTATGTAATGTGTATGTTTCTTGTGATTTTAACCATTCCTTTACTTGCTTTTTATTCATTTTACCCTTCATGGCTTTTGATAATTTATCAATACTACCAAAACCAGCGGGATTAGATGGATCATAATAAATCCTGTTAATTTCTTCTAGTACGGGGTCCATTTTTCCCACTCAAGCCTTTTACGTATTTTAGTTGTAGACTTTTTATCTCTACTGCTCGGTGTAGAAAACTCTTGAAATTCAATCTCAGAGGGTTTGTTCAGATCTTTTGCTTGAAGTTGGTTAATAAACTCACATCTCTTTGGATTTCCAATATAAGTAAGTGGTACTTTAATATCTTTTAATGCTTCAGCAAATCTATCCCAACCTACTGGATCACTTCTTTTTAAGGGTCTTAGTAAATCATTTATTAAATCAACAATATTACTTCCAGGAATTTTTTCATTATCAATTGTGACTGTACCTTCATTATCCCAATGTATTTTACCTCTACTTGTTTCAACTAAGTTTAATAATAACTGTCCTTTTTTATTATAAGTTTTTGGTATTAAACTGAGTATTTGAGCTGGTGTGTAAAGTAGATTTTCAACATTTTCTTTACTTTTGATGGATCGATTCTCCTCCAACAAAGATTCAGCATCAACTGAAGTTTTTAGATCTCTATCTTTATTTTTAAAACCAATTTTAGACTCGTTTGAATCTTCATTAGATGTATCAGAATAAATTGGTAATCTGAGTGGTTGACGATCCTCTTCGGTAAAATGAAGGTATCTTTGCAGTGTTTGTAAATATAACATCCATTTCTTTCGGTCTTCCGTCTTACTATTCATAATATTTTGCATTTCGATATCTAACCGAGATAAACTACTACTCGTATTAACCTTATTTTCTTGTTTTAATTTTTCAATCAATCCAGGTTCGATAAGTATCATTTTCTTTGCATTCTCCATGTTAACTGGCTAGTCCACTCACTAATCCACTCAATATTGCACCTAATATTACTGGTAAGAAAGCCCCTCCTTTTTGTATAATTATATTTTTTCTTAGTTTATGTTTACACTTACGCACTAGTTGACGGAGTATATTTTTGTGTTTATTCAATTTTTGTTTATCTTGATCTTTAAGAGGTACTTTTCCTTGTAAAACGTTATGAATACACTCACAAATACAGTTAATTTCTTCTTCATCACACGTTTTAAGTAATGCTCTTTGATATTTTGGTTTAAGCGTATGCAAAGCGTTTAGCAAATGTTTATGCGTTGTGAGTCGACGATGCATCATTTAGCAATGATTTGAAATGTTTGATTCTTGGTGTATTTAAACTCTTTTGTGGGGACGTAGACTGTGCAGAAACCATTAAATGGGAAGACATTTGTCTTGATACGACAAAAATCATTGGTATTCTGTTTTAAATCTACCATTAAATATCCATGCGCCTCTAGAGTTGCATCCCTGTAGGCATCTTCAATAAATTTTGGGTTATCTGGTGACACTTGTCGTGCTAAATATCTTATTTGAGTTTTATCTCGAGGGTTTTTAAAATATATTATATAACTTGAGTTTAAGGATATGTCTCTTTGCCCTTTACCCTGATGAAATAAATTTTGTGTTAAATAAAATACACTAAGATTCCTGTGATGACTACCTTTTGTAAATATATCCACAATTCTTCCATCGGACTCTCTCATTAGATCATCAATAATAACAAGATGTGGGTTTTCACCGTCAAACATATTAACATTTGGAATTCCTTGATGGTAGTTAACATTTGGTAAATTATATAAAGGTTGCATTTCATCAAAGCACCATGTGATCTGATTAAAATCACAATTACATATTTCTGTAACTGATTTTATGAAATTTGTTACAAAATTTGACTTCCCACATCCACTTGGCCCCGCCACAATAGCAGTAAACTGATGGATAAAGTGAAACATTATACACGTCTAAAGTTCTAAGGGGTGAAATAAAAAATGAAAGTGTTGGTGTTAACAATTAATATATATTGCAAACATTATATAAAACAGAATGATCTGTATACTATTTCTAACACAATTAGTACATCATAATTTTACAATCAACTCAATCTCAAATAAATGCACACACACACACACACACGCAAATATAAACAACAATTAACTTAAATTATTTACAATAAAACAACGATTAAATATGTAATAAACTCTACGTCATATTATACTATTATCATTATTTTACAATCAATACAAACTTTATTTACATGCAGACATAAAATTAAAAACTATCAACACTTACATAACGCAGTTTATAATGACCCCAAGCTAATGTTTCAATATTATTATCTAAAATATGCCTCTTTGTGTCATTATATGATAAACCAATCTTATTTAATTTTTGTGTAAAAATTGTGTGTTTAATTGATTTAAATCTAAGCATACTATAATATTGCACTTTTTTATTAAATAGAGAAGACTTATAATTATCCATGGTCATCTTTTTAGTGATACATTTATTTACGCCTTTTGCCTTGGCTATAGTCTTATTCTCTAAGTTAAAAGCGTACATTTTGGATCGTAAACCCACAAATTCTTTCATGATTTTACCATTATTTTCATCTTTAAAAAAACCTAATTTCTTTTTATTTAATTTTGGATATTCAAAAATATTATTTGCATCATAAGCTGAGGTATCAAAGTATGATGAAAGGTCAGGTTTTATATCAGAGTAAAAATCATCTGTAAATATATGATATATTAAACTATCCGTATCTGTATACAATAATTTGATTTTACTAAACTTTTTAACCATATAGTTATAATGAAAATCATACATTAATGTTTTTGAAATATCTAAAATGCAAAACCCTAAACAAATTGGTTTGTTATATATTAACTTTGTTTTTCGCAACTGAACCGCAACTAGGTTTTCCGAAAATACTGAAAGACTATGAAATTGTGGTTTAGCGATTAGATCTTGAGCACCTAAAGCTTTGCCCTGGTTCTCCCAGTGTGTAACTAATTTTATGTTAACCCTTTTTTCAATATTCTCCATAGTCTTTCCGAAGACTGAATTATTCATTAATTTATAAAAATCTTTTTTTGATTTTGCTAACGTTCTTAATTTTGTGTTTAGATCTATGTACATCTTCAACCAGCAAGACTGTTTAAATTTTAAAACTCTATGAATTTTAGTTAATTTAACCCCCATTTCTATGCACTGCTTTAAATTTCTGTAATGAATTACATATTTATCTTTATTATTTAAATTTGGGACTAGTTTATTTTCATTAATATTGTCTGCACAAATGTTTTCGGGGCATAAAGGAAAGTCCGAATGTAAATCATGAAGTTCATCTGGATATTCCAAATCAACTTCTAAAATAAAACCGAAGTTCGATGTCTCAGACACATTAAATTCTGTATTCGGATTTACCCATTCGAATCCACCAGTAGGAAGACATTGAGACATAGCCCAACCATATAAATTGTTGGCATCAAAATATGTGATATATGAATTTGGTTTCCCTGCATCATAATCCCCCATATATTTGTTATTAGCTCTAGCATAACGATTACTACATTGAGATACACCACCCCTGATACCTGATCTAATAAATGCAATTTTCTCATAATCTGTTAAAAGTTCTAATTCTATTTTTTATATTTTAACATTGCTTCCCAACTTAAACCGGGTGCTGTGTAATAATGGGCAGGGTCTAAATCATAAGTATTAATACATAACTTTCTAAAGTTTTCAAATACATCGGTTAAAAGTAAAACGTCTGTTTTTAAATACAGGTTTGAATAATCTAGCATATTACAACACCCAAAGTGTTTCCAAACATCTTTAGCATGATTGTAATCATCATTTGAAATATGGGAATCTGTGAGCGAGCTATAAAAAAAAATTTGTTCGGGGAGCGATGTTAGGCTTAAACTATCATAATTAGTCATAAGTTCATATGGATAAACGCCTTTCCGTTTTAAACGAAAGAAATCTTCATCATTAGGATAATTTCTACGTAATTCTTGAAATTGATCATTACTGAGATTTTTGGCCAATTCTTCTAATTTACATGATAAAAACTTAAATGAATCTATGAATCTTAATATAATTTCGTGGTTATTCATTTTTAATTTTTTGGAAAAGGATATATATTTTTCTTTATTTTGAGGGATAACTTCGACTTCACCATCACAAAAGTTTAACGCGTGAACAATAAAATGAGCATCATAGTGACTAAGGTTGTGTAAAAATATTGGTATATAACGAGGTTTTCTGAACTTCGAGCTACATGATTCGTGAGCAACACCTATAAAACTACCGGTGTACCAATCAAAATCATAAAAATGTTCTGCTAACTCTGTTTCACAAATATGACAAATGGTTGCATTTGAAATTTGGTTTTTGTCTTCATTTGTTAGCGGAAGTGGAGGATATTTTTGAAGTCTATTTATTTCTTTGAGATTGTTAGATAAACTTTCCATAAACACTTGTGCACAGTTGGGTCCGCAATACGTTACATATTTTGATAATTTATCATCATATGAACATTTAATATAATAACCAAAACTATGTACTTCATGTTTCTGAATATTGTGTGTGAAAGGTTTGGAAGGATCGTTAGAACATGATTCTATTGGTTATAAAAATGCTTCAAAATCAGCATAAACTACGAATGGTATCTTCAACTTTTTTTCATAACTATCAAATTTAATTTTATCATTTGAAATAGGTTGACCAAACCAATTCTTTTTTTTTAAAGTTTCACTGTTTGGTAATTCTGTACAAATGTGGGCACAATCGTATTGTTCATGGTTATTTAAACTTTCCTTAGATGGAAAGTGAAGTAGACATGCTTCGCAAATTTACATGATGTGACCGTCTTTTGAAATTTGTTTACTAACTAACCGCGATAAATTTTTTATGTAACAATAATGATTTTTTGTATCCTTGGAAAAAAATAATAAATTGATATGTCTATCTTTACGACACTTTGTTAAAAATAATGGACCTACTATAGAATTACATCGTTTTTCTTTATTATATTCTAACCCAAAAACATTAATACTAATATCATTTAATTTCTCTACTTTTGCTATGTCAGAAATTTTAACTGGAAAGGAAATACCATCAAATTTAAGTTTATTTGCATGTTTAACGTACGATGATACACGATCCGCGTTTTTGTTTACGGGATATAACGCCGAGAGTAACGCCCATTTAAAACAAAAATAATCCTTGCTTTTTACATTTATAACAGCCTTTTTTAATTTTATGTCACGAGGAAGATCTATGTATGAAGTACCGCGTAGGGGGTTAAATTTATTAACATTCATGTCTATAGATTTTATGTTTTTTAGACTCCATCCACTATCTTTTTTTTCAAATGCACTAATTTTAGTAGTAATTGTATCATTTAAAGATGAAAAAAAAATATTTAAGTCATCTCCTTGACAAATAATATAGTTAAGCGTTTGAAAATCGAACGTATCATGAATATCTTTAGTTTGTTGAACAAAATCAGCATGCAATATGAAGTTTACTTTAAAAATTATGTGTTGATGAATACACTCTTGTATTAAAAATAAAATATCATCTTTAATAGAATTTAAAAATAGTTCAGGAGTTTCAAAATTTACCAATGTCGAACTATCTACTCTACTCTTGATTTTATAAGTTAAAATCCTATTTCCAAAAGCAGATTCAATAACACTAACGTTTGATAAAGAATTATGTGAATTTAAAAGATTATTTTTGTGAACATTACTTTTAAAATGATTAGCTAAATACCGTTTCTTGATAAATATATGACACGTTAGACATTCCACTTGATCATCGTTACTGATACTGTTCCCTGCAGAGGTAGGCGCTTCTGCTTCCGTTGTTGGTTTTTTGATGATCTTGGGTTCTTTGCTGCTCGTTCGCTTCGTTCCTCTTCCAAGTTGTAGTGGTTGACTACTAAAATGTTTAAATTTATTAAAAACTGTACAAGACATTGTGTAAATTATGATCGAAATGAATGTTTATTTTACTTACTTAAACTGTGTTTCAACCATCGCACAGTGATTATACAACTCATCATCATACGATGAATCGAACAGTTGATCCTTCTCCATTTCATCACAAACTTTAGACAACTCCTGATTTAATTCGCTGTTGAATAGTTCCGTATTCTCTTCCATGGTTGTGGAGAAGAAAGCACTAGTGCACACTTCACTGAAGTTTGCCATCCTTATAGTAAAGAAGAAAATAGGTAGCAGAGTAAGTAACAGTTCAGTGTTGGTAGACCAACTGATACCCAAATTTCAAATAATGTCCGATATTTAAGTCTAACAAAGGATTAGAAATAGAATATAATGAGTACACGGAAGTAATTTAAGTAAACAGAATCACATTCACTAATGATCAGCTGATGACTGTCATTGTTAAAAAAGTATTTTTTAACTTTTTCACTTTCTGCTATTGTCTTTGTAATATTGTATACGAGGGCGTTTGTGTTGTCGTAGATGCTATCCTTATTAGTCTTTACGTAATATTTAATCCTCGTGGAAGCATGTTTCCAATGATCAGTAGTTGGAATCTTGGATAGCTTCTTCATATCGTACATTTCAATTTTGATGAGATGCGTCGCTTGGTCTCCGTCGTCAGAATTAGTAGAAATGTATGATACACCATCTCTAGCGGCTCGTGCTACGGTTGATGATAACAGCTTCCTCTTTTTTATTTTTGATTCAGCTTCAAAAAAATGATCAATCGATTGCGATTTTCTTTTTCCACCATCGCATGTGTTATTATTAATGACGATGTCATCACTCTCTTCTTGAGGGGAGAGTGGCGAGTAGAAATACTGTTTATAGGTATTTTCATCGAAGCTCAATGATTTCTGCAACAACACAGTTATCATGTTAATATCAATTTGTTAACACTTAATCATAAAAGTTAAAAAAGCTAAAGTTACAACCTATTAAAGTCCACTGCTGAACATAGGCCTCCTCTCATTTCTGAGAGGGTTTTAGGGCTACGCTGAGCACGTGGTAAATCAGCACTTAAAATTGTAATTAACAATTTAATTGGTGCCGGCGGGGATCGAACCCGGGTCGCGTACTGTGAATTTTACATTTTGCGCTAACCATCTGAGCTACCACGGCTTAACCATATACACACACATAATATTTAAATATAATTTGTTAACACTAAATCATACACACGTAAGAAAATAACAGAAAGAAAAGTAAGTTTGTCAATAGAATAAACACTTACATCCATGGCCTTTGATGCGTTGAAGTAACACAAACGTAGTATTGATAGATCCACTGCGGTCAAACGACCATACACTAACTCCATGACTGCAGTTGCTTGGTCTTATATAGTACCAGTGAGTAATAATTCTAATCTAAAGAATTTCTGCAGTAGAATTGATAGTATCTTTATGCGTCAACAAGCTTACCTTACATTAGTAGATTGGTACTGTAATAATCTACTAATAGCAGTAATATTATGGATACACTAGATGTACAACAACATCTGAAAAAGATTCACCCCACTCTAGAAAATAATGTTTATGCTGCCAATAAACTACCCATGTACACCCACGTACCAACGTATATAATATGCAATTTGGATACAGATGATAAACCAGGGTCACATTGGGTAGCTTTATATATCGATACGAATGACGTCGGTCAATATTTTGATTCATTCGGACGGGCACCTGTACGATATCATCTAGAGTTTTTTAAAAGAAATTGTAAAAGATGGAACTGGAATGTTGATAGGATTCAGAATGAGTGGACTTCAGTTTGTGGCGAATATTGCTTAATGTATTTGCTATATAAGTTTCAGGGATGTTCAATGCATAGTTTTACGAGTATATTTACAGGGAACACATTGTACAACGATATTTTAGTGGATGAGATGTTTCGCTCCTATTTTATAGATAATAAGTAATAAGATTTTGTATTTTATAAATAAAACTTTTAACAAAATTGGGTAATGTGTTTTATTAATGAGTCAGATTAGTGTAGATAGGAACAAAGGAGTATAATACAATAGCATAAGCCGACCCACACGCCGACGAATAATAGATAATGACGGTAGTCAATCAACAATAGATAAGTAGATAAGGACAATGGAGCGCTAATGACGGTTGAGGCTCGAAGCGGATATCAATTAGATAAGAGTTAATTGATCTGCACATCTCCGGACCGTACATCCTACGCAAAAATGGACCGCAGATTCGTGATCAGAGCATGCCAAAACCTTTTTTTTTTTTTTTTTTTTTTTTTTTTTTTTTTTTTTTTTTTTTTTTTTTTTTAGGATCGTGAATCGACGAACGTCGTACTTGTACAACTTCTGACTCAGTGCGCCACTGGTACAACCTCTCTACAAGTGAGCCAGAACTGGTACATCGTAACTACTTGCGGTTGCTAACCCGCTCGCCAAGCGTGGCAACTTTGCCAATATACCCCCCAGAACAATTACACAAATAGACGGCCCCCAGTCCCCGGCGGCCCAGCTATTCCTGGCTACGGTGGCGACCATGATGGTAACTGCGGGGCAGGGGGTGCTAAGAATCTCCGGTGGAGGTTCGAATGCCACCTACGACGACTCGACCTGACAACATTTAACGCACGCTCACTGAGGACTGACGAGAAGATCCTGGAGCTGGAAGAAGAGATAGACAAGTTGCGCTGGAGTATTATAGGATTATCCGAGGTCCGAATAGAGGGGGAGGACACGGTAATTCTCGAATCCGGCAACTTGTTCTATCACCGGGAGGGCGACCATCTGTCCCAAGAAGGTATCGGATTTATCGTCCACAAGTCTCTCGTCAACAACGTTGTAAAGATTGGGAGTGTGTCGACAAGGGTCGCGTACCTGATACTCAGAATCACCAAACGGTATTCGCTGAAGGTCATACAGATTTACGCACCAACCTCGACACATCCCGATGAGGAGGTGGAGGAAATGTATGAGGATATTTCCAAAGCCATGCATTCCTCCAAAACCCACTACACGGTGTTGATGGGAGACTTCAACGCAAAACTAGGCACAAGAGAAAACGGTGAGCTGAAATTAGGGAAATTTGGAGTAGGGCAACGGAACCAAAGGGGCCAGCAGCTGGCCGACTTTATGGAGAAAGAGGGAATCTTTATGATGAACTCTTTCTTCCAGAAGCGGCCCCACAGGAAGTGGACCTGGTCGAGCCCCGACGGTTCGACAAAAAATGAGATTGACTTCATTATGACGACCAGACGCCAACTGTTCAGTGATGTCTCAGTGATCGCAAGGGTGAAAACTGGCAGCGATCACCGAATGGTTAGAGGCACACTGAACCTAAACGTTAAGTTGGAGAGGTCTCGTCTAATGAGGTCAACGCTCCGTCCCCCTCGTGCTCTAATCCAGAATCCCGAAAACTTTCAGCTCGAGTTACACAACCGCTTTCAGTGCCTACAAGATTGCAATGCAGTGGACGATATGAATGACAAGCTCGTGGAAACTGTTCATGCGGTCGGAGCTAAGTTCTGCAAGACCCGCCGCAGAGGAACACAAAAACTCACCGATCACACTCTTAATCTCATGGCTGCTAGACGGGAGATGAGGCTACAATCGTCAACAGATTTGACAGCATACAGGCAACTGAACAGACAGATCTCCAAATGCACGCGGCGAAACTTACGCAACTTTAATACTGCTCGTATTAAAGAACAGATCGAGCGGAACCAGGGCTCCAAAGTCTTTGCCAGAGATCTGTCTGCCCGTAAGAGCCAACTGTCAAAGCTGAAGACTGAGTTTGGCAGCATCGTTTCCGAGACACCTGAGATTTTGAGTGAGATTGAGAGGTTCTATGGGCAGCTGTACACATCATCGTTGGAGCCACACGCAAGTGTGAGTAACAATCCAAGAGCAAGTCTTATCCGACACTATTCCGATGATATCCCGGACGTCAGTCTAAGCGAGATTAGAATGGCTCTCCAGCACCTTAAAAACGGCAGGGCCCCAGGCGAGGATGGAATTACAGCGGAGCTTCTGAAAGCGGGTGGAACACCGGTACTTGAAGTTCTTCAGAAGCTCTTCAATTCCGTCCTCCGTGGTGGCACTACTCCAGAGGCGTGGAGCAGAAGTGCGGTGGTCTTGTTCTTCAAGAAAGGCGACAACGCTCTCTTGAAGAACTACAGACCGATTTCCCTTCTGAGCCGCGTCTACATGCTGTTTTCGAGAGTCATTACGAATCGTCTCGCACGCAGACTCGACGACTTCCAGCCTCCCGAACAAGCCGGTTTCCGAAAAGGCTTTAGTACCATAGACCACATACATACCCTGCGGCAGATTGTACAGAAGACTGAAGAGTACAATTTGCCACTTTGCCTGGCGTATGTGGACTATGAGAAAGCCTTTGATTACGTCGAAATTTGGGTGGTGCTGCAGTCCCTTCAGCGGTGCCAAGTTGACTGTCGGTATATCGAAGTGCTGAAGTGTTTGTACAGTAGGGCTGCGATGGCTATCCGAGTACAGAACCAGAGCTCGAAACCTATCCAACTGCAGAGAGGTGTAAGACAGGGTGACGTTATATCCCCGAAACTCTTCACCGCTGCTTTGGAAGACGTTTTCAAGCTACTGGACTGGAAAGGATACGGTATTAACATCAATGGCGAGTACATCACTCACTTTCGATTTGCCGACGATATAGTCCTTATGGCAGAATCGCTGGAGGACTTAAGCACTATGCTCAGTGACCCCGATATTGCCTCCCAACGGATAGGTCTTAAGATGAACATGGACAAAACAAAGATCTTGTTTAATGTCCATGTCACACCTATGCCGGTAGTTGTTGGGAGCACAATGCTCGAAGTTTTTGACGAGTACGTTTACCTGGGACAAATAGTCCGACTAGGTAAGTCCAACTTCGACCGAGAGGTCAATCGACGGATTCAACTCGGCTGGGCAGCGTTCGGGAAATTACGATATATCTTCTCGTCAGGTATACCTCAATCTCTAAAAACTAGATTGTACAACCAGTGCGTGTTGCCAGTGATGACTTACAGATCTGAGACGTGGTCCTTCACTGCTGGCCGTATGAGGACGCTCAAGGTCAAGCTCAGCGAGCTATGGAGAGGGCTATGCTCGGAGTTTCTCTGCGTGATAGACTTAAAAATGAGGATATCCGCAGTAAAACCAGAGTGACCGACAGAGCCCAACGGATTAGTAAGCTGAAGTGGCAATGGGCTGGTAATATAGCTCGAAGAACCGATAACCGATGGGGAAGAAAGGTTCTCGAGTGGCAGCCTCGTACCGGTAGGCGTAGTGTAGGGCGACCCCCCACTAGATGGGGTGACGACCTGGTAAGATATGCAGGAAGTCGATGGATGCAGGTGGCTCAGGACCGTGCTTTGTGGCATTACTTGGGGGAGGCCTATGTTCAGCAGTGGACTTGGGAAGGGCTGTAATGATGAAATGATGAATTATTAAGCAGGACATGGTCCTGGAGATCATTTTTTTGATCAGTGGACAGTCCCCACTGTTGGCAATCTCACTCAGTACACTGTGGTTGCTGCCGCGCACTCTGTAAAGCAAAGATGCGGTCTTTTTTCATATTATTGCATCAACACTACCCACACCCGCCAGTGCAAACATCGCAGACACGCTACAGTAGCGCGGCAGCCGCAACAGCGCCCTGAATGCCTTGTTGTATTGAGTACGTAGGGCACTATAAGTCGTTTTGGTGTAGTTGGTCCATAGACTGCAAGAATAAAATGATGCACAATATGTTTTGAAAAGCGTGAGCTTGACAGCGTCAGTGAAGCGACCAAATCTATGCACCAACATATTCGCCCTGACCGACAGTGCCCTACGTTCTCTTTCAATGTCTTCATCGTCTTTAAGGCTGTCACAATATGTCCAAGTTATTTAAAACTATAGACCCTTTCTAGCGGTTCATTATAAAGCTTTATAGGTGGTACCACACTAGGACATTTATTGCCAGCCCTAAATACCATGAAATGCGACTTTTCGGTATTGTGTAGTAAACCATAAAATACCGTAAAATAAAATAAAATAGCACTCCTTTTTATAATAGCAGAAATAAAGAAAAAAAGAAACATTTATGGCAAACACATTACACATTTACTTTTCATACTGTCATCTAAATCATCAGGTGTGACAAAGCCTAGAGTGAATAATAGTTTTAGAAATCGTTATTCGAAATTAGTGAAGTAAAATCGATTAGAATTCATCTAAATATTTCTGAAATCGTTAGAACAATCAGCCACAGTCAAGTGGAGACAGCTTTTAAAACTAAATGGAAAGGCGCAAAAAGTTTTGAACGTTAATGGATGCCCAGTTTATTCGTTTGGTTGATAGCGGGAGTCAGTGTAGCTCATGCATATTCAGTTTACAGACACAATTAGCTTACGTCATAGTTTCCGATTTCCACGTTAATTATTTTTCAATCAAAGTTAACTGTCCTTGTGTTAGATTAAAGGATTGTGTTAAAAACATCATTAGATATTTGTACTGACTACTTTCATTTTGTTAAATTTATTTATTGTAATTGAGGACCTTGCAGCAAAAGAGGGGCAGATCCAATTTTTAACCGTTACCTTTTTTTTCACCTACATTTTAAACAAAAAAATTAGCTATGGTTTGGTGCATTTAGGAGGTAAATCCGACGACAAACAAGCGCGCTGTAACAAAATTTGAATCTGCTACCTTATTCTGTTTGGTGCAAGAAGGGAGCAGGTCCGGACCTGCCTCCTTCTTGCAACAAATGAAATTATTACATCATTTGTAAACAAGTCAGTGCACGTTTTGTGCTCGGCCCGAAAGGACATGCGTATTATTTTTTTAAATAATTGTTTTAAGTTTGATACGTTAAGTGTGTATTAAAATGAGTGACACTGAACCGTTTAGTCGCCTGTCTACGAGTCATGTTCAACCAGTTCAGATGATGATGGAAGCGATGTTGGTTTGTTGACATTTCAAAACCAAACTAATGAGGCGAACGATAAAGGTATGAATATTTTGGATGAATTTAATACAGATAATACATGCCCATCGACGAGTGGCATAGCGCCGAAAAAAAGAAAATCCGCGAATCCATCACAATGGAAACGGAATGTAATAAAGAAGTCTATTGCTACTGGAAAGGGCTATTTAAACTATAAAGGCCGTGAAATAGGCGAAAGAAAAACTGGACCGGATTGTTGTTGTAAGAAGTATAAGTGTTTTGTTCAAATTAATGAAGAAGATAGGAAACTAATATTGGAAAATTTTAATAAATTGGAAGAAACCTATGTGCAAAACGTATACTTAGGCGGTTTAATTAAAACTGAGAATGTTGAAAGGGAAAGATCTAAAACTGGTACGGGGAAGAAACGGAGTTGTTCACACAAATATTATATTAAATTAGGAAATAGAAATATACAAATTTGCAGAAATGGCTTTGCATCTATCCGTGGAATATCCAAAAAGCGTGTAGACAATGTTGCTAAAGAGTATCGGGATAATACTGTAACTACACCAGCTCAATCTTATCGTGGAAAACATCAAAATAGACCAAATCGTATTCCATGTGAATGGGTTTCTAAAGTTGACTCTCATATTAGAAGTTTCCCACATCGCGAGTCACACTACAGTAGAAATAAAAACTCACGTTATTATCTGTCTCCAGAGTTGAACATTAAAAGGATGTACGAGTTATATTTGAAAAAGCATGAGCTTGGTCTTGAAGCATCTGCTAAGCCTATAGTATCATTTGATCTTTACTACAGATACTTTAAACAAAATTTTAAATACAGTTTTGGGTCACCTCGTTCATATACTTGCAAGAAGTGCGACATGCTGAGTAACAAACTAAAAGATAAGACATTGGATAGCGATGAAACCCAACAAATACAGATAGAGAAGAGTCTTCATCAAGCCAAGGCCGACACTCTTTTTGTTGATTTAAAAGAGAAGAGTCAACTTGCTCTTAATAATGAAGAATGCGAAGTATTAACATTTGATTATCAGCAGAATATGCCATTACCTAAAATTCCAGCAGGTGAAGCATTTTATAAACGTCAACTTTGGGCATATAATTATTCAGCAAAAACAGGGATTGCTCACATTTATTTATATGACGAAACCATAGGCCGAAAATCACCAAACGAAGTCATATCTTTTATAAATCACTACATAAATGACATTTTACCAAGCACAGTGAAAGTACTGTATTTATTTTCTGATAACGCAGCAGCACAAAATAAGAACTCGACTTTAGTTCAGTATCTATATACGCTTATGCGGTGTTCATCTTTTGAGAAGATTGTTCATCGATTTCCAGAACCAGGACACAGCTTCTTACCGTGTGATCGGTGTTTCGGCGTAATAGAAAAGTTTAATAGAAGGAAAGATTACATATTTACGACTTCTGAATATGCCGATTGTATTACGCAAGCATCTAAAAATGTTAAAGTTGTAAATGCAAGTCAAAATATGATACTTAACTTCAGCCAATATTATGAGAGTCATTTCAAAAAAGTAATAACAAATACAGAGAAGATTCGATTCAAAATATCTCAATATCGTATTTTTGAATATAGTAAAGATAACATTGAAACTATTGCAGTCAGTGTTACAACGGGAACGCCAGTACTTGATTATTTTCCTATAATGAGAAATGCTCAAGCCCAACTATCAGTTCTGCCTCAGAAACCGCTGTATGCATTGCCGTTGAAAAAGGCTAAATACAACGATGTTATGCAGTTGGTAAAGAACTATGTTCCACCAAATAAACTATATTTCTACAGGGCCCTTAAAAGTGAAGGTGTCGGACCAACAGATGATATTTCTAGCGAAGACGACGATGATCAAGCTGAAGTTAACCTTTAATTTTTTTTTTGTTCAGCACTCATTAGTTTTTGTATTTCTTTTGATTGTTTAATTCTTTGTGGACTGATTACTAATTCTTGAAATAAAAAAATAACCGTATTTACCTGTTAAGAAAAATACTACCCTATTTTGTATTAAGGATAATAATCCTTAATACAAAATAGGGTAGTATTTTTCTTCAATCTTGCTGCAAAATGGAGGCAGATCCAAACTTTAAAAAATCGTAGTAATTCTATTACTTCTTCAATTGCCTTAAATCTTGAATAAAATGTGTATATATGTTCATATTATATAATACCATATAACGATAAGACATAAGTACATCAATCAATTTGTAAAAACCTTTTTTTTAAATACCCAACAGTTTTGAAATTTGGACTTGCCCCTTAGCTGCAAGGTCCTCAATTTAACTTCTGTAATTCCGTTCTATCTGTCTGTCCTAACGTATCGTAACTATAAATGTTATATATATATATATATTTATATATATATATATATATATATATATACATATATATATATATATATATATATATATATATATATATATATATATATATATAATAACGATTTCTAAAACTATTATTCACTCTAGGCTTTGTCACACCTGATGATTTAGATGACAGTATGAAAAGTAAATGTGTAATGTGTTTGCCATAAATGTTTCTTTTTTTCTTTATTTCTGCTATTATAAAAAGGAGTGCTATTTTACGATGATATTTCGTGGAAATGTGACCCTTTTCCAGTCGAGGTGTCTTACTGGTCCTTATAATACAGTATAGCGCCATCGTGATCTGAGTACTGATATTAAATAACTTATAGCCTGAAATAATTGTGTTTTTTATACGAAATAAGAACACAGAGGTGTTCGACTTCTGCTTGGTGGAGATGTAGGTACAAGGGAAACTAACTACAGGACAGAAGTTGAGTTTTAGCTGCTTAAATAAAATCACTGTCCTTCCTCTTTAATTTTTTTTATTTACTTAAATAGTGCGTGTTGCCAGTGATGCCAAATGTATCTGGTCATTCACTTCTAACCAGGAAAAGAAGCTCAAGGTCACTTTGCAAAATATGGGAAGGATTTATTGGTATGATAGACTTCGAAATGAAGATATCTGTAGTAGAACCAGAGTAATTGCCATAGCCCGACGGATATAAAGCTGAATTGGGAATAACTCGGTTACATATTATTTACTTGCAGAATTTACAAACGATAAGGAAGAAAGATTCTCAAGTAGCAGACTTGTACCGGTAATTGTAGTGATGCTTGCTAGATCTAGTGGTAAACTAGTAAGAGGTGCAGAAAATGATGGACCATGCATTTCACCATTATTTGGGAATGGCCTGTGTTACTTTTTGGCACTTTTGAGATGGTCTATGCAGCAATTAGTCCACCGCGCTGCTCCAGTGCGCGTGGCTGGACTTCACATGTACACGAAATATTTTATTTCTTGGGCATGCATGTTTCCTAGCGATGTTTACCTTCGCTTTCAAGCACGTGGCAAATCACCACTTGCAATTGCATTTAGTGTTTCTGGCATTAATTGGATCGATCGGGTATCAAACTTGGTACTCCTTTATATTGGATATTTACAACGAGCACTTAATGTCTGAGTGGCTCACGGATCGTGGCTCTAAAAACAATACAAATTATGTATGAAGAAACAATCAAAGGTCATTTCATATACTACTATAGCTGCAAAAGTAATTTCTCTGATCAGAAAAGAAAGGGCTAAGAAGACTTAACAGAAATCTGTTGAAGCGCCTACGCCTTCCTTCATAGCAACGAGTTAACGTATACGGTTTTGATTAAAACTACTTTTACGGATTTTATCGCGTTTATTTTTACTTTTTATTTTTAATTCCCAACGTTTCGGGCGATTTCCAGCACCCATGGTCACGGGGGACTGAGATGACTGACGTCCCGATGTCATTGTTAAACCCGGAGTACCTTCAGCTTTTTTAATTATTGTTCGGATCGGAGATCGGAACATAAACCATGTGTAGTGTTCGCGTAAATATAAGAAATCATTATGTATACGGTTTTATTAGTAATAATTACGTCAGTAGATTTAAGTTCGTTAATTTTTGAATATGTTCTTTGTCTTTTCAACATTTTATTACCCTCTCAACTGTTGTGGGATCAATACAATGGTCCTAGACAACATTAAAGTTTTATTCATTATTTTTAAATATCCCGTATACTCCCGAACACGGTACTAAGTCGTCGCCGGACATAACATAATAAGAACCAGAATTTGGCTTATATTATATGGTAAATATAGGGTCATTGTAGAAGTGTGCTCGTCGCGACCCCTGCCAGCCCTTTTCAGGGCTGCAATTCTACACAGCTGTGCACCCATGCAAACGAGGGTTAGGGCGTCCCCCCAAGGCGACGCACACCAGCTCGTCCCCGTTGGTGTGGAATGCAGCGCGCAAAGCGGCGATGGGGACCGCCACCCGTCACGCACAGCCCGACACGGTGGAAGGTGGAGGACGGAGTGCAGAGTTGGCACGTGGAATGTTAGAGGGGGCATGAGAGATAAGACGAATGAGTTGATCGAAATAATGAAAGAAAGAGAATTAGATTTCGTGTGTATGTCGGAGACCAAACGGAAAGGCAGTGGTACTGAAGAGCTCCCTGGCGGGACGTTAGCTATATGGTCCGGAGTCCCGGAAAGCGAGAATGCCTGCCAGGGAGTGGGAGTGCTGTTGTCGTCCCGGTTGGTCGATCTTATGACTAAATACAAGGTTGTGAACTCAAGACTTCTCTGGGTTCGCTTCAAAATGGGAGTGACGAAGTTATTCCTTTTGGCTGTTTATGCGCCGGTAGCTTCGTCGTCCAGGGCTGAGCTAGAGGAGTTTTGGGAGAATGTAGGAGAAGTTCTAGATTAGGTTAAGGGAAACGAAAGAACTGTTGTATGTGGTGATTTGAATGGATGGGTAGGTATCGCTCGACCAGGATACGAGTCGGTGCTTGGAAAGTCTGGCGATAAAAGGGTTAATGATGCTGGCAAGCTTATACTGGCTGTATGCAAGGAAAAGGGTCTTCTTGTGACAAACACTATGTTTAATCACAGGAAAATCCATATGTACACTAGAGAAAGAAAGAATGAGAGAAGTATGATTGATTTCCTGGTGGATGACCAACTGCGAAAACAGGTGATGGATACACGAGTGTTCAGGGGTGCTGACCTGGGAACGGATCATTGTCTAGTAATTACTAGCTTTAGGGAATTGTTCGCGGGTTGGCACTACCGGACGACAGTAACAGAACCAGAGTCGGTCTGTCGCATCCGAAGCTGGAAGCTTCAGGAAGCGGGAAGAGGGAAGCCGAAAAGCTTGACACCATCGATGGCAGGAAAGAATGTGTGGAGAGAACATGGCAGAACCTTAGGGATGGAATGGTAAGTGCAGCGGAAGAAGTATGTGGAACGACAAAAAGAGGTAGTAGTAAAAAAAGAGATGCATGGTGGATTGATGAAGTGAGAGAAGCTGTAAAAAAGAAGAGAAAAGCATGGTTAGACTACTTGGCCTCTAGTGACGATGAGCATATGAGAGAGAAGATGAAAGAAAGATATAAGCTGCAGAAAGTCCATGCGAAAACATTGATTGAGGAAGTACGTGAAAGGTGTAGAATAGAAGCGGATGAGAGGTTGTCGCACAACTTTAGGGAAAACTCCAAACTCTTCTGGAAAGAGGTTGGAAGGTCCCGGAGTGGTGTGACAGCCTTAAGAATGAACAATGTGCTTTCGAGAACCAATGACGTCCTCTCAGAAAAATCGGACGTCATGCAGCGATGGATCTTTGTGAAGGATCCGGGGGTGACGCCGTGACTGGCACGCCAGACACGGACCTCGATGACACTGAGGTCATCAGCATGAAAGAGATTGAACGTGCGATTCAAAGTTTGAAATGTGGTAAGGCTGCGGGAATAGACAGAGTTACTGCTGAATTGATCAAGTACGGTGGGCCTCGCGTCTGGGACAGCTTTCATCTGCTGTGCAATTTGTGCTGGCGGACGGGAGATGTCCCGGATGATTGGCGATCCGCGGTCATTGTGCCCTTATATAAAGGTAAAGGTTCACATTTTGACTGCGGGTGCTATCGGGCGATCAGCTTGACCAGTTTAGCAAGTAAAGTTTACTCGAAGGTTTTGACACAAGGATAGGATGCAAGAGAAATCGGAAAGATTCTTATGGGAGGCACAATGCGGATTTAGACCTGGAAGAGGATGCACGGATCAAATGTTTTCTCTCCGCATGATCACGGAAAAGCTTCTGAGTGTTAACCAGAGGATTTCTGTGCTTTTTTGGATCTGGAGAAAGCATTTGATAAGGTTATAAGGAAGAAAATGTGGGAACTGTTGCCGGGATATGGTGTGGATGGTCGATGGTTAAGGGCTGTGCAGTCATTTTAAAATGACTGTAAAGCCTGTGTGCGGGTAGGGCATGACCTGTCACCGATGTTTAGCGTCCAAGCGGGCGTAAAACAGGGTTGTGTCATGTCTTCCTGGCTGTTCATACTGTATCTCGACAGCTGTTTACAGAAGCTGAAAAATAGCTGTTTGGGTGAAAAATTGGGTGACATAAAAGTTAATTGTCTGTTGTATGCCGATGATGCAGTGCTTATTGCACCATCAGAAGCAGAACTGCAGGCATTAGTCACGTGTATGAAAGAGGAATGTGAAATTAAAGGTCTCCGTTTGAATGCTAATAAAACTAAGGTTCTGGTATTAGTAAACTAGTAAAAGGACGAAGAGAGAACGAAATGTGAAATATGGGTAAATCAGGAATGTCTAGAACAGGTAAATGAAATTGTATACTTGGGGAGTGCTTTCAGCCGGGATGGAAGATGTGATTTAGATGTGGATAGGCGTGTCGCTGCCGAAAACAAAGTCAATGGTGCCCTGAATGCATTAGTAAAAAGGCAAGGCGTGGTGAAGAGTGCACGCCTTGCAATACATAACGCAGTGTTGGTACCGACTTTGTTGTATGGCAGCGAAACCTGGGTATGCCAGAAGAAGCATAAAAGCAAGTTGAATGCAGTGGAGATGCGATCTCTTCGTAAAATGTGTGGCGTTACCATAGCCGACCGAAAGCGAAACGAAGAGATTCGCAATATGGCAGGATTGAAAGATGATCTTATCACAAAAATTGATAGGGGCGTACTCCAATGGTTTGGGCACGTTGAACGAATGAGTGAAGACCGAATGGTGAAGAAAATATATAGAGCGAAAGTAAATATTAAAAGGTGTCAAGGTAGACCGAGACTAACTTTCGAAGACCATGTGAGCAAATTGCTCGAAGAGGGGAGGGTCAAGAGTACTCGGATACCTAGTCGTGCATGTATGAAGAAATTAATGAACCTGAAAGAAGCGAAAGAGGTATGTAAGGATCGTGACACTTGGCGATCTGTTCTCTCTGGCTACCCCGTTAGGGATTGTGCGTGAAGATAAGTAAGTAAGTAAGTAAATACAGTGAAGTTTACGTTGGAATTAAATTTGAGTTACATCGCCGCTAACAAGAATGTTTTTTTTTAAACACTGCAGTAATTACGTGGTGTTGAAGAAAAAATTTATGATTCATCATCACCCAGCCCTCTAATTAAAGGAATCTAATAGTATTTGGTGTAAATCACCGGACTTATAAGGTTAAAGATATAATTATTTCTATCGATTTTTAATTACCTATTGCATTGTGGTTACCATATCGACTGTGAACTGGCAACTGGTACTATCTCAATTTTGAAAACTTTACATGATGTAGAAAAAAATTGTTTGCATCATTTGTATAGCATCTGGTATATTAAATAAAAATACGTAGTTTTTGAATATTTTTATTGCACATGTTATTAAAAACAAAAGTTGCAATATATACTTCCTTATAATATAAAAACGAGATAGGACATTATAAATCAACTAAAGAACGAACATAGGATATTTTGCTTGAATGTGGCCTATCTTCAAAATCAAAATAGAAACAATAACGATAGGACATTATCAACTCAATGTACTATATAATGAAATTAAGTTATTAACTTACAATATAATTGTTATTCATAATAGTCTTTATATTTCCGACATTATAGAAACATTATTAGGTTGGCAAGTCTACAAAGCCATTAGTGTAGGGGGTCAGTCATTAACAATTGTTTTTTTTTTACTTTTTATTCTCAATTTTAGAGGTCATCATTTCTTAGAGTAAATCAACGAAAGATTCAGATATCCTTTTCACTGGCCCATCTAAATTAATCGTATTGTATACACACCCTATTTTATAAAAAAAATATAATAATTAACAAAATTAAAGAATCTACAAAAATAACAAAATAAGGCTTGTTTTATGCCACCTTTGCCTACAGTCCTACCTAAACTTGGCCAACCAACTGCATGCAGAAGTGACAAGAAACTGATTCTTATTCTCTTTGGGAACAAAATTATTCCTGATAAGGCAAATTATCATAAAAGTTATGACAATCTTGAGGAATGACAGCTTTAATTCTAGAAGGTGCAAACACTTCGTCTTCGGAATACGAGGATAGATGTTGATATCTATGGGCCACAGCAACCACTTACCATCAGGTGGACTGTGTGCTCGTTTATCTACCTATCCTATAAAAAAAACAAAAGGAATAGAAAATAAAGCCAAAAAACATTAACTTGGTGTTGGTAATAATAATTGGTTCTTCTATACGATTTCTACTGCGCAACTATGTTAAATAATATAAATAAGCAAAAAAATAATGAAGGATAATTTCTAACGGTATTTCTACAATACAATTTTTTACTTAATTACTGCAAATTATTTCAAAATTTGGGTATGGTAACCACAATGCAATAGGTAATTAAATACGATAGAAATAATTAATTCTTTAACCTTATAAGTCCGGTGATTTACGACAAATACTATTAGATTACTTTAATTAGGGTGCTGGGTGATGATGAATCATAAATTTTATCTTCAACACCACGTAATTACTGCAAAGTGTTTTTTAAAAAAAAAACATTCTTGTTGGCGGCGACGTAACCCAAATTTAATTCCAACGTAAACTCCACTATATTTACCATATAATATAAGCCAAATTCTGGTTCTTATGATGTTATGTCCGGCGACGACTTAGTAAGTATGAAATGACCTTTGACTGTTTCTTCATACAGAATTTGTATTGTTTTTAGAGCCACGATCCGTGAGCCACTCAGACATTAAGTGCTCGTTGCAAGTATCCAATATAAACGAGTGCCAAGTTTGATACCCGATCGATCTAATTAATGCCAGAAACACCAAATGCAATTGCAAGTGCTGATTTACCACGTGCTTGACGGCGAAGGTAAACTACGTTAGGAAACATGCATGCCCAAGAAATAAAATATTTCGTGTACATGTGAAGTCCAGCCACGTGCACTGGAGCAGCGCGGTGGACTAATTGCTGCATAGACCATCTCAAAAGTGCCAACAAGTAACACAGGACATTCCCAAATAATGGTGAAGTCCATGTTAATAGATATTTTTATAGAAATGGATGTGAGAAACGAGTACACAGTCCACTTTATGGTAAATGGTTGTTGTGGCCCATAGACATCCACATTTATCCTCAGTTAAGAGTCAAAATACAGATGCGTTGTAACCCCTGAAGACTAAGATGGAATACCACGTATCCAGTAAACAGGGTCTCCAGTTCTCTAGATTCATAATACGAAACACACATTAAAATGTTATTTTACGCCGGTATTTGACCGGGGAATTCCCTGACCCGGCGTGCAGACCCATTCAAATCGTGAACATAATAAAACTGCAGCACGGCTCTACCATGTAGAAATATCACTCTCTCGATTAATTCTACAACCAAGCAGCGGTGTCGGCACTGCTATTGTCATGGACTGTAGCGTAGTATTCAATCTGTAGCCTTATTTGTTTAAATTTGGCTACCGGTATCCACGTCTGCAGTAGCCACTTACCATCAGGTGGACTGTTAGTGCGTTGTCACTTTGGACACACAAAATAGTCATTAATATATTACGACAGTAAAGGTAAGAATATATATTTTTACATGTTCTCTGAGAGACGTTACAATTTTAACTTTGAATGGAGAAGATAACCATTTTTTGTTTTATATGCCAAAAATTCTACAAAAAATTACGAGAATAACTGTGTTTTTAATTTTTTTCTATCTGCAAAACTGACCGAGATATAATGGCGCAAAGTTAACATTTTCGGTCTAAGCCGCGAGCCGATCGCGACATCGTCGATGACGTCACGATTTTCATCTTCGCGCTGGCGACCGGACCTTCGATCAACAATACCAACTAGATGTCGGGTCGGCGCAAGAAATCTATCTACGTAAATAAGAGCGCACATGAGACGTGAGCGCACGTGAGAGTGTAACTCACAAGGCAATAACGGGAAAAAGAACTTTATTTGTAATAACTTAAGGTAGATTTCACGCTAATGTTATTTAATTTATGTCTTTTGATAGTTTATATTCATGCGGATAGTATTTAGCTATGATTTTGTACGTGACCCGTTATCTAGTTGGTATTGTTGGTCGAAGGACCCGACGCGCACTTATAAAATCAAAAAAGTTACTTACTCGAATTGCCCGTCGCGCGCGGATCTAGGTACTTGCTCTCTATTTTTAACAAGAAATATTATAGAACATGACACCATCTATTAAATATTGTGCTGTGCCTCAATGTAAAAATACGCCCACAAAAACACCTGAAAAGTTGTTTTTTAATGTGTCTAGAAACCCTACCATCAGAAAAAAATGGACAAATGCTATGAGAAGAACACATCCTTTAGGACCAAACGCGGTAGCATATTGTTGTGAGGATCATTCCGATGTAAGTATTCAAATAATAATAAACTTCACATGATAGCTCTTGGTTATTGCTAGTAAATGCTTTCTATTAGGCATGTAGGTGTACACTCTACTCGGGTCGCAGTATAAGTAACTAACGATTCATTGAACCTTTCCACGCTTAATGATTATTATAATTTCAAGAAGAAACAATACCTAATACCTACATATTTAATTAAAACTACTTCAGTGTAAATAAACATCCAAACTTGGGTAAAGTACCTATGTAATGTAGATAAGTCAATGACCTGTCGTGAGTTCGTTAGTTTAGATATCTACCTATGTTTGCAGCAAATTTTAAAATGTTTGTAATGCATACAAAGGTTAAAATATGGAATATGTTAACAAACGTTTTTGTATTTTTACGATATTTCGAGCAGAAACTAAACACATCGCAGAGGTGTTCTACCTACACACTTTGCGGGCCGCAAATAATAGAATGTAGATGTAAGTGTTGAAGTGGAGCACTTAATTTTTTTTGTGTTGTCCTATTTTATGTATTACATAGTTGGCACATATTTTAAATATTGATGGAATACGAATTACGAGGTTCCTTATTTTTTTATAGACTTTAAATAAGTTTGTATTTTGTTCTAGGTCGAAAACGATACGGAAAACTACGTGAAGTACAAACTAGTTGGTGGTCCCCTCAAACTTAAAAAAGATGTTCTGCCTCACAAGTTTGCTGGTCAAAATCGGTAAACAGAAAAACCACAAAGATCTTTACTATCAAAACTAAATTCCAAATCTAGGTCGGAAACAGTTGCACATGCGATTGCCACTACTTCACAAGAAATTGAGCATATACGTAGGCGGTCCCATAATGAATTGGCCTAATTATGAACCAATGAAGGAAATGAAACGAAACCAATTTTAATTTTCAATATAATCACCATGAATACTAACACACTTCTGACAACTGTGAATCAACATCTCTAAACCCTTATAAAAATAATCACATTTTTTATCCTCAAAATGACTGAAGACGGCCGCCTGCAACTCTTCATCGCTTGAAAATTTTCTTCCTCTTAAGTCCCGCTTTAAATTTGGAAATAAATAATAGTCGGACGGGGCCATATCTGGACTGTAAGGTGGATGTTGAACTTCTGTGAACCCGCATTGACGAACTGCATCCTTCGAAACACCAGCGGTATGAACAGGGGTGTTGTCATGGAGCAACAGGACACCTTTAGATAGCTTGCCTCTTCGTTTTTCCTTTATCTTGTCTCGTAATTTATATATTAAAGAAGCATAATATTCGCCGTTCACGACTGTATTACGTTCTTTAAAATACACCATCAAAATGCCTTGAAAATCTCAAAAAACGTAATAAATCAAGCGGCATCACTTTCAACACATAATTTTTAGTTCTTGTTTTCATATGACTGGCCTGTTGGTCTAGTGGTTAGTGACCCTGACTGCTATGCCGGAGGTCGTGGGTTCGGTTTCCACCCAGGACAAATGCTTGTGTGATGAGCACGATCACTTGTTCTGTGTCTGGGTGTAATTTATCTATAATATTTATGTATTTAGAAATATATAAGTATGTTTATCAGTTGTCTAGTACCCATAACACAAGCTCTGCTTAGCTTGGGACTAGATGGCGTTGTGTGATAGTTGTGGAATATTATTATTATTATTGTGGGGTATCTATATAGTTTTCTCATCTGGTTGGGTTCTATAAATATATAATTATAAATGAAAATGAAAAGGTAAATATACATAAATATCAATAACATAAAATAAATATAAAAATACATAAATAAATAAAAGCCCAACCAGATGGAGGCCCTGGGCAGGGGAGACCAAACGGCCGAGGGTTAGGGGGAAAGGGAAAGAAACCGGCGGACGATGCGGGCGGTATCGATGAGCACCGCCTTCTGCATTTGAGCCCGGAGCGGTCCGCCACGTAGTCCCAGTCGCCTCAGATGACCCGAGAGGCTGACTGGGATTAGCCCGTTTGCAGAGACGACTACAGGAATAATTTCGGTCGGCAGACAACCCCACATGTCGGTCACCTCGTGAGCCAGGTCCAGATATTTTGTTTGCTTGTCTGTTTCGGCTTTCACGAGGTTCTCGTCATACGGAATGGTAATGTCGACCAAAACTATCCTTGACTGTGCCCGGTCCATCAGCACAATATCAGGCTTATTCGCAAGAATAGTCCTGTCTGTGATGATGGCCCGGTCCCAATAGAGCCTGGCGCGATCATTGTCGAGCACGGCTTCCGGCAAGTACTTGTAATACGGCAATTTCCGATCCAAGAGACCATATTTCAGAGCGAGCTCCTGGTGAAGAATTCTGGCTACTAGGTTGTGCCTGTGCAAGTACTCAGAGTTAGAAAGCGCCGAACAACCGGAGATGACGTGACTAATTGACTCACCGGGATGGCGACAAGCTCGACAGATGTCCATCCTTTAGGATGTATCTCCGATAGTTGTTGGTCTTAATAACCTGATCCTGTATTGCACAGACAAAACCCTCGGTTTCCCCGAAGAGATCACCAAAGCGTAGCCAGTGGAGGGAGGCTACTGTGTCTACGAAAGGCTCATGTAGAGCCTTGTAGAACCTCCCGTGGAGCTCCTTCTCCTTCCATACGGTCTCCCGGTCGGAAATGCTAAGCACTGCTGGGTCCTGCCATTGCTCGTTGGCTAAAGATAGAGGGGTAAGCTCTTTATCACTAGAAATGACGTCATTATAGAATGGATCATCCGATCTCACCAGGAAGTAATTACGGAGGCTGCACACTTCGCGATTATGCATGGTGAGCGCGCTCAGGAAGCCACGCCCACCATGCTTTCGCGGCAAGTACAGCCTCATTACCGACGATCTCGGATGATGCATCCTACGGGACGTCATGGTAGTGCGGACTTTTCTATCCAGGGCGTTAAGTTCAGTCTGAGTCCACCTGAGTATGCCAAAGGTATACATGAGGACAGGCATGACCCAACCGTTATATGCGTGTGTCTTATTCACACCGGACAAAAGGCTGTTAAGCACTTTGGTCAAGCGTGCATAAAACACGTCGCAAACTGACTGTTTCATACCAGCCTCATCGATACTGATGTTCTGTGACATACCCAGGTATCGGTATGTTTCAGCCTCGGAAAGGGTCCTTAAGTTGACGGGCATAGATAAGTCTATGCCCTCAGAGTTAGCAACCCTTCCCCTTTCAACATGGAGGACCGCACACTTATCCGTTCCCAGCTCCATTCCAATAGAATTGCTAAATTCACAAGTGATGTTTAGCAATTCCATAAGATGGGAGCGACTGGAGGCGAATAACTTGAGGTCATCCATATAGGAAAGGTGGGTCACTTTTGTACCTCCTCTTCGAAGCTGAAATCCCCTCCCGGAGCCCTCCAGTAAAGTACTGAGAGGGTTCAGGGAGAGGCAAAACCAGATTGGACTCAGACAATCGCCCTGGAAGATACCCCTTCTTATCCTTATGTGGTTCTCCGCAGCCATCATCCGCTCGCCCAGATAGCAAAGGATCGTACTCCATTGCCCCATACACTGCTCGAGGAAGTCTCCAACTGTACAGTCAATTTTGTACAGCTGGAGGACTCTCTTTAGCCATGTATGGGGCACCGAGTCGAATGCCTTTCTGTAGTCTATCCAGGCGGCGGAGAAATTCCGACTGTTGCGTTTCACCACTTTGCCAATGACCGCGTCAATGAGGAGTGGTTCCTTGGTTCCAAGATCACCGCCCCGGCATCCATTTTGAATGCGTGACATCACCTGATTTAGCTCCAGGTGACGAGTGATTCTCGCCCTCAAAATGGATGTCAGTGTCTTATATATGGTGGGTAGACACGTGATGGGGCGGTAGTTGCTCGGGTCTGTGGTATCCTGCTCTTTATGAACCAAATGACTGATCCCAGTAGTGAAGAGGCTCGGGAGCGATTTCTGATCGAGAGCCTCTTGAAACTGTCGGGCGAGCACAGCGTGACACACTACGAACCCCTTCAGCCAGTAATGATGCAGCCCGTCGAGCCTCGGACTTTTCCAGTTCGGGGCCCTACGGACCGCCTCAGCCACGTCTTCAGGCGTTCTGGTGACGGGGTCCATAGGCGTAACACTTGCACTCTGGCTCGCCACAACTTCCATCCAAGGGCCCTCGCTGTGGTTTACGGTCTCTGACCACAGGCCACGCCAAAATGCGACAGTGTCAGCCTGATCCGGTCCTGGGCCCGCTCCACATACCTCTGGTCGCTCCAATGATTTCTAGAGCCTCTTCTGATCACTCTGGAAGAGACGATTCTGGTTGAACCGCCTTGACCTCTCGCTAAATCGTCGAATCCGCTTCCCCCAAGCAGCGATTTTTTGCTTCAGGTCATCTATGCGCTTCGTTAGTTTTTGCGTGATATCCGGCTGGAACAAACTGGTATTTGTCCCAGCAAACGCCATCCTAACGGTGCGCATAATCCTCGGTCTATTATTACCCGACCTGAAGCTTGTCAGTCTGCCGATAAGGGCCCTTGCCTTTGCGATACGGTCCTCAATTCTTTTTCTCCAGGCTGGAATGGCGCTACTTTTTTGAGTAGCACGTCCAGCCACGGGAAGTTTGGCGCCAATAATACGGCATACTGCCAGTGCGGCGCCAAAAAGAATTGAATCCGTCTCGCAAAGGTCCCGGCTGGCTTCCAAATAGGTCACCAGCATTGGGTTAAGAGCCCGCACGACAGCCCGATTTCGCTTGCTAACGGGTATGCGGGGAAGTCGCGGTCGATTTTCGAGAGGCATGCTACGCGTTTCCAGCATCGACTCTTCCAATATGCTCCTCATTTTCTCTAGTTCATGGGAGGCTATTCCATCATCGTCTGAATTAGCCACAAATGGAATGTTGACGGCAGCATCCACATATGCAGTTTGTTGCGCATCTAGTGTCGCCGCATTCCCAGCCGTAGCATTTCCATTCGATGAAGGAATAGCCTCACGTCGTAGTCAGGCGGGTACAGGAGCGCAGGATGTACCTAACTCGGTCTGCCAGGTTTTGCTCAGTGACGGATAGAGATGGCTCCAGCTCTGCAAAAAAGCGATGCATCCGAGCCCGATACGCCAAACATCCAGTTTCTTCCCCTTTTGCCCTAAAATACGCCCGCAGTGCGTTTTCATTCATTGATTTGGACCAACGCATGCGACGTGCTCCACCAGCGGCGGGTGTCGCTTGCTGAGTCCGAGAAGACCCAGCCGACACCAAGCCTTCTGGTGGGGATGATGGATGCGGGGGGCCGCTAGGTGGTCTTGCAACACCCCGCGCTCGGCTGGCGGCCCGCATACTGTCGCGTCCAGCGCCAGCTCCAGACGCACCCTGGCGACCTCCAGGCAGCGGCCCTTTGCGCACTATCTTTTTTTCCATCATCCATAATATGGGCGTCCATTAACGGGAGACGCCCAGGCCCGGCACCGTATCGTGGACGGCCATAAGCACAAACGGGCCTTTGCACCCTGAATTCTGCCGAGGCACGGCGCTCACACCTCTCGCAAGGCGCTGACTGACTGCGTTGACGTAGCAGTTTTGCCACTTAACTGTTACGTCAGCGGGCGATGGGGTCGTCAATTCCCTACGCCATTTTATTATTATTATGGGGTATCTATATAGTTTTCTCATCTGGTTGGGTTCTATAAATATATAATTATAAATGAAAATGAAAAGATAAATATACATAAATATCAATAACATAAAATAAATATAAAAATACATAAATAAATAAAAGCCCAACCAGATGGAGGCCCTCGGCAGGGGAGACCAAACGGCCGAGGGTTAGGGGGAAAGGGAAAGAAACAGGCGGACGATGCGGGCGGTATCGATGAGCACCGCCTTCTGCATTTGAGCCCGGAGCGGTCCGCCACGTAGTCCCAGTCGCCTCAGATGACCCGAGAGGCTGACTGGGATTAGCCCGTTTGCAGAGACGACTACAGGAATAATTTCAGTCGGCAGACCACCCCACATGTCGGTCACCTCGTGAGCCAGGTCCAGATATTTTGTTTGCTTGTCTGTTTCGGCTTTCACGAGGTTCTCGTCATACGGAATGGTAATGTCGACCAAAAATATCCTTGACTGTGCCCGGTCCATCAGCACAATATCAGGCTTATTCGCAAGAATAGTCCTGTCTGTGATGATGGCTCGGTCCCAATAGAGCCTGGCGCGATCATTTTCGAGCACGGCTTCCGGCAAGTACTTGTAATACGGCAATTTCCGATCCACGAGACCGTATTTCAGAGCGAGCTCCTGGTGAAGAATTCCGGCTACTAGGTTGTGCCTGTGCAAGTACTCAGAGTTAGAAAGCGCCGAACAACCGGAGATGACATGCCTAAGTGACTCACCGGGATGGCGACAAGCTCGACAGATGTCCATCCTTTAGGATGTATCTCCGATAGTTGTTGGTCTTAATAACCTGATCCTGTATTGCACAGACAAAACCCTCGGTTTCCCCGAAGAGATCACCAAAGCGTAGCCAGTGGAGGGAGGCTACTGTGTCTACGAAAGGCTCATGTAGAGCCTTGTAGAACCTCCTGTGGAGCTCCTTCTCCTTCCATACGGTCTCCCGGTCGGAAATGCTAAGCACTGCTGGGTCCTGCCATTGCTCGTTGGCTAAAGATAGAGGGGTAAGCCCTTTATCACTAGAAATGACGTCATTATAGGATGGATCATCCGATCTCACCAGGAAGTAATTACGGAGGCTGCACACTTCGCGATTATGCATGGTGAGTGAATTTGGTACCAATACGTGTATCAATCACGCCGACAAAGTGGTGAAATAAAAATTGGAAAAAAATGTTTTATTAGGGTAGCCCCCTATATGTAAAGTGGGAAGTGATTTTTTTTTAATTTCAACCCTACCCTTTTTTCGTGGGTAGGTGTGTAACAAGTAACAGCTGACTTATTAGCTCCTATATTTTATATACTTTAAAATTATTTTAAACCAGTGTTTGGACTATATTTACATATCAATTACATCTTTATTACCTTTTCTTTTGAAGTCCTATTGAAATATATGTCCAGATAGAATATTTGTGACATTCACATACCACCCATTAGTGTCACTTTGTTTTTGCAAACTATATCATTCATTAGCACTTCACTTTGTGTTCACTAATATCACAGCAAATATTGGAAGAAATGGCAAGAGTAACTGATGTGGAGGTCATGCAAAGAGAACTTGAAGGAAGCTGGAGTCGCAAAATGGCTGAATTTGAAAACAGATTAAAGGCTGCCTCCACACCTACTAATCCCTCTCTTAATCAACTCCGCGAGGAGTTTTATGAATTCAAGGATGTCGTTTGCTCCATGCTCAATCTCCTTCGGCAACAAATTCAAGCCTGCACTAAGTCAATTGATGCTATTGATATGCAGCACAGACAGAATATCCTTCTATTTAATGGGATCTCTGACTCCCCAGAAGTTAATATTGAACAAGAAATACTGGGTATCATACATAAGAAAATGGGCATCCCACATGTTACAAATGTGGCCTTAGTACGTTGCCATCGAATTGGTGTTCAAAAGGATGGTCGTTCACGTCCAATTCTTGTTCAATTTCATGAGCATAACACAAAGTCTGAAGTGTGGAAAGCTAAAACTAAGTTAAAGGGATCTCAAATATCTGTGTCTGAGTTTTTAACTAAAATGAGGCAATCTGTTCTTAAAAAAGCCCGCAAGCATTTTGAAATGAAGAATGTGTGGACCTTAGATGGAGCAATTTTCATCAAACTTCCCAATAATGAACGGGCAAAAATCTTCACTGAAGAGGAGATTGATACTCTCATTAAACAGTTTCCTGTTGATTTTTCATCAGCAAGTCTTCGTATGGCCCCCAACAGCAGTATCACTAATAGCGTAAAGAAACCCATACAAGCACTGCAAAGTTCTTCAAGCACAAAAATTCTGTGTGAGACTTCTCCTCGCAATCAAGATGATGTGGAGGTGCAGAAAGAGGATTCTAAAAGGTCCCGCCGTTTAATTGCTAAAAAATAGCTTGCTTAATTTACATATAATGGTATTCCTAGGTATCCTTTATTTTTGTAATCCATTGTTTTATATTATTGATTTACACATATTTAGTTAAGTGTTTATAGTCCTGCATCTTCTTGGTTGTAATGACTGTAGCACAGAACAATATTGTCTGTACTGTAGTCATAAGTTGTTCACTTTTTTACAGCAGTATAATTGCAATTTTTTTTAAGTTGTTTTCTTCTAATAGTATAGTCTGCATAGGAATTTTTATTTCTCTAAATATAAACTTAATGAGATTTTATCTTGTAATACATAACTTGCTTGGGTTTAGTTTCCTTTTGTTTCTTGGTTGAGGTTTCTTACTTAGTAGGTTTGTTTATACTATGCTTGATATTGGTAACAATACTTATCTTTTTATAAATTTACCTACCACATATTTTTAATTTGATTTTTTTTTTGTTAAATTTTGGGTTTTGATTTGTTTGATTTGACAATGACAACTATGTATTACTTTTTTTTGCCTTTTATAGACAAAGGACACATGAACCATACAGCCAGCGTCGATCTTATACTTTGCTTTAATCGGTTTTCTCTTGGTAAACATTTTCCTGTAATATTTTGTGTGACATCTACTTAGGAACTTTATTATTAGACAAGATTATTTTTGCCACTTTAGATATTTTAGATCATAAGTTTGCATATAAAATTTTATTTATATTAAGTTTACTCTGTAAACAGTGAACTGATGGGTTGGTGATGTTTATGTTTAGTAATTGTTAGTTAATAGTTATAGTTTACATAACTTACTTTTTTATTTTTTTTTGTTATTATTTTTCTATATATTTATTTAATTTATTTATTATTTTAGTATATGTAATATGTCTGATGTTGAGTCGTTTAGCTCTGCAAATGATTCTTCTACTTTGTCATTTCACTCTTGTAATGATTCTCTCAACGATAGCGTGCTTAATTTACACGAACTACTCAAAGGAGTTTTCACGTCTTTTAACAACTCTGTGAACATATGTCATATTAACGCTCAAAGTATCCCGAGCCACTATTCCGAACTTGAAGCTTCATTTTTCCCCGAGTATATTCATGCTATATTAGTGTCGGAAAGTTGGCTGAAACCTACTTTACCATCAACTTTATATCCCTTACCCGGCTTTGTACTTGTTAGGAATGATCGTGTTGGAAAGGGTGGAGGTGGTGTAGCAATCTACCTACATGCATCAATTCCTTATAAAATTGTCTTAGCATCTCCCTCCTGCTATTCCGCTTCTTCTGAGTTTTTATTTGTGGAACTCGATGTCAAGGGCATCAGGATGCTTCTAGGGGTAGTGTATTGCCCCCCATCTACCGACTACTTCGCCACTTTAGATATGGCTCTTGTTGATATTTGTTCTGAGTACACTCACTGTATAATCATGGGTGATTTCAATACTGATCTGTTGAAAAACTGCCCTCGTTCCAAAAGGTTTCTTTCAATTATTGAGTCTGTTAATCTTTCAATTCTCCCTTTAAAGGCTACGCATCATAATATCGGAACCGATGACTCATTGATTGATCTAATCCTTGCTGCTTCTCCTGAACATGTGATAACGCATGGACAGTTACCCGCTTTGGGTTTCTCACGCCACGACTTAATTTATGCATCATATAAGCTTAAACCTCCTAAATATTCCCCTACTGTAATGCATCTTCGCAGTTTTTCTAAAATAGACTTTGACAAGCTTAGGAATGACGCTCTTAATCTTGATCTAGCCTCCTTAATAGCAGCATCTACTGTTGACGATAAAGTCACTATCCTTAACCACAATATCCTTAGCCTTTATGATGCTCATGCTCCTGTTCACAAGGTTAGATTGAAGCGTCCCCCTGCCCCTTGGATGACAGAAGGCGTAAAGGTGGCAATGGCTAGACGAAATCGTGCTTTTCTTCGTTTCAAGAGAGATCGAACTGAAGAAAATTGGACATCTTTTAAAGCAGCCAGGAATAGGTGTAATCAGATGGTACGTGCAGCTAAACGCCGATATTTCCATAACTGTATTAATAATTCTTCTCCAGTTTTAGTGTGGAAATTTCTAAAATCTTTCGGTCTTTGTAGACCAGCTACGTTGGATTGTGGTCCTTCTGTGTCACTTGATGAAATCAACCAACATTTCGCTTCTGTAAAAGCACTGGACCCTACAATTCGTTCCCAAACTATGGCTTCTATTGCTTCTATGCAAATTCTTAACATTCCTACCTTTAATTTTTCTCCTGTTTCTCAGGATGATGTCAAAAAGTCGATTTTAGCAATCCAGTCCAAAGCCGTGGGTTACGACGAGATTAGTAGACATATGGTTGTATTTATACTAGAGCACCTTCTCCCGGCAATTTCCCATATAATCAATTTTTCCCTTGATTCAGGTCAGTATCCTAATCTTTGGAAGAGGGCTTTTGTAAAGCCTCTCCCTAAAGTTCCTACTCCCAATCATCCCAATCATTTTCGTCCAATATCCATTCTACCCTTTCTTTCCAAAATTTTAGAATCCTGTGTTTACAAGCAAATTTCTACTTTTATTTCGAAACATAACCTACTGAGTATATATCAGTCTGGGTTTCGTCCTGGTCATAGTACCACTACTGCATTAATTAATGTTATTGATAATATTAAACAAGGCATGGAAGAAAAAAAATAACAGTACTGGTACTAGTTGATTTCTCAAATGCTTTCAACACAGTTGATCATAAAATCCTTCTTTCCATACTGTCTCATCTGAATTTTGGCCCTACTGAATTGGATTGGTTTGCATCTTATCTTCGCGGTCGACAGCAGTCAGTCAGTGTGGGGCAACTGTCCTCAGCTTGGGCTGATGTGGATGCTGGTGTGCCGCAAGGCGGTATTCTTTCTCCTATAATGTTTTCAATTTTTATAAACTTTATTACCTCCATCATCGACTGCTCGTACCATTTGTATGCCGATGACCTTCAGCTTTATGTGCAAACTGAGATTGGGGATATCCATAATGGGATCAAAAACCTTAACGGCAACTTAGCAGCTATCAAGGATTGGTCTACTCGTTATGGAGTCTTAGTCAATCCTTTGAAATGCCAAGCTATACTGGTGGGTAGCTCAAGGATGCTGGCTAAGATTAATCTGACAGACTTACCTCCTATTTACTATGATAATACTACAATTCCATTCAGTAATTCTGTTAGAAATCTTGGCCTTCACATCGACAGCACGCTGAATTGGAGAACTCAGGTTTCAGATGTGAGTCGTAAAGTCACTGCCACGTTACGCTCTCTGTATCGTTTAAAGCATTTTCTCCCCACAAAATCTAAGATCATGCTTGTCCATTCACTTATATTACCCATAATTGATTATGCAGATGTGTGTTACCCTGACCTGTCCCAAGATCTTCTAAACAAGCTGGAACGCCTCTTCAATAACTGTATAAGATTTATCTTTGGGCTCCGTAAGTATGATCATATTTCGCAATACAGATCTAAGCTAAACTGGCTTACAATCCGGCAGAGGCGCAACTCCAGAATATTACTTGTACTTTTTTCCATATTAAATGATCCATCTTCGCCTTCTTATCTTAAGAGTAAATTTCATTATCTTTCCTCATCTCATGATAGGGTCCTACGCTCTTCTTCTAACAACAAAATCTGTACTCCAGTTCACTTCACCGAGTTCTATGGTAACTCCTTCACAGTTCAGGCTACACGCCTTTGGAACTCCTTGCCCGATGACATCAGAAAAGCTCCCAATAAGTACGCTTTTAAAAAGTTGGTCCGTAATCATTTATTAAAGACAACGCATTCTACATGACTCATTTATTTAATATGTATTGCCGAACAGACGTATATATTCATAGTCATTTGTATATATTAATTATATATGTATTTAAATATGTTTACTTGTATGTATCTCCATTTATTTATATATTTGTATATTTGTAAGGATAGATCATATATGTATAGTTTATTTATTAGTAGTTTGTATTTATTGTGTAGTTAATTATCATTTGTATTGTTTTAGCTTATTCTATATTGCCACACCTACGTCAAACTCTCACCACTCCATGGGTTGACTGGTAGAGAATGCCTCAAGGCATTAAGTCCGCCCTTTGTATTCTTTTGTTAAGGATGCAATAAAGAATAAAAATAAATAAATAAAACCCTAACGTGTGATATATTCTTGGAAAGGTATTTAAAAATGAATAGGGGTTTACTAAAATCATTTTTTGATAATGTCAATAATTTCGGAAATAATCGCTTCAAAAGTAAAAAACAATGTGCCCCCCCTCTAACTTTTGAACCATAAGTTTAGAAAATATGAAAAAAATCTGAAAAGTAGAACTTTATAAGGACTTTCTAGGAAAATCATTTTGAACTTGGATGGAAACAACAGTACCGACTACCGGGAGCAGTTGCAAGAGCGCGGAGCGCTGCTTGAGCGCGAACATAATGGATACCCACCTTTAAACTCATAAGTGCACTCTTATTGTGACGGACGGGAAACTACGGAACCCTACACTGAGCGTGGCCCGATACGCTCTTGGCCGGTTTTAACTAACAAAATCGTTGTAGCAGTTACACAAATTCGTAACTTCTGACTTTCAAAGATTTCTTTTGTGTAGGAAATATTATAAGCGTTTACGAAAGTTTTGTGTTGCCCTTTTAAATGTTATAAGCTAAGCTATTTAAAACGCGAAAGAACATGGATTCCTACCAAGGATAATACGTGAGGCTATTGAAATTAAAAAATATTTTGATTTCAATACAGAAGGAGACTGGGTGGTGCCTGCTTGGGACCCTGTAATTAATATATTAAAAACTAAACCTAAGCATACCGCTGCAAGACTTCAAAACACAGTAAGTTTATTCTATGTAGATCGGACTATAAATAATAATTAAAATGCTTAAGGTAATCCGGGTTAACATTGCCATCGGGACGTCACTCAGCTTAGTCCCCCGTGACGATGGGTGTTGGAAAGCACCCGAAAAGTCGGGAATTAAAAATGACTAAAAATTAAACGCCATAAAATCCGTCAAAGTGATCAAAACATCAATGTGTAGTGTTGGCGTAAATATAAGAAATCATTAGATAGACAGATGACGGTGAAAAATATATTTAAGTATCTAACCAAGATAGAATGGAATAGAACTCAGGGCTCCTCTCAATCCTCGGAAGGTTTTAGGGCAAGTAAGCTACCACAGCACTACCCCTTGCTTGCTGGCGGACTTCTCAAGTCTTCGAAATATTATTTTAATTTCTTAGTCATGTAGGTTTTCGACTACGTTTTCCTTCGCCACCGCGCGTGTGGTAAATTAGCACTTACTGCTGCCGGTAGAGTTCGAAACCGGATTGTTGCTGTTATATTGATGACGAGTGCTAATCGCATGAGCTGCCCTAGCTCTACATTGTATGCTGTAAACATCCAAATCTGGAAAATAAAGGATGCTATACCCCAACTATCAAAGGCTATGCGATCTTTCTGACCTTTACCATAGAAGCTCCTATAAAGATCTTAAGACTACACGACACGTTTCGAAAATTGTTAAAAAGATGAGTAGCTATATGGTGAAACTTTTACTTAAATACATAAATGCATTAAGAATTTAAATGAAGGTTCCAAGTACCGCTAAGTGGATGCTGCGACATTTATATCTGTTATCGATTAAGAATAGAAATACACATATTATGTACCAAGGTATTCCTAGAATGTAGTTTCCTATACTTACCCCACAAACACAGCAGCCGAAGCTGCTATTTTAACCCTTCAAGCGCCATAAAAATCCCATGCAGTCGCCTGCGCCCGACAAATCCCAAGCGATCGCATGCAAACGCACCCACCCATAGCACTTAAAACCATTACAACTTATTTTTAGAGACTACTTTTCTATGAAAAATTTTAGCATTATAAAATCTATACAAAATTCTCTATCTTGTGGTCTAAACAATATTCAGACTTTACTTCATTACAAAAAATTTTATTGTATTTGTATTGGACGGCAGGGACACGTCCAGTGCCCGCAGTCGCCCTGGGACAATCTCCCACTTATGACGTACGTTCCTTGCCTAGTGCTGACGCGCGTCCCACGCACCCCTGAATGCGTATGTATACTACGACCCTACTAGAACCCCGAGAGAGAGAGAGAGAGAGAGAGAGAGAGAGAGAGAGAGAGAGAGATAGACGATCAGCCGGGAGGAGGCAATTAAAACACTTCTTCTAGGTAGCTTCTTGTTCCTTAGGTTTCGGCTTCCTTTTTCCTTTTAGTTGTAGCCTCTTCGGCGGCTGTTCTGCGACTGCGATTTGAGCCTTTTTTTTGCGCCCGAAGCAAATATGGGTAACCCTCCGGAAAGCGAGGGAGGGAGGCGGTGAATGCTCATAGCTTACCATGCAGCCGGCTGCGTGGTTATGTGGAGACTTTTACCCACTAAACACCGCCTTTTAGGAATTGGCTTAACGATCTGACTAGAGATCTCTAAGCCGTATACGAACGCGACCCTCCTTGGTAGAAAGGAGGGCGCAGGATTTGAGCCGAAATTTGCTCGGCTTATATACCCGCCGGCGTTACCGTACGGGCGTTAGCGCGGTTTTCCCTATCTCGCGCGTTGTTTTTACTTCGAGCCGAAACCTTAGGAGCCTTTATTTATTGAAAATTTTCAAAAAACCCTTACAAATTATATATCGTTAGATTGCTCTAATTATGTTCTATAACATGCTCTAATTATGTTCTATAACATAAAACAATAATATAAAACTATTAAGTCCTCTATACATTAGCTTATAGAACAAAAACCCTACGAAACTGCTAATTTACTATACATTTTGTCTTATATTTATTAAAACAGATGTCTAATCTACTTATTTCTTTTTGTTTACATAATGTTATGTATTAACCTTTAATCTAACACCAGTTTTTAAGCGTTAAACAAAACTTAAATTTTTTATAAGTATTTACAATACAAATTCTTGCTTAAAAAACTTCCTTACAAAATTATCATTAAAAGCTAACCTTTCAACTTTGTAATTATATTTAAATTATATTCTAATAAGAATAAATAAGCTAAATACATTAATTGCGAAATTATAATAGTTTTAAAATAAAGTTCGTCACTTGGTAAATTGACACTACACTAATTAAGGAAATGAAATAGTCTTAAACACAGTTCATCGATGGTTGATTATATGCTTGTCGCCGACATTCTCCCCCTCGTGCGCCGCACCATCCTCCTGGCTCGGCGATATTCCCGGCACCAGCAGCGCTACTCTCGAACTGGGTCTTCTCAGGACACCTCCGCTCGTCTCGACGTCGACGATCCTTGTTCGCCCATCAGGTCCAGGATACACTTGGGAGATTCTGCCGCGTGGCCAGGTGCACATTGGTAGGCTGTGGTCGACGATCAGCACGATGTCCGCTACTTGCAGGTCTGTGGTGCTGGTTCTTGCCTTCATCTTCCTTGGCAAGAGAGTGGGTAGATATTCTCGCAGCCAACGTTGCCAGAAGTGATCAGCAAGCCGCTGCGTG
The DNA here is from genome assembly GCA_036936625.1 of Parnassius smintheus behrii. Taxonomy (NCBI): domain Eukaryota; kingdom Metazoa; phylum Arthropoda; class Insecta; order Lepidoptera; family Papilionidae; genus Parnassius; species Parnassius smintheus. Next base: position 5,375,419 of record JAUPFT010000012.1, read on the forward strand.
GCCTTCCATGTGGATCTGCCCACGAGTTCTTTGTCGTTGAAGCTGCCGACTCTCGCTGCGCCGCAGGACCGCCCGATGAGGAAGTGGTTCGGTGTTAGTGCTTCTTCCTCAAGGTTTTCAGAGAGGTGTGTGAGAGGTCGAGAATTGACTATGTGCTCGGCCTCTAGGAGGAGATTGTGGAGTACCTCCTCTCGTGGATACCGTTCGTGAAGTGTGACATCTAGTGCGGTTTTGACTGATCGCACCAAGCGTTCCCATGCGCCACCCATATTTGGCGCACCCGGAGGGATGAATTTCCATTGCACGCCGATCTTCTCTGCTTCTGAGGTGAGGTCTTCTTGCTGCAAGGTGTCGAGCGCCTCTTTTATTTCCTTGTTGGCGCCGACGAAGTTGGTCCCGTTGTCGCTGTAGATTTTCTTAGGCATCCCTCTTCTTGCGGCGAATCGTCGCAGCGCCATGATCATGCTGTCGGTGGAGAGCGAAGGAGTTAGCTCAATGTGCACAGCCCTTGTTGTGAGGCATGTAAATAGAGCCCCCCATTTCTTTTCGTGCCGTCTTGCCACGGTGATTGTCATCGGTCCGAAGTATTCCACAACCGTGCACGTAAAAGGATGATATCCGTGCATCAGCCTTTCCGCCGGTAATACTACGTCGAGCCTTTTCAGTTTACTGCTGCCCTCTAATTGCTTCCCTTGCTGAAGGCGCTTGATGTCTTCTCTGAAACTGTTGTCTTGGCTTCTTTTCAGCAAAAGAGTTTCAGCTTTCTCGAGTAGTTCGGTGTCCATCGGTATATATTTCTTTTCTGTTATTTTTGAAGATCTGTGTTGCTTCTCCACAGTCTTCGTTCCTTTTCTTTGTGTCATTTTCCAGGTGGGATCATTTTTGCAGACGTTGATCTTCTCCCCTTTTCTGCAGAGTTGTAAGAACTGCAGTACTCTCGCTGTGGCTCGCCAAAGCCTCTTCCATGAAGAGAATCTCTCCGGGTCTGGTGATGGATATAATGTTTGTGTTGTTGCTGCGACGTCCGCTGCCCTTTCTTCGCCCGTGGTTGTTTTCTTGAAAGTTCTTGGTGCAGGCCAATGTGCTTCTTCTTTTTTCAGGAAGCTTGGTCCGGTGAACCATCGGTGAGTGCAGTTGAAGTCTTCTGGCACGTCGCGTGTTGCGTCATCTGCAGGATTCTGCGCTGTAGGCACCCATCTCCAGTCTTGTGGTTTGGTGAGGTCCTCTATCTCCGCTAAGCGATGAGCCACGAACGTCTTGAAGGTTCTCGGGTCTGTTTTTATCCAGGAGAGTACGATGATGGAGTCTGTTCAAAATGTTTTCTTTGTTACTTTTAAGTCCAATTCTTATTCAGCTGAATGAGCCAGTCTGCTTCCTAGGAGGGCTACCTGTAGTTGGAGTTTCGGTATGGACACTGGCTTCAGTGGAGTGACTCTCGCCTTTGCTGCCACTAAGCTGACGTGGTAGGTTCCATCTTGCCCTTCTGTCCTCCAATAAACTGCCGCTGCGTACGCCAGCTCGCTCGCATCAACGAAAGTGTGTAGCTCCTCCTCGGTGCAATGTGGCACCAGGCATCTCGGAACTTGCAGGTCTTGGAGCAGCTTCATCTTCTTCAGGTAGGTGTTTCATGCTTCGTACTCCCCTGCTTTTATTTCGTCATCCCATCCGACGGCACTTCGCCATATGTTCTGAAGAAGCTTCTTGCCTTGGATGAGAACTGGTGATGCGAAATCAAGCGGATCAAAGGTCGACATTACTGCGCTGGTAACTTCCCTCTTCGTAGGCACCTTGAGTCCTCTTGCTATTTCTTCTGGTGTATTTCGGAGGTTTGCCCTGAAGCCGATGGACGTAATGTCTTCTCTTCCTTCTCGCCTAGCGCCTAGGTCCACTTCTGTCTTCTCAATGGGATATATATATATATGGGGTTAAAATGCTGTGGATGGGTGCGACCTCACCTCATAAGATCGCTAGGGATTTGACGGAATATGGCCGCGGTCTCATTAGACCGCTAGAGGGTTGAGAAGGTAAAGATGGTTTTCTGTGAGAGCGTGGTGTTTATGCGATCGAGCCGACCCTTTCGTATTATATTCAGAATGGGAACCATATTAAAGCTGTAAAGTGACTCACCATGTATTTCTTTGCTAACGGTCAGTCGCAGAACATTTGCCGTACAGAATATATTTTCAATATAATAAGAAGCCACGCAGGTGCTGATTGATTCGCATAAATTTAAGGACCTAATTTCGAAACTCATAAGATGCTCGTCAGAAAGTTATTACGACCATTGATTGCCGTATTTTGTCGATTTCATAGTTATAATTATTACATGTGTGTAAAACAGTAACGTTAGAACAATTAATTCAAATCGTAAAGTCTCTCAGAGAACATGTAAAAAATATATATTAAATATATATATTGCGAAAGTAAAGGTAATATATAAAAATATATATTACCTTTACTTTCGCAATATACTTATGATTTTTTGTGACTAAAGTGGTAACGCACTTACAGTCCATCTGATGGTAAGTGGTTACTGCAGACATGGATACCGGTAGCCAAGTTCAAACAAATAAGGCTACAGATCGCATACTACGCTACAGTCCATTACAATAGCAGTGCAGACACTGCTGCTGCTGGTATTTCGTACATGGTAGAGCTGTGGTGCAGTTATATTATGTATTATGTAATTCGAATGGGTCGGCTCGACCGAGGAAGGACCTCGCTCTCACAGAATACCGGCGTAAAATAACAGCTAAATGTCTATTTCATATGAGTGTAAGGAACCTGAAACCCTTTTTATTAGACTAGAAGTGTTACATATTATTCTTAAGGGTTAACAACACATCTGTACTTTGATTCTAAATCGAGGATAAATGTGGATGTCTATGGGTAATATCACCATTTGATTGTCATGAACCAACCCAAACAATAGCATTTTAGCTTATTTGGAGTGGTTAAATGGAATACTAGAAGTATTCATTTGAATTGCTATATTAAAAAAATGAAAAAGTAGTATTGTTCAATGTTCAAATGTCCAATATGAAAACATACCCCATAATATTACAGTGTTAGTTACTTTTCATGATATTGAAATATAAAACAATAAACTTTAATAGCAGAAACCGGCGTGTACAAATTTAAGTTGTAACCGGACCCGATCCCACGAGAATTGCCAGTACTCAAGCCACTTGGAAGCAAGCCAATTCGCCCCTGTATGAACTGAAAGCGCTGTTTATACTGTCAGAGACATAGTATAGCGTTTTGTCTACGAATCCTAGGACCGCTCGCTTATCTTAATCCAAAGAAGAGACGACTCCGTGGCGTAGTGGCTTAGCAATGAGTGGCTGCGCTGGGGGTCGCGGGTTCGAATCCCGCACGGAACAACTATTTGTATGGCCTACAAATAATTGTTCCAGGTCTGGATGTTTGTCCTTGTGCAATTTATGTTTGTAAACTGCCCCACGATACAGGAGAAAATCCTAGTGTAGCGGTAACGTTTTAAAAAAAATTAAGAGACGTTTTTACGGGAAAGACTAGGATTTGAGTCCAGTTATCCCAGTTAGCTTTAATCTGACTTAAGTAAAAAGGAAAATTAGTGAAACACAGTTGTAAGTAGTAGAGAAAAACTTCCGCTAAATTATGGTTGCAGCACGAATGGGTCGGCTTGACCAGGGTAGGACCACGCACTCACTGAATACCAGCGTAAAATAGCAGCTTAGTTGAAATAATACTAGTTTTAACGGAATTTATCGCGTATATTTAACTTTTTTACCCGACGTTTCGAGAGTTTTACAGCACCCATGGTCACGGGAAGGACTGAGATGTTCAACGTCCAGCTGTCATAGTTAACCGCGGTTACCATAGATTAAAATTTTAACTTTTGTTCCGATCTACACAGTATGAGCTTATGGTATCATGGAGTCTTGCAGTTGTATGCTTGGGTTGGGATTTAATTTTATTTATTATAGGATCCCAAGCAGATGGTAGCACCCAGCCATCTTCTCTATTGAAATTAGGATGTTTTTTGATTTCAATAGCCTCGCGAATCATCCTTGGGAGGAATCGGTGTTCTTTAGCGAGGATTTGTGGTCTATCAAATCTGATGTAGTGACGGGGGCGATCTTGTACATGTTCACAGACTGCAGACTTCCCGGAGCGTCGATTCTTCACATCAGCTATATGTTCTTTGACGCGGGTTTTAATTGATCTTTTAGTTTGTCCTATGTAGGAGAGACCACATTCACAATCAAGCTTGTACACTCCTGCATCTTGCAGAGGGACGTTACACTTGACTGATGGTAAAAACTGACCAATCTTCTTCGGCGGCTTGAAGTATGTTTTGATGGAAGCGCGCTTCAAGATGTAGCCAATCTTGTCAGTGACTCCTCTAACATATGGCAGTACAGCAGGTACACGCTCGACTGTGGCCGGCTTCACTCGTTCTCTGTGACGTAGGCGTGGGACCCGAAGCTTGTTGTCATGCAAAACTTGCTTGACATGTTGGAGCTCGGCAGCCATACAACTGCAAGACTCCATGATACCATAAGCTCATACTGTGTAGATCGGAACAAAAGTTAAAATTTTAATCTATGGTAACCGCGGTTAACTATGACAGCTGGACGTTGAACATCTCAGTCCTTCCCGTGACCATGGGTGCTGTAAAGCTCTCGAAACGTCGGGTAAAAAAGGTAAATATACGCGATAAATTCCGTTAAAACTAGTATTATTTCAATGTGTAGTGTTCGCGTAAATATAAGAAATCATTATAGCAGCTTAGTGTTGCTTCTTTAGTATGACAAGTGCTGAGAAGTGTACACAACCGTCAATCAATCCTCAAACGCTTTGCCACTTACTAAACGACCAATTACATTAAAGTATTCATTAGGTCTAATATTTGTGTGTAATATTATATCAATAATGGACCCTAACAGAGGATAGCGATGTAATGATGTAATTTTAAGAGAATATTTATATAAACAGTTTCCGTGTAACGTCGGGGAAGAATATCCACTACCCCATATCACCCCGTGGGTGTCGTAAGAGGCGACAGTGGAAAACAACCTAGAGGATGGGCAGCAGCGTCTTCCTCATAACAACTAAAAATAAATAAACCCAGCGGCACAGCGGTGACACTCCCTGTACGTGAGAGTTTAAGCGCCGGTGACCTTGAGTCGAAGCGTGTAACGCTAGGGTTGATATCGAACCGAAATGGAATATTATAGACTTGTGCCAAAGACGATACATAGTAGGTATATGTTATATATTATGTAAACTTACGTATTTAGGTAGTGAAAGATACGTTTAATTTTAAATCAACTTTTATAACCCAAATATGCACGACAGTAAATGGAAATCTTAAATAATTAACCAACACTTAGTACTTCAGTACGCAATAATCAGTATTACCTACTACTTTAAAGATTAATTTACTCCTATACATTTTTGGATTCTTCGATTACTTTTATAATTTTTATATTATTTCTAACAATTGCAAAAATACGTAGAATGTGTAATTTTTTTTTGAAAATCCAAAGGGAAGCATATGCATAGCACGTCAAAGTCAAAGGTTTCCTGGGACATGACGGCCAACAAATCATTCCCTATGTTTTGAGGAGATAAGTTATTTTTATTTCTAATGAAATAATCCTTCAATACAACAATGAAGCCCGCCGGGCATTATTATTTTTGTATAAAGTGCCAGTCTGTTGTGTCTGTGCTGTGCTTGCATGCGGTGCGTCAGATTATGGCGGCTTCTCACTGCGTATGTTATCACACGCAGCGCGCGCCCGCACGCGCCGCGCGCAGTGTGAAGGGCTTGGCGCGGGCAGGCGTGGCGCGGCGCGCGCTATTCGTTTAAAGTCGGTAACTTCAAAGGCGCGGCGCGGGCTCGCGCGTCGGTGCGGTTCCGTAACCCGGATATATTTAATTTGGTTTGGTATTGTATTTTGCGGAATAAACGCTTTCACATCGTGTATGTTAAATATATATATATATATATATATATATATATATATATATATATATATATATATATATATATATATATATATATATATATATATATATATATATATATATATATATATATATATATATATATATGGTTGAGGCTCACAAAAAATGTACTTCGTCTATATTTTTCACTTGCCAAAATTCAAGAATATATAATATATTTTTTGGTAGTTCTTTTTAAATAATCTGATTATTTTTTGTATTGGGCATTATTCGCTTGTTAATATTAATCGATTTAAATTGTAAATACTTTTTAATATAAGCAAAAACAAACTGGTACAAAAAGTTGGTGAGATGTAATTTCATACAAAAATAAAATGTGTCCATGCGTAGTACATTTTCTTTTTCTTCATTACTTCGTCGTTTGAACAAAGTATCGTGGATTTCTTAATGTTATGCTAAATGTAATTGCATAAAACTACTGTTCTAATAATAAGTGTAATAAAACTAGTAAAAAATAATTAAAAACGATTGAATAAACAAATGTGTTCCATCTGATTCACGTGTGTTACAAAAACTGTGTTACATAGCAGCTTTTTTGGTAGAAGCAATAGCAACACGTCATCTATTTTTTTCACAATGGCAACACTATAACTTTCAATATGAAACGTCAGTGTTTTGTCAGACATCTTGGTTTACGGGCAGTAGGCCGTACTTGGTGTGTGTTATTTTTCGTCATTGGATTTTAGAGACTTTTGGAAATAATTTTGCAAGGTAAGGAATAACATAAAGTTGTTTTGTAATATATATAGTTGAAAGAGACATTAAATATTCCTAAATAATGCAGTTTATTACGGATTTGCTTTGCAAGTAAAGATGCTACCTGAATTTTCGGTTATGTTTTTCACGAGTGTTTGTTCACGTATGTTGCGTGTGTTACAAATTTGTGTGACGTAACACACGTGAAAAGTATAAAGCTTAGTTCACATTGCAATACTTAGGTATAGAAAAAGCTAAATATTTATGTTTTGTGTCAAAAAAAGGAGGAGGTTCTCAATTCAACTGATATTTTTTATTTTCTATTGTATGTATGTTACGCGATTCTCCGGATTCTGCAGACCGATTTCAAAAATTCTTTTTGGTGAATAGAGAATGCCTTCAGGCTGGTCCCATATAAATTTGTTGTTTAAAGTAGGCTATTTTTGGGTTTTTAAACCAGAAAAAAGTTTAATATACAACAAAAAGTAAAATGTAACTGTATATATGTATATATATTCAAATAATGCCAAAATAATACGATTGTGTCATTCTAAGTACAAATTTTGATCTCTTTGTTTTTTAAGTTGTTTTATTAAATAAATAATTCTATCTATAATCGTAGTTTATTTGAAATTCAATTTTTTTATTGCTTTATGTGCATCAAGCTTAACAACATTTCCAGTGTGTTACACAATTCCAGTGTGTTATCGTGTGTTACAAGTTCTTGTGTGTTATGGTACATTTTCTGTGAGCCTCACCCATATATATATATATATATATATATATATATATATATATATATATATATATATATATATATATATATATATATATATATATATATATATATATATAACAAAAATAAATGCTAATATTGCTGAAATCTATAATACGTCTTTAATTGAACCCTAATCCCATAAAATATAAATATAACCGCCTATAGTATAGATAGCCGTATATACATAACTACATACAACTATCTACAGTCAACATGATATTGAGGTTAGTTTAAGGGATATGATACCAGACGGCAACACTATTCATATTGGGTGATAAAAAATCCTAGGAGATGGCTCTCTATTTCTGTATATATTACTCTACTCTATGAGACTGACTCAGAGGCTCGGAGTTTGGGCAAGCACGCGCCACGCCACGCTAGTTAAAACGGGTGGCGCGCACTCGCGCGTGGCGCGTGCTTCGCGTACAAATCAACACGGGCGGTGCGGCGCGTCGTAACCGATAACACACGCAGTGAGAATCGGGTGGCGCGGGGCTCGCGCGTGGCGCGTGCTTGCGCGTACAAACCAACACGGGCGACGCGGCGCGTGATAACACACGCAGTGAGAAGCCGCCATTAGAGAGATGAGACGCGAACTAGCGAACTACTAGCCCTTCGCTAGGGCATTCGGCGACCGCCCGTTCCACGCCCCGCGCGCCTCTCAAGGCCTCCGCGCACATCCAGTCACCCACACATAGCCGCAAGAGATTTTACGTGCACACATGCTTAAGTGTCGTTTCTTTTCGCGTAGTGTATATTTTCTTTGCCAGCGGCCAACTCGCTTGTCAAGCGTGGCAACTGTGGCAAATATCTCTCCTATGAGTCAATCTATTGGGAGGCCTATATAAAATTTACTGAAACCACAAATAAAATTTATTTACATCAAAATAATTAAAAAACTGCAATTAATAACCTTATTTTTCTACACATTTTTGAAAGGCTCTATTAAATAAATGACTTGGTGGAATGAAATAGAATATATGAATAAATGTAGTTATGAATACAAAGTTTGAATTTGGATCTAGTAATCAAATTTTGGCAGATCTGTATATTTTCACTTCTTCTCATATTTCAGTACATTTCTGCTTTATTTTATTATCACTTCTTCATTTATGTATGCACACATTTTTGTAGCAACACCCAAGCATTACTTATAGTATACACAAGTGGGTTAAGACCACGGAGCAAATATAAGACCAATGGGTTTCTTAGGTAGTAGAGAACATTTTCTACTTACTAGTTAGATTGCGTAAATACCTTTTACCTATTTCTGTAGCTAAACAGAAAAAGAATAAGAGCTGGAAATGAAAAATTACAACGAACCTGTATATTTATTTTTGTTTGTGCCTAAACTAAGGGTTTTACAGCAATCTCTCCAGGGGGTCTGACTTGGTAGATCCATCTTCTTACCTGTTTATCTATTAATCAGCAAGTCTTGGATGAACTTGTTGCTTATTCATTGATTTGTTGCGATTTAAATAGTGTGATGAGCTAGCATCGTTCCATATTGTAATGATTTGTGATGAATTTTATAGCGGTTTTTACCTACACAGAAATGTCTGTCATTTTATCCGGGGAGAAATCTGCGCACACAAAAACAATTGTTTGTCACTACGAAACTTAAACGTGACAAATAAAACAATAAACTAACAATTTCACATAAATATAGATACATTATAACAACATCGCTCGGTGACGGCATCAGCTCTGATACAGACTCGGATCAGTCGTTCGACGATCTAAATATTGTCTGCAGTAAACAAATCTGAAACAACCTTTGTTGTAATTTTTAAGTAAAAAAATGGTAAATAGCAATAATGTATTTAAATTACTTTTCTGTGATATGTAACGCCATCTTTTTAATAATTTGAAGTGCCAGATTTTTGTTTGAAGCAAAATACTGAACAATTCAACAAGAGTCAGTGTAGCTTAAGCAGAGCAGCTACGAGTTTTATTGTACGCATAGGACCGCATGGACTTATACTTTGACAGAGGACTTATACTATGATTACTTCTTTCCGATACGCCGGTGGCCCGTGGTGCTTTTTGGCTTCGTAGCAAAGTTGCTACGTGTTTGGTTTCAGTGTTGCGGACCGTGAGTTTGAATCCAGCACGGACTGTATGACCTACAAATAATTGTTTTAAGTACATGTTTGTTCTCGTGTAATTAATGTACGAACCATACCAACCAACAATTAATGTATATAACAAATCTACCATACCGGAGAAATTTCCCATATAATGTTCTAAATGTATTATACCCTTTTAGATTTTTATTGCATGTCCTAAGTGCAAAGCGCGTAGTTATGTTGTACTAGCGCCTAAAAATCAAGAATCCAACGTTTTGTTGCATGAAGTCGTATCTAACTATCAGATTGAACACATAAATTATATAAAAAGCATTTTGTCAGAGAGATAAATGATTGTTGAACTTATATTTTTTAAATCGATTAATTTCTTTTTTATATTAAAAAGTTGTTTAGTCGCTTATGATGTCAATTTACCAAGTCCGTATGGAGGGGTAAACACGATAACTTTAAAAAATATCAATTGCTCAACTCAGTCTATTTTTTTATCTATTATTTTTAATATGAGAAGCCATCAAATGTAAATGGCAGTTTAATTTTGTTCTATTTAGTTATAATTAATTTTTTTCGGCTGAAAAATTCCGAAACCTTTGGTCTTTTAGGAGCCTTGTTATAATATACATATTTTAGTAAATACAGATGCACTTTGACTCACTACGAGTTCGGCCGCCGCCATGAGTGGGTTATTGTATCGTTTGTTTTCAGCGGCTCGTGTAAAAAAATATCGAATCCTGTAGAAATGCTAAATATTCCAAAAAATATATTTAATATATTATACTTGACCACCCTCCTAATAATGATTTAATTGTGTTTAGGAGTGGGTTTTTTCACCCAAAATATGAAACACATCAGAATTAAGGTGCTAATTTACGCTGGTATTCTGTCCGAGTGAGGTCCTTCCACGATCACCATTCGATTTTGAACATCAGAATTAGCTAATTGTGGTTTGCGTACCTTTCCTCATTAAAGCGCTAGGCGTTCAAATAGGAAATTAGAAGGGGTCTTGAGTCTTGACGCAGACGCAATATAATTACGTTTGTCTCTGGGGTGAAAAGTGTACTTTGAAAGTCTGTTTGACTCGACATGAATCACAGTCCATTAGATGAGTTATTAGAGAAATTCATGCATGTTGTATTTCCTTTTTTTATAAATAAAAATTTCTACCATTCTTTTTGTTAAATACGGGCGGGATAAATTGCACATAAGCAAAAATACTGACCCGTAATAATTACATGGTCGTACAAATACTTGATTTTTCGGCATTCAACTAAATCTCCACAATCTCAGTATCACTCTTCGGTAATAATGATTTTTCAGGTACTTCACATCGTTATTTTGTAAACAATCAGTTTCCTGAGTGTTAAATGGTTATTCACAAGCCGTAGGGTGTCAAAGTAAGAATAACCATCACATTCTTTTGTCCTATAGGATTCGCAAGAGACGACTATGAGAATTGTTGGATTGACTTAGTGGTATCTGATAGATAACAGTAATCTGAAGTGGTGATGTAGCCGAAGATGATAAATCACAGAGACTTAGCAAGAGTGAATCTTGCAAGGCGCCAATTTCTAGCAGTTAATGGAAATATTTATTTTTAACAATAAGTAACATTATAAAGAACATGGGTAGCTGCGGGTCCTAAACTAAGCGCAGCTTGTACCTTAGGACCCTGGCATGCGATACAAAACGGTTTGTCACTGGACCTCATTTACATCGAGATAGTGTTAATATTACGTGCTTGTCATTGGCCTTTAAAATTAATGCTTCTAATACAAAAACGAAGGAATTATTGATTTACTACATAAATAAATTTAAAATAAAAAATAGCGCCTGCAAGAGATGATTCCGCAATAGTTGGAATAGGAATGATTACGTCCGGGTCTGGTTTTGTGTGTGTGCGTGTGTGCGTGTGTGCGTGTGTGCGTGTGTGCGTGCGTGCGTGCGTGCGTGCGTGCGTGCGTGCGTGCGTGCGTGCGTGCGTGCGTGCGTGCGTGCGTGCGTGCGTGCGTGCGTGTGTGCGTGCGTGCGTGCGTGCGTGTGTGGTTGCGTGCGTGCGTGCGTGCGTGCGTGCGTGCGTGCGTGCGTGCGTGCGTGCGTGCGTGCGGGCGTGCGTGCGTGTGTGTGTGTGTGTGTGTGTGTGTGTGTGTGTGTGTGTGGGAGAGTGTATCTTATGTGCTATTTAATTAGCTCTTCAGTATCATTATATGTAAGAGTGTACAGCACCACTATGTTGCATTGGGGGGCCTAGAGTTCAGTTGTGGGCTTATAACGAATGTAATTATGAAGATGTTCAAAATGACTGTTTTGCGATATGATTTCAAAATTTTTGAAAAAGAGAGGCCTAATCTGAATTTGTATAATTTATCGCAATCATTTCGCCAGACTCCACTGACAAATGAGAGAAGGGCTGTCTCAGAAGCGGGGCGTAATATTATAAGCTGTAACTTTACTGGCGGTAGGTAATTATTATTACATTATTAAGTAGGCACCTTGATACTTTAATACTGCTTTCCGCTATTCATCAGTGTTTTTCGCTACAAAACCTGCCATACCATCCATAAAATCACGTTGATTGATGGTTTACTACCGCGCGATTTACTAGAAGTTTTCTTCCTCGCATAACTTCATTGTGGAATCGATTACTACCAGCGATTTTTCGATACGACTAAGGAAGCGTTAAGAAAAGAGCCTACTCTTTTTAACGGCCGGCGACGCACCTGCAATTCTCCTGGTATTGCAGTTGTTGATGAACAGCGATCGACATTACTTACTACTTACCATCAGGTGATTATTACTTACCATCAGGTGAGCAGCATGCTCATTTGCACTGTCTTGCGTAAAAAAGTTGGTATAACATGGAATTATTTTTCTTTATTAACACCTAACGGTCAACCACCGGTAATGCGTACCACTTAATCGTGGAAGGTGGTGGCACAATCGCAACGCTTGGCAAGCAGAATGGCAATTGTCCAGATGTCTGGCGTGTTTGACGCTGTACCTTACCGTGAATCTGAGTTTTAATATATGTCATAACATAAGATAAGATTTCAATGCGTGGTAGGACTTCTTTCTTGTTCACTTAAATTTTATAAAAATGAATCGAAACATGTTGATTTATTTTAAAGTCAAACATGTCAGGTACCAACGTGTGAGGTACACATCTATATTTTCATGTAGAGTTCACCTTATTATATGTAGACCCTCGTGTTACTATGACTTGTTTAAAAAAAATAGCATTAGCGACACAATTTGGCTAAGAATAATGTGCTTTAAGTTTTGATCGAGAGGAAAGCTTATTACATTTGTATGTCAGATGTGTGGCATAACATTACCATTTTTATCAATTTATTTCATGTAATAGAAAATTTCCACAGAAAGGTTAAACTCCGATATTACGTCGGACTTTTGATGTTTTGTTTGCGTATATTTTAAATATATTTAAGACTTACAAGACGTAGTAGCTTGGGAGGATGTCCTAAATGTATAAGAGTGAGCCATCCTCGTCCAATTTTCACCGACACCACCTAACCGGTTTCTTTTATTGTGTAACAAAGCTTTACTCCCGTTTCTGAGGTTTAAAGGAAATAAAATGGCCCCACGTTTCCGAAATTCGTGTTGGTGTACTTCACATATCTTCGAAATATATTTTATTTTATTTCTCAGACGACACTTAAACTTGTACTGTACATGTTAGAGCCAAGCTGCAGCTATATTATTTTTATAGCACGAATATACGACCATAGTAGGACCAAGCAATAACCGAATAAGTTTTTTTTTTTTTTGAGAAATGTTAAAGTTGATAAAATAAATGGTTGTTGACGATTATTTTAAATCTAAATAATGCCTTTAACGAGGCGTACGGAAAGATATAGGGAAGTATATTACACGTTTTTTTTTATCATCATCATTATGGAGTATCTATATAATTTTCTCACCTGGTTGGGGGCTATAAATATATAATTATAAATTAAAATGAAAAGATAAATATACATAAATATCAATAAAATAAAATAAATACAAAAACTACATAAATAAATAAGATCCAACCAGATGGGAGCCCTCGGCAGGGGAGACCAAACGGCCGAGGGTGTTTGCTCAAGATCCTGTTCCTGGATGCGGCAGGAGCTCTTGGGTGATGTATATAATAAATTGATGTCGTCGAATTCCCAAAATAAAAATCTTGACTTTAATTGTATTAAATGCATATAATTCAAGAAGTAAAGGATGAAAACAAGATTTCTATATTGAAAGACAATTACAAATGTATATAAAAGGTGAACTACTATCTTAAGTTAAACTATGCTATCGTGTCTCGAAGAAGTCTAGAACCGTTATATATTTAATTCGAACTCCCCGATTGGCCCGGGCCATCTGTCATTGTTGCGTTTCGATTTACGATAAAACGCAACATGCTCCCTGGCGTTGAAGTGGTCTAGTCCGCTTCAATTGGTAATGTGACGAGGCGATTATAGGCCCGAAGAAGATGCCCTTTCTTGGTCTTGACTTCAGCTACTCTGGCAACACCATCCTTTCCCGGAATGAGTTTAGTGACGCGCCCCAGAAGCCATAACAGTGGAGGAAGATTGTTTTCCTTCACCAAAACCATTTGTCCTATAGTCAGGTCCCCGCAAGAGATGCGCCATTTCTTCTTTTGCTGTAGGAGATGTATATAATCATTAACAAAACGCTTCCAAAAATGTTGTTTTAGCTTCTCCACTCGCGCAAATCTAGATAGTGAGTGGATATGCCTGTCTTCGATTTGTGGATACGGAACTGAGGTAGTTGTCCGTCCAGTAAGAAAATGGGAAGGAGTTAAATATGTTAGATCAGTGGGATCGGATGATAAGGGTATAAGAGGTCTGGAATTTAGGACAGCTTCAATCTGAGTCAGACAAGTTGAAAGCTCTTCAAATGTGAAGTGAGTGATGCTCATAATGCGTCTCAGATGATGTTTGACGGACTTTACGGCAGCTTCCCACAATCCGCCAAAATGAGGAGAATATGCTGAGATAAATTTAAATTCTATACCTTGTTCTGCGGTGTCTGAAGTTATGTGATCTGACGTGTGCCTAAGAAAGGAAGAGAGTTCATTGCAGGCACCTACGTAGTTGGTACCGTTATCTGAATAAATGCGCTGCGGCTTTCCTCGTCGAGCCACAAACCGACTTAAGGCTGCGAGATATGCCTCCTTCGTGAGATCCGTGACGAGTTCTAAGTGGACAGCCTTCACTGCTAAACAAACAAAAATACAAATGTAAGATTTTATTAAGGTACTGCCTCTACCTTTACGATTGACTATCAGCACAGGCCCGCAATAATCTACTCCGGTGCTCAAAAATGGGAATTCTAAGTGAGTCCTATCGGTAGGTAAGTCACCCATAGCAGGCTGCACGAAAGTTGCTTTAAATCTATTACAACGTATACAACCATGAACAATAGCCTTCGCTAGATTTCTACCGCCTAAAGGCCAGTAAGTTTGCCTGATGTCCGCCAACAGCAGTTGAGGACCTGCGTGCATTAAGCATTTGTGTTTCATTTCAAATATGATTTTGGTTAAATGATGCTTGCTACATATTATAATAGGGTGCCTAATATCATAAGTGTAGTTCGAATTGCTAAGACGACCTCCCACACGTATAACACTGCTATTATCCATGAAAGGTAAGAGGGATAATGGTCTATTTTTTTTGGTAGGAAATTACCTGACTTCAGAATAGCATATTCTTTAGGAAACATTTCCATTTGAGCTATACGTATTAGTAATGATTTCGAAAAATTTAATTCTGAACATGAAAAATAATTGGTGTTATGAATATTACTTCTACAATTGTTAATGAACCTTTGTATATAAGCTATTATTCTAATTAATTTTGTGAATTTGGATGATTTATTGATTATGATGTTTGAAATGACATTGTCTGTTTGCGTATTTATGTCGTACCTAACAAAGCACCACAAAGCTCCAAACGTGGTACTGTGGTTGGTTTGAGAGAAGCCACCTTATTTTTACATGTCAAAAGGCGAACGCACACAGATCCATCTTGTCCGATTGATCTGATGTAGACACCATCCATATGCGCTCTCTGAAGCATCTGTGAATACGTGGACTTCCATTTTAGTAGGGGTTGTAAGATGGCATATCCAACGAGGTATTTCAAGGGAGTAAAGAAGAAATTGATTGCATGGCATCTTTAAACTGTTCTTTTATGTCCGTACGAACTTCTTCATCCCAGTTACTTTTATTAATCCATAATTGTTGAAGCAATATTTTAACAAGTAATATGCAAGGTCCAACTAACCCCAATGGATCAAAAACTTGGCTAATAAGAGACAAGATGCTGCGTTTAGTGATTCTTATATTGCTGTTTATATTAATGGTGTAAAAAAGATTGTCTGACTCAGTACGCCAATATAAACCTAAAGTTTTGCTCAACGAATGATCAAGATTTAGAGTCTTCTCTGAGTCGCCTTTAATGGAAGAAATTGATTCCAAAATTTCACCGAAATATGACTGCCATTTACGTAGATTAAACTTCGCAGATTCTAAGGTTTTAATGACACCTCTGCAAGTCTTTATTACGGATTCTACAGATGAGCCACTGTAAAAAAAATCATCAACGTAAAAATTATGCTTGATAGCATTTTGAACATTGATATCTGGGGATTGATTAGCGAGGGAAGTTAAGCATTTTGTGGCTAAATAACGCCCCGATGCAGTCCCATATGTAATTGTATTAAGAGTATACGTCTTAAGTGGTTCTGAGGGGTCAAACCTAAAGACGATTTGCTGGAGTGAGCGTTGAGAAGGCTCGACTAAGACAGCACGATACATTTTCTCTATGTCAGCTGTAACAACATATTAATGCTCTCTAAAGCGAAGCAAGATGGACATAAGATCATCTTGTACGGTTGGGCCTACCATTTGGATAGAGTTGAAAGATTTACCCGAGGTGCTCGAAGCCGAAGCGTCGAAGACTACGCGTAATTTCGTAGTTGTGCTTGACTCACGTACGACACCATGATGAGGTAAGAAATAAGAAGGTTGTGTGAACACTGGTTTTATTTTGTTTTCAGTCATATGACCCAACTCAATGTGTTCATTCATGAATTCTAAATATTGTTCTTTAAAATTAAAATCCTTCTCAAGTCTGCGTTCCAAGCACAAAAAACGGTTTTTTGCCATATTGTACGAGTCACCAAGCACATTGGGTGAATCTCTCAACGGTATTTTTACAATAAATTGACCGTTTTTGCATCTTCTTGTATTTTCCTCAAAGCTCTGCTCACATAGTCGCTCTTCGGAAGACATGTGATACTTCGCAGGTACAGAATCCAGTTCCCAGAAGCGAGTAAGAAGAGAGTCATCTGTTTGAGTGTGAGTAAAATGACAGATAGAAGATGTTGCCTGCGTAGGCTGAGGAATACAGCCAGATATGATCCAACCAAGTTTTGATTCGTATAGCCTTGGCTGGTTTTTTCCTAAGCTAATATGGATGGAACCTAAAACATCCCAGAAGACCTCTGCTCCAACTAGGATGTCAATTACGGAAGGAACGTTGTAGGAAGTATCCGCTAAATGTATTCCTTTCGGTATATGAATATTATGTATATAACATGATGGTAACGACTGAGAGATCTGTGGTAAAACATAACAATTTATGCTGGTCGTAAAGCTACCGCAGTACGATTGGATAGTAAGATCACATGACTCTGACGTACTAGAAGACTGGTTATTAATACCTGAGACTGTAGAGTTCGTTGCACGTCTTACCAGACTCAGCTTTCCACACAAGCTCTGCGTTATAAAGTTCGCAGTGCTGCCATTGTCAAGAAGCAAACGAAAAGAGGGACATAAGTATAAATAATGTTTATCACTACACATGGGACAGCTAATCTCATTCATTGCATTTTTACTGTTTGTGTGATCTGTAGTGGTAATGAAGCTCTTAGACTTAGGCGGTTCAAGTGTTTTTTGTTTTTGTATATTATGTTTGCTATTATTAAACAATGTTTCAAGTAAGTCTGCTCTATTGTTTAAAAATTTTAAAAAATTGTTGTAATGTTGGAGAACCGGTAAGAGTATTACGATACTCCTCCCATTCGCGACACGATATACCATCTAACTTGCGAGACATCATAAAAATAATAAGCGTATCCCAATGGTCGGTGAGCTCACCCAGAGTAGCAAGGGCCCCCAAGTTTTTGTTGGTGACATCAATCATGTTTCTTAAACACACGCTAGATTCTTTTTGTAAAGGCTCAAAATCGAAAAGGGCTTGTACGTGGTTATTTACGAGCAGTCGTGGATTATCATACCTGTCTGATAGAAGTTGCCATGCAATGGCATAGTTATCAGATCTAAGTTCAAAACTGTGCACAATTAAAGCTGCACTACCTTTTAAAGCAGCGTGCAAATAATGTAATTTGTTTATATCACTCAAGCTATTATTATTGTGTATAAGTGAAAGATACGTATCTCGAAATGCAAGCCAGCGCTGATAGTCGCCGTCAAAGTGCGGCAGGTCGATTTTGGGCAACTGCACAACGTCATGTCTGCAACTAGTGGAACCCTGACTTGTCACAGACTCTTCACCGGGTCCCGAAGGTGGCTGCAGCGTAGGGGCGAGCAAGGTACGCGCCAGCGACACGGCGCCATAATATTGTGTCTCGAATTGCTCGCGCTCAGCAAACTGATCCTCCTGTTGTTCGGACTGTAGCTCGATGTTGGCCTGTAACGCATCATAATCACTATATATCGCATTAATTCGACTTAAACGACACTCCAATTCAGATGCCTGCAACTCACTTAATTTCGCACAGCTTTTGTATACATTCAAAACGTTCACAAATTGAGTCAGCTTTGCTTTAAAGGTGGCACGTTTTTTCACTAGCTCCTTTAGTTTTGCATCAGCCATGATTACTAGACTAAATTTACAAACAAAGAATTCAGAAAATCTTACTTACTTACTTACTTATCGTCACGCACAATCCCTAACGGGGTAGCCAGAGAGAACAGATCGCCAAGTGTCACGATCCTTACATACCTCTTTCGCTTCTTTCAGGTTCATTAACTTCTTCATACATGCACGTCTAGGTATCCGAGTACTCTTGACCCTCCCCTCTTCGAGCAATTTGCTCACATGGTCTTCGAAAGTTAGTCTCGGTCTACCTCGACACCTTTTAATATTTACTTTCGCTCTATATATTTTCTTCACCATTCGGTCTTCACTCATTCGTTCAACGTGTCCAAACCATTGGAGTACGCCCCTATCAATTTTTGTGATAAGGTCATCTTTCAATCCTGCCATATTGCGAATCTCTTCGTTTCGCTTTCGGTCGGCTATGGTAACGCCACACATTTTACGAAGAGATCGCATCTCCACTGCACTCAACTTGCTTTTATGCTTCTTCTGGCATACCCAGGTTTCGCTGCCATATAACAAAGTCGGTACCAACACTGCGTTATGTATTGCAAGGCGTGCACTCTTCACCACGCCTTGCCTTTTTATTAATGCATTCAGGGCACCATTGACTTTGTTTCCGGCAGCGACACGCCTATCCACATCTAAATCACATCTTCCATCCCGGCTGAAAGCACTCCCCAAGTATACAATTTCATTTACCTGTTCTAGACATTCCTGATTTACCCATATTTCACATTTCGTTCTCTCTTCGTCCTTTTCAAATACCAGAACCTTAGTTTTATTAGCATTCAAACGGAGACCTTTAATTTCACATTCCTCTTTCATACACGTGACTAATGCCTGTAGTTCTGCTTCTGATGGTGCAATAAGCACTGCATCATCAGCATACAGCAGACAATTAACTTTTATGTCACCCAATTTCACACCCAAACAGCTATCTTTCAGCTTCTGTAAACAGCTGTCGAGATACAGTATGAACAGCCAGGAAGACATGACACAACCCTGTTTTACGCCCGCTTGGACGCTAAACATGGGTGACAGGTCATGCCCTACCCGCACACAGGCTTTACAGTCATAGTAGAGTGACTGCACAGCCCTTAACAATCGACCATCCACACCATATCCCGGCAACAGTTCCCACATTTTCTTCCTTATAACCTTATCAAATGCTTTCTCCAGATCCACAAAAGCACAGAAAATCCTCTGGTTAACAGTCAGAAGCTTCTCCGTGATCATGCGGAGAGAAAACATTTGATCCGTGCATCCTCTTCCAGGTCTAAATCCGCATTGTGCCTCCCATAAAAATCTTTCCGATTTCTCTTGCATCCTGCGTGTCAAAACCTTCGAATAAACTTTACTTGCTAAACTGGTCAAGCTGATCGCCCGATAGCTCCCGCAGTCAAAATGTGAACCTTTACCTTTATATAAAGGCACAATGACCGCGGATCGCCAATCATCCGGGACATCTCCCGTCCGCCAGCACAAATTGCACAGCAGAAGAAAGCTGTCCCAGACGCGAGGCCCACCGTACTTGACCATTTCAGCAGTAACTCTGTCTAGTCCCGCAGCCTTACCACATTTCAAACTTCGAATCGCACGTTCAATCTCTTTCATGCTGATGACCTCAGTGTCATCGAGGTCCGTGTCTGGCGTGCCAGTCACGGCGTCACCCCCGGATCCTTCACTAAGATCATGACACGCATACAATTCTCTATAAAATTCACTCCATCGCTGCATGACGTCCGATTTTTCTGAGAGGACGTCATTGGTTCTCGAAAGCACTTTGTTCATTCTTAAAGCTATCGCACCACTCCGGGACCTTCCAACCTCTTTCCAGAAGAGTTTGGAGTTTTCCCTAAAGTTGTGCGACAACCTCTCGTCCGCTTCTATTCTACACCTTTCACGTACTTCCTCAATCAATGTTTTCGCACGAACTTTCTGCAGTTTATATCTTTCTTTCATCTTCTCTCTCATATGCTCATCGTTACTAGAGGCTAAGTAGTCTAACCATGCTTTTTTCTTCTTTTTTACAGCTTCTTTCACTTCGTCATTCCACCATGCATCTCTTCTTTTACTACTACCTCTTTTTGTCGTACCACATACTTCTTCCGCTGCACTTACCATTCCATCCCTAAGGTTCTGCCATATTCTCTCCACACATTCTTTCCTGCCATCGATGGTGTCAAGCTTTTCGGCTACCCTCGTGTGATATTTGTCCCTAGTATCCGCTTCCTGAAGCTTCCAGCTTCGGATGCGACAGACCGACTGTGGTTCTGTTACTGCCGTCCGGTGGCGCCAACCCGCGAACAAACCCCTAAATCTAGTAATTACTAGATAATGATCCGTTCCCAGGTCAGCACCCCTGAACACTCGTGTATCCATCACCTGTTTTCGCAGTCGGTCATCCACCAGGAACAAATCAATCATACTTCTCTCATTCTTTCTTTCTCTAGTGTACATATGGATCTTCCTGTGATTAAACATAGTGTTTGTCACAAGAAGACCCTTTTCCTTGCATACAGCCAGTATAAGCTTGCCAGCATCATTAACCCTTTTATCTCCAAACTTTCCAAGCACCGACTCGTATCCTGGTCGAGCGATGCCTACCCATCCATTCAAATCACCACATACAACAGTTCTTTCGTTTCCCTTAACCAAATCTAGAACTTCTCTTACATTCTCCCAAAACTCCTCCAGCTCAGCCCTGGACGACGAAGCTACCGGCGCATAAACAGCCAAAAGGAATAACTTCGTCAGTCCCATTTTGAAGCGAACCCAGAGAAGTCTTGAGTTCACAACCTTGTATTCAGTCATAAGATCGACCAACCGGGACGACAACAGCACTCCCACTCCTTGGCAGGCGTTCTCGCTTTCCGGGACTCCGGACCATATAGCTAACGTCCCGCCAGGGAGCTCTTCAATACCACTGCCTTTCCGTTTGGTCTCCGACATACACACGACATCTAATTCTCTTTCTTTCATTATTTCGATCAACTCATTCGTCTTATCTCTCATGCCTCCTCTAACATTCCACGTGCCAACTCTGCACTCCGTCCTCCACCTTCCGCCGTGTCGGGCTGTGCGTGACGGGTGGCGGTCCCCATCGCCGCTTTGCGCGCTGCATTCCACACCAACGGGGACGAGCTGGTGTGCGTCGCCTTGGGGGGACGCCCGAACCCTCGTTCGCATGGGTGCGCAGCTGTGTAGAATTGCAGCCCTGAAAAGGGCTGGCAGGGGTCGCGACGAGCACGCTTCTACAATGACCCCCAATTCAGAAAATGAACAGTAATTCACTAGAAACAATGTAATTCTAATAGGGTTATAAGATTTAACTATTATGCAGTGAAGTGCGTTACTCACTAATTACTACAGATGCAATGTTGACCTTGCCGGCCGAACGAAGGACAAGCGGAGCCACTTGAATAAAACTATGTCACTATTCACACCTCACAGCCGTTTTAAACGATGCAAAGGTAATGCGTGTAGGTAAATAAACAAGACAGAAATTATTTTAACGCGGTGTAGTATTTTTATCACGTATGGGACGGATGAACAATGTAGCAGTTTTAATTATTAAGTGAATTAGATTATTAAGAAAATGCAATTATTTAAATGTTGTAACTATGATATCAAGTTGCCCGACACTTTAAAAGTAATAATAAGTGGGAATTATAGAAAAATGGAAGAGGAATAAATATTGGAACGGACTCACTCAGTTGATATTATTGATCTTCAAACGGTTTCGGGCTTCGAATTGAGTGCGGTCTTGAACAAAGTCTGCTTGCAAAAATAGGAATCACTGCTGAGTATTGAAGGCTCGTAGACGACGACTTCTTAATTTTGCGCCTGAGACCCGAAGACCTGGATTGCTCTGAATTCTTGAATTTTAATTGGCTGGTTGTCTTATAGAGGATCGAAGGACCATATGTTTGCCCAAGATCCTGTTCCTGGATGCGGCAGGAGCTCTTGGGTGATGTATATAATAAATTGATGTCGTCGAATTCCCAAAATAAAAATCTTGACTTTAATTGTATTAAATGCATATAATTCAAGAAGTAAAGGATGAAAAACAAGATTTCTATATTGAGAGACAATTACAAATGTATATAAAAGGTGAACTACTATCTTAAGTTAAACTATGCTATCGTGTCTCGAAGAAGTCTAGAACCGTTATATATTTAATTGGCCCGGGCCATCTGTCATTATTGCGTTTCGATTTACGATAAAACGCAACAGGGTTAGGGGGAAAGGGAAAGAAACCGGCGGACGATGCGGGCGGTATCGAGGAGCACCGCCTTCCGCATTTGAGCCCGTAGCGGTCCGTCACGGAGTCCCAGTCGCCTCGGATGACCCGAGAGGCTGACTGGGATTAGCCCATTCGCAGAGACCACTACAGGAATAATTTCGGTCGGCATACCACCTAACATGTCGGTCATCTCGTGAGCCAGGTCCAGATATTTTGTTCGTTTATCTGTTTCGGCTTTTACGAGGTTCTCCTCATACGGAATGGTAATGTCGATCAAAAATATCCTTGACTGTGCCCGGTCCATCAGCACAATATCAGGCTTATTCGCAAGAATAGTCCTGTCTGTGATGATGGCCCGGTCCCAGTAGAGCCTGGCGCGGTCATTTTCGAGCACGGCTTCCGGCAAGTATTTGTGATACGGCAATTTTCGGTCCACGAGGCCGTATTTCAGAGCGAGCTCCTGGTGTAGAATTCTGGCTACTAGGTTGTGCCTGTGCAAGTACTCAGAGTTAGAAAGCGCCGTGCAACCGGAGATGACATGCCTAAGTGACTCCCCGGGATGGCGACAAGCTCGACAGACGTCGACAGTGCCATCCTTTAGGATGTTTCTCCGATAGTTTTGGTCTTAATAACCTGATCCTGTATTGCACAGACAAAACCCTCGGTTTCCCCGAAGAGGTCACCGAAACGTAGCCAGTTGAGGGAGTCGTCTGTATCTACGTGAGGCTCATGTAGATCCCTGTAGTACCTCCCGTGGAGCTCCTTCTTCTTCCATACCGGTCTCCCGGTCGGAAATGCTCTGTACTGTCGGGTCTTGTCATTTCTCGTTGGCTAAGGCTAGAGGGGTAAGTCCTTCATCACTAGAAATGACGTCATTATAGAATGGATCATCCGATCTTGCCAGGAAGTAATGACGGAGGCTGCACACTTCGCGATTATGCATGGTGAGCGCGCTCAGGAAGCCACGCCCACCATGCTTTCGCGGCAAGTACAGCCTCATTACCGACGATCTCGGATGATGCATCCTATGGGACGTCATTGTAGTGCGGACTTTTCTATCCAGGGCGTTAAGTTCAGTCTGACTCCACCTGAGTATGCCAAAGGTATACATGAGGACAGGCATGACGCAACCGTTATATGCATGTGTCTTATTCACACCGGACAAAAGGCTGTTAAGCACTTTGGTTAAGTGTGCATAAAACACGTCGCAAACTGAATGTTTCATACCAGCCTCATCGATACCGATGTTCTGTGACATACCCAGGTATCAGTATGTTTCAGCCTCGGAAAGGGCCCTTAAGTTGACGGGCATAAATAAGTCTATGCCCTCAGAGTTAGCAACCCTTTCCCTTTCCGCATGGGGGACCGCACACTTATCCGTCCCCAGCTCCATTCTAATAGAATTGCTAAATTCACACGTCATCATCATCATTATTATTATCATTTCCATTCCCTAAACATCCTTCCTTCTATCTGAGTTGAAAATAACTTGCTATAATTTCTAAATGCATTTTTCTACACATTTAACTTAGATTTCTAATAAAGCACAGACAAAAATCTTTCATTTATCTTTTCATTCCGTGGATGTGGATAGCATCGCCCTGATAAAAGCAAAATAATGAAAAGCTTCGGTCGTCAACCTCAGCATGGTAACTGTGCCAAATAGTATTTTATTACGTTCGCACTTTATTTTAGATTTTTTGCGACAATTATACATCCTACGTAGATAGATCCATGGTTAATCTCTATAACATATTTTGCATTTTCACATTCTCAAACTCAATCAAATAATTTCAAGTTGATGTAAAATTGGAGAAAACATAGTCTTTATATACTTAGAGATACACTATTCATATAATACCTACTATCATCAAAGATAATCAATATAGTAAATTTCGACCGTGTGCCACCGAGACTGTAAAATAAGACGCTTCATTCAGTGCTCATCATGCGCTAAAGAGGAAATTGCGCCGCTGAGAACGGGCGCCATATTGTGGTGCGGTTTCAAATTCTGATCTCATCAACATGGCTTAAGCTTACCGTACACATGTTTGTAGTGGATACTACAGACAGACTATACTCTTGGTAAATACCTAGAATATAAATATTCCTCGCTTTTGTTACCACTGTTCAGAAAGAAGTATTCATTCATCATTACATCCACCAACCTCTACTATCCCATGGGTATCATAAGAGGCGACAGAAGGAAGCAGCGGAATCTTCCTGACAACAACTCAGAACAACAAAAACTGCGGTAATCCTAACTCTTGGGTGTACTGTACGTTTTTTTTATAGAATAAAGATGATAAACGAGTACACAGTCCAGGGAAAGGTAAATGGATGCCTATAAAAATTCCACAGTATGTATCATTATTTAAGAATTAAAATACAGATGCGTTAATGGTCCCTGAGAACTAAGATAGGATATCTCGATTCCAGTGAAAAGCTTTTCCGGTGTAGGTGCTCCAAAATCGCTATACGAAACACAGCCTCATTAAACTGCTATATAATACTGATATTCTTTGTGAACACGGTCCTTTCTCGTATAGAAATAAAATTACACCAAGAGTAATGTAAAGTAAAATATTCTTCTCTTAGTCACAAATCTGATTCAGCACAGTAAATAATAATTCATATTACTTATACGGTGTTGTCTCAATGAGTTACCTATTAAATTGTGAATACTGCAATATTGCTTCAGTTATAAGCTATAAAATTGGCTGTCAGCCAGGAATGACAATTTGTTCACTGCTCAATATTGGTACAGAGAGGAGTGATTTAAAAACATATAAAATAGGAATGATATTATTAGCAGATATGCAATCGCTTCTGAGCAATTGCATGTCTGCTACTAAGTCTGCCACAGAACTTAAAAGACCTCAAGTACGGTAAGTGATTTTTATATTGTCATATTTAAAAAAAAATATTTTACTTAAAAAATCTTGTTCACAATTACAACGAGTCAAAAGCGGATTTAATGTCTGTAAGGATTCCTTATCAGTCAACCTGGAGCTAAGCAGGGAAACTTAATTATTATATATTCACAAACTATTTGTTTTGTCCTTGAAAGCGAATCAGAGAGTTTGGTTAATAGAGTTAGAGTTTGTGGTTCATAAATTCTCCGTTTATAAGATATCTCGAAAAATACTTAACAAAACGACCTAATTTTTTCACTATTTTCAGAATCATGTAGAGCTGGTTCCTTTCGATAATCATTTTTTTAATCCATTTCGTATATTTTTAGTTTCAGTTCTTTCCTTTTTTCTTTTTTTTTAATACACTTACGTTAAATTTTACTTTTAACATTCTTCATTTGTTCGATTGAGTACCTCTGATGTACGTAAAAAACGTCATTTAATTATACTTACTGTCACATAAGTTGATCTGGGACGTGATAACATAATTATAAATAACTAAAACAATTAACCTACGAAGCTTTCCTACTGAATGCTTTTAAAGTTCCTTCTCTTTTTATGATACTAATACATTAATGAAATCTTTAAATAATTATTAGTTTGCGAGATATCAACCGAAGTAAATGTTTATTTGGAGAATATTGAATAAAGCCATAAGACATCCATACTCAGTTAGTAATCAAATGGAGCATCGAGGTAGGCAGAATGAATTTTCCAAATATTTTAAATATTAGTGCGAACGCAATAAAATACTATCTGGTCCGATCTATTTCCCATATACTGTCTCATATGCAAGAGATTTGGCATAGTTACCATGCTGAGGACAAGCGCAGGTTTTTATTATTTTGTTTTTATCAGGGAGATGCTGCTGCTCACACCCACGGAATGAAAAAAAAAAACGAAAAATTTTGTCTTTGCCTTGTAAAAAATTAAAGGCGATAAGGTATTTAGTAATTGTAGCTAGTTGTTCAACTCGGAGGGATGTTCAGAGAATGAAAATGAAAAATTATTCCCGTTAAGTATACTTACCTATATCGCCCAGTGGGTGTCGCAAGAGGCGACAGAGGGTAACAAGGAAACAGGAAATGGGCAGCAGCGTATTCCTAATACTAACCAAATATAAAAAAAAAACTGCAGTGGTCAACGCACCCGCCAGGCGAGGCAACTATGACAAATATTCCCCCTGTAAGGCAACCTATGGGGAGGCCTATGTCCAGCCGTGGACTTTGATAGGCTGTAAGGTAACGGTAACCGTAATTGTGAAAAGATTGAGAAAAAAATATATTGTGTTTTAATATTTAGCGATGTAGTTCAAAGAAGGTTATTCCTACATATATCATCACCAACTTTACAAGGCAGAATGTACATAATTTTAATGAAACTATCCTTTTAGCTACAACGCATAATATAAAATACATACACGAGAGTAATTAAGTTTCGTCTGTGAAGGGTTTCCATGTAATTTCCTCCTTACAGGTCTAACCAGCGCTTAATGAGATAACCCTTGCAACCCTCCAGCGGATGAGCGTTATTAATACGTAACTTGTTTCGAAATATGTGTAACATAAATAAATATTGTTATTCTTTTTTTTCAATTAAACCTCGAAATTATGTCAATTTTTTTTGAACTAAACTAAACATCCTTTAAATTTTAGGATAATTAAATGCTCTTGATTTAACGAGACAACACAACTATAACGCTATTGCGTTAAGCTTAGTCAGATGGCTTTACCGTCTTCGACCGTGTTACCACTTACCAACAGGTGAGAAAGTAGTCAAGCACTGGTTTAGAACAGTCAAGAAACAGAAGAATATAGATAAAACATTACTTTACGTAAATAACAAAAAAAACATTTTTTGCATAAAGACTTCGTGAAAAAATATTGGTATATAAGAAGTCAGCTAATCTGATGCATTTTGGCTTAGTGGTGCACCATTAAACTTAAATCTGAGCGAATGCCTAATCAAAATAATAAGACTTTTTATCACATTCCATCATTACTGCAATTTACCACAAGTCTACTTCAAAACATAGGCCTTACCCATAGATTGTACTAAGGTACAACTCTAAACAATTTTTATCCATCAACTACCTGCGTGTTTCATTAAGATGTTACTCCACCTACCGGAGGGTCGCCAACACTGCACATGCCAGTAGGAGACTGCTACTCAAAAACCCTTTTTTCATCAGTTGTCGGTTCTTCGAATTAAATTTGTAATTAGCACTTTTAAATTGCTTGAATTTAAAATTATTCCTACGCTAGGATTTTTCCTCTACTATGGAGTCAGTTTACATATTATGATACATTGCACACGGACTAACATCCAGACCCGGAATAATTATTTGTAAGCCATATTGATTCCTGCTGCATGCGGGATCGAACCCGTAGCCCCCAGCGCCGTACTTCATTGTTAACTAACTGCGCCATGGAGCTGTTATGGCCAAACCATTGCTACTTAGGGTTACTGATTTCGTTACGAATTTCATTGCGCAAGCAATAATATTTATTCATATAATATTCTTGCGCGCCATAACTATTGCCTGGTAAATGCCACTAGCGCAATCTAGGAGAGAATTTTCTACACTTAGTGAGTTGGGACCAGTATGATGTGCTCCAACATTCTAGATGTTTCAGTGAAAAGGGCCTATATAAGGCCAGTATGGAACGCGTCCGGGGGCTTGCGCCCTCCTTTCTGCCAAGAAGGGTCGCGTCCGTATACGGCTTAGAGATCTCTAGTTAGATCGTTAAGCCAGTCCCTAAAAGGTAAGGTTTAGTGGGTAAAAGTCTCCACATAACGACGCAACCGGCTGCGTGGTATACTATGAGCATTTCCCACCTCCCTCCCCGCTTTGCGGAGGGTTGTCCATATTTGCTTCGGGCGCAAAAAAAGCGCCTACGTTGGATCTTTTAAAGTGGCATTATTTAGATATCTGAAATCTTTTACATAGTAATCTTCATACATTTACAACATTTGCGTTGAATCAAAAGAGAAGAATAAATTTCAATATGTACCTATATTTAAATTTGAGGCGGGCAACGCATGGTGGAAATATATGTGTAAGTAATCATTATCATCATCATCATTACAGCACTTTACAAGTCCACTGCTGAACATAGGCCTCCCCCAAGTAATACCACAAATCACGGTCCAGAGCCACCTGCATCCATCGACTTCCTGCATGTCTTACCAAGTCGTCACTCCATCTAGTGGGGGTACGCCCTACACTACGCCTACCGGTACGAGGCTGCTACTCGAGAAACTTTCTTCCCCATCGGTTATCAGTTATTCGAGCTATATGGCCGGCCCATTGCCACTTCAGCTAATCCGTTGGGCTATGTCGGTCACTCTGGTTTTACTGCGGATATCCTCATTTCTGAGTCTATCACGAAGAGAATCTCCGAGAATAGCTCTCTCCATAGCTCGCTGAGCGACCTTGAACGTCCTCATACGGCCAGCAGTATAGGACCACGTCTCAGATCCGTAAGTCATCACTGGCAACACACACTGGTTATACACTTTGGTTTTCAGAGATTGAGGTATACCTGACGAGAAGATGTGTCGTAATTTGCCGAACGCTGCCCAGCCGAGTTGAATCCTTCGATTGACCTCTCGGTCGAAGTTTTACTTACCTAGTCGGACTATTTGTCGCAGGTAAACGTACTCGTCAACAACTTCGAGCATAGTGCACCCAACAACTACCGGCATAGGTGTGACATGGATATTAAACTTGATCTTTGTTTTGTCCATGTTCATCTTAAGACCTATCCGTTGAGAGACACCATTGAGGTCATTGAGCATAATGCTAAGGTCCTCCAGCGATTCTGCCATAAGGACTATATCGTCGGCAAATCGAATGTGAGTGATGTACTCGCCATTGATGTTAATACCGTATCCTTTCAAGTCCAGTAGCTTGAAAACGTCATCCCACGCAGCGGTGAAGAGTTTCGGGGATATACACTTTACCCTGTCTTACACGTCGCTGCAGTTGGATAGGTTTCGAACTCCGGTTCTGTACTCGGATAGCCATCGTAGCCCTACCGTACAAACACTTCAGCACTTCGATATACCGACAGTCAACTTGGCACCGCTGAAGGGACTGTAGCACCGCCGATTCGATCCGATTTCGACGGAATCAAAGGCTTTCTCATAGTCCACATATGCCAGGCAAAGTGGCCGATTGTACTCTTCGGTCTTCTGTACAATCTGCCGCAGGGTATGTATGTGGTCTATGGTACTGAAGCCTTTTCGGAAACCGGCTTTTTCGGGAGGCTGGAAGTCGTCGAGTCTGCGTGCGAGACGATTCGTAATGTCGCTCGAAAACAGTACGTAGACGCGGCTCAGAAGGGAAATCCGTCTGTAGTTCTTCAAGAGAGCGTTGTCGCCTTTCTTAAAGAACAAGACCACCACGCTTCTGCTCCACGCCTCCGGAGTAGTACCACCATTGAGGACGGAATTGAAGAGCTTCTGAAAAACTTCAAGTACTGGTGTTCCACCCGCTTTCAAAAGCTCCGCTGTAATTCCACCCTCGCCCGGGGACTTGCCGTTTTTAAGGTGCTGGAGAGCCATTCCAATCTCGCTCAGACTGACGTCCGGGATATCATCGGAATAGTGTCGGATAAGACTTGCTCTTGGATCATTACTCACACTTGCGTGTGGCTCCAACGATGATGTGTACAACTGCCCATAGAACCTCTCAATCTCACTTAGAATCTCAGGTGTCCCGGAAACGATGTTGCGACATCCAGTCTTCAGCTTTGACAGTTGGCTCTTTCTGGCAGACAGATCTCTGGAAAAGACTTCGGAGCCCTGGTTCCGCTCGATCGCTTCTTTAATGCGAGCAGTATTAAAGTTGCGTAAGTCTCGCCGCATGCATTTGGAGATCTGTCTGTTCAGTTGCCTGTATGCTGTCAAATCTGACGATTGCAGCCTCATCTCCCGTATAACAGCCATGATATTAAGAGTGTGATTGGAGAGATTTTGTGTTCTTCTGCGGCGGGTCTTGCAGAACTTAGCTGCGACCACATGGACAGTTTCCACGAGCTTGTCATTTATATCGTCCACTGCATTGCAATCTTCTAGGCACTAAAAGCGGTTACGCAACTCGAACTGAAAGGTTTCGGGATTCTGGATTAGAACACGAGGGGGACGGAGCGTTGACTTCATTAGACGATACCTCTCCAACTTAACGTTTAGGTTCAGTGTGCCTCTAACCATTCGGTGATCGCTGCCAGTTTTCACCCTTGCGATCACAGAGACACCACTGAACGGATGGCGTCTGGTCGTCATAATGAAGTCAATCTCATTTTTTGTCGAACCGTCGGGGCTCGACCAGGTCCACCTCCTGTGGGGCCGCTTCTGGAAGAAAGAGTTCATCATAAAGAGTCCCTCTTTCTCCATAAAGTCGGCCAGCTGCTGGCCGCTACGGTTCCGTTGCCCTACACCAAATTCCCCTAACTTCAGCTCACCGCCTTCTCTTGTGCCTAGCTTTGCGTTGAAGTCTCCCATCAACACCGTGTAGTGGGTTTTGGAGGAATGCATGGCTCTGGAAATATTCGCGTACATTTCCTCCACCTCCTCATCGGGATGTGCCTAGGTTGGTGCGTAAACCTTTATGACCTTCAGCGAATACCGTTTGGTGATTCTGAGTATCAGGTACGCGACCCTCGTCGACACACTCCCAATCTTTACAACGTTGTTGACGAGAGACTTGTGGACGATAAATCCGACACCTCCTTCGGACAGATGGTCGCCCTCCCGGTGGTAGAACAAGTTGCCGGACGCGAGGATGTGTAAGTAATAATATAAGATTATTTATTTTATCAACTCTGATTTCTCAAAAAAAAATCCAAGTTGAAATGCTATCAACATTACAAACATTCCATTTAAAAACACCCGGTAAGCTTAAAAAACGTGTGTTTAGAGTGGTTCACGACAGTGGTCGAATGCTGGATTCAAACCCACGACCTGTTTGAGTTCGCAGTCCATACTTTTCCATTAGGCTCCTGTCGCTTTTTATTCTACCTACCTACGTACCTACGTATCGTACGGTCTACGTACCTGTTCATAAAGTTTCATTACAATTGCTTCAGCCATTCCGAAGATCCTTTATACTTGAAACGAGACATTCCATCTGAGTCCTCAGTATTGGCAACACAACTGCATTTTGATTCGTTACTATCCCTGAGATTACCCTTATTGAGATTATTATGCCTTATATGATTAAATTATTGATATAGATTTCTATGGACTACAGTATCCATTTACCAATAGGGGGCTGTGTGCTCGTTTTTCACCCTTATTCTATAAAGAAAAAGGATAAAACCCGGATGGATAGACAGATAGACAGACAGAGAGATAAAAAAGTTAAAATGATTATTTGACATGCACATAACCCTCTCAGCTCATAAGAATTTATATATATACATTCTTTTGAGTCTGACTGTCGAAATATATATATCTCGAATCGAATTTTAATATAAGAGGATTTAAAATGATTTTGAATCACGAAAGCTCATAAGTTTTTTTTTTTTAAATTGATGTTTAATAAACAAATACTAGTGTTTTTCTTTGTTAATACTAATATCCTCAATGAATTAATAGGGGCAAAATTTTATTTTAATTTGTCCAAGACAGAAATAAATCAATCATGAGGTGGTAGTCTCTCTGGCTGATCGTAGAAATGTCGTTATTATTATGTCGGTATTTTATTCATGCTCCAATTGTTCAAAAATACAGATATTTAGTAACATATAGGCAACTTTACAGGAGAGCTAGATAAATTTTGACATAAAAATTGTACTGTTTACCCAATCGGAACGACTCTTATATGATTAAAAAGGTGTTTAGACTATTCACTACCTAGTGAAAGTTCCCGTTTTGGTTACCATTTCCGAAGTTAGAGGGGCTTAGTAAAAAAATTGAAAATTACGAACGGCAAAAATCGACCACAACATGGCGCCCGTTCTCAGCTGCGCAATTTCCTCTTAAGAGCATGACGAGCACTGAAGAAAGCATCTTATTTTACAGTCTCGATGGCACACGATCAAAATTAACTATATTGATTCACTTTGATGATCGTAGGTATTTATATGCATACATTATCTCCAAAGATATAAAGACTATGTTTTCTCCAATAACGCAACTCTAACATCAGTTAGAAGTTATTTGATTGAATGTGAGAATGTTAAAATGCAAAATATGTTATAGAAATTAACCACGGCTTCATCTAACTAGGATGTATAATTGTCTCAAAAATCTAAAATATTAGTTCGAACGCAATAAAATACTGTTTGGTCTAATACATTTCCCATATATTGCATCACAGGGAAGATATTTGGCATAGTTACCATGCTGAGGTTCACAACTTATTATTTAGCTTTTATCAGGGCAATGCTGCCCACATACACGGAATGAAAAGAAAAAAGAAAGATTTTTGTCTTTGCCTTATTACAAATGTTAGGTAAATGTGTAAAAAACGCATTTAGAAATTATAGCAAGTTATTCAACTCAGATAGGAGGGATGTTAAGGGAATGGAAATGATAAAAATATTTCCGTGTAATATACTTCCCTATATCTTCCCGTAAGTATCGTAAAAGGTATTATTTAGTTTTAAAATAGTCGTCGAAAAACCATTTATTTTATCAACTTTAACATTTTTCAAAAAAAAAACCTCCAATATTTTCAACTAAAATATAGCCCATGTCATTCCTGGCAATGCATTTTATTTGTCCAAATAGAATTGGTTTTGCCATTGCTAGAATTATTCGGACAAAAGACATGCAGACAGATAAACAAAAGAATTAAAATGGTTATTCATATCTTAATGGATAACAAATAGGCCCCTTAGCTCAATAAAGTGCAGTTTATTCAGATATTACCGACAGTAAATTAAGTTTTATTGATATGTATAGACAATTTCAGTAATAAAAAATTCGCAGGCTTTTTGTGAGAGCACACAGTCCACCCGGTGGTAGCTGGAATCTGTGGCCCATAGACATTTCTATCGATTACGATTCATAATAAAGACGCATTGTCACACCTGAGGACCAAGATAGAATGCTTCGTTTCCAGTAAAAAGAGTCCCAAGTCGTCAAATCTCACCATACGAAACACAGCAGCACTAAGCTGTTATTTTACGCTGGTATTCTGTAATAGCGTGGTCCTTCCCCGGTCGAGCCGACCCATTCGTGCTACAACAATAATATAGCTGCAGCTTGGCCCTACCACGTACAGTGCATATATAAGTGTCTTCTGAGAAATAAAATAAATTTCGAAGATATGTTAAGTACACCAACACGAATTGCAGAAACGTGGTGGCCATTTTATTTCCTTTAAACTTCAGAAACCAGAATAAAGCTGCGATTTAACAATAACAAGAGCCGTGGTAGCTCAGAGGGTTAGCGCTCGCTGTAAATTTCACAATACGTGAGCAAACCGGGTTCGATCCCCGCCGGCACCAATGAAATTGTTAATTGCAATTTTAAGTGCTGATTTACCACGTGCTCAGCGGTGAAGGAAAACATCGTGAGGAAACCTGCATGTCTGAGAAATAAGAAAAAAAATATTTCGAAGACATGTGAAGTTCGCCAACACGCATTGGGGCAGCGCGGCGAACTATTCCTTGCCCTAAAACCCTCTCAGAAATGAGAGGAGGCCTGTGCCCAGCAATGGGACATATATAGGCTGTAACTTTACTTTACTTTACTTTACTTAACAATAAAAGAAACTGGTTAGGTTGTGTCGGTGAGGATTGAACAAGTATGGCTCGCTCTTACACATTTATGACATCCTCCCAAGCTATGTGGCCTATAAATCATAAATATATTTCACATATACGTTAATGAAACATCAGAGGACACGACGTAATTTACCGACGAGCTTAATATTTCTGTGCACAATTTTATAAAAGTAAAGTAACAAAAGTAAAGTTACAGCCTATATACGTCCCACTGCTGGGCACAGGCCTCCCCTCATTTCTGAGAGGATTTTATAAAAAGAGACAAAAAATACATATAAAAGTAATGAGCTATTATGTCGATCAAAACATAAAGCATATTATACCTATCCATATTTTGTTTCATGGTAACTAACGAGCCCACAGTCTACATATTATAAGGTGAATTCTACATGAAACTACTGATGTGTACCCCACACGTGCAACACGACGATTTATTTTCATGAAATCTAAGTAAACAGAAAATATGTCGTATCACGTACTGAAACCATGTCTTATAATATGATTTATGACATATAATGAAACTTAAATTTGCGGTAGGATATAGAGTCAAACATACCAGACATGTCAATTGCCATACAGTTAGCAAAGCGTTGCGATTGTGCCACCACCTTCCACGATTGAGTGGTGTGCATGACAGGCGGTAGACCGGTGGTACGTGTTGATAAAGAACAAGTAAAAGTGAAATCATGTCTTATTTTATAACATATATTAAAAACTTACCGTGAATCTGAGTCACGGTAAGTTACAGCGTCAAACATGCCAGATATTTGGCCAATTGCCATTCTGCTTGGCAAGCGTTGCGATTGTGCCACCACCTTCCACGATTGAGTGTTACGCATTACCTGCGGTAGACCGTTAGGTGTTGATAAAGAAAAATAATTCCATGTTATACCAACTTTTTTTCTATAAAACAGTGCAAACGAGCAACGCTGCTAAGTGTCGATCGCTGTTCAACAACAACTGCAATACCAGGAGAATTGCAGGTGCGTTGCCGGCCGTTAAAAAGAGTCGGCTCGTTTCTTGAAGGTTCTATAGTCATATCGAAAAATCGCTAGTGGTAATCGATTCCACAAGGAAGTTATGCGAGAATGGAAACTTCTAGTAAATCCCACAGTGGTGAACCGTCAATCGCCCTGATTTTATGCATGGTATTGCAGGTTTTTTCGCGTAAAAGCAAAGATCAATGATGAAAAGCAGTATTAAAAATACAAGGTATCCATTTAATAATGTAATAATAATTACCTACCGCCAGTAACCTTACAGCTAATATAACGCCCCGCTGTTGCGACAGGCAATTTGAAATAGGCCTGTGTTTTTCATTTAATTTCAAAATTGATCGCAAAGCAGTCATCTTCAATATCTTCATAATTACAGCCTTTAAAAAGTCCACCACTGAACGTACGCCTCAAAGAAGTTCCACAAAGCACGGTCCTAAGCAATCTACATTCATCGACTTCCTGCATACCTTACCAGGTCGTCACTCCATTTAGTGGATCAGATCAGAGACTTCCAACAGTAATTTAATAAAGTGTAAATTTAGTTAACTTTACCTGACATACAATGGGTGTAATTTCATGTTGTGAGTTTTTGTCACTTGCGCTGTATATTTCCATTAACCGCTAGAAATTGGTGCCGTGCAAGATTCACTCCTGCTTTAGTTAAGCTAAACCAATGTGATTTTTCATCTTCGGCTACATCACCACGTCACATTACACATGCCAATGACTGGTCTAAGGCTAATTTCAATAGTTAAGAAATCTCTTTACAATAATGAAACTTGGCGACGCATGGCCCTTTTTAGAAGGAGTCGATCACACTCTTAAAGTCTCTTTTTCTGCAAAACATTAGTGCTTGCACTGTTGTGTCTCGGTCAACAAGATGTACAAAGCAAGGGTTAGTAGTTTAGCTGTTAATAAAATAAAGAAATCTGCTGTTAAAAATAAAAAAAAAAACATTTACAAGTTGTGAACATATGTGCGAAGTCTTCAAAGGTGACTATAGTGTTGTACTCTTCTTTGTTCGAATTGGGTTGCAGATGTTCATGGACTGCAGCAGCCACTTACTCACGTAGACTGTAAGTATGTTAGCCGATATCTTTCAGAAGTCAATCCAGCCTTTCTCGTAGTCGTCTCTTGCGACTCCTATGGGATAAAATAATGCAATGGTTATTTTTACTTTAACACCACACGCTTAATAAATAACCACTTAACTCTCAGGAAACTGATTTTATATAAAATATCGATGTGTTTGAGTACCTTCAAAATATTTATTTCCGAAAAGTGATACATTATATACTATTTGTATATTTTTTGGATAGACCATTTGTACGACAAAGAATATATGTAATTAATACGGCTCTGTATGTTTGTTTATGCGTAATTTATGTATACTTACATACCGTAATTATTTAACAAGAAGCCTGGTCGAAAATTTTATTTCATAAAAAAGGAAATAAAAGATGCATACATTTCTCTAACGACTCATCTAATGGGCTATGCTTCATGTCAAGTCAGACATACTTTCAAAGTGCACTTTTCACCCCGGTGCCAAACGTAATTATATTGCGTCTACGTCAAGACCCCTTCTAATTTCCTACTTGAAGGCCTAGCGC
Organism: Parnassius smintheus behrii; assembly: GCA_036936625.1. NCBI lineage: Eukaryota > Metazoa > Arthropoda > Insecta > Lepidoptera > Papilionidae > Parnassius > Parnassius smintheus. Next base: position 5,412,432 of record JAUPFT010000012.1, read on the forward strand.
TTAATGAGGGAAGATACGCAAACCACAACTGCTGGGGTGATATAATAGTTAGCTATAGTCAACCAAATCTAAAAAATAAATTTTGACGGCTGTCAGACTTATTGCACGAAGCATGCCAACTAAAAAACGGGAACGTATTTTCAGCGCGGCCTTGTATATGAGTTTTTTTCCTACGTAAATTTACGTTTACAAAGTAAAAAATAAATAAACTTGTATTATTCAGGACTCATGTAATCAAAGGAATTTTAAAAATAAAAATAAGTTAAACAAATAATAAAATTATAAATAAAGTGTAAAAAAACAAATAATACATTATAAAAATTAATAATTCGATTATTTTAATAATTTAACGATAATTTGAATATTTTTGCCGATTATTCGCATGACGATGAGTTTTAATCACCAAAACACTACGGTAATGTACATAGCTACGTATCATTGAAACGAAGTCAAGTAAAAAGTAGATACTGGTAATTTTTTTTAATATTTTGCTTTGTTTGAAAGTGATAAAAAACTATACACGTTGTAATGAAATATAGATTAATTTATAATTCTTCGGATTTACGTAAAAGGTCATTCTAAATCGTGTGAGTACGCTTGTGCAGAGTTCAAAGTTAAAAGGTATTTTTAAGATTTAGTTGACTGAATTGTTGCATGATAATTCTGATATTCCAAAAAATCTTCTAACAATAGTTTACCATATATTATACTACTACTAGATAGTAGGAATCATTTTCAGCGAACGAATTCACTTAGGTAGATCCCATCCTCGTACCTAGTTCAGTCGCCGAGCAGCAGCGCACTGCTATACTCCTATGTGAAAAGTGAAATAGAGCCAGTATAATAATTACAAGTGGGAGTCTATTATGGTTGTTGCACGAATGGGTCGCCTAGACCGAGGAAGGACCACGCTCTCACAGAATACAAGCGAAAGCTAGCAGCTTAATTCTGATGTGTATCATATTGTGAGTGCAGAGAACCGGTGACCCTTTTTACTGGATACGAGCGGCCTTTCACCTTAATCCTTAGAGGTGATAACGCATCTGCATTTTGATTCTAAACTAAAGTTAGACGTAGATGTTTATGGATCACAGTATCCACTTACAATCTCGGGACTGTGTGCTTGTTTGTCAACCTTATTCTACAAAAATATGACAGGGTTTAGGAATTTAATTTAAGTCCTAAGAAGAGACAACGATTTTGTAGCCTTCTTTATCAGAAGTTGGTTGCAAGAAATCGTGGTCTGCAGTAGTCGTAAAATTTTTTTCAATTTATATTATTAATAATTAAAATCATCACTAGATTGGAATGTTTTTATGTGCCTTAAATTTTGCACATGCAAATTGGTTATATTTAATACTAGCTTCTGCCCGCGACTTCGTACGCGGATCCTGCTGCTTATGCCAGCGACAACGGGGTCGTCAAAATCAAATTCAAAGAGCCCGGGGACGGGAAAACAACGTGATGCGCCAAATAATTCGAGAGGTTCCAGATCTTTCATTTTTGTAAGTCAACAGGAAATGCCCATCAGACTAAACAACTTTTGCTAAGACGTCATTCCTATATATGTTATAATGTCGCTGGGCTTTGGAGTTCCACAACAGGTGTTCCAGATCTTCAAATTTATTCTCACAGCAAAAAATACTCTTCACGTGGAATATTTTTTGCTATGGCACCATTTTTATATATCTTATACTTTAGCTGGTCTGTTGCGGTTCTGCATCAGGTGTTCCATTTTCCAAAACAAATTATAGCCTATATGTTGCCTAGACTTAACACCTATACAACAAAAAACTTTTCATCCCGTATATTTCACCGATCCGGTGCGGAACGCACTACAAAAAAATACTTTATAAACTATAGCGTGGCTTTGCCCACGTATCGCATAACTATTTTTTATTCTATTTTTATTTTAATAATAGTTAGTGATAGTTTGTAGATTTACAGAAACACTCAAAAGACGCATCCCATACTTATACTAAAGCTTAGATACCTACCTCAAAAACTATTTAGCTTAGTAAACTCAAATTTGAAAGTTATGTAGTTAATTTACTGGTAAAAGACGTCAGGTCAATAAGGAAATTTTGGTGACGTCGAATAACAGAAGTGTTGTAATTTACTGTAACACTTCTGTGTAAACAACGTTATTCGTTTTTCCCTCGGTCTCATTCAATATGTACAGCGAATCAGGACTGGTGACGCGGGAGCAAGCCACGTACAGTTGTCCGCGTGAAAAGCAGCTCGTCCTGAGGTGGACACCCGCAGCCTTCAGTGTCTGCCCCTGCGACTTATTTATTGTCATGGCGAAGCACACGCTCACAGGAAACTGCATGCGCTTGAATTGAAAGGGGTAATTGTGGGGAATCAGTGGTATACGCGGCATAAACACTGTTTCGCCGACACCACAACCCGTTAGAATTTCCGCCTCAATGATATTTCTCTGCAGCGAGACGACTTTGAGCCCGGTCCCATTGCACAGTTTTGGCGGAGTGAGATTCTGAAGAAGCATAATTGGGACACCGACCTTTAGCTTAATGGTGTGCGCTGGCAGTCCACTTGCACTGAGGGAATTGAGAAATTCTACGGTGTAATGTGTAGCGTCATCTCGGTCGACCACAGAGTTTATTGAAGTGTAGATCACTTCATTTCCCTCAAATTTCATTTTGAGAATGCATTCATTGATTGTAGAAGCTTAGTCGTTTTTGCGTGTTAAAATGGCTCGTTCACACACCCAAGAATTATCTTGGTTCGGTATCCTATTGATGTCCCCGTACACCAAGCGAATCAAATCTTCTAAGGTGGACACCACTCTCCCAAGTATCTCAGGTAGAACCACCTGGCCACTGTCTACTGGTAACATTCCCTCACCCAATTTTAAGAGAACATCAGAAAATTCTTGGGCGTGTACATTCCCGCCAAGCTGTGCTCTCATATTCATCGTTAAGCGCAACCTATGAATATGTGGCCATAAGAAAGAGCATTTCAACGAAGCATTCACCTCATCAGCCCTAGTTCCTCGCGTCACCACAGGCAGCGTTTGTCGGAAATCGCCGCTAAACAGAACTGTAACGCCACCCATCATTTTCTGGTTCCTGCGGATGTCTACTGCTTTTCTGTTCGCCATAGTGCATTCATCCCACACGACTAAAGAGCAATCTTTAAGCACGTGCCCTTTGTCACTGTTGCGTGACACTCCACAAAGAGGTGTTTCATTACTCTCTAAATCTATGGGAATCTTAAACATTGCGTGCGCTGTTTTGCCACCAGGAAGCAGTGTTGCGGCGATTCCTGACGATGCTACTGCAATGATAATCTTGCCTTAACTCCTGACCTCTGCGAGAATGTTAGCGGTGACAAATGTTTTCCCTGTTCCACCAGGAGCATCCAAGAAAAATATTTTACTCATAGCTCTTGGATCATAATTTATTTCAGAGTTGTACTCTCTGTTTTCACGCTCTTGTACATCCGGATGTTGTGGAGACGGTAGCTTATAATCCACCAGAGAACTGCCGCCGATCGAAATGACCATGTCTTGAAATGAACTAAGGCAACTGTTTAGAACGTGCTCATCAGTTGCCTCAGTATTATCTCCAGTAGTGCATCTCGGAGCTCTTAGGAAGTCTTCGGACAGAAGATGGCGATATTTCTCCCACAACAGAAGCGGATTTGCAATACCGCAGAACACCAACATGACGGCAAACAGATGTCGCAAACGACTGGGACTGTCACTAATGTTGGCCTCCTCAAGTGCGTTGTCCCAGTGCTGATCACCGTCGAGAAGGTGGCGTGCTACGCAAGCAGCGCGGTATGTGGGATACTGAATGTCATCGACTATCCTTAGAAACGCAAATGATGTTGGACCCCGCACTGTGTGCAGTAACATTCGCAAATAATAGCACTCGCCATTATTTGGGTGCACAGTGTAAACCCGTCCCAGTGTGGTGTCCTTAAAAATTCCCGGAAACCCGTCCACGGCGTGTCCGCGTCTACGTCAATTAAATTCACCTACTTGCTTGTCGTACGTGTAGTACGACGGCACCTCATCATAGGTGAGTGATCTAGCAAAGTTGTCCCCTTCACATATTCTTAAAAGGCCAACAGAGTGGTTTGGCGCGGATTTTCCAATCTCGCTGCAACGTTATCAGGGTCAAAATAAATGCGCTGGCCATTCTCTAAATGGACATCTAAATGCATGAATGTTGGATGCCTGTCGTGTATGGAGAAGGCTAGTATCCGCCAAACCGCCTCAGAAGTGCTGATGTAGCGACCAGACTGGTACTTGGTCACTTCATCCCTGTCAGTACTCCGTAAAGCGAACGTTGCCTGGTCACTACCTTTGTTGACGTATTTACAGATGTATTTAATCGACTGTACGCTTGTGCACGACTCGACGTTAATGTGGGTACTGAACGTCCTGGAAAGTACAGGTGAGTATGGAACTATCCACCTATTGTCGATCTCGACTGCCTGGCCACGCATAGTTAACTCGGCATGACTGCCACCCTCAGCAGGAGATTGACGCCGGTATGAAGGGTATCCATCCTCACCTGTAAGTGTTTCGCTGCTAAATCGCTTCGGTAACCTTTTTGAGCACCGTCCGTCCCTCATGCAAGGAGAATTGCGATTTAGGGCTCCGCAAGGGCCATGCACCATGTGACCCTTTACAATTTGATACAGAACGGGGTCAACGTCGGGATCTGGTAGCTCAGCACTTATGACCTCATGGATCTCGTTGAGCCTGATTTTAACTTTCAACCACTTTCAACCACAAAAGCAAATGCGCATGGGGCAAGCCGCGTTTTTGCCACTCTATCGAATACATGTGGCATCTGGTAGCACCAAATAATTTTTCTTTTGTGAGAAGATCCATCAGGCACTCTAATTTTAAATGAAACACCCGAGAAATCAAGTCGTGCCTGTCATGTGGCACCTGCCCTGCTAAGAGCTCGCTGGTTATTTCGGACCACTTAGGGTTGGTAGTGATGGTGATGAAGAGGTCCGGTCGACCGTACTTGCGCGTGTAACAGAATGCGTCCTGTGTCCGCTCGTGCATGTACCGCGGACCTCCCGTAAAGGTGGAAGGGAGTATCACCATCCGTCCAATATTTTCCGCGTTAGAGTCCTCTCGCATGGCGTCCCTTAGGTGCACGTAGTTTTCCGCCCTTAGTTTCCGTTGATTCGTTCTAATGAACACCAACCGCTCCGTTTCAATTTTGGCATACTCATTTACCATAAATTGACTAAAGAGTGCACGATAATAATGGAGATGAGAGTTGTCATTGGAACGGAGCTGAATCATGTAACTGTAAAACTAGAGGGCGGAAGTCTTTTTGTTATAATTTGGGGCACCTGTCTGCGGGTCTACATTGTATACGGCAAAGTGATAGCCATCCTCTCCGCGACAAAACATTAGGGGATACTGTAGGGTATCATAAGCGCGATGTGTCTCGCTGATACGCTGTAGGCGATCATCACGTGTGCGTAAAACAATGTCTCTTTTGTCGCAATCCTGGTCAACCAAGAGGATGGCTACCTCGTTTAACGTTGGTGCGTTATATCGTCCTGGATGGGCTGCGGTCGGTCTTTTGTCTGCGCTAATAACGAATTTAAAATTATCGCGCTCGTGTTCAGGCACCAATTCCAGAGCGGTTTTGAAATCGGTAACGTATGGGTTGACACTATGCAGAGTGTTTTGTTATTCCCTTATAAGGCTCAAGTCTAAATTAGGTATGTGTCGGCATCGGACGTTAGCCTGTTCAGCAAAATATGCAATGAAATATATTTGCAAAAATTTCGGCATTTCGGTGGGAAGCAGGGAACCTATCCGATGGTAGATTTGCCCCTGAATTTTAAAAGTCGGCATGAATCCAGATTCAGTGACTTGATGAGCTCCAAATGAAGTCATCTGGAAAGCACTGTTGTAGGCTCGAATATTGCTTAAGAAATGGCTGGACTTGGGATGCTCGCTATTCAAAAGAACTCGTAAGATCTCCGGTAGCTCTTGCATAGAGTTTAGTCGTACCTTTCCAGACGCACAACACATTCCCTTAGTCTCTCCCTTCCACTTACGCGCGTGACAGTGTGCACAAACCTCAGACATGGTGCCAATGTCTCCGTGTTCGATGTAATTAATAAATGGATTATAGGAAAACGCGCTCCTTTCTTTATTGAACCACGGTTGCTCTTCAAGATCATAAACCATAGACTCAATATCAGATGAGGATGAATTGCGAAGATTGCGACGTATACGGTCTAGATCAATTTGGGCCACACGCTGTTCGACTGACTGACTTGCCCGAATTTCCTGAATCCGCTCAACGTGAGCGTGCTTGCGTGGAATGAACAGACACTTCAACACGCATGTCGTGATATCTATGCCGAGCTAGTGCGTTGCGTTGCCCGCGCTGCTCGTCTGTCTCCAAAGACCGAGCTAAAACATGCTGTGAGCGGTCTGCACTAAATCGCGTCTCACGTTCTTCAGGATTCTCAAGTGATCGAGATGTGGCAGTGCGAATACGTTGGGAGCTTAAACGCGAGTCTCTCTGCGTGTAAGTCTCCAAAGCGCGAGATACTGCGTGGCGCTCGCGATCGCTTGCTTGGCGTGTATCGTGCTCCTGACTATTCTCGAGCGACCGAGCAGTCTCAGTGCGGAAAAGCTGAAGACTTAATCTCTGCTCTCTCTCTGTTTCCGTTTCGGAAGCGCGAGATAAAGAATGGCGCTCTCGGTCACGCGCAAGTCGTATCTCACGCTCCTGACCGCTCTCAAGTGATCGAGCAGTTTCAGAGCGGATATTCTGAAGACTCAACCTCTGATCCCTCTGTGTAACCGTTTTGGATGCGCGAGACAAAGAATGACGATCCCGGTCGATAGCTAAACGCATTTCTCGTTGTTCCACACTTTCCTGAGATCGAGAAGCGGTAGTGCGAACTCGTTTAAATTCTAAAGTCCTAGTTTCTGCGGACAAACTTAGTGCATTACGCTTACGGTTAGCACCCAGCCGTTGTTCACTCTCTGCGTCGGTTTCGAAAGATCGAACTAACCTGCGCATCTTAGAAATCCTTGAGTTTCGAGACAGATTTGATCTTTTTCTAAAAAGCATAGCTAAAATTATTAAGAAGGAATTTTTGAAAATTCCTTCTTAATCCGATAGTCCGATACTAACGATATTCAAAACAATGAAAATGAAAATGAAAAGTAATCGAACGTACTTAACGTAAGAATTGCTGTTAAGTAGAATAATAATTATTCGCAGGAAAATTAAACACATCAACCAACACAGACAACAAATGTAACTGCCGTTTCGAGGGGATGAAAGCGGCCCATCGGCACCTATAACATCACTTTTTGGGGACGAAACCATAGCGCGATCTAACTCAACGCCAAATACATCTAGTTAGAAAACGGAAAGTACATATTATTTACCCAAATGAATTAATTAAATCATGAATTAAAACTAAATTGTAGTTAATTTAACAGACAAGTACATTATTTTTGCATTAAAAAATATAGTAACAGCAGCAAGGAACAAAACTAAGAATTACATACTTAAATCAATTAATTACAACAAATTTGCTAAGTAAGCAAAGACATTTAAATAGGTAGTAGTAATAGACCGGACATCAGTAACATAATTGTCATCTGTAACTTTTGTCCTATAGGATATATCTCCGATTTTCGTCATTTAAAAAAAGTCATCGTTAAAAGGTCAAGACGCATTCATTTTATAAATTTAAAAATATTTTTAAAGAAAATATCCCTGGTTGTGTATTAAAGTATTGTAAATCACGATATGGAGCAAAAAATGAACGTGATTTCGGTTTATTATCGTAAGAATAATGTGTATTTACCAAATAATCTTTAAATGTTATTATTTCTAGTATATTGTTCGAGAAGAAAGAAAAATCATTATTGTAATAAGTGCCCTCTGTTATCCAGTAACGTCACTATTTATTTACAAATGCGTTAGTGATTAACGATGTGCCTACATAGGATTTTAACCTTATGTTTAGTAGTGTCACCTACTGGGAAATCGCTAAAATGTTTTCTAAGTAAATATTCAGTGTAGTATTGCTATATTTCGTTAGAGAGTGTAATACATGCGCGTGGTCATAGCGTTTTTAATGAAAATATGCCTGGTTGTGCATTAAAGTTTTGTAAATCACGATATGGAGCAAAAAATGAACGTGATTTCGGTTTATTATCGTAAGAATAATGTGTATTTACCAAATAATCTTTAAATGTTATTATTTCTAGTATATTGTTTGAGAAGAAAGAAAAATCATTATTGTAATAAGTGCCCTCTGTTATCCAGTAACGTTACTATTTATTTACAAATACGTTAGTGATTAACGATGTGCCTTCATAGAATTTTAACCTTATGTTTAGTAGTGTCACCTACTGTGAAATAGCTAAAATGTTTTCTAAGTAAATATTCAGTGTAGTATTGCTATACTTCGTTAGAGGGTGTAATACATGCGCGTGGTCACAGCATTTTTAATGAAAATATGCCTGGTTGTGCATTAAAGTATTCTAAATCACGATATGGAGCAAAAAATGAACGTGATTTCGGTTTATTATCGTAAGAATAATTTGTATTTACCAAATAATCTATAAATGATTATTTTGTGCATTCAATTACGAAGAAAAACTTTTTAAAATCAATATTGCTTACTCCTATAACATACGGCGTGATAATATGTAGCCTTAAGCCTTCCTTGGTAAACAAAGAACATTTTTGCTTAATTTCAATTCAATCTATCCAGTAGTTTTGGCGTGAAGCCGTACCATACACACAGACAAACAGACAAACAGACAAAAATTGCAAAAAGTCACTTTTTATCATCAGTTACGTTTTTCTAACAATAGCCACTAATTTTTTCTCGAAAATTCTCAATGTACAGTTTTTCTTTCGTTACTGTTTTATTATATGTATAGATAGATAAAACAGGCAAACACTACTTGATTTTGCCTACAAACTGTACAGACAGAGAGTGATAACAAAGAAAAAACTATACAATAATTTATTAAAAAAAATTATTCTAGCATTCTTTCAAGCTGCATTAAGAGATTAGTTTGGTTGTATTATTTATATATTTAACCGTTATCATCGTCATCACAACCTACGATAGCTTATGATGATTATGATCATAACTAAAAAACCACTCTTGAACATAATTAAATATTTTTTTTTAAAAAATGAATATTAACAATGCTATTAAACATTACTAATATTCCCCTTAACCACTCGTGGTAAGCTTAAATTGCTTGTGTTACGAGTGGTTCACGCCAGTAATCGAATGGTGGATTCGAACCCACAACCTTTTTGAGTTCGCGGTCCGCGCCCTGCCATTAGGCTACTGTCAAAATCATATGTAGGGGGATGCTTGTTTGTCTGCGGTTACACACTTGCTTACAAAACGAGGCAACGCAGTTTTTTTTGAGTTGTGAACTGTCGCCACTTAGGACAACCACGGGAGGAAATGCGGTAGTGAATATTCTTACACCACCAGTGCTTGTTCAAATGTACATGTTCTCCAAATTTGTTCTATGTATACATTCAATGTAAGTAAAACTTTTTGAACTCACACTTAATAAAGTCACATAAAAGAACAACAAGCGACAGTAAAGCTTTTATTTTATTACAATTGCATTGTGTCCATAATAATAACATTTAAGAAGATTACTTTTAATATTATTATTGTTTAGTATTCATATTATTATTTTTGCAGCACCAATGACTCGACTTTGACTGGGTAGAACCACGCTCTTATATAATACCAGCGTAAAATAGCAGCTTTATGCTGATGTGTTTCGTATGGAAAGTGTAGAGAACCATAGATACTTTTTACTGGACCCAAGGCATCGTAGCCCTCAAGGGTTGATAATTCATCTACATTTTGTTTCCAAATCTAGGATGTATGAATGATGTCCATCGGTCACACCAACCACTTATCATCAGGTAGACTATGCGAAGACAACTTTATTACCTAACCTTTAAGTCTATTTTTCATGAATTTAATAATAAAATAATGCTTTTTTGAATTGAGTTTTTTTGAATTGTGTATGAAGCCAATTATCAATTCATTCGAATGCAATGATATTGCACAAACATTTCATTTTTACGGACTAATTGGGCCACTCAGAATTATAGTCACATTGTAACATTATTAAATTATGTTCACAAATAATGAAATCACTTTTACATTGTTCGGGATGAAAAAAATATAATTTATTTTTAATACTTTTTCAGGATTAGTTAGATTAGTTAGATTAGAAGAGTGTGGTTTGCAAGATGATGCGGTGACCAGGATTAAGAAAGGAATGCTTCGGTGGTTTGGTCATGTAGAAAGAATGAATGCGGAAAGACTGACAAAGCAAATATATGTTGCAGAAGTGAATGGAAGAGTCGGAAAGGGACGTCCTAGGCGGAAGTTTGTCGACCAAATTGGCGATATACTAAAAATGGGCCAAATTAAGAGTACCCTTAACCGACGAGCATGTATGCGTAGGTATATGAATGTGGAAGAGGCGAGAAAGGTATGTCAGGATCGTGCTAAATGGAAGTCTGTAGTCTCTGCCTACCCCTCTGGGTGACAGGCGTGAGTGTTTATGTTTTTCAGGATTAAAATTCACTCCATGAGAAATATTTTACAATACTAACATAATTTTATATTAAACGGCACGACACACAAACGAACTGATAAAATAAAAATACACCATTATAGTCTAAACAAATAATTTAAAAAAGTTATGAGTACATATTAAAATAATAAAAGAAGACTACAAAAATTAAAATAAACATTCATGACGGTTACTTTATTTGGTTCGATCGCCGAGTGCAAAATTATTCATAAGATACTGACTTCAAGCTTCACTTAATCGAATTTACGTTGAACAATAGAGACTGGAAGTGATAATATTAGGCATTCTTGATTGAGCGCAATTATTACTTGGTCAATGGCTTAATATAATAAATAGTAATTAACAAAATAATAGTAAATAAAAAATGGAAAGTAATGTGTCAATTGTTTTGTTAAGATTTGAATAAATTGTTGCAATATGAATAGTCGATAATAATAAATTAATTAATGAAATAAAAGCAGTTAAGTAAGAATAATCTAAGATCTGTCGTCTCGTCAGGCACGCTTCAAACTTTCAAACCAAGATTGCACAAACACTGCACATTGCCAGTGCTGACCTATGGATTCGAGAAGTGGTCCTTCACTGCTCACCATATGAGGAAGCTCAAGGTCGCTCAAGAAGCTATGGAAAGGCCTATTCTTGGGGTTTCTTTTTGTGATAAACTTAGAAATAAGGTCATCAACAGTAGAACCAGAGATCAATGGCGGAAACAGTATTAAAGTTACAAGGTGTCTAGTTAATAATGAAATAATAATTACCTACCGCCAGTAAAATTGCAGCTTAAATTACGCCACGCTTCTGAGACAGCCCTTCTCTCATTTGTTAGTGGTGTCTAGCGAAGTGACTGCGATAAATTATTCAAATACGAATTAGGCAAAGCAGTTCTTTTAAATATCTTCATAATTACAGTTTTTCACAGTCCACAACTGAACTCGAGACCCCATTCCCCCCCCCCCCCCATAGAAAGCACGGTCCTAACCACCTGCATTCATCGACTGCCTGCATGCATGCCTTACTAGGTCGTCACTTCATCTAGTGGATGTCTATCAGAGACTTTCAACAGTAATTTAATAAAATTATCGTTACCTGACACATGATGAGCGTATTATGTTGTGAGTTTTTGACACTTGTGCAGCATATTTCCATTAACTGCTAAAAATTGGTGCCGTGCAAGATTCACTCTTGCTTTAGTTAAGCTAAGCCAATGTGATTTATCATCTTCGGTTACATCAACACTTTAGATTACACAATCCAATTACTGGTATAAGACTAATTTCAATAGTTATGATTTTTTTTAAAATAATGAAACTTGGCGACGCATGGCCCTTTTAAGAAGGAGTCGATCACACTCTTAAAGTCTCTTCTACTTTTTCCGCAAAACAGCAGTGCGTGCACTGTTGTGTCTCGGTCAACAAGATGAACAAAGAAAGTGTGTAGTACGAGCTATAAAGACAATTTTTACAAGCTGTTAACAAAATATCAAAATCTGCTGTTAAAAATAAAATACAATTACAAGCTGTGAACAACTGTACGAAGTCTTCAAAGGTGACTATAGTTTTGTACTCTTCTTTGTTCGAATTGATTGCAGATGTTCATGGACTGCAGCAGCCACTTACTCACGTAGACTGTAAGTTTGTTAGCCGATATCTTTCAGATACCACGAAGTCAATTCAGTCTTTCTCATAATCGCCTCTTGTGACTCCTACCGTATAAAATTATGCGATGGTTATTCTTACTTTAACAGCACACGCTTAATAAATAACCACTTAACTCTCAGGAAACTGATTCTATACAAAATATCGATGTGTAAAATAATAATTTACGAAAAGTGATACCAAAATTGTGGCGATTCAATAGAACGCAGAAAGCTTTGTATGTTTGTTTATGTGTAATTTATGTATACATACCGTGATTATTTAACAAAAAGCCTGGTAGAAATTTTTATTTATGAAAAAAGTAAATAAAAGATATGCATCTTTCTTTCTTTCATCATACATTTCTCTGACGACTCATCTAATGGGCTGTGCTTCATGTCAAGTCAGACAGACTTTCAAAGTGCAATTTTCAGCCCGTTACCAAACGTAATATATTGCGTCTATGTCAAGACCCCTTCTAATTTCCTACTTGAACGCCCAGCGCTTAATGAGGAAAGATACGCAAACCACTACTACTGGGGTGATATAATGGTTAGCTATAGTCAACTAAATCTATTGAACTATTACGTACTACGTACTAGAGGCGACACCGCATTCAGCTACTATGTTCCACTCAACTGCGGTGCATGCACCGCACTTTAATCAGTCACTCGCTAGGCGCTCGTAGAGTTGTCACGTGTTGTGTTGATTTGAAAAAAAATCTCTTGATAAAAATATGCCGTCGTGTGTACTTAGATATTGCACATATAATTCAAGAAATTTCAGTAAAAACCAAGGAATTACTTTTCATCGGTCAATAAGATACTTAATCAATAAAAAGTATAATAGATTAATAATAAAACAACTTATTCCTAAAACGTCATCTCGTGTCATGAAATATAGATTATGAAATTAATATGTTCATATGCGACATTTCTGTGGGTACTTAAGTATAGGACGAATATATTATTATACACATTTTTTTGTATAAAAATATATAAGTTATTATAATTAGGCAAAATTTTTCATGTTTAAATCTGCGTATTATTCTTTTATTTTATTTTTAGGTTTCCACATCAAAATCAAAGTGGAATTAATTCGTCCATTTTTAACTCTCCCGTGCCCAGCATTTATGAACTACTCTTAGTCTAATTTAAATAAATATATTTGTAATTTAAATGTTATGTTAATAAGTTTAGTTAAACACACATTAAATATGTTTAATTTTATATTTGACATAGATACCTTTTAAAATATTCAGATAAAATATCATTAAAATGTAATTGTGATATAATATAATGCAATATTATATTAAATAAGCAAATATAATATACAAAATAAATGACAAAATTTAAATATTGTTCTCGATATAATTACCTATTTAACAATACAATCTACTATTACCTACGGATCATTCTACCTATGTTTATTCTATGATAAAAAACCAACCGCGCGAACACAGAGTAGCGCACATTTTTTGTTTAAGATAGCTGTTCTAGGACGTAAGTACATATTACTTCAATGACTAAATCTAAGAAATACATTTTGATAGCAGTCGGACTAACTGCACCAAGCATGCCAACCAAAAAATGGGAACGTATTTTCAGCGCGGCTTTGTATATGAGTTTTTTTTTGCCTACGTAAATTTATTCATGACTTATGTAATTAAAGGAATTTTAAAAATTAAAAATAAATTGAACAGATAATACATTAAAAAAAGCAAGCGCACTGCTGTACTCCTATCTGAAAAGTGAAATTGAGCCAGTGTAACAACTTTAAGTGGGAGAGTCTATTATGTTTGTTGCACGAATGGGTCGCCTATACCAAAGAAGGACCACGCTCTCACATATTACCAGCGTAAATTAGCAGCTTGATTCTGATGTTTTCTGATGTGAGTGCAGAGAACCGGTGACCCTTTTTACTAGATACGAGGACTTTCATCTTAATCCTTAGAGGTGACAATTTGATTCTAAATCAAGGTTAGATAAATACGTTTATGGGTCACAGTATCCATTTACAATCTCGGAACTGTGTGCTCGTTTGTCAACCTTAGTCTACAAAAATACTTCAGGTTTTAGGCATTTAATTTCAGTCCTAAGAAGAGACAACGAATTTGTAGCCTTCTTTATCAGAAGTTGGTTGCAAGAAATCGTGGTCTGCAGTAGTCGTTTACCAGCAGGTGGACTGTATGTCAGTTTTCACTTTATATTATTATTAGTGAAAATCATTACTACATTGGAATTGTTTTCATGTACCTTGAATTTAGCATAGGCAAATCGGTAATATTTAAAATCAAACATGCAAACGTTTTTAGATTTTATAGGACACAAAGTCTACAGACAGTGTGATAACAAAAAAAATATTCTAGATTTCTTTCAAGATGTCGTGTTGTATTAAAAGTTCAGTTTAGTTAATTTTAATATTTTTTAATCGTAATCATCATCATCACAACCTATGTATGATGATGATGATCATATTTAAAACCCACTCTTGAACATAATTAAATCATAATTAGGAGGGATATGTATGCTTGCCGAAAGGGACAACACAGTTTATTTATTATGATGAGTTGTTAACTGTCGCCTCTTACGACACCCACGGCACGAAATGCGGTAGTAAATATTCTTACATTTCATCATCAATTCTTACACCACCACTGCTTGTTCAAATATACAAATGCTCTAAATATGTTCTATGTATATACCCAATTTAAGTAAAATTTATTGAACTCACACTTAATAAAGTCACATAGAAGGACAACAAGCGACAGTAAAGCTATTATTTCATTACAACTGAATTGTGTCCATGTTAAGAAGATAACAATAAATTGTTTTGATATTGACAAAAATAATTTAATTAAATTAATGTTAATGCAAACCAAAATGAGCGGTGGTAGCTCAGGGAGCCGTGGTAGCTCAGATAGTTAACACTCGCTGTAAATATAACAGAACGCGAGCAGCCCGGGTTCGATCCCCGCCGGCACCAAAGAAATTGTTAATTGTAATTTTAAGTGCTGATTTACCACGTGCTCGCCGGTGAAGGAAAACGTCGTGAGGAAACCTGCATGTCTGAGGAATAAGGAAAAAAATATTTTCGAAGACATATGAAATTCGCCAATATGCATTGGGACAGCGCGGCGGACACTTCCTTGCCCTAAAACCCTCTCAGAAATGGGGGTAGGCCTGTGCCCAGCAATGGGAAGTATATAGGCTGTCACTTTACTTTTAATGCAAACCACAAAAATCTGTTTACTTGTCTTTTGATATTTTTTCACCTGGTATAGCCATTGTGAAGTAATATTATTGTAGCACCAATGAGTCGGCTTAGACTGGGGACACTCTTATTGAATACCGGCGTAAAATAACAGCTTTATGGTACTGTGGTTCGTATGGTAAGTGTAGAAAGCCAGAGATCCTTTTTACTGGACTCAAGGCATTCTATCTTAGCCCTAAAGGGTTGACAATGCATATTATACCCGTTGTTTCCTATTAGAGGATATATGAAGATGTCTATTCGCCATATCAACCACTTATCGTAAGGTAGACTGCGTACAGAAAACTTCATTTACTAACTTTTGAGTCTTTTTTCATGAATTTCATAAGAAAAGAATTATTTTTTTAATTGTGTATGAAGCCAATTATCATTTCATTCGAAAGCAATGATATTTGCACAAAGCATTTCATTATAACGGACTTATTGGTATACATAGAACTATACTCAAATAATAACATTATTAAATTACCTTCCCAAACAATGAAATCACTTCTACATTATTCGGGATAAAAATATATAAATTGCCGCTAAATAATACGAAATATATTTCGTATTTGCTCATTTCTTTACTTATTAATTGTGACGTTAGATGTGCTAAACCAGCAATGCAAATTGAAATTAAATTTGTGGGTACCTAAATTAAAATCTCACATTAATATTATTTATGAACAATGTTCTTGGTAAGCTACACTTATTAAAATATTATCTTTATATCGCCTGTTACAGCAACTACAAGTAAGGATAATAAAGTTAATTATCATTTAAAAAGGTTTCAAAACCAACCTTTATTACGAAAATCCTCGGGCGGTTTCGTCGAGACTTTAACTCCTTTTCCAAACTTAACTTTTTTTGATATTTTGTTTCTCATTTTGTCATCAGTCTTCTCACTTGTTATTTTTCTCATTTTAACATAAATTTAATTAAAAAAAAATCACTTCTTGCAACTTGATGCAACACACAGAAAACGAATGATTGAAACGGCCAGCCGGGCCAGTAGGCTGACAGTGACAGTAGCAAAAGTCAATAGACAATCTTTTTATTATTTATTTTTTAATTTTTTGTAAAAATAATATCTAAAATTCGTGTGATGATACAGTACCACATAAAGCGGGCTACATAGTTATTTAATCTCCTAGGATGCAGCAACGAGGTGTAATATAAGATCTATCGTCCCGTCCGGCATACTTCAAAACTTCGAAAAAACAAGAGTGCACAAACAGTGCGTATTATCAGTACTGAACTATGGATCCAAGACGTCGTCCTTCACTGCTCGCCATATGAGGAAGCTTAATGTTGCTCAGGGAGCTAAGGAAAGGGTATGCCCGGGGTTTCTTTATGTGATAAACTTAGAAATAAGGATATCTGCAGTAGAACCAGAGTAACCGACATAGCCCAACGAATCAAAGTGGCAATCGGCTATGGCCGACACAATAGCTCGAAAAATGTAATTATGACGATGATGATTGATCTATAATCAACAAGAAATTATCAATCATTAACCAATATCTAATAATATTAATAACATTATAAAACTTAAGAGTATGTATGTACTTACATACATTAATAAAAACTTACGCTCATAACCCAGAGGGGTAGGCAGAGATTACGGACTTGCATTTGGCACAATCCTGACGATCTTTCCTCGTCTCTTTCATACCTATAAACTTATGCATACATGCCAGGCGATTAAGGATACTATGAACTTGAGTATCATCAATATGACGCCAATTTGGTTGATAAGATTTGTGTTTGTATAAACGCGATAATCTCACAAACTTTCAGTTGGATTTAAAAATATCTTTGCGTCAATAAACATATATGTTTAGGAAAGTTAAACATAATATATTAGGTTCTTATTAACGAAATTGCCGTTATTTATTAAATAAGTTTTGGAAATTCCAAACATTGGTTTTACTACGGGGCTAATCGTCCTTCAACAATATCAATCATTGTTGAAGGTCGATTAGTAAACGAAGAAAACTTAGAAGAAAGGAGAGAATGGGAGATACAGGATGCTAAGGCTCAGATTATGTTAGTGACCAGGATGACCGAGGAAGTGGTGTTGCATATAATGTCCTGCACTACTTCAACTACTTCAACAAAAGTTAGCAAGCATTTTGAACAAAAAATGAAACAAGTATTCATATTATCCAGCAGGGATTCTCCTAATATAAATACGAAGAACGAATGGAACTGTCAGTCTTTCTATCGAAATTACAAGAGATGAAAATCAGTTGAAACAAATGGGTGAAGAAATTTCGGAAAAATTTGTTATTCACACAAAACCTGTAAGTTATAACATCACTGCCAGACATTTACAAACACTATGTATCTGCGTAGGACTCTGCGCCGAACAACGGACTTACCTGTAATAACCTTGTCGCTCATTTTATGGTGTAACAGAAGAAAATGAAGGAAAAGAGTGAAATCGTTTTTTCGTAATCTGCGTTTATTTGCTCCGAATACAAGAAATAAAAGGTGTTTCAAGTGTAACAAGATGGGTCATTATCAATCTGATTGTATGAGAAATGTGAACAATAACTGTCATAAAAACTTTTTAAACTAAAGTGAGAAAAATTGTTATTATTGTAACAAGATCGGACATATCCAGAGCAAGCGCTGGTATAAAAAAGGAATAGAGAAAAATGCGTTCGTAGTGCAACAACCACCTACAGAATTATATCAACAATCAAAGTGGTTATTGGACACAGATGTCAGTCATAATATTATGTGCCAAGATAAAAATCTGTTTTGACATTTACACGATTATCATCACAAATATCCGTGATAATACGTGATTGTACTAGGATAATTGTCATTGGTTGCAGAAAGTTGGCGCGTGAAGTATTTAATGGACCTAAATAAAATCAAAACATTAGCAAGTTTTTCAAGTAAAATAAAGTACGGGCGGTGGCCAATCGCGCCGAAATTATGTATATCGTAGAAATAAGTTATAAATGCAAAATGTTACAAAAGTTAAATCAATTTTAAATGAGTGACACGGAAAAGTTGTGTATCAAAATATAAAGCATATAAAAAGCGTAGTAAAGAATAATAACACAGAAGCATATCACGGTCTTTTGAGATGAACCGAAGCTGTTTAAGGGGTAAAGCACATAATTTTTTTTTGGTTTTTTATAGGATAGCGTGACAAACTAGCACACAGTCCACCTGATGGTAAGTGGTTGCTGCGGCTCATATACATCTACATCTATCCTCGATTACAAATCAAAATGCAAATGCGTTGTCACCCGTGAGGACTAAGACGAAATGCCTCGTTTCCAGTAAAATGGGTCTCCGGTTCTCTACACTCAACATACAAAACACAGCAATATTAAGCTACTATAACAAGGTAATCATTAGATACTAAATACATGAACTTATGAAGAACAGTAGGTACTTGTTAATGATCTGTTAAGTAGTGGATATGCACAATTTTCTTACTTGTTGTAAGTAATAAGAAAAGTAGGTGTACAATTGGTGCACACTCAAATGTTTCAGTGAATCGAACTTGCAAACACGCGTCGACTGCTGTGTTATTTTGCTCAACCGACACAAAAATGAAGGGATTTTCAATTTTCAAATCATTACTTGTGATGAAAAGTGGATACTGTACGATAATCAGAAGCGCTTGTCGCAATGGCTGAACCCTGGAGACCCAGTCTGTGTGAAATCCTGCCCTAAACGAAAATTGACTAAGAAAAAGGTACTTGTGAGTATTTGGTGGACTAGCGCCGGTGTCGTTCACTACAGCTTTCTAAAATGTACCCAAACGATTACGGCAGCTATCTATCGTCAGCAACTGCAAACCATGAAGGAAGAACTAGCTGCTAAGCAACCGAGATTGATCAATCGCTCTAGGGCACTGCTGCTTCACGACAACGCAAGACCGCACACTGCACAACAAACAACCACTAAGTTAAATGAGCTACAATTAGAATGTCTGCGACTTTCACCATACTTTCCGGGCCATTCTCTAACAGATCACCATTTTTTTCGGAATTTGGACAACTTTTACAAGGAAAAAAATTCAACTCTGACGCGGTAGTCCAAACCGCCTTCAAAGAGTATATTGATTCCCGCCCCCATGGTTTTTTTAGTAAGGGGATTAATGAACCATCTATGAGATGGCAAAAGTGCATAGATAATAACGGTGCATGCTTTGATAAATTAAAAATGTAAAATATAACAAAAAATGACTTTATACAAAAAAAAAATGACTTTGTACAAAGCGCTAATTTCATATGTAAGGACCTATTACGAATCTGAAGAAACAAATAATAATTGTAGTGGTATGCATAGTGGTAATGATAACGATAGCATGGCGCTGCATGCTTCACCTGGTTGAATCACACCTGTCAGAAAGCTAACTTAATTCTATATGTATCAAAATTTCAACGTAGTAGAAACAGAAACAAGAAAGTATATATGCAATATATATAGTTATATAATGTAATTATGTAAGTGAAGCTTGTCAGTGGGAAGAAGCTATCAAACAAGAACACAAGAACCTGAAAGCTACAATACATGGACAATGTCTCCAGAACCTTGAAATCAAGACATTATTAGTAGTAGGTGCGCATACCAAATTAAGAGACTTGATAATGTTATTAAATATAAAATTAGATTGGTTGCCAGAGACAAAATAATTTATTATATTTGTATGAAATTTATTCACGTGTTTCTAAGTTATCAATATTAAGATTTTTTGTTTCTGTTGTTACGTAGAAGCCAAAGAATGTGATTTAGATAAAAACAATTTAAAACACACGTCGGAAAATAATTAAAAGTTTAATTTATGAAGTATCAGGAACTAAGCAGACTTTTGTGTAGCTGTATCTATATTGAGAAGGTAGCAAAATAATACAAGTCATTTGAAAATAGTTTTAAGATATGGGAAAAACACTTAAGACTATAAATTGGTTTATAAATGTAATTAAGATGAACTTGACGAAACTTAAGAGGCAGAAAAGTCTACCACTGACTATTGGTTCAAAACCTCTGTCTGATATTATGGTGTTCAAAGAAACAATGCTCAGTGAGCTTATCATCGATGGAGCCTGAGTATGTTGCAATCAGAATGGCTGCTAGTGAGTCTTGTAGGTTAGCAAGTTTATAAAAAAAAAACATTAATATTACAAATGTATATCCAGTACCTCTGTAATGTGACCATCAATCTGCCAATGGTGGTACATACTGATAATATTAAATGATTAAACCGTAATGCTATATGATTTCATTTTTATTTTGTCAAGGATTTAAAAGAATATAAGATATTGTTACGAGCTTAGGGTTAGTGACAATTAAAAACTGCCGGTTGAATTACTAAAATCACTAGAACTTATTATTAAATTACTACTTTTCTAGAAAGAATGACTATATTCTGAATGATGAAGTTTTGAGTTTAAAGAGATGGTAGGAATATTTTGAAAACGTGTTTATGAGTGAGGAGACAACGCGTGAACTAAATGAAGTAGAAACTCCGAAAGAAGACGAAAGAGGTAGCGAGATAAGTATAGATGAAATAATGAAAGCAATGAAAAGCATGAAAGCAGGTAAGGCTGCTGGATGTGATAGAGTTTCACTCGAAATGCTAAGGGCTGGAGAGGAAGTGGTGGCAGGCCTGCTGTACATCTTGTTTAATTTATGCTGGGAACTGAAGCGGGTAACGGTAGACTGGTACAAAACCGTGACAGTCCCAGTATATAAAGGAGAAGGATCGCAGCAGGACTGTAAAAACTACCGTGGCATCAGCCTTCTTAGCATTGTGGGAAAAATGTATGCTAAGGTACTGATTGAAAGGGTCATGAAATAAACTGATGGAAAAATGTAGGATGTGTAAGTGGGATTTAGAAAGGTAATGGGATGTACAAATAAAGTATTTTCCATGCGCATGATCGCGGAGAAATTTTTGGCCAAAAACCAAAAGGTATTTTGTGCGTTCATGGAAGGAAAAGGCCTATGAAAGAGTGAATTGGGATGTGCTAGGGCAAACACTGAACTCATTTGGGTTGAGCGCTGGCTTAATACAGGCATTGGAGTCTCTTTATAGGGACTCTAGTGTTTGTGTAGGATCAAAGGGGTCTACTTGGACTGGTTTGACATCTATAAAGGTGTCAGACAGGGCTGTGTGGCTTCCCCGTGGCTGTTCAACCTATTTATAGACAGTTGTTTGCAAAATTTGAAAGTTGAAGAATGCAGATTAATAATGGGTGAGTTAACCGTCAAATGCTTTTTGTACACCGATGATCAAGTTATTCTTGCATCGTCGGCGGCGAGTTGCAAATGATGGTTACATTAATGAACAGATCATTAAAAGAAAGGGGTATGAAAGTGAACGCAAGTAAAACGAAGTTTATGGTTTTTGAAAGACAAGAAAGTAAAACGATTTGTGAAATAAAAATAGAAGGGGAGTTGATCGAGCAAGTAGATGAGTTTGTATATTTGGGTTGAGTATTAAGCTGGGATGGGAGATATGATAAGGATATAGAACGACGAGTGAATGCGGGAAATAGAGTAAATGGGGCCCTGCACTCTATTGTGAAGAGTCAAAGTGTGTCGAAAAACGCACGTAAGGCATTCACAATGCTGTGTTGGTCCCTATTTTAACGTATGGTATTAAAAGTTCAGTGTGGCAGAATAAGCACGAGAGCAGAATGAACGCAGTAGAAATGCGGTCGTTAAGGAGTATGTTAGGGCTGAATCTGAATGACAGGGTGAGAAATTGTGTGACAAGAGAAGAGTGTGGTTTGCAAGATGATGTTGTGACCAGGATTAAGAAATTAATGCTTCGGTGGTTTGGTCATGTGGAAAGAATGAATGAGGAAAGAGTGACAAAGAAAATTTATGTTGAAGAAGTGAATGGCAGAGTCGGAAAGGGACGTCCTAGGCGAAAATTTATCGACCAATTTGGCGATTTTTTGAAAACGGGCTAAATTAGGAGTACCCTTAACCGACGAGCACGTATGTGTAGGTATATGGATGTGAAGGAGGCGAGAGAGGTGTGTCAGGATCATGCCAAATGAAAGTCTGTAGTCTCTGCCTACCCCTCTGGGTGACAAGTGTGAGTATTTATTTATGTTTTCTAGAAAGCTTAGCTCTTCTATTTGATACTAGATGGCGCTGGAGGTGGAAAATTCTAGCATGGCATTTTCTAGAAAGCCCTCCTCGCTCTGCCACCCTATACAAGATGGCGCTAGGGGCATTAATTATGGCTTGCAGCAATATGTTTAATGTATATATAGATTAAAGATCAAATTGCTGATATGTTCACTAAATACTAATACTACTACTGCACTAAGTGATTTAACAGAGAACTATTGTTTAAACTTTATACTAGATGTGGTTCAGTGTAGGTTTCTTTTATGATTTAAAGTCAGCAGTTTAAAAGTTATTTAAAAAATATCGTATAGACCGAGGATGTTACTATCATTTGATGTTGATTTATTTAAATTGGCAATACTTGTGGGAAAAACATAGTACTTTCCATAGTTTTTCTTTTCTCTCTCTCTCTCTCTCTCTCTCTCGAACCATTGTAAAACAGTACATCATGGAATCATGAAAGTAATATAATTAATTAACGGAAATAGCAAAATTTGTACAACGTATTACAAGATAATAAGGTATACGATACTTATAACAAAAAAAATATGTTTGGCTGTCTATCTATCTGTATGTTTGTTCCGGCTAAATCCAAAATGTGTGGACCGATTTTGTTCGGTCATTTATTGGCAGATAGCTAGTGTTATAAGCAGCAATTTTTTTATTTTAGTAAAAGGATTAGGGTAACGCGCAAAAAATCAAAATCCATGTAATCCAATCGCAATAAATTCCACGCGCACGAACAGCTAGGTTTAAATAAAGGAACAGAATAAATATTTACACAGTGTAAATTTTCCCATGGGTATGTTACTAAACGACAAAAGGTATACAACAGCTATTCTCGTTTAGTAACAATTGTCTACCACAAAGTTCTATAGCTAGTGCGATTCGATTATCAAGAGTACAAACAGGCTTCATTTATTTGCATGCAACAAAGCAAATAGTGTACATATGTATGTTAATTGAAAGTAGTGCGGCCTATTGCAGTTGCTATTAAAAGGTTGTTATCGAGCTTAATACTTGTTATGTAACTCGTTTATAATATAAATAATAATAACGAATGAGATCTAACATCAATATAATGGGTTTCAGTTTATTTACACTATCAATATCATGCTGAAGTTGTTGTGAAAGGCGACTGAAGGAAAAACTAAGAGTTTTCGGGGTAGAGCCATGCTGCAGTTATATTATAGTTGTATTACAAATGGTTCGGCTTGGTCGTAAAAGGGTCATTCTCTCACAGAATATCAGTGTAAAATAGCAACCTAATACTGCTCTGATTCGTATGATGAATGTCGAGAACTAGAGACACTTTTTACAGAAATGAATTCCAGAAAATACAGATTTTTTTTATAGGATAGGGTAATAAACGAGTACACAGTCCACATGATGGTAAGTAGTTGCTGTGGCACATAGACATCTACATCTATCCTCCATTACGAATCAAAATGCAGATGCGTTGTCACCCGTGAGGATTAATATGCTCTGTTATCCTAAAAAACTAATATTAGGGATAACAACGTTTCTGTATTTTGATTCTTTATCGAGCGTTGATGCCTATGTCTATAAGACACACATCTACTTACGATCGGGTGAATTGCATGATCGTTTGTCACCCTTATTCCATAAAAAAGATGGGGAGCATAAGGACTTTTCTAATAATGAAATTTTTCTTTAATAATGAAAACTCCATGAGGCAACATTTGGACGAGGCCTGTGTTCAACAGTAAACTTTGATAGGCTGTAAAAATAAAGATTAATAATAATAAAATGAACCAATAACTACTATGATACTAAGGTATGTTATTCCGATGAATGTAATCATGACACATAATCACACATTTTTTTTAATTTGTCATAAGGCGAAAATTGACATTAAAATATTCCCCTTTATAGCAGAATGAAGCAAATCGATATATTTAAACTGGTTATGTGAAATAATGGTTAAATAATCGTAGCTGATAATATACGTATATTATCTAAGCGGACTGTACAATTGGCGACCAGCCAACGTTGACATTAGGTGTAGTGCCGACAGTGTAAGTGTCAACGTAGAAGACATGGCGTTAATAGTTAAATTTACTTATATGTTAAAAGTTATTTGTTAAATTTTTAACAGATAAATTTAACAGTTAACAATATTACTTCTTTTGCAGTGAATTTTTAATTTTAATCGGTTGTGTTTATTTTATTGTTTAAATTTGACGCATGAAATTTTAATTCATTAAACATTTCGTTATATTTTAATAGGTAAAGGAAGTTTCTTTATTATTAAATTCTAATTAAGCAAGGCGTTTTAAAGGTTTATTAATTCAAAACTTATATTATATTATGATTTAAAATGCTTTGTTTATTATTAACAATGATTATTAGGTATTTAGGATTAAATAAATGTTAAAAAAATTACAAATTTTTCAAGATGGTACCATAGTCTCGGCATAATAAAAGGTGAAAATTAAACTCTAACCAAAGTCCTACATTTTTGTACACTACACTAGATAACACTTATATAAATAAAAACAAATTTCACTAAATCTTAATAAACTTCCCTATATAGTATTTATTTTTACAACTCTTCATATACCCTTGTAATATTTTGATGAGAAACCACAGAACACTATTACTCCTATCGAAGAAGTAAGCTCTAAATAAAATAATAATAAACTGACGCGCTTCGTTATAAACACCAACCAATATTTCAGCCAGTAGCGTAACAACAAAATACATAAAATTAACATCAACCACTAACGTATTCAGCCAATAGCGTTATCCATATGCTTTAAAAATATCAGTTTGTACGGTTTAATAAAAATATCACTTCAAATAACTTAACGGCAAAGACTTTTTTTATAATATGATAATTTTCAACCACAAAGAGATATAAGTATAATTTTATGGCAAATAAATGTTTCAATTCTTTTTTAAATGTAAAAAGCCTAAATTTTAATGTAATAAATCAAACGAATACATGTATCGAAACTTTTTTAAGAATATTTCCTTTTTTTCAGTATATAAATTTTTTATAGCGTCATCTACTTCATTCTATAGATGAAGTCATTTTATCGAACGAAAATTGAGTGACTCAAAGTGGTACGCAAAAAATACGCTAGATACGCACAAACACGGTTATGACTATGATTAATTCAATAAGGTTTATTTTATTTATTTAATAAATTTCTTAATTTTATTAACTGATTATTTTATCAGTTAAAAGATATATTAACCATCTTTACAACGTAGGTAACAATAAGCTAAATTAAACCCTGTCGCATTATGAATAAAAAATTAAAATTAATTGACTTAATGTCTATGGAAATTCTCTCTGAGTGTGATATAAAGTGGTGGCAGGTGCAATTAAATAAATTACTTCCAATATCATAAGAATTTGGTAATATCTTGCGGTTTTTTTACTTAGTAGAGATATGATGCAGCTACATTATATTTGTAGCACAAATAGGTCGGCTCAACCGGGGAAGCACCACGCTCTCACAGAATACCAGCGTAAAATAGCAAGTTAACACTGCTGTGCTTCGTATGGTGAATGAGGAGAATCGGTGACCCTTTTTGCTGGAAACGAGGCATTTCATCTTAGTCCTCACGGGTGGCAATGCATGTGCATTTCGATTCGTAATCCAGGATAGATGTAGATTTCTATGGGCTACAGCAACCATTAACCACCAGCTTGACTGTGTGCTCGTTTACCACCCTTATCTTAAAAAAATGTATCACATATTGATTAGCTCTACCGATGCTTCTGTAAATAAAAAAAATTTTGCGGATTTCATTCGGTGTAGTGTTACTTATTTTTCTTGGCAATGTTTCTTCTCGGATGGTCAGAAGAATAAATTAAAAGCACTGGTGAATGATAAAAATATTTCCTCAATATGTGGTCTACCGTTACAATCGGTAGCCGTTCAAAAAATGGCGGGACAAAGCAGGACGATCGTGACAAAGTTGAAACTATACTCGCATACACTATATAGTCAGCGTGTTAAAGATGATATTATTGCCGGTATGAACGGGTGCGTTTATAACATCAGACGATTCTAGTGATTTATCGCATGCACGGTCACGGGGACCTGAAATTCTTGACGTCCCGATGTCAAAGTAAACCGAGAGTACCTTTTCAGCCTTTTAGTTATAACTTTCGTTTTGGCTTGAAGACACGGTAAGCTCGTTTTGCGTAGATTGGACAAATGCAACAATTATACTGTTTGTATTCTATAACAAATATCTTATATAAAATTAAAGTGAAAGAAATAGTAATTTTCAGCCTTTAGGTTGAGTTATTTATTTACATGACATTCATGTATATACAAATTATTTACCAAAATAAAAATAAAACTTTAAACTTATAAACTCAGACCGTCACCCGTCCTACTCATCGAGATATGATGCTAAGAACGCACCACACTTTCTCGCTAAATTGCATTATTACATTAACCAATAGATTTAATGATTAATGAGCATTTTAAAATCCAATCCCAAATTTCTAGTACATTTATGTTTAATTTTTAAAAATTATATAAGCTACAAAATTATAAGAAATGCCAACTTCAAGTGGTTGCTTTATTCAGCATTGTCACTGACTTTAAGATCTTGTGAAAGTTCGACTTATTTGTAATATTAATTCGAATTTGTAATTTACTTAACTGAGTAATGTTGGTTGTACTTTCCGAGGAGCAAGTCTTCGTTGATTTAATTATCTTAATTAGTCTTGTCATTGACGCTAAAACATTATTTATCTATCTAATCACGGCATAAATATTACTGATATATCATTAAGGATTTTTGTTATTCCCATAACAAAGCTATAACAATGCTGTAACTGGGTCTTTATTTACTTACTTAATATTATCTTATTTTCTTAATTATTCCTTATATTTATTTGAATACTAGACATAGAATAAAATCAATTTTATGGATTTCATCTCGTTTAGTTTTAACTTTTTTTAATTCCGGACGTTTCTGGCAGTTTAGTTAATTATAAACTAGCGACTCACCTCAGCTTTGCCTATGTGTTACCTATTAACGAAGCATTATTTAGATTTAAGATATTTTTAGCAAATTCAAAAAAAAAATTTGTATGATAGGGTGACCAACAGTTCACCTGATTATATCCTCGATTACGAATCAAAATGCAGATGCGTTGTCACCCGTGAGGACAAGATGGAATGCCCCGTTTCCAGTAAAAAGGGTGTCCGGTTTTCTACACTCACCATACGAGTACAGCAGCATTAAGGTACTATATTACGTTAGTATTCTGTGAGACCATGATCCTTCCCCGGTCGAGCCGACCCATTTGTGCTACAATTATAAAAAATTCGATTTAAAAATCTCCAAGATTTTCTGATATAATACAGCCCAGATCTCTTCTACAGAAGCATTGCTCTTTATCGTTCGTGAAGTTTCATCACAATCGGAACAGCCATTTTGAAGATTAGCCCCGAAAAATAGACAGACAAAAACATTACAAATTGTTACGTCTTAAAAGACAGTTATTTGATATTATAGACAGACGCGTAAAGTTTGTCACGTATGTAAGCCACGTTGCAACCGAGGTTATCAGAGAATACCAACATAAAATAGCATTTTAATGAAACTTTGTTTAGTATGCTGTGTGTAGAGTACTGGAGACCATTTTTATTAGAAACGGACCATTCCATCTAAGTCCTCGAAGATGACAACGCATCTGCATTTTGATACTTAATCAAGGATAGATGTAGTTGGCCATGGATGAGCCACAGAATCTTCTTACCATCATGAGGACTATGTTACTCACTTATCTTTCTTATCTTATCAAAAGAAACATATTTCAACTTTATTTTAGATTTTATTAAAGGTTTTTTCACGTAAATATGCCTTAATATGCCACAGATAATAGAGATGTATAATATAAATCACTGTTTGAGACCGGTGGGTACCGTAAAAGCATAGAATGTGGAAATGTGAGAAAGATAATTATACTTCCAATTGATGATTTTATATGAGTTACAAGTTGTAACACCCACGGTCTATATATTATCGACTTTTAACTACGGTAAAGCCACGCCGCAGCTGATCTATGATTGGTACAAAATTGGGTCGGATCGACCGGAAAAGGGCACTCGCAAAATCCCAGCGTAAAGTAGCAGCCTTATGCTGTTGTTTATCGTTTGGTGAGTGAAGAAAATCAGAGACCCTCTTCGCTGGTAACGATGCATTCTTAGTCCTCAGATGTTACAATTTATCTACATTTTGATTTTTAACACAGGATAGTATTAAGTGTTTACGGATACAGAATAAGCGATAGTACTGCGCTATGGACCACATTGTCTACTTGCCATCAGACGGATGCTCTTGAATAATATAGGTCGAATTCAAATGCAGATGCGTTGTCATTTTTAAATGATAAGGCAAACTAAAACAGTGAAAAGAAGAGACCCTTTTGACTCTTTTATTTTGTCTAGTTACCTTACTAAATATAGCAGTGTTCAGTTTTTATGGGAAACGTGCCCACGATGTCAATCTATTTAAATCTCGGTATTCAAGTAGTAAGAATACAGTGTAAACGGGAATATCTGCAAATTTGGCAGTATTATGCGTCTTAAATAAACAACGGATGTTTAATATTTTACGATAAATCTTCAGGGTAGGAACTTTATCACCGGTTAATACGAAAAGAATAGCTGGTGCCGCTCCAGCGAACTTTATCACCATCCATCCTGAGGCCCTGATGCACAGACACTAATTCCGCTACGTGCACGACGTATTTCATACTTATTTTAATCATTAGTAAATAATCTACTGTATATGTGTGATATTGATTATTTATTGATTTATCTAGCTTCCTTTGTACGCTGTAACGCAATAAGAAGTACGATTTCAAATTTATCAGATACAGAGAAAAGGTCTCTTACGAGAAAATTACGATTTCATGGCTTAATCGTTACGATTGGCAGGCAAATTCAGATTTACAAACCTATCGGATATTTAAATAGAATAATTTAATAAGTTCATAGTCTCATTTCAGGACTTCATTCTTATATATTTTCTTATACGGTTTTCTATTTATAATGTTTATTATGACAAATATATTAAATAAATAATATAATAATAAAAATAAAATGATTCATATGTAAAATAAATAACAGATAGTGGGATCTGTCTTATTATTAAATAAATAAAGAAATAATACAGTTATAATATAAACTAAAATTTATAATAGTACAAAACATTTAGAACATTATACGAGAAATTTCTTTGGTATCGTAAATTCGTTTTTCATACATTAATTACACGAGAACTAACATGTACTTTAAACAATTACTTGTAGGCCATGCATAAGTTGTTCCACGCGGGATTCGAACTCACGGTCCACAACACTGAAGCCAAACACGTAGCAACTCTGCTACCAAGCCAAAGAACACCACGGCCACCGGCGTATCGGAAAGGAGTAGTCGTATGCAGGCGGACCTCTCCATTAAAGTATAAGTCCACGCGGCCCTACTAGTCCAATAAAGCTGGCTAAGGCCGCACGTAAGCAGTGCGCTAGACTAATTGTTGCCAAATTGTTCAGTTTTTTGCTTAAAAAATGCAACTTTTAATTTACAAAAACATGGTAAAACCTTTCATATTATAAATAATTTTAGTTACATTATTGCTATTTGCTATTTCTTTTAACTAAGAATTATAAACGGAAGTATTGTTTCAAATTTGTTTACCACCAAAGGTTGCTCGCCCTCATACAATATGTAGAACGGTCGAGCGACTGATCCAAGTCTGTATCCGAGTTATCGCGTTCACTGAGCGATATTTTTATAATGTATCTATTTTTATGTGAAATTTTTATTTGTCGTTTTATTTATTACGTTTAAGTTTCATACTGACAGTCAATTGTTTTTGTGTGCACAGATTTTCCTCCGCAAAAAATGAAAAACTATGTTGCATGGGGGAAAAACGCTATAGTTACTCCTCTCCGGTGTGCTGGTCTGCCGCCGTGCAACAAAATACCAAGCCGTCAAATTAAATTTCTCACAATAAGCAATGACGCTAGCTCTTCAAACAATATAAATCGCAACTAATCAATGACTAAGCAAAAAGTTCATCCAAGACTTGCTGATTAATTGATAAATAGGTAAGAACATGGATCCATCAAGACAGACCCCTGGAGAAATTGCTGTAAAACCCTTAGTTTAGGCGCAAACAAAAATAAATTTCCAAGTTCGTTGTTTTTTTTATTTCCCAGTCATCATCATCATCATTACAGCCTTTCACAAGTCCACTGC
Source organism: Parnassius smintheus behrii (assembly GCA_036936625.1). NCBI lineage: Eukaryota > Metazoa > Arthropoda > Insecta > Lepidoptera > Papilionidae > Parnassius > Parnassius smintheus. The sequence continues at coordinate 5,443,349 of JAUPFT010000012.1, forward strand.
TGAACATAGGCCTCCCCCAAGTAATGCCACAAAGCACGGTCCTGAGCCACCTGCATCCATCGACTTCCTGCATGTCTTACCAGGTCGTCACTCCATCTAGTGGGGGGTCGCCCTACACTACGCCTACCGGTACGAGGCTGCCACTCGAGAACCTTTCTTCCCCATCGGTTATCGGTTCTTCGAGCTATATGGCCGGCCCATTGCCACTTCAGCTTACTAATCCGTTGGGCTATGTCGGTCACTCTGGTTTTACTGCGGATATCCTCATTTCTGAGTCTATCACGCAGAGAAACTCCGAGCATAGCCCTCTCCATAGCTCGCTGAGCGACCTTAAGCGTCCTCATACGGCCAGCAGTGAAGGACCACGTCTCAGATCCATAAGTCATCACTGGCAACACGCACTGGTTGTACAATCTAGTTTTTAGAGATTGAGGTATACCTGACGAAAAGATATATATATATATTTCCCAGTACTACTTTGGAAATAGCAACGAAACATAATATAACATAAATAATGGAGTGACAATATAATGTGATAATGTAGCAAAAATATACTCGTATTACGGTAAGAAGAGAAAATTTACAGATGCCAAAATTTTATTACTAGCTGCATCCAAGTTCAAACTTTGTATTATTAAATATATTAAATCATACATTAAAAGACTATATATATATATATATATATATATAGTCTTTTAAAAAAGTGGTGAAAAATTAGGTTATTAATTGCAGTTCTTAATTATTTTGATGTAAATTTTATATAGGTCTCCCCCATAGGTTGACTTATAGGAGGGATATTTGCCATAGTTGCCACGCTTGACAAGCAATTTGGCAGCCGCTGGGTTTATTTATTTTTAGTTGTTTTTAGAAAGATGCTGCTGCCCATATCCTAGTTTTTTCCTCTGTCGCCTATTACGACACCCACGGGATGATATGTGGTTTTGGATATACTTCCACTACATCATCATCATCATTGCAGCCCTTTACAAGTCCACTGCTGAACATAGGCCTCCCCCAAGTAACGCCACAAAGCACGGTCCTGAGCCACCTGCATCCGTCGACTTCCTGCATGTCTTACCAGGTCGTCACTCCATCTAGTGGGGGGTCGCCCTACCGGTAAGAGGCTGCCACTCGAGAACCTTTCTTCCCAATCGGTTATCGGTTCTTCGATCTATATGGCCGGCCCATTGCCACTTAAGCTTACTAATCCGTTGGGCTATGTCGGTCACTCTGGTTTTACTGCGGATATCCTCATTTCTGAGTCTATCACGCAAGGAAACTCCGGCATAGCCCTCTCCATAGCTCGCTGAGCAACCTTGAGCGTCCTCATACGGCCAGCAGCGAAAGACCACGTCTCAGAACCGTTAGTCATCACTGGCAACACGCACTGGTTATACACTTTAGTTTTCAGTGATTGAGGTGTACCTGACGAGAAGATGTGTCGTAATTTCCCGAACGCTGCCCAGCCGAGTTGAATCCGTCGATTGACCTCTCGGTCGAAGTTGGACTTACCTAGTCGGACTTTTTGTCCCAGGTAAACGTACTCGTCACCAACTTTGAGCATAGTGCTCCCAACAACTACCGGCATAGGTGTGAAATGGACATTAAACATGATCTTTGTTTTGTCCATGTTCATCTTAAGACCCAACCGTTGGGAGACACCATTATGGTCATTGAGCATAGTGCTAAGTTCCTCCAGCGATTCTTCAATAGGACTATATCGTCGGCAAATCGAAGGTGAGTGATGTACTCGCCATTGATCGCCTTTCCAGTCCAGTTGCTTGAAAACATCTTCCAATGCAGCGGTGAAGAGTTTCGGGGAAATAACGTCACCCTGTCCTACACCTCTCTGCAGTTGGATAGGTTTCTTACTCTGGTTCTGTACTTGGATAGCCATCGTAGCACTACTGTACAAACACTTCAGCACTTCGATATACCGACAGTCAACTTGGCACCACTGAAGAGACTGTAGCACCGCCAAAATTTCGACGGAATCAAAGGCTTTCTCATAGTCCACATACGCTAGGCAAAGTGGCAGATTGTACTCTTCGGACTTCTGTATAATTTGCCGAAGGGTATGAATATGGTCTATGGTACTAAAGCCTTTTCGGCAACCGGCTTGTTCGGGAGGCTGGAAGTCGTCGAGTCAGCGTGCGAGACGATTCGTAATGACTCTCGAAAACAGCACGTAGACGCGGCTCAGAAGGGATATCGGTCTGTAGTTCTTCAAGTGAGCGTTGTTGCCTCTCTTAAAGAACAAGACCACCGCGCTTCTGCTTTACGCCTCCGGAGTAGTGCCACCATGGAGGATGGAATTGAAGTGCTTCTGAAGGACTTCAAGTACCGGTGTTTCACCCGTTTTCAGAAGCTTCGCTGTAATTCCATCCTCGCCCGGACCCTTGCCGTTTTTGAGGTTATGGAGAGCCATTCTAATCTCGCTCAGACTGACGTCCGGGATATCATCGGAATAGTGTCGGATAAGACTTGCTCTTGGATCGTTACTCAAACTTGCGTGTGGCTCCAACGATGATGTGTACAGCTGCCCATAGAACGTCTCAATCTCACTCAGAATCTCAGGTGTCCCGGAAACGATGTTGCCACACTCAGTCTTCAGCTTTGACAGTTGGCTCTTTCTGGCAGACAGATCTCTGGCAAAGACTTTGGAGCCCTGGTTCCGCTCGATCGCTTCTTTAGTACGAGCAGTATTAAAGTTGTGTAAGTCTCGCCGCATGCATTTGGAGATCTGTCTGTTCAGTTGCCTGTATACTGTCCACTACATGGAAACTATTTATATACATATTTATATTGAAATTACTTCGTCACATCTCTCCACAAATATTAAACCTAATGAATACTTTAATGTGGTCACGTGGCAGGGCTCTACTCTAATTGATTAGGGAAAAGCTTACAGACAATATCGTCGGAACCATATACATTTATCTTTAAAAAATACGTAGATAAATTATCGCCTGTTAACTCCAAAAGAGTAGGCGGACTCCACATTTATACTCTATTAAGAACCAAAAAGCAGATTGAGTTGTCACCCATAAAGACTAACGAAATGCCTCGTTTCCAAAAAAAAAAGGGTCTCCTGTTCTCTAAGCTTGCCATATGAACCACGGCAGCATTAAACTGCTACTTTTGCGCTAGTATTCTGTAAGTACTTGGTCCTACCCTGGTCAAGCCGACCCATTCCTGCTGCAATCATATTGAAGCAGCAATTTGTCTTTACCAATTACAACTGTGTTTCGCTTATTTTACTTTTTACTTAAATAAGATAAAAATTAACTTGAGTACTTGACTCAAATCCTAGTCTGTCCCGTAAAAACGTCTCTTAATTAGATTAAGATAAGCGAGCAATCCTAGGATTCGTAGACAAAGCGCTATACTATCTCTCTGTCAGCTCATCCAAAGGCAAATTGGTTTGCTTCCAAGTGTCTTGAGTACCGGCATTTCTCTTAGGATCGGGTCCGGTTATAGCTTAAATTTGAACACGCAAAACTTGGTAATTAAAGTTTATTGTTTTATATTTCAATATCGTGAAAACTAACGAACACTGAAATTTTGTGAGGTGTGTGTTCGTATTGAGTAAAATACTACTTTTTCATTTTTAAATATAGCAATCCATATTAGTACACTATACTATTTAACTAATCCAAGTAAGCTAATTTGCCATTGCTTCAGAGGGTTTGTGACAATCGAATGATAATACTACCCATAGAAGTCCACATATATCCAGAAAAAGAGTTTCCAGTTCTCTACACTCATCATACGAAACAGTCACTTAGCTGTTATTTTACGTCGGTATTTTGTAAGATCGTGGTTCTTCCCCGGCCGAGTAGACCCATTCGAATTACGAACATAAAATAACTGCACCACGGCTCCACCGTACACGAAATACCACACTCTTGTCTATTTCTACCACCAAGCAGCAGTGCCTGCACTGTTACTGTAATGGACTGTAGTGTGGTATGCGATCTGTGTTTGAACTTAGCTACCGGTATTCATGTCTGCAGCCTCTTACCATAAAGTGGACTGTAAGTGCGTTGTTACTTTAGACACACAAAATAGTCATAAACATATTGCAAAGGTAAAGGTAATAATATATATTTTTTACACGATCCCTGAAAGGTTTTACACGCATGTAATAACGCTGAGAGACTTTACAATTTAAATTATTGATTGCTCTAACGGCACTGTGTTACTCACATGTAATAATTTTAACGATGAAACTGAAAAAATACGACAAACAACGGTAGTAATAACTTTGTACCGAGCATCTTATGAGTTTCGAAATTAGGTCCTTCAATTTATGGTAATGAATCAGCACCTGTGTGACTTTATATTAATATGTGTATTGTTGATAATTAATGTACGGCAAATGTCAAAATTCGTTAGAGATAAATAGATGGCGAGCCATTCTTAAACTTAGCTTAGGTTTCTGTGCTTCCATTTCATTTTACTGATAACGTGCGTTCTAGGAATGCCTTAGTACGTAATATGTGTATTTTTATTCTTAATCGATAACAGATATGAACGCTTTATGTCACAGCATCCACTCACGGATAGTTGAAACCCTCATTTAAATTTTAAATGCAATGTAGTATTTAAATAAAGGTTTCACCATAGATTTACTAATATTTTTAACAATTTTCTAATAGTATCGTTGAGTCTTAAGAAGATCCATTTAGATGCAAATATGGTAAGGGCCAGAAAGGTTGCATAGCCTTCGATAGATGGGGTATACCATCTTTTATTTTCCAGATGTAAATACACATTTTGATGTTTAAAGTATACAATGTAGAGTTGGGGCAGCTTATACGTTTGAATCCTACCGTCAATAGTAAGTGCTAATTTACCACACGCACTGACTAAGAAATTAAAAAAAAATATTTCGAAGACATGAGAAGTCTGCCAGCACGCATGGGGCAGCGCTGTGGTAGCTTACTAGCCCTAAAACCCTCCGAGTATTGATACGAGGCATGAGTATCTCGGTAAGATATTTAAATGGATTGTTCACCGTCATCTTTTTATCTATTTAAAGAAAACCTAAGTGAATTAAAATATAAATTTATTTATTTTACTAACATAGTAAAATTTTAGAGAAGTGGAAGTACTGATATAATACTGATATGTTTTGTATTCATCGTGCTGGTTTCAATTGGAAAATCGGAATCTAAAACCTTTAAAACTGTATATTCAGTAACTGAGCAATTATCCTTGTAGTTAAGTACTGGCTTTTATTTAGGAAAAACTTACTAGGGTTATAGTTAAATAAAACACAAACAAAAATAAAACAAAGAAAATCACTAGTAGTGAAAGTTGTCACCTTTATGTATTATTTTGGTAACTAAAATTATAAATTGAAAGTGGTTCAGTCCAGCGCTAGTTAAGGACAAAAAAATTAAGTTCATCAGTCAATTAAAATAGTGTTAAAATTCACACGAAATTGCTCAGTTACTATATAAACAATTTTTTAATTCATTCTATTAGTGAAAAATATCATATTTATTATCCAAGACAATTTCAAAACTTTCGTAAATGTTTATAAAATTTGGTACACAAAAGAAACCTTTGTAAGTCAGAAGTCACAAATTTACGTAAACGATACAACGATTTTGTTAGTTAAAATATAACAAACTGAGATTAAATTTCTATTTTTAATTCAAAGCATACTTTTAAGCTTTGAAATAAAAATGAATCAAACTCACGCCATTAATGCATCAAAAAAGCTGCTATTTGTACGCTAGTATATGAAAGCATGGTCCTTACCCGGTCAAACCGATCGTCAAGTGCTAAATACTTAATAGGAAAATAGGAGATAGTGCCTAATCTATCGAGGGGTTTCGCGATCTTTGCCACAGAGGGAAACAAACAAGGAAATGAATAGCAACTTCTTCCTAATATAACGCAAATAAAAACTGTTGTTGCTAGAACGCCTGCCGAGCGTGGCAGCAATGGCAAATATCCCAATTTTGAGACAATTTCTTGTGTTCTATGTTGAGCAGTCGACTGTTAAGAGGCTGTAACAGTAACATTAGATATGGAAGATCCAAAAAGTAGTAACCGTGTTTTGCGTGAGCCTGCATCACTAAATGTTCGATCAAACTAAGGAAAAGCAATCCTCGCAGAGAACCCCAGTGCAAAATGGTATATAATACTTCCTATTTTCCAACACGAAGCATTTTTCATGTTACTGTAACAATGGGGACATTTTCTTATTCTTATGCTATCCCGTCTAAAACTATGAAGTTGTAACATGTTGGGACGGACAGACTTAATGAAATTTCAATTTAAAATAATAGAAATATCTTAAGATTTTATTTAACATAATCAGCTCGTTCTTAAATCTAACACCGGGACCGTTTACTTTAACTTGAAAAATTATATAACGTGGATATCTGAAACTGTGACGTAAGCTAATTTGGGACTATAGTAACTCAGCTCAAATTCTAATTTCGCGCCCACTACCTCCTCACGCGTCGTATGCTACGTACCAACATGTTTGTAATCACTAATATTGAAAGATGATAGGTCGTTAGATACTTACTTCATTAGGTTTATCATATTTATGCCTGTTCCTTTACGCCAACCCAGTCGCTTCTTGTTTTTATTACGGTTATTTCCCATTTTTATTTTACGTCATTCTGTTGCGTAATGTGTATTCTCATCGTAAGTAACACAGCTTTCCCGTTCAAAAGCCTAAGCGAGTCTAATCGGGCGGCAGGAAACAAGCTTCAAGACGCCGATAGTTTGGGTAATTTCTTTTCACAGTGAAAATAATGGTAATGTAAAAAAAAAAAAAACATAAGCCCTGCTTTATAGTTAGTTCAGTTAGTATGCAAAGTTTCATAATCCAATTTGTTATGATCACCAGCGGTTTATTGTTTAGTTTGGAGGTAACTTTGAGTTTTTTTCTATCAAGAAAAATTTACGGAATCGTGTTTTCGTCTAACATAGTACTTAACATAAAACCTCAAATTTACCATATATTTATTTCAAAATTAATGCTGTAATATTTTCGCCATAATGGAGTATCTTGCTAAGCTATTTAAGGTAGTATTATATATATAGATATAATACTTTCTCTTAGTGGAAATTATGTATTCACTCGGATCAGTAGGGCGATATCCCGGAGCCACTTTTTCAATGTGTCGTCTTAAACTTTCAATAACTTTTTGTCACAAAATACCTTATTGTTGCTTATGTGCAAGGAATAGATAATATGGTATCGCGGACTTTCTTTTAATGGAATAAAGAATCAAAATTTTTGTAGAACTTTGTATTTACGTATCACTAGCCATTACGCCAGCGCATACGGATAAAACAGTTTGGGAGCGCTTAACGGATAAAGCAGATGAAATTGGCTTGCTTAACAAAAATTATTACAAAACCAGAAACCAGGACCATGACGTAGTTACCAGGTTTCTGGCCTGTGTCTATGTAGGGAATTGACCTGGTCGAGGAGACAGCTATAGGATAGGGTTCGACTTCATCTTCACGCTCGATTAGACTAAAATATAGCCGTCGGATTGACGACCGCAGTACGAGGTATCTCGCAACTTTGACGCTATTTCCCGTCGCTGGCCTAGGTGAACGAGATAATATACTGAAACTTATCAAAAGGCATTATTGAGATATTTCCCTTGGTCGATTTTGTACTAAAATGGGATGACTGATTCTTAAAAGCCTTGACGGCTTTTGGCACAAGTGTTAGGTTACTAAAGAATTATGATCATTATTTTGAGTTAGAATTTGTATTGTTGTAATATTAAAAAGGTTCTTCGTAATTTTAAAAACATAACAGGAATTCATATATTAAATTTAAGAGAAAAAACAAAATGCCCACGCAATAATTTGCTTCTGAATTTGGTACCAAGAAATTGTATCAAAGAATTAAAACCCCGACTTCAAAAGCTATGTGGAAGTGTTTTGACGTCAGCTTTGTTTAAAGTTAAATTATTTTACCCTTTTATGTAGTAAAAAGGAATGGCATAGCAACAAGCTACTAACTAGACTATCGTCCAAATTACCATATCCCTAACATTACAGACTAAAAAACGTCTACCGTAGTATTAATCCCTGCCGCCAAATTTCACGAACGCACTACACGGCAAACCTCCCGATACCATTCACACCATCTGAAAACTTGGCGGTCCTTCACTGTACGTTTCACTAGAAGTTTTCTTCCGCGTACGACCTCTCTGTGAAATAGTTTTACACCGGTGATTTTTCCGGACTGATACGACCTAGGGACCTTCAAGAAAGAGCTTACTCCTTTCTAAAAGGCCGGCGACGCAACTGCGACTCCCTTGATATTGCAGTTGTTCATGGGCGGCGGTAGTCACTTAACATCAGGTGAACCGTATGCTTGTTTGCCACCTCACCTATAAAAAAATAACAAAGGACTTCCCCGTGATTTCCTTAGGGGCGCTATTTGTTATACTTGGCGTAGAAATATTTCAAGTATTTTAATTCATAAGGTAGTCTATAAATTCAATATTTAATTTTATTTGTTCAATTTTAGTACTAACAAAACATTTTTAAGGAAATCATGTTTTAAAACTTGAAAAAATATATTAAATGGGTTATATCATAACCTAAAAGAAGAACCATTAAAATCGGTTCAGCCATTTCTCAGAAATCGACGAACAAACATAAAAAATATACGCATTGACTGTAGGAACTACTCTTTGTCTGTCTGTCTGTATTGAATCTGTCGATGTCGGTTGTTTATTTAAATTAATTGTGTTATTGAAAAGGTCAGTCTGATAGATTCGTATGCTGATGTGGTTAACCGAACGTGACATGGCAGTATTAATTAAGATAAACAGATTGTTAATACAAGAAAATGTATATAGACATACTTACTTGCCCAGATAATATCTACCAGTCTACCTAAAATAGTGTTCTATTAATTATTAAGAATGAAACATATAATCAAAAGAATAGAAGGAATCCTAATGGTTCCAAACGCTTTTGATCAGCATAATATATTTTGTTTATAATAAAAGAAATATTCGATATCAGGATTTCCTACTGTATCGTGGAGGCGGTTTACATACAACACTTATTCCTTGCGGAATTTGAATGCAAGACCTTTTAGCGCCGATACTAAAGTTGCTAAGCCACTGAAGCCACGGAGTCGTCAATCCTCGATTGATATCTCAATAATATGATTATCTTCTTTCTACCACCAAAAAGCATAATGTTTATTGACTTATAATAAGACAGTATTTCACTGCAATCCGTTCTGGCGTTAATTCGGAATGAAACCAAGAGATGGTATATCGTGCAAATAGTAGTGGAACTAGAAGTCTGCGCCCCGATAATAATCAAACTGTCAATAGTCGAGAGAAATAATTCATTATCTTTATCCGATCTTGTAACTTTTGAACGGCTTAGGCTAATTTTAAAGGTGTTTAGTTTTTTTCATAGAACAAGGTGAGTCTGAATGCCTCGATTTCAGTAAAACAGGTTTCCCTTTCTCTACATTCACCATACAAAATAAAACAGCATTAAGCCGCTATTTTACGATGGTATTCTGTGAGAAAGTGGTCCTTTTCGGTGGAACCGACCCATTCGTGCTGCAACTACGTAATCCCATCATTTTTTCTGTGCGTAGTGCGTCTAGTATTATGAATTTCTGCAAAATAGCGCCGGATTTTATTAAATAATGTATAGAAGCAAATTTACAAAGCAACTATTATTTGAATATGTGCTTTGCCACTTTTATGAAAATGTGTTTTAGTAAAATTTGTTTGTTGTTTTTTGTCTGTGACTTGTCGCCTCTGAGGACTGAAATGGAATGACTCATAGCCTGGCTGTGTAGGCACGTTACACCAGTACACAGCAGTACAATCACTACTACCCCTCGTCTGTCCAAATGCCATATTCTGGCGTCTCAAATAAAATGCGCATATTATGTCAAATGCCATAATATGGCGTCGAGTGATAGCAAACTATATATGATTATACATAACATATATATATATATATATATATGTATGTATGTATGTATATATATAACATATATATCTGTTATGCATAATCTGATAGCTTATTTAACAAAGTTTTCATTGATATATTATTTTAATATACTTACTAAGTATATATATATATATATATATATATACATATACTAAGTATACTTGTTACTTACTTAGTACTTCGGAAAGTGCTCGACAGATGCCCCATATTAGCCAAAATGACCCCGACATTCGAGTGGTTAAGCAAAAGAAGTAGGGAATTTTTGAAAATAACCATTAATTCAGCATTACTTGCAGATATTTGTTGTCGCTATATGAAACTTCGTCTACATTTTCGACAAGTGCATGTGTATATCCAAATCACAAAAATAAATGGGTGGTGTTTACCCACAGAGATTCTTTGACAAAAAAATATTACTGCCACTTAGTTTTTTTGCTGATAGAAACTTTTCAAATCTTTTTTTTTAGTTAATATCTAAATATCCATTAACAAATTATCCTTATTATTAATATAATGTTAAACCAAATGCTGTGTTTTATACTGAGTACTGAGGCTTACCTGCCGGTAAATAATCAACAATAGCCATGTTATTTCCCTAGTAATAAAATTCTCTCAATATTAAACTAATCAAACACGGAATCAAGAGACTAATAGCGAGAAGCCCTAATTAAAGTTGCTTATTTATAAGGATTTTTGTTTAAACCTTTTCATTCTGTCATTGAGCAAATCGTAATTGCTGCCCAAAAGCTAATTCCGCTGCCTAAAATTCCGATAATTTATAAGACTTCTAGTTCAGGCAACGTTTTTTAACTTTTACTGTGTCATGAATATAAAACAACTTGTGTTCATGGAAATCATATCTATTTCGCCAATACTTTAATAACAAACTTTTCCATGCCGCAGTGGGTTAGCAAGAAGTACGGCACTAGGTGCCGCGGGTTCGATCCCGCACGGACAAGATATTTTTTTTATAGGAGTGGGGGCAAACGAGCATGCGGTTCACCTGATTTAAGTGACTACCGCCGCCCATGAACAACTGCAACACCAGGGGAATTGCAGGTGCACTGCCGGCCTTTTAGAAAGAAGTAAGCTATTTTCTTGAAGGTCTCCAGGTCGTATCGGTGCGGATAAATCACCGGTGGTAAACTAATCCATAAAGAGGTCGTACGCGGAAGAAAACTCCTAGTGAAATCGTACAGTGGTGGGCCGCCAAGCAATTAGATAGTGTTGATTGTATCGGGAGGTTTGCCGCGTAGTGCATTTATGAAATTTGGCGGTTGGGATTAATCCGAACAATTTTTCAGAGCATTGCCCTTGGTAGATGCGAAAGAAAATGCAAAGAGATGCATCTTTTCTCAGCGCCAGTGAATCAAACGTGAAATAAGTGTTTTGGGTCTTGATGTTTGTCCGTGTGCAATGTATCGTAATATGTAAACAGTCTCTACAATACAAGAGAAAATCCTAGAGTAGGTTACTTTAAAATTAAGCAATTTGAAATTACTTATTACAAATTGAACTTGAAGAACCGACAACCGTTGAAAAAAAGGTTCTCGAGTAGCAGCCTAGTACTGACTGTGCAGTGTTGGCGATCCTCCAATGGATGGAGTAACAACCTGATGAAACACACGTGTAGTCGATGGATGTAAATTGTTCAGGATCGTACTTTGTTTTAATCTATGTGGAAGGCCTATGTTTGGCAGTAGACTTGTGGTAAGTTGTAGTAATGATGGAATGTGATAAAATGTCAATAAATGGTGTACCACTAAGCCAAAATGCGTGAGATTAGCTAACTTCATTTACACCAATATTTTTTTAAAAAAGTCTTAATGCAAAAATGTCTTTTGTTCTTACTTACGTATACTAATGTTTTATTTATATTTTTCTGTTTCTTGACTGTTCTAAACCAGTGCTTGGCTACTTTCCCGCCTGATGGTAAGTGGTAACACGGTGGAAGATGGTAAAGCCATCTGACTAAGCTTAGCGAAATAGTTTAAGTATCCTTAAGTTTAAAGAATGCTTAGTTTAATGATTTATTAAATTTACGTTCTACACATTTAATAAAACTACACATTGAATTAAACTATATTTACGTATTCTATCGCGTTTAATTAACTTTTTTTTTATTCCCTGTATTTCGGGTGCTTTACAGTACCCATGGTCACTGCATTTGCAAGTGTATATCGGACCAAAAATTAATATTAAAAAACTGAAGGCAGCCGCGCTAACTATGACATTGGGACGTCAAACGTCTCAGTCCCCCCGTACCATGGGTGCTGAGCACCCGAAACGTCTGGAAATAAAAATAGGTTGAAATAAGAAAATTTAACGGGATAGAATCCTTAAATATAATTTAATTTAGTACTTAGTTTAGTACATTAAAGTTAGAGTATTGGCATATTTTCGGGGCTTGATTGAAAAAAAACCAGCCAAGAGCGTGTCGGGCCACGCTCAATGTAGGGTTCCGTAGTTTCCCGTCCGTCACAATAAGTGTTCCCAGTTCCCACTTATGAGTTTAAAGGTGGGTATCCATTATGTTCGCGCTCCAGCAGCGCTCCGCGCTCCTGCAACTGCTCCCGGTAGTGGGTACTGTTGTTTCCATCCAAGTTCAAAATGATTTTCCTAGAAAGTCCCTATAAAGTTCTACTTGTCAGATTTTTTTCCTATTTTCTAAACTTATGGTTCGAAAGTTAGAGGAGGAGGGACACATTGTTTTTTTTACTTTTGGAGCGATTATTTCCGAAATTATTGACATTATCAAAAAATGATTTTAGTAAACCCCTATTCATTTTTAAATACCTTTCCAAGAATATATCACACGTTGGAGTTGAAATAAAAAAAAAATCACTTCCCACTTTACATTTAGGGGGGCTACCCTAATAAAACATTTTTTCCAGTTTTTATTTTACCACTTTGTCGGCGTGATTGATACACATATTGGTACCAAATTTCAGCTTTCTAGTGCTAACGGTCACAGAGATTAAGCGAGGACGGACAGACGGACAGACAGACATGGCGAAATTATAAGGGTTCCTAGTTGACTAAGGAACCCTAACAACAAGAATTATTCATATTATACATATTTCTAAACAAGTTACATATTAACACCGCTCATCCGCTGGAGGGTTGCAAGAGTTATCTCATCAAGCGCTGGTTAGACCTGTAAAGAGGAAATTAAATGGAAACCCTTCACAGACCAAACTTAATTACTCTCGTGTTTGTATTTTGTATTACACAGTGTAGCTGAAAGGATAGTTTCATTAAAATAATGTACATTCTGCCTTGTAAAGTTGATGATGATCACATTGTAGGAATAACCTTCTTTGAACTACATCGTTTAATATTAAAACGCAATATATTTTTTACAATTACGGTTACCGTTACCTTACAGCCCATCAAATTCCACGGCTGGACACAGGCCTCCCCCATAGGTTGCCTCACAGGGGGAATATTTGTCATAGTTGCCTCGCCTGGCGGGCGGGTTGACCACTGCAGTTTTTTATATTTGGTTAGTATTAGGAATACGCTGCTGCCCATCTCCTTGCCAGTTTCCCTCTGTCGCCTCTTGCGACTTCCACGGGGCGATATAGGTAAGTATTCTTAACGGAAATAATTTTGTTCATTTTCATTCCCTGAACATTTCTACATCTGAGTTGAATAACTAGCTACAAGTACTGAATATCTTATCGCCTTAAATTTTTTACAAGGCAAAGACAAAAATTTTCGTTTTTTTTTCATTCCGTGGGTGTGAGCAGCATCATCTCCCTGATAAAAACAAAATAATAAAAAGCTGCGCTTGTCAACCTCAGCTTGGCTATGCCAAATGTCTCCCCAGATGAGACAGTATATGGGAAATAGATCGGACCAGATAGTATTTAAATTTAGTATCTAAATGTAAATAGTATTTAGATTTAGTATCTAAATGTGCCTACCTCGATGCTCCATTTGATTATTAATTGAGGATCGACGTTTTACGCTCTTATAACTTTAATATTAAAAAAAATCTCCAAATGTACATCGGCTTAAGTTATCTCGAAACTTAATAAATGTTTTAATTTTTTTTAATGCATTTTTGTTATAAAAACGGAAGGAACTTTAAAAGTTTTTGTTAAGAAAGCTTCGTTGATTTATTGTTTCAGTTATTTATAATCATGTTATCGCGCATGATCCAAGATCAACAGACGTGACAGTAAGTAAGAATAATTAAATCACGTTTTCCGTTACGTACATTAGAGGCACTCAATCAAACAAATGAAGAATGTAAAAAATGACATAGGTGTAGCAAATAAAATAAAAAAAGACGTGTGGCACTCGGGGACTGCCGCGGTAAAGCTATTGCATAGCATTTTTATCAACTTACGCAATTATAATTAATTATTTATTTTATTTATGCAGTTAAGTCTTTGATATTAAATCAAGTTACACTTTTTTAGCGTGGTGACCGATAAGAAAACAATTTTTTTTCTCTTATTGTATAAATGAGAAGTTAATATTGTTTAAAATATTTTTAATATACCCGGGTTCGATCCCCACTGGCACCAATGAAATTGTTGCGTGCTGATTTAGCTATCAGTTGGAAAGTCTGTTTTTCTGGGCCGTTTTGTTTTGTTACACTGACATCTCGCAAGTCACCTAGGGACCTAGGAGGTTGTCGGTTGCTTATATTTTATTTTTCTTTAAAACTTTCGTCGGTAAAATAACATATTTATAAAAGAAAAAAAAATAAAGTTACAGCCTATATACGTCCCACTGCTGGGCACAGGCCTCCTCTAATTTCTGAGAGGGTTTTAAGGCAAGGAAATGTCCGCCACGCTGCCTCAATGCGTGTTGACGAACTTCACATTTCTTCGAAATATATATTTTTTAATTTCTCAGACATGCGCTACCAGCATGCGACGACGCGGCCCGCGCCTTGCCGCCACTTGCGTTTGCCGCGCTTTGTCTCGTCACAGAGTGGTGAAATCACAGTAATATAGGTGTTTTATAAACAGCACCTGTCTAATATTATAAAATATGTAGATAAAACTTAAAACTTACCTCGATAAATGTATACCCTTTTGTTTGTAATATTTTTTAGACCTCTCTTCAATCGTTTCTGCTTATTCCCCATGTTTTACAAACTAAACTTAAACATTAATAAAACTGCACAATTAATATAACTATAAAACACTACTATTAAACAAGAATCAGAAAAAACCTACTCCACTATTAACAAAATTAAATTTTTGCAGTAATATTTTATGATTTTATTTCGTAGTGCTGAGCTCTCGCAACGCGGCGTACGTCCACCTAGCAACACGATGCGCCCCGCACTGAATTCGTGGACGAATGCGGGGGTGATATAGACGCAGTATTTAATCGGGACGCATTTTTAATTTATTATCATAAAAACAATACATATTTCTAAAAAGTATCCAAACCAAATTATTTTATTTTGTACTGCAAAGCAGTAGATATTTTTTTCATATTCCTTTGATAAACAATGAAGGAGTAAAGTGGTTTCATCTCAACGATTTGGAGGTGATTTGGGTATTTTTTTATTTATTATATGACACCGATAGAAAAATTATGGCTAAACCAAATTACGTATTAGATCATGTAGATTACTAGCTATTTTTTTCATATGTAATTTCTCTGTAAGTGTCGACGAAAAGTTGGTTCATCTGCACGCTTTTTTCAAGCTTTTTGCGAGAGAGCAGCCTTAATAATAAATGCACTTTGTTCATTCATATTCAAAATTTCAAAACTCTTCGACAAAGACAACAAAGACTGAGGAAAAGAAACGACGTTAGACCATCGTTAGACAATGCACGGCCTTCAAGCCACACCTCCGTGACCGTCGGAGAGCGTGAGGGTTTTTTCGTTACGAAATTTCTGGATTTTCCCGCACTCAAGGCCCGCGATAGAAGCTATGCAATAGCTTAAAATATGAAAAAACAGAAGCTAAAATAGTACGAAATGGAATACAAAAGCGATTATCGAAAGGAACTAGCTCTACGTGATTCTGAAGATAGTGATAAAAAATTAGGTCGTTTTGTTAAGTATTTATAGAGATATCTTATACACGGAGAATTAATGAACCACAGACTCTATAAATAAAACTCGCTGATTCGCGTTCGAAGTGTGCAATACTACTCAATAATTATAGCTTAATCCTAACAAAACAAATAGTTTGTAAATATATAATAATTAAGTTTTTCTGATTAGCTCCATATCAACTGATAGAAAATGCTCAAAGGCATTATATCCGCCTTTGACACGCTGTCATTCTGAAGAAGATTTTAAATAAAATATTTTCTTTTAATATTATAATTATACTCGTAGGAGGCACTTACCGTGCTTGAAGTCTTTTAAGATCTGTGGTCTGAGCAATTACAGCTTTGCTAATAACATTATTCCTATTTTATGTTTTTAAATTACCTCTCTCTGCGTCAATATTGGGCAATGAACACATTGTCATTCCTGGCTGACCGCCAATTTTGTAGCCTAGAGCTGAAGCAATATTTCAGTATTCACAATTTAAGGGGTTACTTATTGAGACAATACCGTTAAAGTCATACGAATTGTTATTGACTGTGCTAAATCAGAATTGTTTTTAAGAGAAGAATGTTTAATTTTACATTACTCTTGGTGTAATTTTTTTATATAAACATAAATTGACAAACTAGCTTTTATACGTGGTAGAGCCATGTTGTAGTCATATTACGGTTATATAACGAACGGGTCGGCTCAACAGAGAACCATGATTTACCAACATGAAATAGCAGTTTAGTGATGCTGTGCTTCGAATATTGAGAATCGATGCAATCCATCTTAGTTCTCAGGGATCACAACACATCTGTATTTTAATTCTTATAATTTGAGGATATATCATGTGTATATTTTTATGGGCATCCACTTACCATCAGGTGGGCTGTGTGCTCGTTTGTAATTTTTATTCTATAAAAGAAGTACAGCATTCCTGATGCCAAGTGGCAACAGTATTTTTTTTATTGTTATGAGTTGTTGTCTCCTTCCCTATATCGACTGTCCTTTTCTTCCTTTAATTCCTTCTGTCGTCTCTTATGACAATGATTAGTGGATATTCTTATACCGCCATTTCACAGTAATTAATAATGAACGAATATTTCTGTCTGAAGAGAGGTACCAAAAGCAAAGAAAATTTGTACTCTAGGTAAACACCACAGTCATAATTTGTACGTTAAGTTTAAGCCATGTTGATGAGTACGGAATTTGAAACTGCATCACAATATGGCGCACGTTCTCAGCGGTGCAATTTCCTCTTTATAGCATGACGACCACTGAAGGAAATGTCTTATTTTACAGTCTCACTGGTGCATAATCGATATTTACTATATTGATTTTTTTTAGATGATTATAGGTATATGAATACAGGTATATACAAATCTCTGGCCCATAGACATTTCTATCGATTAAGATTCGTGCATAATGCTGATGCGTTGTCACCCCTGAGGACTAAGATAGAATGCCTCGTTTCCAGTAAAAAGGGTCTCCAGTTCTCAAATATCACCATACGGTATACAGCAGCATTAAACTGCTATTTTACGCTGGTATTCTGTGAACGATGATGATGAACGATGTCCTATCCCAGTGGAGCTGACCTATTCATGCTACAACAATAGTATAGCTACAGCGTAGCTCTACCACGTACAGTACATATTTAAGTATCACCTGAGAAATAAAATAAAATATATTTCGAAGATATGTGTAGTACACCAATACCAATTGCGGAAACGTGGCGACCACTTTATTTCCTTTAAATCTCAGTAACGAGAGTTGAGCTGTGTTTAGCCGTTAAACGTATAAAGGATTTAACAATAAAAGAAACCGGTTAAGTGGTGTTGGCGAGGATTGAAAAAGGATGGCTGGCTCTTATACATTTATGGCATCCTCGTAAGCTACTATGGCTTATAAATCAAAAATATGTTTCAAATATACGAAAATGAAACATCAAAAGATACGACGTAATTTCCCGATGAGTTTAATTTTCCTGTGTACAATTTTCTAAAAATGGACAAAAAAAATTACATATAAATGTAATGAGCTCTCATTTTGTTACATATTAGGTTCTTACATATGAAATTGGCATTTTGTGCGGAAGGAATATAAAATAATATTTTTTTGTGAAATATATATAATTAATCAAAGTATGCGCCGTTGTATTTATGCACTTTTGCCATCTCATAGGTAGTTCATTGATCCCTTTACTAAAAAAAACAATGGCGGCAAGAATCAACAAACTCTTTGAAGGCGGTTTGGACTGCCGCATCGTAGTTGAGTTTTTTTCCTTGTGACAAGTGGTCAAGATTCCGGAAAAATGGTAATCAAATGGAACAAAGTCCGGGAAGTACGGTAGATGTCGCAAATATTCCAATTGTTGCTCATTTAACTTAATGATTGTTTGTTGTGCAGTGTGTGGTCTTGCGTTGTCGTGAAGCAGCAGTAGCCTAGAGCGATTGACCAATCTCGATAGTTTTGCAGCTAGTTCTTCCTTCATGGTGTGCAGTTTTGAAAGTAAATATCTGTCGTGATCGTTTGGCCCGATTTTAGAAAGCTGTAGTGAACGACACCGGCGCTCGTCCACCAAACACGCACAAGTAACTTTTTCTGAGTCAATTTTCGTTTAATGTCGCCTCTGCACGTTGGCCAACACAGTGGCGAATGTAGTGGCGAATATATTGGCCGAGAGTTGGTGACGGCGTCCACACGTTGGAAGGTCGTTCAGTTTACTTCGGTTCGGGCCAATGTGCGGACGAATTTATGACGACGGAACCGTGGCGCAGTGGCTCAGCAATGAGTGGCTGCGCCGGGGGCCGCGGGTTCGAATCCCGCACGGAACAAGTATTTGTATGTCCTAAAAATAATTGTTTCGGGTCTGGATGTGTGTCCTTGTGCAATTTATGTTTGTAAGCTGACTCCGCGATACGGGAGAAAATCCAAGTGTGTGGGGTAACGATTTTATAAAATAATAGTGAATATTATTGGGGCTGTAAAAAGATATACGATATACGATTAGCTTTATTTATTCTTTACATGCATCATAAACTGGAATAAATACCACTAATTAGAACTTACCTTATTTTTAAGCTAAAGGGGCTATAATCGATTAGTCTATGTTTTAAAATTGGGTTTTGATTTTAAAGTTTAGCAAAACATGTACCTACTTGCTTTTCTATCAGATATTTGATGTATATAAAAAAACACCTTAAACTTTATTTGGTAATTCAATTATTTTTTGAGAAAGACAAAAACAATAGCAATAAATATAATTAACACTGACTTAATAATAGGTACTAATTATAACTTAGAACATAAATGAAAAACTCATGACAAGGAAAGTGGCTCAGGACCATGCTTTGTGACAGTCTATGAAGGAGGATGTTCAGTAGTGGACTTGTGAAGAGCTGTAATAATGATGATGATTCAAAAACTTGCACGATTAAATTATAAGAAATCGGCGTATTTTTTTATAGGATAGGGTGACAAACTAGCACACAAGTCACCTGATGGTAAGTGATTACTGTGACCCACAGACATCTACATCTATCCTCGATTACGAATCAAAATGCAGAATGCATTGTCACCCTTAAGGACTAGGATGAAATGCCTCATTTCCTTTAAAAAGGGTATCTGGTTCTCTACACTCACTATACGAAACACAGCATCAATAAGCTACTATTTTACGCTGATATTCCGTGAGAGCGTGGTCCTTCCCCGGTCGAGCCGACCCATTCGTGCTACAACTATACTTCTAATATAACTGCATGGTTCTACCACGTATAAACGACGTGCATTATTTTTTTTATCATTTTAAAATTGTTCTTGTAATAATCTGATTGTAAATAAATGTTCGTTATATTTTTTTTTCATAAATAGCTTATCGATTAAAACAAATGTTTAAAAATAATTAAATCGTGCTAATAGTTTAATTAGGAAGTAGGAATGTCTAAAGTTGAAATTGGCATTAAAAGGCTGGTAATTGGTGCATCCACCCTACAAAACTTGAATATAAAATTTAAATCAGATGCGTGTAATCACTCAGGGAGCTTGTAGCAAACTAAACGCGCGGCCAACGTGTGGGCACGGCGACCAAACTCTACCAACAATCCTTTGATCTTTTGTAAAAAACCGACACCACACGGATCTCGCGCCAACTTGTGGGCCATCGTTCCAATGCATACCAATGAAGCCCAAACAACCCCTCTACACGTTGGCCAATGCTATTGGCCACTACATTCGCCACTGTGTTGGCAAACGTGTAGAGGCGCCGTAAGGCAGGATTTGGCTGGGTCTCCAGGGTTCAGCCACTGCGACGAGCACTTCCAATTATCGTAAAGTATCTACTTTTAATCACAAGTAGTGATTTGATTTAAATTCCCTTCATTTTTGTGTCGGTTGAGCAAAGTAACACAGCAGTCGACACATGTTTGCAAGTTCGATTCACTCAATTCATGAGGTACCCATCGTTCAAGTTTTTTTACTTTCCCGATTTGCTTCAAGTGGATTATTATAGTTTTATAACGTACCCCGAAGTCTGCAGCTATCTCTGAAGTGCTTTGTGATGGATTGGCTACCACCATAGCCTTTAATTCTTCATTTTTCCATTTTGGTCTCCGGCCGTCCACGTGGTTGGCTCTGAAGGTCGAAATTTCCAGAACGAAAACGTTGAAACCAAAAACGTACCGTGCTTTCTTTTTTGACAACAGCACCGTACACATTATTAATCTTTCGAGCTATTTCCGCAGCACTGATGCTACGGTAGAACTCGTACTTGTAAGTATACCGATATTTCGTGTTCTCCATTGTGCGATAATAAGCGACGCCAAAGAAAAATAATGAGGAAAAAACAAATGATTTCTTGTATTTACGCGAACACTACACATTGAAATAATACTAGTTTTTACGGAATTTATCGCGTATAATTAACTTTTTAAATACCCGACGTTTCGAACGCTTTACAGCACTCATGGCCACGGGCGGGACTGAGATGTTCAACGTCCATATGTCATAGTTAACCGCGGTTACCATAGATTAAAATTTAACTTTTGTTTAAAAAGGTATTTAAAAAGTCAAATATACGCGAGAAATTCCGTAAAAACTAGTATTATTTCAAAGGAAAAAACAAATGAATGACTGATTTCAAAACTCAAATGTACCAGCTAAATGAATTTATAGATTTGAATTTGAAATTCTTAACTAAAGAGGAGATATTTCAAATCAAAGTGGTCAGTACGACAAAACGTTAATTTCATATGCAAGGACCCAATACTAACTGCTAGAAATTGGTGCTGCATAAGATTCACTCTTGCTTTAGTTAAGCTAAGCAACTGTGCTTTATAATTTTTGCTCACATCACCACTTCGGATTACAAAAGCCAAAAACTGTTCCAATTATAATTTTATTAGTTACAAAATATACTTATAACAATAAAACTTGACATCGTATGGCCCTTTCTAGAAGGATTCGATCACGTTTTTGAACGAGTCAGCGGTACGTGCACATTTGTGCTC
The DNA here is from genome assembly GCA_036936625.1 of Parnassius smintheus behrii. Taxonomy (NCBI): domain Eukaryota; kingdom Metazoa; phylum Arthropoda; class Insecta; order Lepidoptera; family Papilionidae; genus Parnassius; species Parnassius smintheus. The sequence goes on from JAUPFT010000012.1 coordinate 5,464,867, forward strand.
AAGCTGTAAGGAAACTTTTTTTACAAGCTGTTAACAACTTAAAAAATCTGCTATTAAAAAAAAACAATTGCTAGCTGTGAACAAATGTGCATGAAGTCTTCAAAGATGATTCTGTACTCTTCTTTGCTAAAATTTGGTTGCAGATGTCCATTAGCTCCAGTAGCCACTTACTCACGTATACTACAAGTATGTGAGCTGTTATCTTTCAGATAACACGACGTCAATCCAGCCTTTCTCTTGGTCGTCTCTTGCGGATCCTACGGGATAAAATAATGATATGGTTATTCTTACTTCGCTACTACATGGCTAATAAATAATAGCTATAACACTCAGAAAACTTATTCTATACAAAATATCGATGTGTTGGAGTACCCTCAAAATAATTATTTTCTAAAAGTGATAATGAAATTGTGTAGTAGTAACAGTAGAGTGTCCTAAGGATCAAGTATTTTTACAATCAACATAATATGTAATTTTTACAGGCCTACAGGTTTATTTTTGGGTAGTTTATGTATGCGTAATACCCTTGTTGAACAAAAAGCCTGGTAGAAAATTTTATTTAACAAAAAAGAAATACAACCTGCATAAATTTCTCTAACAACTCATCTAATGTTCTGTGCTTCGTGTCAAGTCAGACAGACTTTTAAAGTGCACTTTTCACACCAGTGTCATACCTAATTATATTGCGTCTGTGTCATGCATGACCCCTCTAATTTCCTACTTGAACGCCTAGTGCCTCATGAGGAGAGGTACGCAAACCACAACTCCTGGGTAGATGCAATGGTTAGCTAATACTAATGTTCAAAAAATCTTTTAACAACATTACATCTTATATTATACTATGTGGTAGGAATTGTTTTCGGCCTACAAGTTTCTCTGGATAGATAAAATCCTGGTACCTACTTTTGTCGCCTAGCAGCAGCACACTACTTTACTCCTGGAGGATAAAAAAGAGCCAGTATAATATTTATAAATAAGAGGATTGCTTAGATCGTGAAAGAACCAAGTTCTCACAGAATACCAGCGTAAATTAGCAGCTTTATTCTGATGTGTTTCGTATTGTGAATGCAGAGAATCGGTGACCCTTTTTGCTGGATATGTGAGCTTTCATCTTAATCCTTAGAGGTGACAACGTATCTGCATTTTGATTCTAAATCAAGGTTAGATGTAGATGTTTATGGGTCACAGTATCCACTTACAATCTCGAGACTGTGTACTCGATTATCAACCTTATTTTACAAAAATATTACAGGTTTTAGCCATTTCATTTAATTCTTTGGAAGAGACAACGAATCTGTAGCCTTCTTTGTCTAAAGTTTGTTGCAAGAAATCATAGTCAACAGTAGTAGTTTACCAACAGGTGGACTGTATGTTCGTTTTAATTACATTAGAATGTTTTTTCATGTGCCTTGAATTTTGCATAGGTAAATCGGTAGTATTTAAAATCAAACATGCAAACGTTATTCGATTTTGATAGACAAAGTAAGACAGTGATAATAAAAAAAAATTACAATAATTTCCTAAAAAAATGTATTCTAGCATTCTTTCAAGATGTCGCGCTGCATTAAGACATTAGTTCGGTTAAATTATTTTTACATTTCATCATCAAAACCTATGATAGCTTAGGATCATGATGATCATAATTAAAAACCCACTCTTGAACATAATGAAATCATAAGTAGGGGGGATATATTTATCTGCGGTTGCCTACTTGCTTGCCAAACGAGGCAACGCAGTTTATTTATTATTTTGAGTTGTTAACTGTCGCCACTTACGACACCCACGGCACGAAATGAGGTAGTGAATATTCTTACACCACCAGTGCATGTTCAAATATACATATTCTCTAAATATGTTCTATGTATATATTTAATTAAAACTTATTGAACTCACACTTAATAAAATCACATAAAATGACAACAAGCGTCAATAAAGCTTTTATTTCATTACTTTAATTGAATTGTGTCCACAATAATAACATTTAAGAAGATTACAATAAATTGGTTTGATATTGCCAGAAATAATTGAAATAAATTGACGTAAATGCAATTCACGAAAATCCGTTCTATTGTTCGAAATTTTTTTCACCTGATAGAGCCATGATGAAGTTATATTATTAAAAAAATTAACGTAAAGGTAAACGTAAAATAGCAGCTTCATGCTACTGTGTTTTTTAAGTGTAGAGTACCAGAGACCCTTTTTACTGTACTCAAGGCATTCCATCTTAGCCCTCAAGGGTTGACAATGCATATAGGTTTTAATTATTTTGTTTCCTAATCGAGGATATATGAAGATGTCCATCGGCCACACCAACTATCTATTATCGGGTGTAAAGATTACTTTATCACCTAGCCTTTAAGTCTATTTTCCATGAACTTAAAAAGAAAATAATGTTTTTTGAATGGAGTTCTTTTTTTTAATTGTAATTGAAGCTAATTATCAATTCATTCGAAAGCTATGCTATTGAAACATTTTATTATTACGGACTAATTGGGCTACTCAGATTTACATTCAAATTGTAACATTATTAAATTACGCTACGGGATGAAAAATATATTTGAATACTTTTACATAATAACTACTTAAGTCTGCGACTTGTCGCAAGAGCAGTGCAGTTAAAGTAAAGCTATACTAATCAATTAATCAATTATTTTTATATGCTCAAATATATGTGCTTATATATTTGTGTTTGTTTGCATTTTGTTCTGCAACAAATTTGGCATAATCTACAAACAAATTATAATATATTTTTGTTCAATTTATTTCATTGATAATAAATTAATAATAATGATAAAAATTGAAATATGATGAAAAATAATTATTTAACAAAATAATTGTAAATAAAAATTGGAAATTAATGTTAATTGTCTTGTTTAGATTTGCATAAATTGCTAAAATATGCATTGTCGATACTAATAAGCCAATATTAATACTTCAATAATTAATAAAATAAACAATTAAATAATAGCAGTTTAAGTAAGAATAATCTAAGATCGCGTCGAGCATACTTCAAAACTTCAAACATGCGGCTCACCTGAAAGTAAGTGACTACCGCCGCCGATGAATAACCGCAACACCAGGGGAATTGCAGATGTATTGCCGGCCTTTTAGAAAGGAGTAAGCTCTTTCCTTGAAGGTGCCCAAGTCATAACACCCGTCGTTTCTAGTGCTTTGTAGCACCCAAGGTCACGGAAGACTGAAATGCTTGAGGTCCCGATGTCAAAGTTAACCGGCAGTACCTTCAGTATTTTAATTATTAGTTTTGGTTTGGCTTCAAGACACAGTAAGCTCATTTTGCGTAAAGTTAGTCCAGTTAGTGCCTATATAAGTCCCACTGCTGGGCACAGGCCTCCCTCAGAAATGAGTTCTCAGAGGGTTTTAGGGCAATGAAGTGTCCCTCGCGAAGTCCCAAGCCGCCAGCAGGCAAACTTCACATGTCTTCGAAATAGTTTTTCTTATTCCTCAGACATGCAGGTTTCCTCACGATGTTTCCTTCACCGCCGAGCACGTGGTAAATCAGCACTTAAAATTGCAATTAACAATTTCATTGGTGCCGGCGGGGATCGAACCTGGGTCACTCGCGTTCTGTTACATGTACAATCATCTGAGCTACCGCGGTTCTCCATTGCGTATATTATATAGCACGCCTAGATTGGAAAAATACAACAAAATTAAAGTGAAAGAAATAATAATTTTGAGCCTAGAGGATGAGTTATTTAAGTACATGACATTTTTATATATACAATATTCTGCGAATTTAAGGACAAAGATCGTCGAAAAGGGCAGAACAACGTCTGCCTGGCAAGCTAGTAAACTTATAAAAATTTTCATACTGTCCTACTCACCGAGATGTGACGCCAAGAATGCTGACTGCATTTTCTCGCTAATTGCTATACTTAACCTTTGAGCGAAAAGAGAACCAGCCTTCTATCACTAGGATACATTAATCAATAGATTTTAAATAAAGATATAGATGTAGGTTTTAAATAATCCATAATAAATAATACTAATTATTTAAATGTGTAATGTTCATGTGAATGTAAGAAATAATCCAAAATAAATTCAACAAGTATTTTAAAATTTAATCATAAATTTACTCGAAAGTTTTGATAAATTTTTAAAAAAAATTTTATAAGCTACAAAGTTATAAGAAATGGCAACTTCAACAAAATAATTGCTTTATTCAGTATCGTTACTGACTTTGAGATCTTGTGAAAGTTCGACTTATTTGTAACATTAATTCAAATTTGTAATTGGCTTAACTGAGTAATGTTGATAATACTTCCCGAGAAGCGTGTCTTCGTTGATTTAATTATCTTAATTAGTCTTATCACATAAGCATTATTTATCTATCTATTCACCGCAGAAAAAGTACTGATACGTCATTAAGAATTTTTGTTATCCCATAACAAAGCTATAAAAATTTACTGTTCTAACTGGGTCTTTATATACTTACCTAATATTATTTTATTTCCTTAATTAATGATTTTTTATATTTACGCGAACATTACAAATGGAATAAAATTAATTCTATGGATTTTATCTCATTATCCTTTAACTTTTTAATTCTGGACGTTTCGGGCAGTTTATTTAATTACTATATAGCGACCCACTCCAGCGTTGGCTAGTTTCTATCTGTCTATATAACGTTGATTAGATTTATGATAATTTTTTTTAAATTCGGAAAAAATAAAAAATAAGAAAATGAGATTTAAATATCTCCAAGGATTTCTGATAAAGTACAGCCTAGATCACTTCTACAGAAGCGTTGCTCTTTATCTGTTAGTGAAGTTTCATCACAATCGCAACAGCCATTCCGAAGATTAGACCCGTAAACTAGACAACAAAAATTTTAAAAATGGTTATGTCCTAATATCCAGTTCATTCGATATTAGCAACAGACGCGTAAAATTTGTGGAGCCGTGCTGCGACCGAGGCAGTACCACGCTGTCAGAAAATACCAGCATAAAATAGAAACTTAATAGTGCTGTGTTTCATATGCTATGTGTAGACTACTGGAGACCATTTTTAATAGAAGCAGGGTATTCGATCTAATTCCTCTGGGGTGACAACGCATTTAAATTTTGATACCTAATCGAGGATAGATGTAGTTGGCCATGGATGGGCTAAATAATTTTCTTACCATCAAGAGGACTGTGTACTTATTCGTCCTCCTTATCGTATCTGATAACGATTTTATTGCATTTTATCTTAGTCCTCAGAGGTGTTGTGAGGGAGAGAGAATGTGTCTCCATTTTGGTTCTTAATAGTATAAAGTATTATGTGTTTATGGCACAGAAAAAGTAATAGTACTACGCTACGGGCCACGTTGTCTACCTACCATCAGACGTAGTGTGTGCTCATGGATAATAAACGTCAAATTCAAATGCAGATGCGTGGTCATTCTCAGAGAGAAACGCAAAATTAAACCGTGAAAATGGTGTCTGGTTTTAAATATTTACCACACTAAATGCAGCAGTGAAATGCTGTCGCTCTACCACGTGGTTTACTCGGCGGTGTTCGACTTTTATAGGAATATTACCAACGATATCGATGAAGTTAAATTTAGGTATTTAAGGAATAAGAAAACAGTGTAAATGAAATATCTACAAATATAGCAGTATTCTGCATCTAAAAAAACCTGCGTTTAATATTTTAAGATAAACTTTCAGTGTCGGTACTTTATCACCGTTTAATCCCAAAACGATAGCTGGCGCCGCTCCAGAGAACTTTACCACCATCAGTCCGAAGACAAGTACAGTTGCTTACTAAATTGTGTTACCCTGATGCACTGATATTTATTCCGCTATGTGCACAACGTGTTTCACATTTGTTTCAATCATAAGTAAATAATCTACGACGACATTTATGATATGATTATTTATCTAGCCTTCCTTGTACGACAAACGAGCACACAAACCTCCTAATTGTAAGGGGATGCTGTGGCCTATAGAGGTCTACATTTATCCTCGATCAAAAATCAAAACGCAGATGTATTGTCACCCCTGAGGATTAAGATGGAATGCCTCGTTTGCAGTTAAAAGGGTTTCCAGATCTCTACACTTACCGTACGAAACACAACAGTATTAAGATGCTATTTTACGCTGGTATTCTGTGAGAGCGTCGTCCTTCCTCGATCGAGCCACCCATTCGTGTTACAACCGTAATATAGTTGCAGCATGGCTCTAACATATATTAAAATCATCGTGTAATCAATATATCCCAGTTTCTTAAACTATTTACTCTAAACCCTAAACACAGTAACCCCTCAACACAAACTTTTATACGTGGTAGAGCCATGCTGCAGTTATATTAGTAGTATAGTTGTTGCACAAATGAGTTTCGTATGGTGAGTGTAGAGAATCGAAGATCCTTTTTACTGGAAACGAGGCGTTCCATCATAGTCCTCACGGGTGACGCATCTACATTTTGATTCGTAATCGAGGATAGATGTAGATGTCTAGGGGCCACAGCAGCCACTTGCCATCAGGTGGACTGTGTGCTCGTTTGTCACCCTATCCTACAAATAAAAAAAACAATGTATTGATATGAAAATATGTGATTATAAAAATAATAAAGCACCGAAAGTTTCGGAAATTCTCAGCAGAAAAAAAATAATTGCTACTAAACAGAACTAAATTAAACAGCCATTTACATTCCATGGCTTCTCATATGATAGACGAAGAGATTAGAAAATAGATTGAGTTGTATAAATAATATTGTTGCGCGCATAAGTCGATGTCATGTATCCGGCACTAGCGCCATCTAGTGTCAGGGACGAGAGCGAGGGGAGCTTTCCAGAAAATGACATCACTAGTCTTTCAACCGACAGCGCCATCTAGTCTCGGAACGTAGAACTAAGCTTAGAAGCTTAGTTTTTCTAGAGAAGTCGACAATAGAACTCTCGGCCCCTTGCGCGTGTTTACTTGAATATTCTGGATGTTTCGGTGCTAATTTGTATTTACAGGCGCTGCAAGATGCGATCGGGGAAGTATTGAATTCGGCGAGACAAGCGAAGCTTCCAAGCGAAATAAAGCGAATCAGTGTGATTATTTATTAGTGTTTTAAGTTTTAATTGGTGTAAATAAAATTAAAGTGTTAATTTAGGTAATCCTATCATCAATTTTTATTGTCACGAACCTCAAGCTCGTAACAATATTTTTAAAAGTAATCGTGCTTATCCCTCTATGTGAACTTTATAAATAACCACATTAGGCCACTAAAACAACTTTTAAATATAAAAATAGCAATTAATCGATTTAAAACAAAATAATTTCAACAATAATTTAACTTTCTGACAAGGTGTTTAGTGTATCATTTATATTGATTAAAACTACTTTTACGGATTTTCTCGCGTTTTATTTATTTTATTTTTAATACCCGACGTTTCGGGTGCTTTCCAGCACACATGGTCACGGGGGACTGGGGGACTGAGGTGACTGACAGTCAGTCAATCAGTCAATAAAATAAATAAAACGCGAAAAAATCCGTAAAAGTAGTTTTAATCAATGTACAGTGTTCGTAAATATAAGAAATCATTTTGTATCATTTATAGTTCAATCTGATAGTTAGATACGACTTCATGCAACAAAACATTGGATTCTTGATTTTTGGCGCTAGTACAACATAACTACGCGCTTTGCGTTTAGGACATGCAACAAAAATCTAAAAAAAAACCGGCCAAGAGCGTTTCGGGCCACGCTCAGTGTAGGGTTCCGTAGTTTTCCGTCCGTCACAATAAGTGTTCCCACTTATGAGTTTAAAGGTGGGTATTAATTACGTTCGCGCTCCATCAGCGCTCCGCGCTCCTGCAACTGCTCCCGGTAGTGGGTACTGTTGTTTCCATTCAAGTTCAAAATGATTTTCCTAGAAAGTCCTTATAAAGTTCTACTTTTCAGATTTTTTTCATATTTTCTAAACTTATGGTTCAAAAGTTAGAGGGGGAGGGGGGTGGACACATTGCTTTTTAATTTTGGAGCGATTATTTCCGAAATTATTGACATTATCAAAAAATGATTCTAGTAAACCCCTATTCATTTTTAAATACCTTTCCAACAATATATCACACGTTAGGGTTGAAATTAAAAAAAAATCACTTCCCACTTTACATATAGGGGGGCTACCCTAATAAAACATTTTTTCCAATTTTTATTTTACCACTTTGTCGGCGTGATTGATACACATATTGGTACAAAATTTCAGCTTTCTAGTGCTAACGGTCTAGAGATTAAGCGAGGACGGACAGACGGACAGACAGACATGACGAAACTATAAAAGTTCCTAGTTGACTACGGAACCCTAAAAAGGTAGTATAATACATTTAGAACATTATATTTTTATACTACCTTTTTAGGGTTATATATTTGTTTTTCATACATTAATTACACGAGAACAAACATGTACTTAAAACAATTATTTGTAGGCCATACAAGTAATAGTTCCGTGCGGGATTCGAAGTCACGGTCCGCAACACTGAAGCCAAACACGTAGCAACTTTGTTACCAAGCCAAAGAGCACAACGGGCTACCGGCGTATTGGAAAGGAGTAATCATGCGTTGGCGTCCCCCTCTGTCAAAGTATAAATCCATACAGTCCCATGCGTATGATAAAACTGGTTGTAGCTGCCCTGCTTAAGTTTTACTAAATCTTGCCGAATTGTTTGTTTTGTTTCTTGCTTTAAAAAAATTTTAACGTGGTAGAGCCATGCTGCAGTTATATTAGTAGTATAGTTGTAGCACGAATGGGTCGGCTTGACCGGGGAAGGACCACGCTCTCACAGAATACCAGCGTAAAATAGTAGCTTAATGCTGCTGTATTTCGTATGTTGAGTGTAGAGAACCGGAGACCCTTTTTACTGGAAATGAGGCATTCCATCTCAGTCCTAACGGGTGACAACGCATCTGCATTTTGATTTGTAATGGAAGATAGATGTAGATGTCTATGGGCCGCAGCAACCACTTACCATCAGGTGGACTGTGTGCTCGTTTGTCACCCTACTCTATTAAAAAAAACCTGCCGCTTCAAATATTAAAAGGATGGCGTCACTTTTCATATATAAGTATTTTTAGTTATATTATTGCTATTTACTACGTTTTTGACTTAAAAATTACAGCAACGACAATTGTTTCAGATTTTTTCACCTCAGCCAATATTTAAATCGGTCGAGTGACCGGTCCGAGTCTGTAATGTATCTATGTTTACGTGAAATTGTTAGTTTATTGTTCTATTTGTTACGTGTAAGTTTCGTAGTGACAAACAATTGTTTTAGTGTGCGCAGATTAAAACCGCAGAGAAAAACCGCTATAGCTACTCCTCTCCGGTCTGCCGGTGGGTCGTGTTGTACTACGTACCAAGCCATCAAATGAAATTTCTCACAATAAGCAATGATGCTAGCTTATCACACTATTTAAATCGCAACAAATCAATTACTTAGCAACAATTTCACAAAAGACTTGCTGATTATTTGATTAATAGGTAAGAAGATAGATCACCAAGATAGACCCCCTGGAGAAATTGCTGTAAAACCTATTAGTTTAGGCACAAACAAAAATACAACCAACCTGGGTTGTTATTTTTTATTTTCGAGTACTACTCTAAAAACAGCAACAAAAAATAGATTGAATTTCTGCTTAGCTACAGAAATGGGTAAAAGGTATTTACACAATCTAACTCCTGAGTAGAAAAAAGTCTCCTAAGAAAGCTATTAGTCTTAAGGTACTTATGTGTACTATATGTTATACTTGAGTTTTGTGAAAAAATGTGTGTAAACGTAAATAAAGAAGTGACGATATAATGTAATAACGTAGCTAAAATATACTCGTAAAAAGAGAAGTTAAAGATCTGCCAAAATTTGATTACTATAACTGTTTTATAGCTGCATCCATATTCAAACTTTGTATTAATTACATTTAGTCTCATATTCTCTTTCAGTCCACCTACTATTTCGTTTAATACAACCTTTCAAAACATTTGTTGAAAAATTAGGTTATCATTGCAGTTTTTTAATAAATTTTATTTGTGGTTTTGGTAAATGTTACGTAGTCCTCCCCCATAGATTGACTCACAGGAGGAATATTTGCCACAGTTGCCACGCTTGGCAAGCGAGTTATTTTAGTTGTTATTAGGAAGACGGTGCTGCCCATCCCCTAGTTTGTTTCCCTCCGTCGCCTCGTACGGGATGATATGGGGTTTGGATATTCTTCCACTACACGGAAACTACTTATATAAATATTTATATTAAAATTACTTCGTCACATCGCTATCCTCTATTAGAATCCGTTACTGATATAATATAAAACACAAATATTAGACCTAATGAATACTTTAATGTAATTGGTCGTTTAGTAAATGGCAAAGCGTTTGATGATTGATTGACGGTTGTGTACACCTGTCAGGGCTCTACTCTAATTGATTATGGAAAAACTTATAAACGATAACATTGGAACCGTACACAATTGTTTTAAAAAATACATAGATAACTTATCGCCTGTAAATCCCAAAGGAGTAGGCATACTCTACATTTATCCTCTATTAAGAATCAAAATGTTAATGCGTTATCACCCCTGAGGACTAAGATGAAATACCTCGTTTTCATTAAAGAGGGACCCCGGTTCTCTACACTTATCATACGAAAAACAGAAGCACTAAGCTGCTATTTTAAGCTGGCATTCAGTGAGTGCGTGGTCCTGCCCTGGTCAAGCTGACCCATTCGTGCTGCACCCATAATATAGCATCTGTTTGGCTCTGCCACTTACATTTCTGTTTCGCTTATTTTACTTTAAGTTAACTTTAATCAGATAAAATCTAACTGTGATAACTGGACTCAAATCCTAGTCTCTCTCGTAAAAACGTCTCTTAATTAGATTAAGATAAGCGTGCGATCCTAGGATTGTAGACAAAGCGCTATACTATATCTCTGCCAGTTTATACAGAGGCGAATTGGCTTGCTTCCAAGTGGCTTGAGTACTGGCAATTCTCGTAGGGTCGGGTCCAGTTACAGTTTAAATTTGTACACGCCGGTTTCGGCTATGAAAGTTAATTGCTTTATGTTTCAATATCGTGAAAATTAACGAACACTAAAATTTTGTCAGGTATGGGTTCATATTGAGTAAAATTCTACTATTTCATTATTTAATATAGCAAACCAAATAAATATTTCAAAGTCATGAGAAGTACGCCAGCACGCATGGGACAGTGCTGTAGTAGCTTAATTGTCTTACAACCCTCCGAGGATTGAGAGGAGGCCTGAATATCTTGGTTAGATTGACGCTCCGGGAAGTCTGCAGTCTGCGAACATGTACAACATCGTCCTCACCATTATATTAGATTTTATAAACTACAAATCCTCGCAAAAGAATACACCGATTTCCACCAAGCATAATACGCGAGGCTATTGAAATAAAAAAAACATCCTAATTTCAATAGAGAAGATGAATGGGTGCTGCCATCTGCTTGGGATCCTATAAATAACAAAATTAAACCCAAACCCAAGCATACCTCTGCAAGACTTCATGATACTGTAAGATCGTTTTGCGTAAATTGGACCAATAATCAATATTCAAAAACTGAAGGTATCCGGACTAAGTATGACATTGGGACATCAAACATCTCACCCGAAACGTCGGGAATTAAAAACTAAGTTAAAATAGTTGATTAAACGCGATAGAATTCGTAAATATAGTGTTATTCAATGTGTAGTGTTCGCGCAAATTTAAGAAATCGTTATCTTGGTTAAATATTTAATTGTTCACTATAATCTATCTATCACCAATTTAATATTTAAGGAAAAGCTATACTTAATATAAATAGAAATGCATTTATTTTAATGATGCATACACTTACATAGTTAATTTTAGAGAAATATAAATACAGTTATAATCCTGCTATGTTTTATATTCACCGTGTTGATTTCAGTTGGGAAAATCTGAATATAAAAACCTTTAAAAATGTTCATTTCGGAACTGAGCAATTGCAGTTAAGTACCGGCTTTTATTTAGGAAGAACTTACTAGGGTTATAGTTATATATAATAAAAACAAATAACCGGCCAAGAGAGTGTCGGGCCACGCTCAGTGTAGGGTTCCGTAGTTTCCCGTCCGTCATAATAAGTGTTCCCACTTATGAGTTTAAAGGTGGGTATCCATTATGTTCGTGTTCCAGCAGCGCTCCGCGCTCCTGCAACTGCTCCCGGTAGTGGGTACTGCTGTTTCCATCCAAGTTCAAAATGATTTTCCTAGAAAGTCCTTATAAAGTTCTACTTTTCAGATTTTTTTCATATTTTCTAAACTTATGGTTCAAAAGTTAGAGGGGGGGTGGACACATTGCTTTTTACTTTTGGAGCGATTATTTCCGAAATTATTGACATTATCAAAAAATGATTGTAGTAAACCCCTATTCATTTTTAAATACCTTTCCAACAATATATCACACGTTAGGGTTGAAATTAAAAAAAATCACTTCCCACTTTACATATAGGGGGGGGGGGCTATCCTAATAAAACTTTTTTTCCAATTAAATCACTCCGACAAAGTGGTAAAATAAAATTAATTTTTATTTTACCACTTTGTCGGCGTGATTGATACACATATTGGTACTAAATTTCAGCTTTCTAGTGCTAAGAGTCACAGAGATTAAGCGAGGACGGACAGACGGACAGACAGACATGGCGCGTGGTCCAGTTCAGCGCTGGTTAAGAATAAAAAAAATTAAGTTCATCAGTCAATTAAAAGTTGTGTTTAGATGCAAGCGAATAGCTCATTAACTATATAAACAATTGTTTAATTGGTTCTATTAGTTAAAAAATCATTTTCACTATCTAAAACGATTTAAAATAGCTTAGCTTATAAAAGGTAAAAGGGCAACACAAACACACAAAAGAAACCTTTGAAAGTCAGAAAATAAAATTTTACGTAACGGCTACAATGATTTCGTTAGTTAACATGACAAACTAAAATTGAGCTAAAATATGCATTGAAACAAAAATTGACCAAACTCACGCAAATAATACATCAATAAAGCTGCTATTGGTACGCTGATATGTGAGTGCGTTGTCCTTACCCGGTAAATCCGATCGATCAGTGTTAAAAACTTAATACACCTGCATTCGCATTCACAGTAGGAAAAAAGGAGATAGTGCGCAGTATTGAGACACGGAAACAAACAAGGAGAAGAACAGCAACATCTTCCTAATATAACGAAAATAAAAACAGTTGGTAGCACGCCTGCAAAGCGTCTCACTTTTGAGACAATCTCGGGGGGGGGGGGGGGGGGGTTCGACGTTGAGCAGTGGACTGTTAAATGGAAAAAAGAAATGAAAAATAGAAATATCCATATAGGTATATATAATCAGCAGTCTCCAAATACTTTCAATTTTTCAATACGAAGCACCGAATTTTTCCATCCCGTCTAAAACTATTACGTTGTGACTCGTTGTGACGGACAGACAGAACGAAATTTTAATTTAAAACAATAGAAATATCTTATAATTTTATCTAACACAATCAGTTCATTCGTAATTCTAACACAAGGGCGATTTACTTCAAATTGAAAAATAATTAACGTGGAAATCGGAAACTATGACGTAAGCTAATTGCGTCTGTAAACTGAATATGTATGAGCTACACTGACTCCCGCTATCAACCAAACGAATAAACTGGGCATCCATTAACGTTCAAAACTTTTTGCGCCTTTCCATTTTTCATTTATCTTTAAAAGCTATCTGTCTCCATTTGACTATGGCTGATTGGTCTAACTTTTTTACAAATATTAAGATGAATTCTAAATGACTTTACTTCACACATTTAAAATAATAATTTTTGAATCTATTTTCCAATCTAGTCCGTTATTTCTAATAATGTGATCATTTCTTACCACGAATATATTTATTTAATGTATGTGTGACTTATATGCACATAGTCTACCTGATATTAAGTAGTGGATGTTGCTTTACATAGATGCTTATAGCCTCATTTACATTCAGCCCCTGCCACTGCTCTTCGCGCTGCCGGCAATACTTCTCTAAATACTGCCGTAGCAGGATCGCGGGAAGTGTGTATTCACACTCTGCCCTACCACTCACATCACTTTCGGCTTTCGACTATGGCAGACGTCGAAATAATTACAGCGTCCGCGCTGTGTCTTCTTGTAATACAAAATTATGTTAATAATTTAAAAAGATATCAAGTACAAAAGAAGATAGATAGATAGATAGAAAATTTATTAGCTTAAAAACATGGTACATAAGATGATCAATGACGTGGAACAGACATGTTTTGCCATAATGGGTATGCAAAAATGATATGAAATACATCTAATTACACAAACCCAATGTTATATTTTAAAATTATTGCATTGCTTAAAAGTTAGGTACAAACATTCTTTTTGAATTAAAATATTATATATTAATTAAATACTTATACAGATCCACTCTATTTGAATTCTTATACAATAAATTGTTCATAAATTATTAATTGAATTATTACATTATTGTTACGTAAATAATATTAAATATTACCTATATGAGATTAGTTAAGCTATTATTATTTTAATAATTACACTACAGTATAAATTAATTCATAATTTTAATTGCAATAAAATTATATATAAAAATCTCAGGCTATTAGGCAATCGTTTTTAGAAATAAAATGTCAATGTTCATTAATTCCTTAAACTAAATTTTATATTAATATAATAAATTTGACGAATTTATAATTAATTATGTACATAGGTACTATGTTATCTCAAAAAGAAAATTCGTATTCGTAGAAGATGATGAATTGTGGTTTTTATCGTTGAAATCCCATAGTTTTTTCTGATTATAGCAGTTCTAAAAACTTTATTGTATTTTCATTGTTCCACTCGACAGGCATTTTGGTAGATCGTACTTATTTAATAACAAGACGGCACGCACGTCTGTTCATCAAGGCGCTTGTGAAGTGAGCGATGGAGCTGAATGTGAACACTCACTGCCGCTCGCGCTGCCCGTCCTTTGACTTCCGCACGAAAAACCGACATTTGAGAGATCGTCGGGCAGTGGCAGCGGCAGCGGCAGCGTCAGCGGCGACGGAACTGGCAGCGCGAGTAGCCTGTTTACATACTGCCCTGCTCACTGCCCTGCTCACTTCCCTGCCCAACAGGGCTGAATGTAAATAGGGCATATAAATTAACGATATTAATCATAATCATTGATTATCGCTTACTTAAATGATGTATTAGTTACAAGGAAGGAGATGCAGAAGACTATGGACGCAGGTGTTCAGGACCGTACTTTATGTCATTCCTTGGTGAAGGTCTAGGTAGATATGTAGAGAGCTGAAAAGATGATGATGATAATAATAACGTTCTCCAGACCAAATTTAAGTCACGGCCGTCAGTTTCAACGTAGACTAGCCACCTGCGCAGCACTGGATTATAGTGACTGAGTGTATGCGCAAACACCATATTCTCATGATCTCAAAGTCCCATGGGACGGAAATTCGACACGACCGGAATGCGATCAGGTGCAGCCTCGACGGTTTTACCCGCATTTCGAAACACCGTAATAAAACACCTCCCACTGGGAATTTCTTGATAAAAACATCCAATAACTGATTTACGCCCGACCCGAAATTCTAACCCGAGCCCTCTTGATCAGCTATTGCGGTTGGGACCACTAGACCATCGAGGCCGTCAAATGATGATGTTGATAATGATGACAATATAGCTATTTCTCCAAATTTTGTTGCTTTCTTATATTCCGTTTCTACATACATAACTATTCTTACGTTGTTACACCACTAACACTTTTCTGGTAAGTGTTTTCTTTTTAGTCTTCAAATTATTTTCTTAAGTCACCACCATCGTAAGAAGAGGTGGCTTGGAGGTCATTGTTCCTCTCTCACCATCGGTGTAGCTACCGAGTTAAGAAGCATACTAAAAAGAAAACCTGTATAGTTCCCTCATTAATTATTGGTCCCATATCAAATTGAATTCAAGAATATGGAGAAGAAATATTAACATTTAGTGCGATCAAAATAAAGAATATAATTATGAATTTATATTCTATACTAATTTCAAATAATTCCATTGTTTGCCAATCGCATAAAATCTCTCACCAAAGCGATTATCTTAAAAGCGGTAGCGAAGCGATAAACACGCTCCCGAACCATCTGAACGCATATGGCTCAGGAAAGTATTTTGTGGAACTCCTCGGGAGTCCAATGTTCAGCAGTGGACCTATAAAGTACTATATTGATGAATATGATGATAATGTAGTATTTATTAATGAAGTGTTACACTGCGACGGAACCGGCAATTCAGTCCTCATTAACTTGATGGTTGGCGGTTTACAACCCTGCGATTTAAACTGGTACGTACTACCGCACTATGGAATTTATTATCGCTGATGGTTTTTCCGAACCAGTTTGACTTAGAGGCCTTCAACAAAAGGGCCTGCTCATTTACAAATGATCGAAAATGCACCTGCAATTAAATATTCAATTTCAGGGAAAAATGTATACTGCAATTAATCTACCGTTACTAACTAGTTGTAAATTTACATTTCTAACGATTCTCTGATCTCTCCATTATGTCAAATAGAAACATGATTCCACTTTGTATCTAAAAGGTAGGGATCGTAAAAGCAAATCTAAATGCGAAACGTGCGAGGATTTTGCATTCACTATATAATTATATGGGGTTCGTTATTTTACTATTATCTTTTAATCGTCATTTTAATATGAATGTAGGACTTTTGAAAGAGCCATTTTGTGTTTCCAAATGAAACAAAATGGAAGGAGACGGAAAGGTCCTTTTTATTAATTTTATAATATTAATTTTTTATAAAAAATAATATTTCTGTAACCTATGTCTTGGTACTGAGTTTATCAGTCATTATATGAACATAATTTTATTATTTTTATGACTAGCTGTGGCTCGCTATTTCAGGATAATATTTTTAGTAACATTTTATTGTATTAAATTATATTGGTTCTCTCCGTTCTCATTGGGCGGCTAGGGTTATGCGTCTTTCGCACGCCGAGCAGACTGTTGAATTATTATCATTTTTCATGATCTCTAAAACTGTGCGTCCACAGCATGCAATAAATGTGGTTGCGAGGAAAACGAAGACCCTCGCATTTTTTGTTCTGTTAGTTAGTAATTAGCCGGTACATTCTCCCATCCCATCCGTATTCCTTTCCGCACGCACTGAAGGGGGGAGGCTAAAATATGTGTTGCCATTTTTGCCTCCTAGATGCCTGCCTAGATAGAAGTGGAGACGGCCGAGAAGATAAAAGGACGTCCTCTGCCACCGCTTGCTCTCTTGTAACGCAGTTGTTAAAGATGAAAATGAAGATAACAAAAGATTACCAGTCGTACAAAATATTTGTAAAGTAAAGTTACAGCCTACTCGTATATAAGTCCCACTGCTGGGCACAGGCCTCCCCTCATTTCGGGGAGGGTTTTAGGGCAAGGAAGTGTGTGCCACGCTGCCCCAATGTGTGTTGGCGAACTTCACATGTTTTCCTTCACCGCCGATTCATTCACCACGTGGTAAATCAGAACTTAAAATTGCAATTAACAATTTCATTGGTTCTGGCGGGATCGAACCCGGGTTACGAGTACTACCGTTCTGTTATGAGTATTTACAGCGAGCGTTAACCATTTCTGAGCTACCACGGCTCTCACACACAAAAATTTTCACAAAATATTTGTGTCTAAATATAAATTAACATGCAAAAATGATATGAAATACAGCTAATAGTAGCAATTTATTGAAATAGAAAAGTACAATGATAAATATATTTTAAATTAAATCTAACCAATAAATTTATAAACATTATTTCTAATACTAAAAACCTTAAAAATATTTATTATAACCGATACCGTGTAATTTCAATATTGTAACACCGAAATTAGCTCAGTTGAATAACTGTATTAATAAAATCATATGGGGAGAGCGTGATAATGATGAAATCATTATTATTATAATGAATGTAACTCACGGTTAAAATTAATAGATTTTCTAGCAGAATTTTCGAAATATTGCGAGAGTATGTGTAATAACCATCAACACAAAAAAGTCTTGACCCATTGTGTGAACATATTGTATACTTTCGGAGGCCGCTATCTGTAGTTATAGTGTTAAGACGGGGCGAAAAGGTAAATACTTACCTGGTTGGAACAAACACGTTCGCGAAGCGCATGGGAGGGCTCGACGTTGTTTTCAAAGTTGGCCACTACATGGCAGACACAGATCTGGTCACGCATATAATGAAATGTGTGGATCGAGGCGCATTTTTAAATCTTATTTAAAATGATGCCAAAATAATCAGACACAACTAAAAATGAATATAATAGGTGAACACCACAAAAGAAAGAACTTCGGTCAGTTTTGGAAAGTCACCAATAAAATGAATCATAAGTTTAGCCTTCCCATTCGTGTTTCGGGAGCTTATGATCGTAGTGATATTGCCAATGTATACAGAGAATACTTTAGAGTGAAATCACCACTGGGACCGGCAGAGCCGCTGCTGTCTGATGCTGAGGCAGATAGTCCAAAGTGTAGTGTATTTTTTACTGCCAAAGATGTAGCTAAAGTCATTAAGTGCATGGTGAGTGGCAAGTCGCCTGGGCATGACCACCTCAGCATCGAACACCTCTAACATACTGGAGTTCAGTTGCCAAGGGTTTTGTCTTTGTTGTTTAATTTGTGTATTGGGCATTCATATCTCCCTGACAAATTGATACGAGCTTTTGTTATTCCTATTCCAAAAATGGGCTGGTGATGCCTCTGACGTGTCCAACTATAGGCCCATCTCCCTTGCTACTGTGATCGCTAAGGAACTGGAAAATTTACTTAACCGGTGCCTGGATAAACACATCTCGATCAGTGATGCTCAATTCGGTTTTATACCAGGCCTTTCCACCGAGAGTGCTATCCCGTATCTCAAGCAGACTGTCCAGTATTACAAAGCAAGGAAGACACCTGTGTTTGCTTGTTACCTGAATCTATCAAAGGCGTTTGACTTAGTAGTTTACCAACGCCTGTAGGATAAGGTGAATTCTGAGACTAGACTGCCCGAAGCAGTTATATTGCTTTTTCAGCACTGGTAGTCTTTCAGTACATATCAATCAAAAGAACAATGTCAGAAGGGCTGGCTCACTCTCAGTAGAATACAGATTAGAATACGGCGTGAGGCAAGGTGGTCTAAGCTCTCATACGCTCTTTAATTTATATATGAATAGGCTCCTTGATGAGCTCAGCAGTACCGGTATCGGTTGCCATATAGACGGAGTTTGTGTTAATAACATAAGTTATGCAGATGATATGGTGCTGCTGAGTCCATCACGTGCAGCCTTAAAGAAAATGGTAACCATAAGTGGGTCTTATATTGTGGCCCAGGGTCGTAAATATAATGCTGTCAAGAGCGAATTCATGATGTTCAATCCAGACCACAAGCGATACACTAATGTGCCACTTTTTAAGCTCTGTGGAACCCCTTTGAAAAAAGTTGACACCTTTAAGTACCTAGGCCACTGGATTACAGAAGATCTGAAAGACAACCTTGATGTTGAGAGGGAGCGGAGATCACTGTCTGTCCGCTGTAATATGTTGGCCCGCAGATTTGCTAAATGTACCGACGAAGCAAAGTTTACGTTTTTCAAGGCAAACTGTCAGTCATTTTATACGTGTAGTCTTTGGGTTAACTTTACGCAGAGGACATACAGTGATTTACGCGTACAATACAATAACGCGTTCCGGGTATTGATGGGGCTGCCGCGTTTCTGTAGCAACGTAGCAACGTTTGCGGAGGCTCACCTCATTCATATTTTTTTCATTCCGATTTCACCGTCATAATGCGTAAACGTTGCGCTTCACACCTTAGGCGCATTCGCGACAGCCCCAACATTATCTTGCGCACATTGGCAGACCATTGGGACTCGCCGATGCTTGCTCCGTGGATAAGGCTGCACGCAGTCAAGCCATCTTGCGGGCGGGGCCGGGTGCCATGTTTGTTTGTATGCTTTGTCTGTTTGTATGTTATACATTTTATGTTCAATTGTCAATTACTAACTTTAGTTAGCTCTAAAAATTGTTACTAACCCATATGGATCATGATGTCCGAAATAAACGTTTATTATTATTATTATTATTGTGAAGTTTTCATGTTGAATCAGCGAGTCGCATCTCAAATTAAGAAATTTAAAATTGGTTTTTAAGTGAATTTTATAATAAGCATAATTGAAAAAAAAAACTTAGTAAAACATGCATAAACGTTTTGGAAAATATCAATGTATGTAATTTTTGTACTTAAATAAATTGTAATAAAAATGCGAAATGTGAAATCTATATTTAAGACAAGACCGAACGTCTGTAGGTACATACTTTTTCAATACTGTAACTAGCTATCTGTCCCGTCTTCGTGCGGTTGGTTTCTGCATCTCGGCGGCGTTGCCTGCCAGGGTCTGGGTGTGGGCCATGTATTGGCCTATTCAGGCGCACACGAGGGAATTCATCGCAATTGGTCGAACCGTTATTGTGTTTTGGCGAGACTGCTGGACGGCGAGTGATTTTTATACATGGATATATGTATATTGCATATACATTTAAATAAATTAGATAGTAGATTAATAAAAACGCTGAATGTGAAATCTATGCATAGGACAGAAGGAGCGCCTGTACATACAGTATGTATTCTTAATCAACTTAATATGTTTATAATTTAAATTGATTTATTTGATGAAAATCTTATCACTTACAGTCATTGATAATTTTAATAAGTGCCTCTAAATAGATCTTTTTAAGACTCCATAATACGATTTGAAATTTGGTAAAAAAATTAGTTGACCCTGCATGGGCCATTCATGGAACTTCCCGCTAATTTCAAATGCAAAGCGCTCCAGATTTCACCAAATTATGTTGTGAAATCTCGAAGTTACGTAAAAAACAAAGGTTTTTTACAAATTCTTTCTCCTTTGATGTCTCACCTGGTCGGAGTGACGACCTGGTAAGATGTGCAGGAAGTCGATGGATGCAGGTGGTTCAGGACCGTGCTTTGTGGCATTACTTGGTGGAGGCCTATGTTCAGCAGTGGACTTGTGAAGGGCTGTAATGAATGAATGAATGAAATGATGTCTCACGAAGGAATAAACCGGTTTTTATTTTCAAAACGGCATTCGACGTCATTTTTTTGAAGTTAAGAGCTAATTAGTTCTAGAAATCGATCGGTAAAGCCGTTTAAAAGTTATTCCAAAAAAACAGTTTTTCAAAATTTTTATTCTTGAGATTTCTCAAAATCTACTCGTTCGAATCAGTTCATATTATCACAAAATCTTTTCCACATTGAGATCTTTAGAACGCCATAAACCGCATCTCAATCGATCAAGACGTTCAAAAGTTAAAAATGCTTACATACTTACACACACACACACACACACACACACACACATACATACATCCGTACCGACGTGCACGTGAAATTAGTCAGAAAAATTAATAGTACCTGGGAACTCAAAACGTCGAGATCTGATGAAAACTTGATTTTCGAAAAACCAGTAATTTCCCTATTTTTAAAGTAAAGTAAAGTTACAGCCTATATACGTCCCACTGCTGGGCACAGGTCTCCCCTCATTTCTGAGAGGGTTTTAGGGCAAGGAAGTGTCCGCCGCGCTGCCCCAATGCGTGTTGGCGAACTTCACATGTCTTCGAAATATTTTTTTTCTTATTCCTCAGACATGCAGGTTTCCTCACGATGTTTTCCTTCACCGCCGAGCACGTGGTATATCAGCACTTAAAATTGCAATTAACAATTTCATTGGTGCCGGCGGGGATCGAACCCGGGTTTCTCGCGTTCTGTTATATTTGCAGAGAGCGCTAACCATCTGAGCTACCACGGCTCACTTCCCTATTTTTGAAAATTTAAATTTCTTAGCGAGAAGTTAAAAATGAGAAACTATAGGTGAAACCTATATTTAAATACTTAAATGCGTTAGGAATTGAAATGAATGTTCCAACTACCCGTAAGCGGATACTGTGAGTGCATGATGTAATATATAGTGATTTATATCTGTAATCGATTATAAATAAAATACAAATATTGCGTACAAAGGCATTCCTAGAATGCACGTAATCAGTCGAATCGATATTTGGTTTACTATGCTTACTCCACAAACACAGCAGCTTGAGCTGCTACTTTAAGAAGGTCTCCTGTGAGAGCTTGGTCTCTCTCCGGTCGTGCTAAACCATTCTAATTAAAATCAGAATGGCAACCATAATACGGCGCGCGAACTGTTCGACCGCGCAGATAACGGGCCACACTTACACCTCATCAACCTAGCGCCGTTACACACTCGCCCACCGGACGGGCGACCCTATCCAAGAGAACTCCTCTCTATATCGATTAGAGAGTCAAGTACGAGACCCACAATGTCGCTGATAGGCCGACTCAGACACCTCAAGATAACCTCCTTTTTTCGTAGTCTTAACCGACTACAAAAAATCTTTTTTACCAACTACGGACTAAAAGCCGAATAAACTAACAATGCCTGAAAGGGCTACCAGGACCGGTCCATGGTGATGGACTGCGAGATCAACCCGGGTAATGGGGGCATACCCCGAGGCCCGAGACCTGCAGGACCCAAGTAGTCCGTGCAGACGACTATACGAACCATAATACAGCTGTAAAGTGGCTCGCCATGTGTTTCCTCTCTAACATATATACATTTATTATCAATAATACACATATGAAGTCACACAGGTGCTGATTGATTTGGATAAATTTAAGGACATTTTGATTTCCAAACTCATAAGATGCTCGGCACAAAGTTGTTTCACGTAATTGTTAATTACGACCAATGTTTGCTACATATTATCGATTTCATTGTTATTATTATGACGTGTGTAAAACAGGGCCGTTAGAAAATAATAATTCAAATTTTAAAGTCTCTCAGAGGACATGTAAAATATATATTACATTTATATATTTATGACCTATATATTTAACTATAATATACCTTTAGCCTCGCAATATATTTTTGATTATTTTGTGTGTATAAAGTGAACACGCATATAAAGTCCACCTGATGGTAAGTGGCTGCGGCAGACATGGATACCGGTAGCCAAGTTCAATCAAATAAGGCTACAGATCGCATACTACGCTACAGTCCATTACAATAGCAGTGCAGGCACTGCTGCTCGGTGGTAGAAATAATCAAAAAGGGGGGTATTTTGTACATGGTGGAGCCGTACTGCAGTTATATTATGTTCGAAATTCGAAAGGGTCGGCTTGGCCGGGGAAGTTCCACGCGCTCTCCGGCGTAAAATAACAGCTTAATGTCTGTTTCGTATGACAAGTGTAAAGAACCGGAAAATCTTTTTATAGATATGAGGTCATCTTGGTCTTCAGGGGTAACAATGCATCTATATTTTGATTCTTAATTGAGGATAAATGTGAACGTCTATAGGTAATATCATCATTTGATTATCACAAACTATCTCAAGCAATAGCATTTTAGCTTTTTTGGAGTAGTTAAATGGAATATTAGAAGTATTGATTTGGATTGAAATATTTAAAAAAAAAAAAAATAGTAATATTTTACTCAATATGAACACAACATATCTAAAGAAATTTCAGTGTTCGTTACTTTTCACGATATTGAAATATAAAACAATAAACTTTAATAGCTGAGACCGGCGTGTACAAATTTAAGTCTACGGGAATTGCACATACTCAAGCCACTTGGAAGCAAGCCAATTCGCCTCAGTATAAAGTGTACTGACGCTTTGTCTACGAATCCTAGGATTGCTCGTTTATCTTAATCTAATTAAGAGACGTTTTTACGGGAAAGACTAGGATTTGAGTCCAGTTATCCAAGTTAGCTTTTATCTGATTTAAGTAAAAAGTAAAATAAGTGAAACACAGTTGTAAGTGGTAGAGCAAAACTGCTGCTATATTATGGTTGCAGCACGAATGGGTCGGCTTGACCAGGGTAGGACCACGCACTCACTGAATACCAGCGTAAAATAGCAGCTTAGTGCTGCTGTGTTTCGTATGGCAAGTGTCATACGAAACAGAACACTGCAACCGGGGACCCTCTTTACTGAAAACGAGGCATTTCATCTTAGACCTCAGGGGTATGAAGGGTAGGACAACGTATCTGCATTTTTATGCTCAGTAGAGGATAAATGTAGAGTCTGCCTTTTCCTTTTAGGTTTTATAGGCGATAATTTATCGATTTATTTTTTAAAAACTAATGTGTACGCTTCCGATGCCATCGATTGTAAGTTTTTCCATAATCAATTAGACTAGAGCCCTGACAAGTGTACACAACCGTCAATCAATCATCAAACGCTTTGCCATTTACTAAACGACCAATTACATTAAAGTATTCATTAGGTCTAATAGTTGTATTTTATATTATATCAGTAACGGACTCTAATAGTGGATAGCGATGTGACGAAGTAATTTTAATATAAATATTTATATAAGTAGTTTCCGTGTAGTGGAAGAATATCCAAACCCCATATTATCCCGTGGGTGTAGTAAGAAGTGATAGAGGAAAACAAACTTGGGGTTGGGTGTCTTCCTAATAACAACTAAAATAACTCGCTTGTAAAGCGTGGCAACTGTGGCAAATATCCCTGCTATGAGTCAATCTACGGGGGAGGCCTACGTAACATTTAACGAAACCACAAATAAAATTTACATAAAATTTATTAAAAAACTGCAATGATAACCTAATTTTTCAACAAATGTTTGAAAGGCTGTATTAAATGAAATAGTAGGTGGACTGAAAGAGAATATGAGACTAAATGTATTTATTAATACAAAGTTCGAATTTGGATGCAGCTATAAAACAGTTATAGTAATCAAATTTTGGCAGATCTTTAACTTCTCATATTACGAGTATATTTTAGCTACATTATTAGATACATTATATCGTCATTTCTTTATTTATGATTTATGTTTACACACATTTTTTTCACAACACCCAACTATAACTTATTGTACATATAAGTAGGTTAAAACTATTGGCTTTCTTAGTTAGTAGAGACCATTTTCTACTCAGGAGTTAGATTGCGTAAATATTTTTTACCCATTCCTTTACCTAAGCAGAGAATCAATCTATTGTTTTGTTGCCGTTTCTAGAGTAGTAATCGGAAATGAAAAATAACAACCAACCTGGACATTTATTTTTGTTTTTGCCTAAACTAAGGGTTTACAACAATTTCTCCAGGGGTCTGTCTTGGTAGATCCATCTTCTTACCTATTTATTAATTAATCAACAAGTCTTGTGTGAACTTGTTGCTTAATCATTGATTTGTTGCAATTTAAATAGTGTGATAAGATAGCATTATTGCTTACTGTGAGAAATTTCATTTGATGGCTTTGTACATACTCGTAATGCAACACGATCCACCGGCAGACCGGAAGGGAGTAGCCGTAGTGGTTTTTCCCTATACAGAAAGGTCTGTCATTTTTGCGGGGAGAAATCTGCGCACACAAAAACAATTGTTTCTCACTACAAAACTTACACGTAACAAATAAAACAATAAACTAACAATTTCACATAAACATAGATAAATTACAGACTCGGATCGGTCACTCTACCGATTTAAATATTGTCTGAGGTGAAAAAATCTGAAACAACCGTCTTTGCTGTAATTTTTAAGTCAAAAACATAGTAAATAGCAATAATATAATTAAAAATACTTATACATGAAAGGTAACGCCATCCTTTTGATATTTGAAGCGGCAGATTTTTTTAAAGCAAGAAACTAAACAATTCGGTAATATTTAGTAAAACTTAAGCAGGGCTACAACCAGTTTTATTGTACGCATAGGACCGCATGGATTTATACTTTGACAGAGGTGGACGCCTACGCATGATTACTCCCTTCAGATACGCCGGTAGCCCGTTGTACTCTTTGGCTTGGTAACAAAGTTGCTAAGTGTTTGGCTTCAGTGTTGCGGACTGTGATTTCGAATCCCGCACGGAACAATTACTTGTATGGCCTACAAATAATTGTTTTAAGTACATGTTTGTTCTCGTGAAATTATGAAAAACAAATATACGATACCGGAGAAATTTCTCATATAATGTTCTAAATATATTATACTACCCTTTTAGTTTTTATTGCATGTCTTAAGCGCAAAGCGCGTAGTTATGTTGTATCAACTTTATGTTATGTGAAATCGTACCTAACTATCAGATTGAACTATAAAAGATATACAAAACACCTTGTCAGAAAGTTAAATAATTGTTGAAATTATTTTGTTTTAAATCGATTAATTGCTATTTTTATATGTTTTAAAGTTGTTTTAGTGGCCTAATGTGGTTATTTATAAAGGTCGCATTGAGGGATAAGCACGATTACTTTCGAAAATATTAATTAATTATACAGCTCAATCTATTTTCTAATCTCTTCATCTTTCATATGAGAAGCCATGGAATGTAAATGGCTGATTAATTTAGTTCTGTTTAGTAGCAATTTTTTTTTCTGCTGAGAATTTCCGAAACTTTCGGTGCTTTATTATTTTTATAATCACATATTTTCATTACAATACACTGTTTTTTATTTGTAGGATAGGGTGACAAATGAGCACACAGTCCACTCGATGGTAAGCGGCTGCTATGGCCCCTAGACATCTACATCTATCCTCGATTACGAATCAAAATGTAGATGCGTCACCCGTGAGAACTATGATGGAATGCCTCATTTCCAGTAAAAAGGATCTTCGGTTCTCTACACTCACCATACGAAACCCATTTGTGCAACAACTATACTACTAATATAACTGCAGCATGGCTCTACCACGTATAAAATTTTGTGTAGAGGGGTTGCTGTGTTTAGAGTTTAGGTTTAAATAGGTTAAGAAATTCCGATATATTGATTACACGATGATTTTAATACATTTTAGAGCCACGCTGCAGCTATATTATGTTGTAACACGAATGGGTGGCTTGAACGAGGAAGCTCTACGCTCTCACAGAACACCAGCGTAAAATAGCAGCTTAATACTGCTGTGTTTCGTTCGGTGAGTGTAGAGATCTGGAAATCCTTTTTACTAGAAACTAGGCATTCCATCTTAGTCCTCAGGGGTGACAACGCATCTGCTTTTTGATTCTTAATCGAGGATAAATGTAGACGTCTATGAGCCACAGCATCCCCTTACCATTAGGAGGACTGTGTGCTCGTTTGTCGTACAAAGAAGGCTAGATAAATAATCACGTCATAAATGTCGTCGTAGATTATTTACTTATGATTGAAACAAATGTGAAACACGTCGTGCACGTAGCGGAACAAATATCAGTGCATCAGGGTAACTCAATTTAGTAAGCAACTGCACTTATTTTCGGACTGATGGATGGTGATAAAGTTCGCTGGAGCGGCGCCAGCCATCCTTTTGGTATTAACCTGTGATAAAGTACCGACCCTGAAGGTTTATCGTAAAATATTAAGCGTCCCTTGTTTATTTTAGACGCAGAATAATGCCATATTTGCAGATAATCCGTTTACACTATTTTCTTAGTCCTCAAATACCTCGAATCACCTTGATCGATATCGTTGATAATATTCCTATAAAAGTCGAACACCACCACAAGTAAACCACGTGGTAGAGCGACAGCATTTCACTGCTGCATTTAGTATGGTAAGTATTTAGAACCGGATACCATTTTCGCAGTTTTATTTTGCCTTACCCTCTGAGAATGACCACGCATCTGCATTTGATTTTGACGTTTATTATCCACGAGCATACAGTCCGTCTGATGGTAAGTAGTCAATTTAGCCCGTAGCGTGGTACTATTACTTATTCTGTGCCCATAGACACTTAATATTATATACCAATTAGAACCAAAATGGAGATACATTCTCTCTCCCTCACAACACTTCAAGGTAAAATGCTATAAAATCGTTATCAGATACGATAAGGACAAATGATTACACAGTCCCCCTGACGATAAAAAAATTACGTGGCCCATCCATAGCTAACTACAACTATCCTCGATTAAATATCAAAATGCGGATGCGTTGTCACCCCAGAGGACTAAGATGGAATGCCCTGTTTTTAGTAAAAATGGTCTCCAGTACTCGCTCTTCACATGATGTCTCTCCGGTCTCGGAAAGCAATTCGAAATTCAGTCTAGAGGACATAATCTGTTTTTGATATATGTGTTGATATTGAATGAAATAGAATGAATGAATGAAATAGAATAGATGTTGATGTTTTTGAAAGTGGTAGAGCCATGCTGCAGTTATATTAGTAGTATACACATAGCATACGAATGACAGCGTGGTATTGCCTCGGTTGCAGCGTGGCTCCACAAATTTTTAGTGTCTGTCGTTAATATCGAAATAATCCAGAAATTTCTTTTCATAGAATGGGTTAGTAATTACAAAAAGAACTTATAAGCTAGGGTTAGTAAATAAATACAATTTAAAAGGTTACATACTATATTTCTAGGTTTATAGTTGTGTTTATAGTTACAAACCACTGTGTTATGAAATAAAGATTTTTTGATTTTTTTGATTTTTTGATTTGATTTGAATATTACTATACACTATCTACTTTACATTTACCAGAGCAGGTCTCAATCTTATGCATACCACTGTTTTTCTTGGTATTACTATTGACGCGAAGCTTCAATGGGGCCTATATCTAAATTAGCAGGCAGATTTAGTTCTGCAGCATATGCTGTAAGAAACATTAGAAGTCTCACCAATGTTAAGTCAGTTCGATTAGCTTAATTTAGATAATTTCATAACGTAATGTCTTATGGAATCTTGCTATGGGGTAATGCAATTGACATTGAAGTCATATTGGTTTTGCAAAAGAGACGGGCGATTTATAACTCAAATTATAATGAGTCCCATAGCGAAATTTTTAAAGAAATGAACATATTAAAATCGCAATATATTTATGAAAATGTAATGTCTGTACATAAAAAAATAAATAGCCTTTTAAGAATAAAGATGTTTATTCTTTAAACATTAGGAACAAACATAAGCCTGCCAGTTACTAGACTCAACAGAATCAGTAATTCATTTATGGTGCAATGTATTATACGCTTCTACAACAAAATCCCAGAAAATGTACAAAATGTGTCATTAAACAAATTTAAATGTTTTAGTAAGAAATTTTACAAAAAGGGTTATTATAATCTCAAAGAATACATAAATAGAATAGCCCCCGGGAATGAGGTGTACGCCATCATATTTGTTCGATGAAAATTCGTTTAAAAACGTGTACTAAATAAATTACTGTGAAATGAAATATGTTCTTAAAAAAGCCCCGCTGGTTTCTTGCTGGTTCTTTCTGGGACAAAGGGTTTTTTTCGAACCAGTGGCAAATAAAAATGACTTCCAAAAATCTATATTGAATAAAAATTATTCATTTTATTTCACTTCTTTCATCACACTAATTCTATTGTGACCTTGCAATTACTATGGGGCAAGGGAATATGACCACCTGACCCACCCATAGAATACAGCTATTTTGATCGATTGCAATGTTATCTTTACAATTTTTTTAAAAAAAATATTCATTTCTTTTTTATACTTTTTATCACTATGTGTTTGTATACTATGTAGTCATGAATTGACGGACCGAATCACGCGAATTTCAACTTTCCGGTGGAAAAATAAGACTTTTACTAGTATCCCAACCTATACCAGCTCCTAATGGCAACACTATACATACATCAGTTTCTTGTTATTGTGAATTTCTATCCTCTAGACTCTAGAATTAGAAAAAAATATTTAAAACCCAAGCACGCACTAAGGGTGGGTAAATATACAGCAGGGTAGAGTTGTACATAGAAGAAACGTCAACTTCATATAATTTTGATCGAAGGACACTTACAGTTACAGTACAAGACATTAGTTGACGCTTCCTCTGTGTTTGTTTACCATGTAGATGTTTAAAGATTTGATTGCTTCGTTTTAATTGTTTATTGTCATAAGTTATCATTATTAAAAAAATTGCAACTTAAGAAACAAAAAAACATATATATTAAGCCAGATAATATCGTTCTAATTATGAATTATTATTTATTTATTTAATATAATTTCAAATGCATTCGTTCACATCACTCTTAATTAATAATGATCTATTACGGCCATTATTCTTAATGAATGATAGCAAAGTTTTGGATGTATCAGTTTGTAATTCTTTCACGGCAATAAGAGGATAAATACCTATTGCTATAAAAATAATGTATTCTCTTGTTAAAACACTTTACCTATTTCGCCATCAGAGTTATGACAGCGATATTAGGCTTTTTTTTAAATTTACAACTAATTTACTAAATCGTACAGAATTTTTTTGACATACAAGTGATACTGTGAGGTAACTGATAAAATACTTATATTTTTCTCTGTAGAATGTTATAACTTGCATGGGTATGTTTCTACTATCTACACCAAATTGTGTTGGTTTTCAACTATGATTGTACTAGTCCGTAAACCAAGCCATGCTCACTTTGAATCGCGCAATACCAACCTTCCGTCCGCCAAACCGTGATGTAATTCGATCAGAATTATGTAAACATGTCTACCTATGAAAAAACTATTTTTCGTTTTAAACAAAACCAAAGATACTATGCAATAGATATTAGTATCAAAGACAAAGATATGCTCTTTTATTTTAAACCATAACCTGGCAATGTTTCTTAGAAAAAAAAAAAGAAATCACTCTGAACTTCCGGCGTTCCACGTGTCACTTTGATGAAGGTGCTCCGTCTTTTTTATAGAATTTTATATTTGTGTCTGGACTAAAAACGAAAGTATTATACTTTTTACATTTCTTGTAATATAGTAAACACGTAGATATATAATTTGTGGTATAAAAAGTGAAAAGTAAATTGCCAAAAGTACTTCAAACTTCGGAAGGCCTAGTTTGGAGGTTGGTTCATAAATGTGTTATTTATCAAATTCTCATTTATTTTTTGTGTAAAATGTAAGTAAAAATAGTTTTCTTACATATTTTAAATAACTTGACGTTGTATTTATTTCAAATTCACACGAAGATATTTTTGAAATATTGTTCGAAATGTCATACAGATAAAATAAAATTATTTTTTTTTAATTTTTTTATATTTTAATATTTTGGTATGAGTAACAAATGGAAACACATAAAACATAAAAATATACATATTTCCAAACAATTTGATATAAATTTCTCCAAAAACAAAAGTGTAGAATTCAAATTAGTAGTAATTTTGTCACTAAAATTGAAGTATATACTACTACTATGCTATACAGGGTAATTTACGTATTTTATTACAATTTCTAGCAACCAAAAATAATTTTATTCGATAGTTTATACATTCAACAAGAATTCCTGTAAGTTTTATCCATAAATATTCTCTCAAAGTGAAAATATAGCAAAATTTGCAATATAGCAAAAAATTTTCTAATTTACAAATTTTCCCGCCAAAAAGGTCCCGAGGGAACGGGAGTATAACATGTCGCGCGCTGTCAGAGCGAAGAGGCTAGTATAATAGTTTTTTTTTCATCCTATACCACCATATAACACATATAACACCAGTAAAAACCGTTTAACATCACAATATGAACCCAAATCGTAATGGGAAGAACATTAACTTTTCCTTCCTTTAGCAACCTATAATAGACATATTGTATATTAGACAAGGGTTTAATGATTATTTTTATGCTTTACATACATAAATACCTCCCTAACAGCACTGCCGTAGCACGGTAAGTTTTGGTGAAACCGATGGACAGTTTTCGAAGGAGATCTTACATATCAGTTGTTTATGAGGGTGAGAATTTGTTTTGAAGTCGATTTTTATTTAACAAGTTAATCAATTTATGAAGTCTGGAAGGTTATTCCTTCTTGTGTATTCAGTATTTTAAGATTGTGGCATTTTATGCATTTATATTTTATCTAATGCATCAACTTTTGCTTATCTATTAACTTAAGGTAACAAACTTAAAGACGATTTTCCTATGGGTTTAGGAATTTGATTTATTAATTTTGACGGATTATTTGCACACGAGAGAATTAAAAACCGTGAGATGTAAATTATAAGGAAAAAAAGATATACATATATTGTTACGAGCTTGTGGTTCGTGACAATAAAAATTGCCGATAAAATTACCTAAATTAACGCTTTAATTTCCTTTACACAAATTAAAACTTAAAACACTAAAAAAATAAACACACTAATTCACTTAATTCCGCTCCGAAGCTTCGCTTGTGTCGCCGAGTTCAACTCTGCCCCGATCGCATCTTGCAGCGCCTATTTATTTAAATTAGCAAAGAAACATCTCGAATATTCAGGTAAATGCGCGCAAAGGGATGAGTGTGCGAGTATAGACTTTCCAGAAACTTAGTTCTTCGGATGGCGCTGTCGGTTGAGAGATCTGTGATGTCATTTTCTGCAACGCCCTACTCGCTCTCGTTCCTGACACTAGATGGCGGTAGTTGCAACAATTATATTCCACGTCATTTTAATTTTATTTTTAGCGATCTTAACCTTATTGTTAATATGTAAAGTTTTGGCTGTGGAACACACCATTTTAAACATTTTAGAATAATTTTTGATACTTTCTCTATTAACATCGGAAAGATTATATGAAATTTCATAGTAAAGTTAAAAAAAAAGACGTGTGGCACTCGGGGACTGCCGCGGTAAAGCTATTGCATAGCATTTTGTATCAACTTATGCAATTATAATTATTTATTTATTTTATTTATGCAGTATTTCGCAAAGTCGTCATATCAGTAATTAGCAAAGAAGCATCCCGAATATTCAAGTAAATACGCGCAAAGGGACGAGTGTGCGAGTATAGATTTTCTAGAAACTTAGTTCTTCGGATGGCGCTGTTGGTTGAGAGATTTGTGATGTCATTTTCTGCAAAGCTCCCCTCGCTCTCGTTCCTGACACTAGATGGCGCTAGTTGCAACACTGCCCCCTCCTAAGACATGCTCGTCCCGAGCATTATCGGTCCCATAGTAACGCGCCAAGCGATCCACATGGACGATCTTAGGAGTCCCTCTTGTGCCTTTCTGTATCCGGTAGGTCACATCGTTGATCCTGGTTACAATCCGGTACGGGCCGTCTCATTTAGCTTGAAGCTTAGGAGATTTCCCTTTGCTGCGGACTGGATTATGCAACCACACTAATGAACCTTCGTTGAACCCTTTATTGATCATTTTGCGGTCGTACCGGGTTTTCATTTTCTCAGACATTTGCTGGCCCGATTGTCTGACGTGCTCATAAATGTCATTCATTTTGTTCCGCAAGTCATTTGCATAATCGGTTACACTGCGTGGGGCATCAGGTGGTATCCCGGTGATCGGGTCTGCAGGCAGCCGTAATTCTCTTCCAAAGTTTGCGAAAGCTGGTGTCACTGCTGTACTTTCGTGAACAGAACTTCGATATGACAACAAAACGGTTGTATGTGCTTGTCCTAATCTCGTTGCCGATTGTCTACAACTTTCGCTAGGTACCTCTCCAATGTCTGATTAAATCGTTCTACCATTCCATCAGATTGCGGGTGATAAGACGTCGTTCTTGTTTTATGAGTACCCATAACTCGGCAAGTTTCCTGGAATATTTGAGACTCAAAATTCCTTCCTTGATCGCTGTGAATCTCTAAAGGTACTCCAAAACGACAGAAGACTTCATGAACCAGTTTATCTGCAACTGTTGAAGCTTCTTGATTTGGAATGGCGAAGACTTCTGGCCACTTAGTGAAGTAATCCATCACAACCATGAAATACTTGTTACCGCTTTCACTCTCCGGAAACGGCCCCACCACGTCAATGGCTATTCTCTCCCATGGTGCACCAACATTGTACAACTTCAATGCACCTCTACTACGAGTCTGAGGTCCCTTTACAGCCACACAACTTGTACATTTACGACACCAGTCCTCGACATCGTTTCGACAGTGGACCCAATAAAACCGTTCTCGGATCTTCAGTAGAGTTCGTTTAACTCCCAGATGGCCTCCGGAACAATGATTATGGTACAGCTGTAGAACATCCGGTACTTTAGCTTTAGGGACAACCATTTGCAAATGACAGCTGTCTCCCCTAATATTTTCCCATTTACAGCACAGAACTCCATCCTGAAGCAGCAAACTGTCCCACTGGGCCCAATAGCTTTTAGTGGTCGAACTCATTGCTGAGACGTCGCTCCACTTAGGCTTGGGAGCACTGGCCTTTATCCATTCCAGAATCGGCTTGATGTCCGGATCTTCCTGCTGTGCATGTTGTAAGCTGTCCTTCCTTTCGTTGCCGAGGTGGTACGTCCTGACCATCCTCACGGATACCTCTTCCTTACTCTCTTGCCTAGTACAATGGTTGCAATCTTCAGGACAAGGTCTTCTTGACAATGCATCTGCGTTGCCGTGAGATTTTCCGCTGCGATGTTTGATTTTAAAGTTGTATTCCTGCAGTAGTTCAATCCACCTCGCAACTTGTCCTACTGGATTTTTAAACTGCAATAGCTATTTTAGTGCAGCATGGTCAGTTCTTAAGTGAAATTTTCGTCCCAGAATATATTTGCTA
Source organism: Parnassius smintheus behrii (assembly GCA_036936625.1). Classification (NCBI taxonomy): domain Eukaryota; kingdom Metazoa; phylum Arthropoda; class Insecta; order Lepidoptera; family Papilionidae; genus Parnassius; species Parnassius smintheus. Next base: position 5,499,389 of record JAUPFT010000012.1, read on the forward strand.
AAATGCTGCAACGACTTTACCACAGCGAGCAATTCGCGTCTTGTGAAACAATAGTTCCTTTCCGGTTTTGACAACGACTTGCTGAAGTACGCTATCACGACCTCTTGGTCACCATTCCGTTGAGACAACACACCGCCAAGTCCTATATCACTTGCGTCTGTGTCAACTATAAATTCTTTGCTTACATCAGGGTATCCCAAAATAGCTGTTTTGCACAGACGGTCCTTGAGCTCCTGGAATGCGATATTACAACTTTCATCCCAGCAGAAATGTCGCTTCTCCTCGGTTAGCTTGTTGCAGAGGTTTGGCTATATCTGCAAAGTTCTTCACAAATCGCCGATAATAGGAGCACAAACCCAAAAATGCTCTAACCTGCGTCTTGTATTTTGGAACCGGCCAACCCTTGACAGCGGCGATTTTCTCCGGATCCGTGCGGATACCTTCTTCCGACACTACATACCCTAAAAAGTTAACTTGTCGTTTGAATAGTGAACATTTCTTCGGACTCAACTTGAGGTTGGCACTCTAAATCTTCATGAGCACGCTTTCCAGGTTCTGAAGGTGTTCCTCAAACGTACGGCCCACGATGATGATGTCATCCAAGTAGACCAGACAGGCATCGCCAATTAGCCCAGTAAGTACAAGCTCCATCAGCCTTTCAAACGTTGCTGGAGCATTGCACAACCCAAACGGCATTACTTTAAATTGCCACAGACCCTTTCCCGTCGAGAACGCAGTTTTCTCCTTGTCCTTAGGGTCAATTTTAACTTGCCAGTAGCCACTTTTTAGATCCAGCGTGCTAAACCACTTTACTCCTGTAACCATGTCCAGCGTGTCATCAATTCTTGGCAAAGGATAGCTGTACTTCTTCGTAACGTCATTCAGACGGCGGTAGTCAACACAAAACCGCATGCTGCCATCCTTCTTCTTTACCAGCACCACTGATGAACACCATGGACTAGAGGAAGGTTCAATAACACCATCCTTCACCATTTCTTCAATCATGGATTCCACTTCCTTTTCACGTGCTACCGGCAATCTTCTTGGCCGCTGACGGATAGGCAATTCTTCTCCTGTGTTTATTTTGTGTTGAACTAAGCCAGTCTTTCCTATGTCAGCATCGTTTGATGAGAATACATCGGCGTACTTGAGTAACAACTTCTTCGCCTTGACCAATTCGTTCAGGGAGAGAACACTGCGACAGTCTTCCTAAAGTGTGGTCACTCTCGTTTCTGCATCCTTGCTGGGGGTCCCAGTCGATAGATATTGGCACCGACGTAACCAATCCACTTCCTCTACTCTACCAATCAGTGTGCCTTTTTCTATAATCGGTTTCCGGTCGCAAAGGTTCAGCACACGTACTCCTGAGATGTCTGTGGTCCTGACCAAGGTTCGAGCTACTTTCCATGGAAGGTCATTGTTTACCCTTTCCACAAGTGCACAACGGTGAGCTTGCCCATCGTTTCGAGGAGGACTAACCGGAACAATCGTTTCCGATCTAGGCGGAAGAACAATCTTCCTAATGCTGTACACGTTCCCTGGTAACGCACCTTCCATAAAAAGTTCCTCCTGTTCACATTTCAAAACACCTTGCTTAACGTCGATCTCACAACAATTATTCCTCATAAAGTCTAGGCCTAGGATGCAGTCGTCCATTATATCAGCCACGATGACATTATGCAGTAGATCACGTTGCCTAGCTTCAACTCCATCTCCTTCTCTCCACGGACGGGTATACGCTGACCGGCGGCTGTTACCAAATTTATGCGTTCTCGGTTGTATGCGGAGTCCCCAAGGAACTGACTTATAAGTTGAGAACTAACCACCGTACGAGAGGCTCCAGTGTCTATGGTCAGTTTACACGGCATTCCGTTGACGTCGCCCTTGATGTTTAGACTGTTCCCATTATGGGTTTGTGAGATCAAGATCCTTGGGGCTCTTTTAACATCAGCCAGCACCCGCCCCGCAGTTCTGGCTTTTACTCGTTTCCCTGCTGCTGCTGGGTGGTGCTGTTGGCCGCACTACCCTCCTGAGATCGTTCACCGTCCCTTTCTAGGGTTCGCTTAGGGCAGCTGGATAGAAGATGGCCCTTTTCCCCACAGCCATAGCACTTAGGGCTGTATCCTCTTGCGGTTGCGGTCGCGAACTGTAGCTGCTGCAACCTCCCTGACGCGATGGGAACGATGATCCTGCCGCACGGCTTCTATCTCTAGTGCATGGGCCAAGGCGTCCTTAAGCGTCTCGTGGTGCCCGAGCCTCACAGCAGCTCTGACTTCCAGGTCACGGATGCCGTCGATGAATGTCTGCACCAGGTTCCCTTCAATGAGCGCAGGTACAGACCGGTATGCTTTTCCCACCAGCTTCTCCACCTCTAGAGCCCACTGCTGCAGGTTTTCGTTGATGCGCTGCACGCGATCTTTAAGCTGCGCACGAAAGACGTGTTCCAGGTGAGCGTCGCCATATCTCGCCTCCAATGCCTCAAGGAGTTGCTCGTAAGTCACTTCCTCACCGAGAGCTTCCAGAACTGTTAAGGCCTGGTCGCGTAGGCCTAGTGTGAGAGCGGTCATGGCCTGACTTTTATTCCAGCCGTTCGCTTTCATAACAGCCCCAAACTGGATTTTGTGGGCTGACCAGGAAGAAGTCCCGTCGAACGGTGGCACCTTGAACCCACGTAGCGAAGGTGCTGAAGCTACTATGGGAGCTGTAGTTCCATTCCCAAGTTTGAGTTCATCCAGCGTTTTCTTAACTTGGTTGATTTGGGTCTCAGCTTCCGACAGGCGGTTATCATGTTGAGCAACCTTATGCTTCACCTCCCTTATCTCTTTCCCGAAGGTAGCGTGAAGGTCCTTCATGAGAATCATCCGTTCCTCCTGTCGGCGGGCCTGTTCTGCCTGTCCGCCCCGTAGCTGCTCTTCCAACCGACGGACCTGTTCCTCCTGTCGGCGAGCCTGTTCCGCCTGCTGATCTACTAACCGACGGGTCTGTTCATCCTGTCCGCTCTGCAGCTGCTCTTTCAACTGACGGACTTGTTCCTCCTATCGGCGAGCCTGTTCTTCCTGCTGCTCTTTCAACAGACGGGCCTGTTCCTCTCGTTGCTCTTTCAACCAACGGGCCTGTTCCTCCTGTCGGCGAGCCTGCTCCTGCAGCATCACCATCAGAGCACCTAAGTCAGGTGCTACAGATGTAGGGGCTACTGACGGGCCTGCAGCCGGTGGCTGGCCCTCCGAAGTCTGCGGCGTTACACCACCAAATCTTCTTTGGTCCGTCTCCTGCTGGCGTTGACTGCGGGTACGGACACCCTCCGTTTCCTCCTTAGGTAAAATCGGCATGATTTTATCCCACTTTTGACACCAATTGTCACGAGCTGGAGGTTCGTGACAATAAAAATTGCCGATAAAATTACCTAAATTAACACTTTAATTTACTTTACACAAATTAAAGTTAAAAACACTAATAATTAAACACACTAATTCACTTAATTCCTTTCCGAAGCTTCGCTTGTGTCGCCGAGTTCAACTCTGCCCCGATCGCATCTTGCAGCGCCTATTTATTTAAATTAGCAAAGAAGCATCCCGAATATTCAAGTAAATGCGCGCAAAGGGGCGAGTGTGCGAGTATAGATTTTCTAGAAACTTAGTTCTTCGGATGGCGCTGTTGGTTGAGAGATTTGTGATGTCATTTTCTGCAAAGCTCCCCTCGCTCTCATTCCTGACACTAGATGGCGCTAGTTGCAACAGTTATATTCCACGTCATTTTAATTTTATTTTTAGCGATCTTAACCTTATTGTTAATATGTAAAGTTTTGGCTGTGGAACACACCATTTTAAACATTTTAGAATAATTTTTGATACTTTCTCTATTAACATCGGAAAGATTATATGAAATTTCATAGTAAAGTTAAAAAAAAAACATGTGTGGCACTCGGGGACTGCCGCGGTAAAGCTATTACATAGCATTTTGTATCAACTTATGCAATTATAATTATTTATTTATTTTATTTATGCAGTATTTCTTTTTCTTTGATATTAATTCAAGTTTCACTTTTTGAGCGTGGTGACCGATAAGAAAACAAATTTTTTTCTTTTATTAAATAAATAAATAATAAATGCACTTTTTTCATTCATATTCAAAACACTTTATACACAAATTTCACAAGTACATCTATTCACTGTTTTACATAAATACCTGTACACCTATATACTTTCTCATAAACAGCTGCTTATGCATTCGTCCGATTTCGGAGCAGCTCGTCTCGATTCGTGCGAGCTTCGTAGAGTCGTACAATACGTCTAGTTGCACGCACACAAAAACCGTGTCGAAGACTGCCGAAAAGAAACGACGTTAGACAATGCACGGCCTTCAAGCCACACCTCCGTGCCCGTCGGAGTGGGGAGCGTGAGGTTTTTTCGTTACGGAATTTCTGGATTCGGTCCCCGCGCTCAAGGCCCGCGATAGAAGCTATGCAATAGCTTAAAATCTTCGTATGCTCTTGTGAATTCCTACTATCGCCCATTCATTAAATGCGCGAATGTTACTGAAGAATATTTAAGAAGTAAATATTTTATTAAATTCCTTGCTTATAAGGGTAATTCATACTCCATATAAATAGTCTAAATCGTTCGCGTAAGTAAGCGATGGAAGGGTTTTTTTATCATATTACTTCTAAATCTCTACAGGCGTTTTACATTAATCGGAACAAACACAATTTTCTTATATTCCTGTTTTTTGAGCACGTACCCAGCAATACCTGTAGCTTCAAAGAATAAAATATTAAGTTTTATGATTCGAACAATGCGGAAATTTCAATACTGATGGAAGAAGCTTCCAGGAAATTGATATTTAAGTCTCCGCATACTACAAGAGATTTATTCTGTTTATTAAGCTTAACTAAATCTTCTTCCATATTTTTCAAAGCTTACATACCTCGAACATGGGGGTCTATAAACACTGACAACATAGAGGTGTTCTACAGTTCTACAGTGCGCTCAACAGAGAGGCTCACAATATCTTCACGTTATTTATATTATATGACTTTATTAGCTTATATTTAGGAGTGGCTCCTCCACGTAATTTAGTATCTCTATTGAAAGAACTAGCCACCTGGTTATTATTGAAATTAAATATGGAGTTTTAATCATTCAACCACTGTTAAGTACTACAAAATATGTATATGGTTACTATTAAATAAATTCCTGGTTCATTTTTATCGTTGTTATTTTATGAAATTACACAGTTAGAATTGGTGAGCTAAGTCTATTCTAAGTTATTTAAATTATCTTTGCTAGAGTATACCTCTTTTGTCTAATTATTCAATTTAAGTTACTTGGAACTAATTCCAAATCATTTATAAAACTATTTTGCTGCTCTATGCATACATATTATTCTTTATTTATTTAACTTCATTTATTTCATTTATACCATATTTCATTTAGACCACATTCTAGTTGGCTAACCATTATTTATTTTTCATTCTACCCATAGCATTTTAGCTATTCCTTATTAGATAATAATTATTTTTATAGAAAGGAGGGGAGGGGGGGGGGGAAGGACCATGCTGTTTATCTGATGTTAAGTGACTACCGCCACCCATGAACAACGACAGCACTAGGGGAATTGTAGGTGCGTTGCTCTTTCCTTAAAGGCCCCTAATGCCTGAACTTAATAACGTATCTCTGTTTTAAGATTAAAAACAATCCAAGATTGTACCATATACAAAGACCGATCCAAATCCACATCCCTTAACCCGTAAACCAAGCCATGCTCACTTTGGATCGCGCAATACCAACCTTACGTCCGCCAAGTAGTGATCGAATTAGATCAGAATTATGTAAACATGTCTACCTATGAAAAAACTATTTTTTCGTTTTAAACAAAACCAAAGACACTATGCAATAGATATTAGTATCAAAGACAAAGATATGCTCTTTTATTTTAAACCATAACCTGGCAATGTTTCTTAGAAAAAAAAAAAGAAATCACTCTGAACTTCCGGCGTTCCACGTGTCACTTTGATGAAGGTGCTCCGTCTTTTTTATAGAATTTTATATTTGTGTCTGGACTAAAAACGAAAGTATTATACTTTTTTATATTCCTTGTAATATAGTAAACACGTAGATATGTAATTTGTGGTATAAAAAGTGAAAAGTAAATTGCCAAAAGTACTTCAAATTCCGGAAAGCCCGTTTTGGCAGGTGGGTTATAAATGTGTTATTTTTCAAATTCTCATTTATTTTTAGTGTAAAATGTAAGTAAAAATAGTTTTCGTATATATTTCAAATAACATGACGTTGTATTTATTTCAAATTCACACAAACATATTTTAGAAATATTGTTCGAAATGTCACAGATAAAATATTATTTTATTTTTTTTAATTTTTTAATATTTTAATATTTTGGTATGAGTAACGAATGGAAACACATAAAACATAAAAATATACATATTTCCAAACAATTTGATATAAATTTCTCCAAAAACAAAATTGTAGAATTCAAATTAGTAGTAATTTTGTCACTAAAATTGTAGTATATACTACTACTATGCTATACAGGGTAATTTACGTATTTTATTACAATTTCTAGCAACCAAAAATAATTTTATTCGATAGTTTATACATTCAACAAGAATTCCTGTAAGTTTTATCCATAAATATTGTCTCACAGTGAAAATATAGCAAAATTTGCAATATAGCAAAAAATTTTCTAATTTACAAATTTTCCCGCCAAAAAGGTCCCGAGGGAACGGGAGTATAACATGTCGCGCGCTGTCAGAGCGAAGAGGCAAGCCCAATCTTTTGTTTGCGGCGATCGCAGTCGATCCAAACATCTGCTTGGATCGATCCGTTTCCTCTCGACTGTTTCGTTTTAGGCATAGAGACTATTGCTTCATTCAAATAGTGTATTAATATAATAACATAAAATGTAATTTTAAATTTATTACTATTGACTCTAATTACAAGTTACTACATTAACTCCCTTTTTCTCCCAAAAATTATAAAATGATTATATTTTTATTTAAATCAATGTAACTAAAGTTAGAAAACAATCACGTAATGGAACGCCGCCGGTCAGTAGCGGCCGTCGCTAGCGTCATCGCTCATCGCGTCGGTCAAAAAAAATTATCATGTTACACTGCTTTGGTTCGATCATTTGTATTCGTGATTCGTGTATATGTTATAAGGTCAGGTGGGGTAAGAGGGACATACTTTATTTTCAGTAAAATATTTTGACTGCTAGGAAGAACAGATAAAGTCTTTTAAGATCTTTGAACCAAACAAAACTTGCATTTATGTATTAGCTTCACATGTGCAAAATGTCATGACGCTAGTATCTGTTTTTACTACGATATTGACGTAAATGTCAAGATTAAGTAAACGTTCCTCTTCCCCCTCACATCTGTCTGAAACCTGAGTTCTCCAATTCAGCGTGCTGTCGATGTGAAGGCCAAGATTTCTAACAGAATTACTGAAAGGAATTGTAGTATTATCATAGTAAATAGGAGGTAAGTCTGTCAGATTAATCTTAGCCAGCATGCTTAAGCTACCCACCAGTATAGCTTGGCATTTCAAAGGATTACCAAAACTCCATAACGAGTAGACCAATCCTTGATAGCTGCTAAGTTGCCGTTAAGGTTTTCGATCCCATTATAGATATCCCCAATCTCAGTTTGCACATAAAGCTGAAGGTCATCGGCATATAAATGGTACGAGCAGTCGATGATGGAGGTAATAAAGTTTATAAAAATTGAAAACATTATAGGAGAAAGAATACCACCTTGCGGCACACTAGCATCCACATCAGCCCAAGCTGAGGACTATTGCCCCACACTGACTGACTGCTGTCGACCGCGAAGATAAGATGCAAACCAATCCAATTCAGTAGGGCCAAAATTCAGATGAGACAGTATGGAAAGAAGGATTTCATGATCAACTGTGTTGAAAGCATTTGAGAAATCAACTAGTACCAGTACTGTTATTTTTTTTCTTCCATGCCTTGTTTAATATTAGCAATAACATTAATTAATGCAGTAGTGGTACTATAACCAGGAAGAAATCTAGACTGATATATACTCAGTAGGTTATGTTTCGAAATAAAAGTAGAAATTTGTTTGTAAACACAGGATTCTAAAATTTTGGAAAGAAAGGGTAGAATGGATATTGGACGAAAATGATTGGGATGATTGGGAGTAGGAACTTTTGGGAGAGGCTTTACAAAAGCCCTCTTCCAAAGATTAGGATACTGACCTGAACCAAGGGGGAAATTGATTATATGGGAAATTGCCGGGAGAAGGTGCTCTAGTATAAATACAACCATATGTCTACTAATCTCGTCGTAACCCACGGCTTTGGACTGGATTGCTAAAATCGACTTTTTGACATCATCCTGAGAAACAGGAGAAAAATTAAAGGTAGGAATGTTAGGAATTTGCATATAAGCAATGGAAGCCATAGTTTGGGAACGAATTGTAGGGTTCAGTGCTTTTACAGAAGCGAAATGTTGGTTGATTTCATCAAGTGACACAGAAGGACCACAATCCAACGTAGCTGGTCTACAAAGACCGAAAGATTTTAGGAATTTCCACACTAAAACTGGAGAAGAATTATTAATACAGTTATGGAAATATCAGCGTTTAGCTGCACGTACCATCTGATTACACCTATTCCTGGCTGCTTTAAAATATGTCCAATTTTCTTCAGTTCGATCTCTCTTGAAACGAAGAAAAGCAAGATTTCGTCTAGTCATTGCCATCTTTACGCCCTCTGTCATCCAAGGGGCAGGGGGACGCTTCAATCTAACCTTGTGAACAGGAGCATGAGCATCATAAAGGCTAAGAATATTGTGGTTAAGGATAGTGACTTTATCGTCAACAGTAGATGCTGCTATTAAGGAGGCTAGATCAAGATTAAGAGCGTCATTCCTAAGCTTGTCAAAGTCTATTTTAGAAAAACTGCGAAGTTGCATTACAGTAGGGGAATATTTAGGAGGTTTAAGCTTATACGATACATAAATTAAGTCGTGGCGTGAGAAACCCAAAGCGGGTAACTGTCCATGCATCATCACATGTTCAGGAGAAGCAGCAAGGATTAGATCAATCAATGAGTCATCGGTTCCGATATTATGATGAGTAGCCTTTAAGGGGAGAATAGAAAGAATCTTCATCACTTGAATCAGATAACTGAGCTGACATTTCCAAACCACTGTCAATGTCACTAAATAGTAATTTTAAATCCATTTTCGCGCAAATAAAATAAAACAAAATACGTAATCGCTTGGAACTCGAAGAATTAATCCTAGGTTTTTCTCGGATTGCGAATTTGGATTGTTTACACCGATCGAACTAAAGGTTAAAATTAACAGATAGGTTATTAATACACATTGTCATTCGCCCACAGAGGTGTATCTTTTTTTGTAATCCGACCTCTCGAGGATAGCTTGCTTCTACAGATTGTAATTTTAATCCCTGGATTGGTTGTTGGCACTTTCTAACCATAAAATGGATTGAATTATCAATCTTGGATAGCTAAAAATAGATTAAAATCGAATATTAGGTTCGGGCGTAATTCGTATCTGTCCGAAAAATTCACCGGTGGTAAAAAATTCCATAGAGAAGTTGTACATTTTTACATATTACAGTTGTAGTATTTATATTCATTCCCGATATTTCTTTTTTGATGGTCAGAAGAATAAACTAAACGCACTGGTAAATAATAGAAAAGTTTCTTCTTTATATCATCTACTGTTACAATCGGTGTCCTTTAAGAAAAGGGCGGAATACTGGGACGATCGTGACACAGTTAAAGCTATACTCGTATATACTATATAGTTAGCATGTCATAGATTGTTACTGTTTTGGGTGTTTTTTAGCATCCATGGTCACGGGGAACTAAAATGTTTGACGTCCCGATGAATAATATAATCAAATGAAACATCTTCATTTTCAACAAGTACTGCCACTTCAGTTTATGCAAATAGAAATTTCTCACTTCTTAAATTTTAGTTAATAACGCTCTACCTACAATTTTTATTATTATTAATAAAATTTTATTCTAAATGCTATGTTTTTATACTAAGAACTGACTTACCTGTCGGTAAATAATCAACAATAGACATGATATTTCCTCATTATTAAAATTCTCTCAAAATATGAAACTAATTAACCGTGAATGGAAACAACAGACTAATATCAAGAAGCCCTAATTAAAGTTGCTTATTTATATAGTATAATATTTTACAAAAGAGGAGAAAAGAATTAGTAGCACAAGTTCCCAATACTCACACGTTTTTTGCTAGAGTACAGTATAGTAAACGCGCAGCAGAATTATACAACAAAATTAATAAACATGTAGGAATTTACACAATGACCCATTACGAATGTAAAAATGCAGTAAAAAAGTATCTACAACCACTTGATTATGAGGAAATTGAGTCTCTCCTTGAAAAGTCGCTCATATAAATACTCAAATAAGCACAGCACGCACACACACACGCACGCACGCTTGCACTCACGCACGCACACACATACACACACACACACACACACACACACACACACACACACACACACACACACACACACACACACACACCACACAAGCATGCACGTTTTTATATTAGTTGTCTAAAGTATTTCATAAGATTTTGTTTGTGAAGTTGTGGAAGAGCGGAGCCTCCTACTACAGGCGCTCTGTGCTTAAAGGGAGGCTCTAGCCACTTATTTATGTTAAAATACCTTGTGATTTAAATAAAGAATTATTATTATTATTATTATTATTATATAGATCTTTGTCTAAAACTTTTCGTTCTGTCATTGAGTAAATTGTTATTGTTGGCTGAAAGCCAATTCCGCAGCCAAGAATTCAGGCAGTTTATAAGACTTCTGGTCCAGGCAACGTTATTTAAGTTTTACTGTATCATGAATATAAAACGAATTGGGTGTTGCTGTCAAAGAAATCATATTTATTTTACCAAAATTCTGACAACAATATTATTTGACTAATTATTATTGCCCACGCAATGAAATTTGTAATAAAATCAGTAAACCTACGTGGCAATGGTTTGGATATGACGGCTCCGTGGCGCAGTGGCTTAGCAACGAACGGGCCGCGAGTTCGATCCCGCACGGAACAAGTATTGGTATGGCTTACAAATAATTGATCCGAGTCTAGATTATTTGTCCGTATACAATCTATTGTAATAAGTAAACTGACTCCATGATACAGGAGAAAATCCTATAATAGGTTAATAAATTAAATTTAAGCAATTTAAAATTACTAATTACAAATTTAACTCGAGTAACCGACAGACGACGAAACAATGATTTTGGAGTAGCAGCCTTGTACTGGTTGTGCAGTGTTGGCATTCCTCCACTAGATGAAGTAATAACCTTATGAAACACGCAGGTAGGCTACGCATGCAGGTTGTTCAGGTCGTAATTTGTGGCCGAATTTTTGTGGTCGAATCTAGGGGGGAGGCTTATGTTCGTCAGTAGACTTGTGATGATTGGCAGTGATGATGTGATGTCATGAAATATCTTAGTAATAGGAGTAGGTATTCCCTAATGCTTGAGTTTTAGGGCAAAGAATCATGTACTATTAAGACAAAATGATGCTGAATGATATTTTATACCATGTTTTAATGCAAAAATATCTTTCTTACTTTTTTACGTATACTAATGTCTTATCCATATTATACTATTTGTTGAAGATAAATAAATATTGTCTACGGCGTTTTTAGGTTTTTTTTTATATCTGGTGACTTGTTGTCATGGTTACAAAAATAACAAGACAAATGTAAGACTATTTTTTCGTAATAATTATATTTTTGTTAGAAGATTAAATGTTTCAAGTCTAAGAAATCTTCTTATTTCAATGTGAGGAGTTACATGCAACGGTCATATAGTAGCTCCCCACATAATGGCGACCGTGAAAGCGGATAGACCTGGACAAACCGAACTCGACGCTATGAGGCGTAAAAGGGCATACACACGTCGAGTATTCATCAGGTCAGTGCGAGAGATAGAGGAGTCGAATGATATTGAGCAGATGACTGTCGAATTTCAGTATCTTGTAGAGAAATTGGAAGAGTTAAAATCTTTTGACAGTCAAATAAAAAATATGACGATCGATTCTTGCAAGGATGAGCAATTTGATAAAGAATGTGACGAATGCGAATCGTATTTAAGGAAGTATTGTGCAGTAAAAGTTAAGATTGAAAAATTACGAAAGGAATGTGATAGAGCAAATACATCTTCAGCGGCTACTGACGGATCTCATCAGAAGAGAAACATAAAGCTACCGAATATCGAACTCATAAAATTCGATGACAATCCGAAGACGTGGTTATCTTTCTGGGACCAGTTCAAAAAGATACACGAGGACGAGACTCTTGAACCAGAAGATAAGTTCCAGTATCTCATACAGGCTATGAAGGAGGGGTCCAAAAGCAGAGAGCTCGTAACTAGCTACCCTCCGTCTGGCAAGAATTACCCAAGAGCGCTGGAGCAGCTACAGGGACGATTTGCTCGAGAAGGTATCCTCATCGAGACGTATGTGAGAGAGCTGCTAGGTCTCGTATTATATCAGGCTAGAGGACAACATATGGATATAAGATCGCTTTACGACCAGTTGTTGACCCATTTGCACGCTTTAGAGTCACTCAAAGTAACAACGGAAAAGTACGGAGCGATGTTGTATCCATTAGTCGAATCAGCTTTACCTGAAAATATTTTAATTGTTTGGAATCGAACTAGAATTGTAAACGATGTTGGTCAATTAACGCAAATTTTAGAGTTCTTAAAACGAGAAGCCGAGGCTGAGGAACACATTAAATTGACGCGCGCTAACTTTAATACTTATAGTTCTTCCAGCAGTGTTGATGTGCCGCCGACAGCAGCTTGCATCGTTTCGAAAGAGGAGACAAGTTCCAGTAAAACAGGTAATGACTTTTGCTATTTTTGTGATAATACGTCTCATTCGATTCTTCAATGTAATAAAGGGCTCAAAATGTCTTTAGATGAAAAGAGAGCCGCTGTACAAGAAAAGAGAGGTTGTTTAATTTGTTTACGTAAAGGTCACGTAGCTAAGCACTGCAAGACGTTTTTAAAATGTATGGCCTGCGGTAAACGTCATGTAGTGATATTTTGTCCGGACCTTCATAGGGATAAACAAAAGGAACCCAAAGAAGCGACAGCACTTTTCTCTAGGAAAGGCAGAAATATTTTATTACAGACTTTGATTTTAGAGGTTTCACATGAGGGTAAAAAGAAGAAAATACGTGCTCTGTGTGACACTGGATCGCAAAGGTCGTATATTAGGAAAAACGTAGTAAAAGATTTAGGCCTTAAGGTAGTAGGTATAGAGAATTTAGGTTATTCACTATTTAGTGGTGTTACTAAGCCAGCAGAAAACCACAGTCTTGTCGAAGTGAATGTAAGTAGTCTAGATTCTTCTTTCTCTACAAAATTCATTGCTCTTGAACTCGACGACATTTGTGGCTATCTTCCCAAAGCAGACGATCCCAAGCTAAGGTCAAAGTTACAGTCACTGAATATAAGTATTGACGACAGTGACTGTGACCTTAGCGATGTAAATATGTTAATAGGAGCTGATTATTTAGGAGTAATTTGTACGGGCACCATTGTACAATTAGATGGGCCTTTAGTAGCTATTAAGACGAGGCTAGGATGGACATTACAGGGCCCTAACTTTTATAGTGCTGCATAATGCTCAATGACTTTCAATTGTCATGCTCAGAGTAAACTTTCAGATTTGTGGGATTTAGAGATATTAGGGATTTCTGAGCCACATGAGCAGATGTGCAAAGATAGGAAAAAAGAAGAGGTAATGAGTCAATTTGAGCAGAATGTTAGTTTTAAAGGCAATCGTTACCAAGTAGGGTTTTTGTGGAAAGATGGTTACCCCGAAATAGGCAGTAATTACAATGTAGCTTATAAAAGACTTTTAACGACGACTAGGAAGTTAGAGAGGACTGGTCATTTGCTAAGTTATAACGATGTTTTTCAGAATTGGTTAGACGAAGATATTATAGAACATACTGAAAACAATATAGCAGAAGGACATTTTATTCCTCATCACGCAGTCATTAAGATGTCTAGGACTACAAGGAAGATACGTCCAGTATTCAACGCATCGTGTAAAGATGCACAAGGATTGTCTTTGAATAACTGCATCGAATCGGGTACCAATCTTATAGAACTAATCCCTAAATTATTGATGAACTTTAGGAAAGGTACGTACGGCGTCACGTCGGATATAAAGCAAGCCTTTCTGCAAATTTTAGTTTCAAAGAGAGAGAGTATTTAAAGTTTCTGTGGTGGGAGAATCCGTTGACCAAAGAGAAGATAGTCACTTTCAGACATAAGAGAGTAGTATTTGGGGTGACTTGTAGTCCGTTTCTCTTGGCGGCTACGATTAATTATCACTTAGGCAATTTTGAAGGAATGTACGGTCAGACAGTAGAAATTTTGAAACACTCCTTTTATGTTGATAATTGTGTAGCTAGTTTTGATACAAAAGAGGCTTTATTTACTTTTATAGACGAAGCTAAGGAAGTTATGCTAAAAGGGGGTTTTGATTTACGATGTTGGGTTACCGCTCCTATTAGAGTAGATAACACTGTACAGACTCAATCTGTATTAGGAGTGCTATGGAATACTCTTACGGACGAATTACAGTGTAGTTTCCGTCTTAGTAACACTATACCAGATCGGGTCACGAAGAGAGATCTTTTGTCATTAACTCAGCAGATATTTGACCCTATTGGATTTCTTGCACCTGTTACACTAGTGCCTAAACTAATAGTACAAAAGGCTTGGATAGATAGTACAGGTTGGGATCAAGCTATCAGCAACGAGTTATCGAAGGAATTTAAGAGTTGGCTAAATCATGTTCATCTGATAAATGATAGCAAGTTGCCGAGACGCTTATCAGAGGAGAGGTTGACGAACTGTAACAAAAGTTTACATTTGTTTTGTGACGCATCTATTAATGCTTATGCAGGTTGTGTCTTTCTTCGGACCGAATGCAAAAGTAAAGTTACGATTAGGCTGGTTATGGCCAAAAGTAGAGTAGCGCCAATTAAAAGATCAATAACTTTACCTAGATTGGAGCTAATGGGAGCGATTATTACATCGCGGCTTGCAAATGAGATAAGTAGAGCGTTGTTTACTGACGACACCTGCCCGTTATATTGTTGGACAGATTCCGCGGTTGTGTTAGCCTGGATCCAAAGACAGTGTTCTTGGAAGCCGTTTGTGAGCAATAGGGTAAGTGAAATTTGTGCTCACATTAAGAAGGAACATTGGCGGCATGTACCGGGCCACTGCAATCCGGCTGGCCTATTGTCACGTGGCTGTAATATGAAGACATTAATGGACAGTCACTGGTGGGATGGCCCTGCTTGGCTATTATCTGACCAAGAACTGTGGCCTCAGTCTAATCACATCGCAGTACATGAGAACGCTATTTCCATAGAAGCAAAGAAGGAGGTACTTGTAAATACTAATGTAGATACTGAACATTTTAGCGAGAAGCTTTTATACTTTTCTAAGTATTCAAGGATTGTACGTATAGTAGCTTGGATATTCCGGTGGAGAAGGCGACAAATGTTTAGTACAGCTTATATAAGCAATGATGAATTCGAAGAAGCTGAGAATATACTTATAAGACGAAGGTGAACATTATGTAAATAGAACTAAATTGAATAAGAAACTGTGCATACATTTAGATAGTAATAGTATTATGAGAGTAAACACTAGATTAGGTTTAGGAAATTATGACAAAGATTTTTCGAGTCCCATATTATTACCAGGGAAAAATGTCATTGTGAGGCGACTCGTTGAAGAGAAGCATATATACTTAAAGCACATTGGATCACATACTTTAATGTCAGAGCTGAGAAACAGATTCTGGATTACAAGTGTGAGATGGCTATGAAGGATATAGTTAAGAAATGCATAATTTGTCGTAGGCAAAAGGGCATACATTATGATGCACCGGAGGCACCACTCCCTCTTGAACGGATTCAAGGCACGGCAGCGTTTCAAATGACAGGTATAGATCTGGCCGGGCAGTTGTATTTACGTAATCAAGAGAAATGTTGGGTGGTTTTATTTACTTGCGCGACATTTAGGGCTGTGCATTTTGAGATGGTAGACAAATAGTTTTATTATGAGTCTTCGTAGATTTATTGCTCGAAGAGGTCGTATAGACGTTATTTTCACGGACAACGGAACAAATTTTCGAGGGACTGCCAATTAACTGAAGGATATTAATTGGCAGGAGGTTGAAAGTGTGACGGCAGTCCATGCTATAAAGTGGCGTTTTATTCCACCTAGAACTCCTTGGTGGGGAGGTTGGTGGGAGAGACTCATTAGAGTATTAAAGGAGATGTTGCGAAGAATATTGGGGCGTCAGCGATTGACTTGGGTAGAGTTGGACACAGTCTTGTGCGATTGTGAAGCTGTCATTAACAGTCGGCCACTAACATATGTCTCGACTTGTACCGACGATTTGCGGCCACTTACACCTATGTTATTTCTACATGGCTTACCTTCTAATGATACTTCTGATTTAGATTATGTAGATAATATGAATTTAAATGTAAGATACAAATATTTACAAAAGTTGAGAGAAGATTTCAGAGTTCGATTTCGTAAGGAGTATTTGGCTTTACTTACAGCTAGATGGAAGGAGAAGACTATAGAAATGAAGAAAGGAGATATAGTTCTAGTAGAGACAGACGCGAAAAGGCTATTTTGGCCCTTGGGGTTAATCATGGAAGTAGTTACTTCTTTGGCTAGAGTCAAGACTCAAAAAGGTGAAACGTTAAGACCATGTCAGAGATTGTATCCGCTTGAGATTTCAAATGATTCTGACCTCTTGCAACGAGCTGAAGTAACGATAGAGGATGAGAAGTTATCAGTAAGTTCAGATAGTTCCGACTTACACTCCTCGGTTACAGGTGGCGCGAAGGTGACGAAAACAACGCGGTGCGGTCGAAATGTGAAATTGCCTGCTCGGTACTTATGAATCACATTTGGTTTTATGGTTTTCCTTAGTATGTTGAGTTGCGTTAATTGGTTACCATTTTCTTTCCGGTCTGGAGTGTGTTGAAGATAAATAAATATTGTCTACGGCCTTTTTAGTTTTTTTTTATATCTGGTGACTTGTTGTCATGGTTACAAAAATAACAAGAAAAATGTAAGACTATTTTTTCGTAATAATTATATTTTTGTTAGAAGATTAAATGTTTCAAGTCTAAGAAATCTTATTATTTTAATGTGAGGAGTTACATACAACGGTCATATAGAAGCTCCCCACACTATTATTTGAGTATTCGAAACCAGTGCTTGACTATTATCCCACTTTATTGGAAGTGGTGGTGCAATCAATAAAAACACACTGACTTAGAATAATAAAAGTTAACTTCGTTAAATATCTTAGTTTAGTTTATTAATTTAAAGGATTAAAATATTTTCGAGTCTTGACTGAAAAAAAAAACAAAAAGGATTACTCATATTATACACTTTTGAAACAAGTTACGTATTAATATCGCTAATCCGGTGGAGGGTTGCAAGGGTTTTCTCATTAAGCGCTGGTTAGACCTGAAAAGGGGAAATTACATGAAAACCCTTCACAGACGAAACTAAATTACTCTCGTGTAATGATTTCTTATATTTACGCGAACACTAAACATTGAAATAATACTAGTTGGACGACGTTTCGAACGCTTTAAAGCACTCATGGTCACCATAAGTGCTGTAAAGCGTTCGAAACGTCGGGTATTTAAAAAGTTAAATATACGCGATAAATTCCGTAAAAACTAGTATTATTTCAATACTCTCGTGTATGTATTTTTTATTATTCGTTGTAGCTAAAATAATAGTTTCATTAAATTAATGTAAGGTAATAATAAATAATAGGGTATTCGAACACATCAATATTTATATTTAATGAGTGTTACAGTAGTTATTTATTGATGTGCTTATGGTGGTTTACTAATATACATCGCATTACTTTGTACCGTAGAAGTCGCAAGAGACTTTAAGAAAAACTGGGTTGACTAAGTGGAATACTGAAAGTTTGCAAAAGATGATTTTTTTATAAAAATGAAGTAACTAACGAACATACAATATACCTGCTACGTATATTGTATGTTCTACGTTCTACGACTGTACTAGTAAGTGGCTACTGCAATCCGTGGACATAGCAACCAACTACAAAAAATGAAAGGTACAATGCTTTGTCACCTATGAGGATGTCACTTTTTTCACAACCTGTAATTGTTGTTTTATTTCGTTAACAGCAATTTTGATGAATTTATTACCAACTTGCAAAAAGGCGCTTTACTCCAATGGTACTCCAATGGTTTGGACACGTTGAACGAATGAGTGAAGACCGAATGGTGAAGAAAATATATAGAGCGAAAGTAAATATTAAAAGGTGTCGAGGTAGACCGAGACTAACTTTCGAAGACCATGTGAGCAAATTGCTCGAAGAGGGGAGGGTCAAGAGTACTCGGATACCTAGACGTGCATGTATGAAGAAGTTAATGAACCTGAAAGAAGCGAAAGAGGTATGTAAGGATCGTGACACTTGGCGATCTGTTCTCTCTGGCTACCCCGTTAGGGATTGTGCGTGACGATAAGTAAGTAAGTAAGTACAAGTCCACTGCTGAACATAGGCCTCCCCCAAGGTATGCCACAAAGCACGGTCCTGAGCCACCTGCATCCAACGACTTCCTGCATGTCTTATCAGGTCGTCACTCCATCTAGTGGGGGGGGTCCCCACACACTTCGTCTACCGGTACGAGGCTGCCACTCGAGAACTCTTTTTTCCCCAATGGTTGTCGGTTCTTCGAGCTATATGGCCGGCCCATTGCCACTTCAGCTTACTAATCCGTTGGGCTATGTCAGTCACTCTGATTCTACTGCGGATATCCTCATTTCTAAGTTTATCACGCAGAAAAACTCCGAGCATAGCCCTCTCCATAGCTCGCTGAGCGACTTTGAGCGTCCTCATACGGCCAGCATTGAAGGACCACGTCTCAGTTCCATATGTCGTCACACAACACGCACTGGTTGTACAACTTAGTTTTCAGGTTTTGAGCCGGATTATTTGTCCCAGGTAAACGTACTCGTCAACAACTTCGAGCTTAGTGCTCCCAACAACTACCGGCGTAGGTGTGACATGGACATTAAACATGATCTTTGTTTTGTCCTTGTTCATCTTAAGACTTATCCGTTGGGAGGCACTATTGAGGTCATTGAGCATAGTGCTTAAGTCCTCTAACGATTCTGCCGTAAGAACTATATCGTCAGCAAATCGAAGTAGAGTGATGTACTCGCCATTGATGTTAATACCGTATCCTTTCCAGTCCAGTAGCTTGAAAACGTCTTCCAATGCAGCGGTGAAGAGTTTCGGGGAAATAACGTCACCCTGTCTTACACCTCTCTGCAGTTGTATAGGTTTCGTACTCTGGTTCTGTACTCGGATAGCCATCGTAGCCCTACTGTACAAACACTTCAGCACTTCGATATATCGACAGTCAACTTGGCACCGCTGAAGAGACTGTAGCACCGCCCAAATTTCGACGGAATCAAAGGCTTTCTCATAGTCCACATACACCAGGCAAAGTGGCAGATTGTACTCTTCGGACTTCTGTACAATTTGCCGAAGGGTATGTATGTGGTCTATGGTGCTAAAGACTTTTCGGAAACCGGGAGGCTGGATGTCGTCGAGTCTGCGTGCGAGACGATTCGTAATGACTCTCGAAAACAGCACGTAGACGCGGCTCAGAAGGGATATCGGTCTGTAGTTCTTCAAGAGGGCGTTGTCACCTTTCTTGAAGAACAAGACCACCGCACTTCTGCTCCACGCCTCCGGAGTAGTGCCACCATGGGGGACGGAATTAAAGAGCCTCTGAAGGACTTCAAGTACCGGTTTTCCACCCGCTTTCAGAAGCTCCGCTGTAATTCCATCCTCACCCGGGGACTTGCCGTTTTTAAGGTCCTGGAGAGCCATTTTAATCTCGCTCAGACTGACGTCCGGGATATCATCGGAATAGTGTCGGATAAGACCCGCAATTGCATCGCCCATAGAACCTCTCAATCTCACTAAGAATCTCAGGTGTCCCGGAAACGATGCTGCCATACTCAGTCTTCAGCTTTGACAGTTGGCTCTTACTGGCAGACAGATCTCTGGCAAAGACTTTGGAGCCCTGGTTCCGCTCAATCGCTTCTTCAATACGAGCAGTATTAAATTTGCGTAAGTCTCGCCACATGCATTTGGAGATCTGTCTGTTCAGTTGCCTGTATGCTGTCAAATCTGTTGACGATTGCAGCCTCATCTCCCGTCTTACAGCCATGATATTAAGAGTGTGAGTGTGATCGGAGAGCTTTTTTGTTCTTCTGCGGCCGGTCTTGCAGAACTTAGCCCCGACCGCATGGACAGTTTCCACGAGCTTGTCCACTGCATTGCAATCTTCTATTCACTGAAAGGGGTTACGTAACTCGAGCTGAAAGGTTTCGGGATTCTGGATTAGAGCACGAGGGGGAGTGTTATGTACGAGTAGGTTAATGTATATGCATTATGATTAGTATGTATCCTAACTGGTTTAGCTAAAAAAAACAAGGACAGCAATTTTTTTCAGTCCTTGAAGTTATTATTTGTAACTAGTGTTTGTAACATAACTATTATTTATCGAAGTAGATTAGACAAAAAATAATTAAACTAACGTATTACACCGTCATGTTATGTCTCCCGGAGGGGCGAAAAGTGGATTGCGGAAACCCGTCTGGCTACGCTGAATGTATGTGGAGGAATGAACGATAAGATGGATGAAGTATGCGAAATGATGAATGACAGAGGAATAGATGTGTTATGTGTGAATGAGACGAAACGAAAGGGAAAGGATGCCACTGCACATGGCTCGTATACCGCGTATTGGTCTGGTGTAGGCGAGACCGAACGGGCATGCCAGGGAGTCGGTTTCATCCTTTCAGAAAGAATGGGTAAATGTGTGAAAGAGTATGAATGTGTAAGCCCGAGACTGCTATGGATACGAATTAAAGTGGGCTTAAAGAAGCTGTTCCTGCTAGGGGTGTACGCCCCAGACATGTCTAAGCCCACTTACATCCGAGAGCAGTTTTGGGACATGGTAAGGATGGTGTTGACAAAATGTAAGGAAAATGAAAATATTATTATGTTTGAGACTTTAATGGAAGGGTTGGGGTGAAGAGGTCTGGTTATGAAAGGATATTGGGAACGTTTGGTGATGAAAGTATAAATGAGAATGGTGAAGACCTCTTCACCGTATGTGCGGAAAAGAATCTTTTTGTGACGAATACTTTTTTTCGTCATAAGAAGATTCACATGTATATATGGGAAAGAGGTGATGATAGAAGCATGATAGATTTCGTAATTGTGGATGAAAGAATGAGGAGCGCAGTCGTAGATACAAGGGTTTACCGGGGGTCCAACGTAGGGACGGATCATTACCTGGTCTTATGTCGAATTAATGGTCTTTTCAAGCGTTGGCGGCATCGGACATCTGTGTCTACCACTGCGTTACAGCGTATAAGAATAGAGAAGTTACAAGATGAAGATGTGAAAGAGAAGTATAAATGTAGACTGAGAGAAAATATTAGATGTTGTAACGTTGCACGTACATGTATGCATAATTATAACGGTTTATTAAAATTAAATAAACATTTAATAAACTAAATAAAAATAAAATAAAAGTTATTAACAAAAATAATTCTATAATTAACTTAGGTATCCTATTAATAAAACAAATCAGTAAACTAAAAGAACGAATTAAATAATAAATCAAATATTAAAATATTGTATTTCGAACAAACGCCCTGACGCTTCGTTACTCTATGCGCTTTGCAACTCTCGCGTCAGAGTTTTACCCGGCCGGTATTATTCCACGGCGTCGCGCTCCCGATCATTCTCCGCCCGAGCACCCTGGGAGGCGCACACTACCACTGCAGCCGCGTTCACAAGCTCTGCTTTGTGTCCTCGTACGCGCTTGCAAATTTTAATCCCATTTTGGAAAAAGTTTAAAATAATATAATAATTCCGGCACTGTGGCCGTATAGTTTTTTCGTTAATTCTCGTCACCGAGACCTCCGTATCTTCTTGCACCCCGTAAGGGTAAGTGTTGAAACGTTACCTAGTTTTAAGTAGTGAAAGTGTTTTATAGGTAGTGTAATTTGATCATGCCAGGCTATTTGCTTTTAGCTATTTAATTGCCACGTTATTAGTGTTATTTGCATGTAAGTAATGTATGTAGCCGCTGTGCGCGTTGGAAAAAGTACCGTTACAAAATGGCGTCTCATACATTTCGCACCGCGATCAAATATCGCAAGTCACCATCTTGTTTCAACCAATGCACAGCCTAAATTAGTTATCCTGGTACATTTAAACAGTATTTTACACTTGCCGTAATTTTAATTCATGTGTATTTTAATTTGCGCCTCACCGCTATGACGCTTGCCTTCCATTCCGCCTTGTAACTCCGTTCTGATTATGAACACCCGCCAGCTACTCTCTGTGCTCCCATCTACTGCTAGCCTGTGATATACCGGGGGTTCATAATCGGCGGCATTTTATTACCTGGACCTAAATGTGGACGACGTTGTTTCCAGGGTGCAATTTTACGACTACAACCGTGGCGGTCGTCCTTTATTAAGAGGGCCTAGGCCTCCCCTCGACGCCACCACCGTCACAGCCAGCTGCCCACGGCGCTCCCCGCGAACAGTCCAACCCCCCGGCCCTGCTCGACCACCTCGCGGCCACATAGGGGAGTACCTGACCCCGCCAGTGAAGCCAGACGGGCATTTTTTTTAAAATTATCGGAACCACGCCCACGACCTTTCTTTTACCAATATATAAATTTTTTTTTGACTGGTTGTTGTCTTATTTTAAATACGAAACGTATCACTGGCGCCCAACGTGGTAAAAAAGGTCTGGTTTCACTGCGTAGGAGTAGTTGGTGTTTGTGTCGTTTTGTGTTTGTGAAACGTTTTTTTTTTGTTTTTGGTTGCAGCAACTAATGTGTACGAATTTCATTATTGTGTTTGTTTTAGGAATTTTATTGAATTTCAATTGATTTAATTATTTACTTTTATTATTTGAGAGATCATAAACTTTAATTCCTAACTAAGAATTTGTTTAGTTTCGAACAACTTTTCTTAATCACTCTATGCCGTGCACTACCCTATGTTGTTTACGTTCTATCATTGTACAGAGTAGTTAGCGTGCCGAGTGGTCACTGTGTAATCTGTGATAGGGTAAAATTAATATTGTTCCGAGGTATTACTATTCTATTCTGCAGTAGGTTTTTTATCTCGTGGTTTTTTCTTTTCTGTGAAATTATTATTATTGAAATTTTATGAATTGTAACTATTCCCTATTGTTGCTGCAGAACTCTAGTTCAGTGAGTCACGCATGCGTTGGTAGTATTTTAAATTATTCAATCAATTGTTTTTTATTTTAATTCTTAGGCATATTATTATTATCTTGTTGTTGTTTTATTTAATTGTTCGAGTACATATTAGTTGTGTATTTTAATTTTTTGTTGCGCTGCTTCTCTTATTTTGGTGGCAGTTGCTCTATTCTTTTTACTGCTTCTTTTATACGCCAATCGTTTTAGTCAACCAGAACGTTCTTAGTACCTGATATTGTAATTGTAACGGAACGGAGTAGATTAAGTCAGCAACGACTCAACACTTACCCCTTTGCGGTTATACGCGTGTTATAACGGCGCACCCGGTTAAATTCCTATCGTTGCAAAAGTCTGAGTTAGAATACGAAGTTGCCATTAGAGGTGCCACCCCGGCTGACACAGTCAGAGAGTTACGCGAGCAGATTGCTAAATTAGGTCCACTCTTTCCTTCGGAGGACATTCTCGAGAGCGTTTTGTCTGTCGGCGATGATTTAAAGGGAGTCAGCGATGCTTTAATTAAGCTAAGAGCATATATCGAGGCGCCTAGCGATGGGAATGCGTTGCTTCGTGCTCGCAACCTCATTAACCACCTCCATCATCGACTCAACCGTATAGTTTGTGATAGCACGACCCAGCAAGGGTTGGTGGATACGTGTGTTTCGGAATACAGGCAACTTTTGGAACGCTATAATGCTATTACTGCTACTGATTCCACCCCTTCTCTGGCATCTAGAGACCCTCAGCCCACTGCTGCTTTACCTCTCAACGTTAACGTAACTTGTGAGCGCGGCGTGGCTAGTGAGTTCACTAAGTTTAAGTTCGACGGCAAATCTTGCGTTCGTGCATTTATCCAGCGCATCAATGAATACAGCCCGTCGAGGAATATACCGGGGGAAAAACTGCTGTCTTTCTGCGCAGAGATTTTTACCGGCGATGCCTTGCATTGGTATCGTGCCATTCGGGACCAGGTATCTAATTGGGACGAGTTAGTTTCCCTTCTCAGAGAGGATTTCGACCAGGCCGATTATGATTACAGACTCTTGTCGGAGATTCGGGCCAGAACTCAGGGCGAGTCTGAAAATATAACTATTTACACTTCTATTATGACTGGGCTATTCTCACGTTTGTCCAAGAGCCTGTCTAACGAAGACAAACTTGAGATAATTTTACATAACATCCGCCCATGCTACGCCAGCACCTTAGCTTCTGTCCCGAAGATCTCAGACCTCGACACCTTGCGTTCGCTCTGTCGTAATTACGAGAACATTCAGGCTCGCCTAGTGGGATTCCACGAACCTCCGAAAGTCTCTTCAGGAACACTGGCGCCAGAGTTTGCTTACGCTGGTCAGTCTGCAAGTACGTTTAATCAAGGCAGCGGCCAAAGTTTCAATAAAAGACCTTACAATAACTTTTACAATAAAAGCAACAGTAATTACAATACAGGTAATAAAACGTATACTAAAAATGATAATTATGTGCATGCGGTGCAACAGCAGTACCAAAAGTCTCCTTATTGTCCGAGGTGTCGTAATAACACCCACAACCTTCGTCAATGCAAAGCAAATAGGGATAGAATATTTTGTTTTGTTTGTGGCCAGGAAGGCGTCAAGTCACCAGACTGTCCGAAGTGTGGCAAGGATAAACCGAGCACTTCAAAAAAAAACTGGTAGACCAGCAGAATTGTACTGAAGTCCTGCCACCCAAGTTTGACCAAGAGGATTGGCAGAGCTGGCTTAACGCTGTTAACGTTTTCTTCAATTCTTATAAAGTTGATACAATTCTGCTGGACAAACCATTGCAGGATCCTAGACCTTACGCTTGTGTACAAATCAATGATTTTAAGCTATTTGGCCTCTTAGATTCAGGCTCAGCTGTGTCCATTTTAGGTGATAAAACTTATAGGAAGCTAGAGGAACGGGGTTTACAGCTGCATAGGGACAACCTAATTACAGTCATGGCTGCTGGGGGTCAATCTATGACCAGCATTGGCTATATGTTTCTCCCTATAAACTTTGAGAATGAGTACCATATAATTAAGTCATTTGTTGTGCCAGACATCAATATTGATCTCGTGTTGGGGATCGATTTTTGGCGCGAGTTTAACATTTTTCCTAGACATTTCTCAAGCATTACATTTTCTAATGCCGCAGTATTGAATGCTAGCCTTAGTACCGATTCTACCACTTTCATACAAGCGTATGACCACTTAACTGTTTCGGAGAGATCAGTGGCGGATGACATCATTTCTCAATTTAGCGACATTTCCGCCGAACGTCGGGGTTTGGGCGAGACGAGTTTGGTCACCCACCGTATTGATACGGGAGATGCTGAGCCAGTTCGTCAAAGGTACTATAGGTTGTCTCCAGAGAAGCAGCGGATCCTTGCCGAACAGGTCGACGAGATGCTGGCTCTGGACGTAATTGAGCAGTGCGAAAGTGCTTGGTCATCACCAGTTCTCATTGTTACGAAGAAAAACGGTCAGCCTCGGTTTTGCCTCGACAGCCGCAAGCTCAATTCCATCACGAAGCGCGACGCCTATAGTCTACCCTACATTTCCGAGATCTTGGATAATCTTCGCGATGCTCGCTACTTATCTAGTATCGATTTATCCAAAGCCTTTTGGCAGATACCTATAGCACAGGAGGACCGGGACAAGACTGCTTTTTATTTGCCTAATCGCGGTACCTATCGTTTTAAGCGCACTGCTTTTGGTTTAACTAACGCCCCGGCTACACAGCAAAGGTTGGTTGATCTGTTATTTAGGGAATTTGACCTTAAAGTCTTTGCATACCTAGACGACATTATTATCGTCTCAAACGACTTCAATTCCCATGTTTCCCTGTTACTTCGGGTTCTTAATAAGCTGAAACAGGCCAACCTCACTGTAAACCTAGAGAAATGTCAATTCTTCCGCAGTCAGCTCAAATACCTGGGTTACGTCGTTGATAGTAGTGGTTTACGTACCGATCCTGAGAAGGTGGAAGCAATCCTCAATTACCCGACACCTACATGTCGTAAGGACGTTAAGCGCTTCCTCGGGACTGCTACTTGGTATCGCCGTTTCGTCCCCAACTTTAGTACCATTGCAGGCCCCTTAAACAAGTTAACTTCGAGTAAGAAGGGCGGACCACCTTTTGTCTGGTCTGCCGAAGCTGATGCTGCCTTCAAGAAACTTAAGGAGTGTTTAGTTTCCGCTCCTGTTCTTTCCTGCCCTGACTACGATAAGCCATTCGAAGTACACACCGATGCCAGCAATTACGGCGTGGGTGCGATGCTGACGCAGACTATAGATGGTAAGGAGCACCCCGTTGCTTATATGAGCAAGTCGTTGTCAGCAGCAGAGAGGAACTACAGTATAACGGAGCGTGAGACATTAGCTGTCGTCATCGCCCTGGAGCACTGGAGGTGTTACTTAGAGAACGGCAGGCCATTCACTGTCTATACTGATCACAGTGCGTTAAAATGGTTTCTGTCTCTCAGGAACCCTACCGGTAGATTAGCTCGCTGGGATGTAAGATTGTCCTCATTTCATTTAGAATTCAAGCATCGTAAGGGTGTGGACAATGTGATCCCCGACGCCCTCTCTAGAGCTCTTCCCGTCTCGGCGATTAGTACTTCCGGTTCGAACACGGTGACATCGGATTCTTGGTACAAAAATATTTATAATTCTTGCCTTTCTAAGCCGCAAACTTTCCCGAATTTCATTATCAAGGATGGCAAGTTATTCAGGCGTACCAAGAATAATCACTCACTTTCATCCGAGTTCTTATGAAAGGAGGTGGTACCTTTTGAGCTTCGCGAGCAGGTGATCAACGAGAATCATGCGGAACCCACGGCTGGACATCTCGGCGTTTTTAAAACATACCATCGTATTGCCTTGCGCTACTTTTGGCCTGGTATGCACCAGGAAGTGGTGAAGTTCGTTGCCTCCTGCGAGAAGTGCTTGTCTTACAAGGCTCAAAATCACCAAACCTTGGGAGAAATGGGCCGCCCGAAGCAGTGTTCTAGGTCATTTCAAATGATTTCAATTGATTTGATGGGCCCCTTGCCTGTCACTAGGAAGCAGAACACTTATATCTTCGTAGTCACATGCTGCTTCTCGAAATATTGCCTAATTTTCCCATTAAGAAGTGCTACTGCCACTACAGTCACGAAGTTACTGGAAGAGTCTGTTTTCCTCGTCCATGGTGTCCCTCAGACCATATTTTTGGACAATGGCAGCCAGTTTATTTCGAAGGTCACTGAGTCACTTTTCCATCGTTATAAGGTCCCTAACGTGTTCTTCACGCCAAAGTACACCCCTCAAATTAATTTGGTAGAACGACATAATCGTTCAATTATCACGTGTATCTCAACTTTCGTGGACAACGATCATCGCAGTTGGGATACATATATTCCGAAGGTTCAGTTCGCCCTCAACAATTCGGTGAGTGAGGCGACTGGTTTCACTCCATCCTTCCTGGTGTTCGGCAGGGAGCTCGTTACATGTGGCTCGCATTATTTAGATAACGATTTAGGCGATGAGGTTTTATTCCTTCCCCGTGACATCTACGCGGAAGATTTGGGTTGTCTTAAGGAAGTTTTCGATACTGTAAAGGCCAAATTGTGGCATGCTCATGCTAAAAAGTCAACCCACTATAACCTTCGGCGCAAGCCTATGGAATTTAACATTGGTGACACTGTAATGAAACGCGCATGTGTTTTAAGTGATAAGGATAAGTTCTTTAGTAAAAAACTTGCGCCAAAATTTATTAAATGTCGCGTCATCGGTAAAAAGTCACCCCTAGTTTACATCCTGGCTGACATGTCTGGGAAAGATATTGGCACCTGGCACATCAAGGATTTGAAATTAACAGGACACAATACTTAGTCATATATGTATACACCTTTTTTTTAAAGTGTGTACTTCCCCGTGTGGTGTCGGGTTAGAATAGCACCACCCCATTTCTTCCTGTGGGTGTCGTAAAAATCGACTAAGGGATAGGGTAGTAGTGTGTTGTGGGAGATGGGCTAGCAACCATCACTGCAATATCACAAGACCTCCGTGTTACACCTACAAGTACACTTAATTAAGTTGCATGTGTTCTGCTTGTTACTTAGGAATACACTAGCGTTATATTTATATAAATACATGGTGCTCGTTTTATCCTGGTCACACTTTTACATCTTTAGCTCTAGGTATTCGTATGGGTCTTCCAGTCTAGCCGATGCTGGAACACCTTGCCAAATGACAGGATGCGTCAACTACCCTATTGATGTTCGTTGACGCTGATATAATCGCGTGAAGTATGAGAGATGTTGTATAAAAGGATAATGCGAATACATAACAATTTAGAGCGGATTTTATTAATTAAGAGTAATAAAATCCTTATGTAGCGCGCGGGGTACTGTAACGTTGCACGTACATGTATGCATAATTATAATTAAACGGTTTATTAAAATTAAATAAACATTTAATAAACTAAATAAAAATAAAATAAAAGTTATTAACAAAAATAATTCTATAATTAACTTAGGTATCCTATTAATAAAACAAATCAGTAAACTAAAAGAACGAATTAAATAATAAATCAAATATTAAAATATTGTATTTCGAACAAACGCCCTGACGCTTCGTTACTCTATGCGCTTTGCAACTCTCGCGTCAGAGTTTTACCCGGCCGGTATAAATGCTATAAGAGACGAGAATTGATGTATTCTGAATGATGAAGTTTCGAATTTAAACAGATGGAAGGAATACTTTGAAGGCGTATTTATGAGTGAAGAGTCGTCTGATTTAAATGAACTAGAAATTCCGAAAGAAGTGGAAAGGGGTATGGAAATAAGTGTAGATGAAATAATGAAAGCAATGAAAAGCATGAAAGCAGGTAAGGCAGCTGGATATGATAGAGTATCACTCGAGATGCTAAGGGCTGGAGAGGGAGTGGTGGCAGGCCTGCTGTACACCTTGTTTAATTTATGTTGGGAATTAAAACGGGTACCAGATGACTGGTGCAAAGCAGTAATAGTACCAATATATAAAGGAAAAGGGTCACAGCGGGACTGCAAAAACTACCGCGGTATCAGCTTGCTTAGTATTATGGGTAAACTGTATGCTAAGGTGTTAATTGAAAGAGTTATGAAAGAAACTGATGGAAAAATTTGGGATGTGCAAGCGGGTTTTAGAAAGGGAATGGGGTGTACAGATCAGGTCTTTTCCATGCGCATGATTGCGGAGAAGTTTTTGGCCAAAAACCAGAAAGTTTTTTGTGCATTCATGGACTTGGAAAAGGCTTATGACAGAGTGGACAGGAATGTGTTATGGCAAACACTGAACTCATATGGGTTGAGCGCTGGTTTGATACAGGCATTAAGGTCTCTTTATAGGGACTCTAGTGCTTGTGTCAGGATCAATGGGGTCTACTCGGACTGGTTTGGCATCCAAAAAGGTGTCAGACAGGGCTGTGTGGCTTCCCCTTGGCTGTTCAACCTATTTATGGACCGGTGTTTGCAAACTTTGAAAGATGAAGAATGTGGTTTAAGAATGGGCGAGTTAACCGTCAAATGCCTTTTGTATGCCGATGATCAAGTCATATTTGCGTCATCGGCGTCTGAATTGCAAATGATGGTTACATTAATGAACTGGGAATTAAAAGAAAGGGGTATGAAAGTGAACACATGTAAGACGAAAGTGATGGTTTTTGAAAGAGAAGAAAGCAAAACGGTATGTGAAATAAGAATAGAAGGAGAGTTAATTGAGCAAGTGGATGAGTTTGTGTATTTGGGATGTGTATTTAGCAGGGATGGTAGATATGATAGGGATATAGAACGACGAGTAAATGCAGGGAATAGAGTGAATGGGGCACTACACTCTATTATGGAAAACCAGAATGTGTCAAAACAGGCACGTATGGTGATTCATAATTCTGTGTTAGTCCCTACTTTAATGTATGGTAGTGAAAGCTGGGTGTGGCAGAAGAAGCACGAAAGTAGAATAAATGCTGTAGAAATGCGGTCTTTAAGGAATATGCTAGGGTTGAATCTGAATGACAGGGTGAGAAATTGCGTGATAAGGGATAAATGTGGTATACAAGATGATGTTGTGACCAGGATTAAGAAAGGAATGCTTCGGTGGTTTGGTCATGTGGAAAGAATGAATGAGGAAAGAGTGACAAAGCAAATTTATATGGCAGATGTGAACGACCGAGTCGGGAAGGGACGCCCTAGGAAAAAGTTTATCGACCAAATTGGCGATATTTTGAAAATGGGCCACGTTAGAAGTACCCT
Source organism: Parnassius smintheus behrii (assembly GCA_036936625.1). Lineage (NCBI taxonomy): Eukaryota > Metazoa > Arthropoda > Insecta > Lepidoptera > Papilionidae > Parnassius > Parnassius smintheus. Next base: position 5,530,124 of record JAUPFT010000012.1, read on the forward strand.
TAACCGACGAGCATGTATGCGTAGATATATGGATGTGAAGGAGGCGAAAGAGGTGTGTCAGGATCGTGCCAAATGGAAGTCCGTAGTCTCTGCCTACCCCTCTGGGTGACAGGCGTGAGTGTTTATGTATTATGTATTATGTATTACACCGTTTATAATTAGTGGAGTACTCGCGTGAGGCTACGGCATCTATTTAATAAAAGTAAAATACGATAAAACAGAAATACGAAGGAAAAGCGTACATATATCATATACCAAAAAACGGCGCGTAAGTCGGTAGACGTGAATCAGATTAAGTCTGACATTGACGCTTTGACCGTTTTGATGCTTGACGGACGGATTCAGTGTTGCAAGTACTAAAGTAAAATAACACTACCCTATAATGTAACGCTACATATTTAAACTGTTGCTGTATTAAACAAATAAATAAAATCCTATCCTTTATTATTATTTTTGATGTATTAATTAATTGGTTGAAAGCTTGTTTTTATACATAAGATATAAATAAAGTATTTTTATGAGTTTAGCTACCGTTTTTTCCATATTCTGATCTTTTTAAGTATTATATGGCCACAGCAAAGGTGCTATAGAGTGACTTCAAAGAGAAGAAATCATTTTAAATACTTATAAAATTGATTATATTACTACAGCTGCTATGAAATGTTAATAGTTATTCAAAATTCTTTTATTTATTTTATTTAAATAAATAGCAATAGTCTTATTTTTGTACAGCTTGGGGCACATTTCGGCCATCTCATTTGAATAATTTATCTTAATTATTTCGTTAAGCTCCTCTGACAAATGAGAGAAAGGCGGTTTCAGCAGTGGAACGTAATGACGCTAATGATGTTATCTACTAGACTATTACTTTAATATTATTTTCATCTTGTAACTTTAATACTACTTTCCGCAATCGATTTCTGTTTCTTAGGTTTGGCAATGTTTTAAGTCACTCGATCGAAAACTCGGTTGTTACAATACGCAATTCTTCTTCTTTATCAATAAGTAACGCTACACTGCTGGTCGCCACGCTTGGCTAGCAGAATGGTAATTGGTCACATCGTCTGTCTGAGTTTTCATATATATAGTGAAGTAAGAGATGATTTCACTTCCGTTCTTTTGAATGTTGAGCATTTGGGGTAATAACAAACGTCTATCGTCTATCAACATCTATGTTTTCATGTAGAATTCACCTTATTACAGGTAGACTGTGTGCTCTTCTGTTACTATAACTTTTTTTTATAGAAGAAGGGGGCAAACGAGCATGCGGCTCACCTAATGTTAAGTGATTACCGCCGCCCATGATCAACCGCACACACCAGGGGAATTGCAGGTGCGTTGCCGGCCCTTTAGAAAGGAGTAAGCTCTTTTTTTGAAGGTCCCCAGGCCGTATCGGTCCGGAAAAATCGCCGGTGGTAAACTATTCCACAGAGAGGTTGTACGCGGAAGAAAACTCCTCTTGAAACGTACAGTGGTGGACCGCCAAGCATCCAGATGGTGTGGATGGTATCGGGACGTTTGCCGCGTAGTGCGTTCACGAAATTTGGCTGGGATTAATCCGAACAATTCCTCAGAGCACTCTCCATGGTATATGCGAAAGAAAATGTAAGGGGATGCAACATCTATTCGCAATGCCAGTGAATCGAGCCGATCGAAAAGCACTCGGTCGTCGACGATTCGATCCGCTCTGCGCTGGATGCGGTCAAGTGGAAGGAGTTGGTACTGGAGAGCCCCAGCGCAGAGATGGGAACAGTATTTCATGTGCGGCCGAACCTGGGCCTTGTAAAGTTGCAGGAGGTGTGCCGGCATGAAACACTGTCCCGCTCTGCTGAGCACGCCAAGCTTTTTAGAGGCCAATTTGGCCTTCCCTTCCAAGTGACCACGAAACTGCACGTCACTCGATATGTCGACGCCGAGGATTCTGATACTGGCTGAGGCAACAAGGGCAGTGCCTTGAAACTGAGAAGATACGACAAAGGAGTTCTTTTTAGCGGTTAACGCGCAAACTTGTGTCTTCTGGGGGTTAAACTGGACTAGATTTAGTCGCCCCCAATCCGACACTCTGTTCAGCAAAGACTCGACTTCAGACACAAGTTTGTTCCGGCACTCGGAGACGTTTTCCCGAGAAATATTGGCTCGACCGGTGTAAGGAGCATCACCAGTGCTGTCATCTGCACAGCAATGAATGTTACGGATTTGCAGCATATCATTGATATGCAGAAGAAACAGCGTTGGCGATAGCACGCAGCCCTGTGGAATACCAGGCTTGCAATCGGAGCTTGCACCGTCAACAACGACCTTGATGCTCCGATCTGCAAGAAAGCTGGTGATCCAATCGCACAATTTCTCGGGAAGCCCATGGAAGGGAGCTTCGAAAGAAGCGCTTTGTGCCAAACCCGATCGAAGGCCTTCGCAATGTCCAAACTAACGGCCAATGCCTCCCCCTTGGACTCTACTGCCTCCGCCCATCTGTGAGTTAGGTAGACCAGAAGATCACCAGCTGACCGACCACGGCGAAAACCGTATTGGCGGTCACTAATCAGCTGGTGATCCTCAAAGTACCTCATGAGCTGGGAGTTTATAATGGACTCCATTGTTTTGGAAAAAAAAGGAGGTGATGGCGATAGGCCGGTAGTTGGACGGGTCTGAGCGGTCGCCTTTTTAGGGATCGGGTGGACGAAAGCCGTCTTCGCCGATTTTGGGAGTACGCGTTGGGAGTAGGAGTACCGGAAAAGACGCGTTAAAACCGGTGCCAACTCTGGAGCACACGTCCTCAGCACAATTGGGGGGGATTCCGTCAGGCCCACTCGACTTGTGGATGTCCAGGGAGAGGAGTGCTTTGCGAACCGAGCGCTGTGTGAAGTTTACTTCCGGCATGGAGCATTCACACCACGGGATTGTCGGTGGCGTACTCCCCCCGTCATCGAGAGTCGAGTTAGACGCAAATAAAGAGCCTAGAAGATCGGCTTTCTCCTTTACGGTATGGGCCAGTGAGTTGTCCTCCCTGTGCAGAGATGGAAGAGATGGCTGGCAGAAATTCCCCTGGACAGTCTTGGCGAGAGACCTGAATGCACGGGTTCCAGAAGGAAGGCGAACTAGTTTCTCGCCAATTCTGCATATGTGCTCTGACTTTGCCTTGGCAATGACTCTTTTGAAGGGCCTAGAGGCGGAATTATACTTCTTTTTAAAAGCGCTGGTATTTACATCCCGGGACGCTGATGCGTCAGCCCAGGCCTGGTAGCACTCCTGCTTATAGCATGATGCTATTTTTGCAGGAGCGACCAAACCATGGCTGAGATTTGCCTCCAATGGGCACCACAGAGGAAGGAATAAAAAGTTCCATACGCTGAAGTACCATATCAGTGACAGAATCCGCAACAACGTTGGGATCGTCCGGCGAGAAGCAACCCCGCCCCCAAGGGTAGGATGCAAAGAAAGACCGCATCCCATCCCAATCGGCTGACCTATAGTGCCAAACACGGCGGCAGCCTGCATAATGCAACCGCGATTTCAGCGTGAGTGGCACCACACTCCGGACAAGACAATGGTCCGAGGAGCCTAAAGGGGCGTCGACGGAAATCTGATATCCGTCCGCGTGAGAGGTCATCAGAAGGTCCAACAGGGAAGGTGCATGATCCTCCACATCTGGAATCCACGTAGACGAAGTAACCAGTTGTGTCAGACCATATGCCAAGTAAAAATCATGAACAGATCTCCCCGCATGATCGGTTAAACGTGAACCAAGCCATTCGGCGTGATGGGCGTTAAAGTCGCCGAGATCACGATCTCTGCGGAGGGGATCTGCTGTAGCAACGAATCTGCAGCCATTTGAACGTGGTCGAAGAGTCGGTCTGTTTCGGCATTACCGCTATGGGACCAATAAAGGCACCCGTAGACGCGCGGATGGTCGTCGCTGTCTACGCGTAGCCAAAGGATGAACAGGTCCGAACCTTCAAGTCTGCCGAGGCGTCGAGAGCAGATGTCCTCTCTGACGTAAACGCAAACTCCAGCCTGAGGCACAAAGGAGTGTTCTAGTTTGTACCCCGGGTAGGAGAGATACGAGACATCAGCCGAAGAGGACACCTGCGTCTCGGCCAGAGCAAGAGCAGAACCGGCCTCGCCGTCTCGAGATGGTAGTGGATTTTATTACTTAATAACTTAATAGCATTAACAACACAATTTAGCCATGCATAGTGTGCTGTAAGTTTTGATAGATAGAGAAGCATATTACTTTCATATGTTAAATGTGTGTCGGCATGATAGTAAGATATTTATGAATTTATTCCATGTAATAGAAAATTATTCACGGAAAGGTTAAACTCGTCGGGAAATCACGTCTTAGCCTTATGAGTTTTATTGATGTACATTTGAAATAAGTTTAGGATTAATAACCCACAGTGCCTTGGAAGGATTCCTGAAGTATCAAAGAGCGGGCAATCAACGTTCGATTATCACCTACAACACCTAATCGGTTTCTTTTTTTGGTTCATCCTATAAACATTCAACGGGTGCAAACAGAAAATCAATATAGATCATAAATAATACTTATTGAAAGTGCCTTTTTTTTATTCACCGCTTGTTCGGAAAGAAAACTTCTGTCCTGGGCAGAACCATCAAGAAACGCAGCGGAACTTAAAAAACAGCTTACGACCGCGTATGTTTTACACAGTTAAAACAAAACAAATCATAAATAGGTTGGTAGCGATCACTTTACCCGGGGTTTATTATCATGTATAAATTCCTATAATATTTTAATGACCCTTTTTATACAAATTTAGTTCAATAAAGTTTTTGAAATTTGTTCTGGTCAAATTTTGTATATTTTTTAGGATTTTGTTGTAAAAGCGTCCTTCTACTATCGCCCCAAGAATGAATAACTGACTCGGTGGAGTCGAGTAACTGGTACTACTGACTTGTGCCTCTTCTTAGTATTTATAGAATTAATATTACTTATTTTTGTAAAACTACTTTTAATTTTTGTATTAAATTAATATATTAATTTCCTTAAATTTTTGTCTGAGAGACCCTTTGTTTTAAATCTTAGATTAATCTTATGGACCTCCTCTGTAAAACAGAGGTCAATAATCACTTTAAATCTTTGTTTTTCTGAGAGATTATTTTAGAAATGGTTAAACCGATTTTATTCAAACTTGAAGGAGATAGATAGAGAACAATGATCTAGACTATATTTTAGCCAAAAATTTTGGAGTGAATTTTATTGAAAAAGGGTATAACTGATAAAGCAGATGGTTTTGGACAATTATTTTAAATGTTAATATATTTATATTCACATTCTCAAATTCAGTCGGATAATTTCTTACTGATTTAAGAGTTGAATTATCGAAGACAACATAGTCTTGATATCTTTAAGGATACTATATTTGTATACCTACGATCATCAAAGAAAATCAATATGGTAAATTTCGAACTTATACCACCCAGATTGTAAAATAAGACGCTTCCTTCAGTGCTCGTCATGTTCTAAAGAGGAAATTGCGCCGCTGAGACGCGCCATATTGTGATGCGGTTTCAAATTCCGATCTCATCAACATTGCGGAACATTACATTACATATGTCTGTAGTATTTACGTACAGCATAAAGTTTCTTTTGCTTTGCTTATATCCCTTCAGAGATAAATATTAATTACGACCTGTCAGTAGTGTGTAGTGGCATTGTAAGAAATGTCCACTACCCCTATCATCCCGTGGGTTTAAGAGGCGACAGAGGGAAATTAAACAACAAATGAACAAAATGGGCAGTGGCATCTTCCAGATAACAACTAAGAACAGTAAAAAAACTGCGGTTGCTAAACCGCTTGCTTTATCAATGGATGGAGATAATGGAGGCAGTGAACTTTTAAGACTGCTATGTTATGGTATGGTACCTACTAAAGTACACGGCTGAGCATATGCCGTATCATTGATTTCCTAATAATGTAGACATTTGTCACAGGTGCCAAACGCATATTATATTTTCTAGCTTTTTTGTAATAATACTCATAGTACGTATGTATGTCATTACTCTAATTAATAATATTACATTTATTTACTCTCAGAATTTAGGTTTTTTTTAAATCACCAACACTCACAGAATACCAATATAGTATAGTAGCTTAATGCTGTTGTGTTTCGTATGCTAAGTGTAGAGAACCGGATATCCTTTTTACTGGAAACGAGGCATTCCATCTTAGTCCTCACGGGTGACAACGTATCTGCATTTTGATTTGTAATCGAGGATAGACATAGATGTCTATAGACCGCAGCAACCACTTACTATCAGGTGGACCGTGTGCTCGTTTGTCACCATATTCTATAAAAAAACATGTGACATACAACACTAACAAAAATTTTACTTAACACTTTGATGGCTAGCACGTAGCCATGTTCATCGTCATAGAGGTAACCACAACTTACACAAATAGCGAAGAGACTTAAAAAAAGGAACGGATAATAATATGCAAATAAATATACATGAAAACCGGATTTGACACAGCTACAGTTTGTGGATTTATTGCTTACTGTATATATAATTTTAATAACAAATCTTGAGTGTAAATAAATTTTGTGACATATTTCTGAAATTTTTACGAATTAAATACTTAAAACTTGATAACGGTGTGTGGATTATATCTATTTAAATGTATTTTGGCATATGGTTGAAAAATGAAATCATTCTGGTAAATGGGGAGTTGCGTCATATATTACTCTCATAGAGGCGTTCTTTGAACAGCTCGTAACTTAAAACCGCGGTAACTTAATTGGCACAGATAATATATTATTAATTTTACTCACAAGTTGCGTCAATTGATATGGTCATGTATAATAATTTACGCAAGAAAATAAGATCAAGTGTTTTCCGTCTATTGTTAAGTGTTGTATATGCTTCGGGAAGTCTTCAGTACATCAACATGTTGAGCATCATCCCAATCGTTATATCATATCATCGTAATTGATAGACCACAAATCCTCGCACAAAAACTCCGATTTCTAACAAAGATGATTCACGAGGCTATCGTAGTTTAAAAAAATCATTATTTCAATAGAGAAGATGGCTGGGTGCTACCATCGGCTTAGGATTCCATAATTATTAAATTGAAAGTGAAAGTGAACGCAAGTAAGACGAAAATTATGGTTTTTGAAAGAGATGAAAGTAAAACGATATGTGAAATAAGAATAGAAGAGGAGTAGATCGAGCAAGTAGATGAGTTTGTATATTTGGGGTGCGTATTCAGCAGGGATGGGAGATATGATAAGGATATAGAACGACGAGTGAACGCAGGAAACAGAGTAAATGGGGCCCTGCATCTATTGTGAAGAGTCAAAATGTGTCAAAAAAGGCACGTATGGCAATTCACAATGCTGTATTGGTCCGTACTTTAACGTATGGTAGTGAAAGTTGGGTATAGCAGAAGAAGCACGAGAGTAGAATAAATGCAGTAGAAATGCGGTCGTTAAGGAGTATGTTAGGGCTGAATCTGAGAATGACAGGGTGAAAAATTGTGTGATAAGAGAAGAGTGTGGTTTGCAAGATGATGTTGTGACCAGGATTAAGAAAGGAATGCTTCGGTGCTTTGGTCATGTGGAAAGAATGGAAGAGGAAAGAGTGACAAAGATAATTTATGTTGCAGAAGTGAATGGCAGAGTCGGAAAGGGACGTCTTAGGCGAAAATGTATCGACCAAATTGGCGATTTATTGAAAACGGGCCAAATTAGGAGTACCCTTAACCGACGAGCATGTATGCGTAGGTGTATGGATGTGAAGGAGGCGAGAGAGGTGTGTCAGGATCGTGCCAAATGGAAGTCTGTAGTCTCTGCCTACCCCTTTGGGTGACAGGCGTGAGTGTTTATGTATGTATTATGTTTATGTAATTAATAAAATTAAATCAAACCCAATCATACTATTTACTGCAAATATTCAACATACTGTAATCTCGTTTTGCGTGGATCGGACCAAAAATTACAAATTAAAAGTTGGTGGTGGTAGTTGTTCCCATCTCTGGGCTGGGGCTCCCCAGTACCAGCTCCTTTTACTTGACCGCAACCAGCGCAGAGCGGCTTGAATCGTCGATGACCGAGTGCTTTCCGATCGGCTCAATTCACTGGCGCTGCAAAGAGATAGTGCATCTCTTTGCATTTTCTTTCGCATATACCACGGGGAGTGCTCTGAGGAATTGTTCGGATTAATCCCAGCTGCCAAATTTCGTGAACGCACTACGCGGCAAACGTCCCGATACCATCCACATCATCTGGATGCTTGGCGGTCCACCACTGTACGTTTCAAAAGGAGTTTTCTTCCACGTACGACCTCTCTGTGGAATAGTTTACCACCGGTGATTTTTCCGGACCGATACGACCTGGGACCTTCAAGAAAAGAACTTACTCCTTTCTAAAGGGCCGGCAACGCACCTGCAATTCCCCTGGTGTTGCGGTTGATCATGGGCGGCGGTAATCACTTAACATCAGGTGAGCCGCATGCTCGTTTGCCCCCTCTTCTATTAAAAAAAAGTCGGATTAATTATGACATCGGTACGTCAAACACCTCAGTGCCCTCGTGACCATGAGTGCTTCAAAGTCTCCGAAACGTCCACATTAAATAAGTTAAAATTTTACACAGTTATTTATTAGTACCCGGTTGACCGAGCTTTGCTCGGTAATTTTCGCTCGGTTTTTTTTTTTGATTCGTGTCTTTTGGAAATAATATTTAGATACAAATTACATACTGATGAAATACGAATAATATTTTTTTGATCGTAGCGACATAATAGAAAAAACTGAACTGGTTATTTGATTAAAAAATCATGAGTGCTTAAAAAATCATGAGTGCAATTAGTTTAATTTAAATTTTCGTGTGTTTAAAAAATACTAAAAAAAGGGCTCGAAAAAATAGATTTTCTCAAAAAAGAACTTGAAAAAAAATTTAAAAAAAGTCGGTCGGTCGGTCTGGGCTCGAACCATGGTATTACGATTTTGCGACCGCCCAATATACCATTAAGCTATTTGTAATCATTAATAAGCCGTCAAAATTTACCTTCTTATTCTAACGATATTATAGCAGTTTTTCATTGCCTAAAAACACGGACAAAAAGACATTTTCTAAAAACAAATCCTAGCTAGATCGATTTATTGCCCCCGAAACTCCCTGCACACAAAATTTTATGAAAATCGTTGGAGCCGTTTCCGAGATCCCGATTATATATATATATACATATATACAAGAATTGCTCGTTTAATAGTATAGGATTTTGTGTTATTCTTGGAAGATTCTGCTGCCCATACTTTATTTTATTTACCTCTGTTACTTCTTTTCGGGATGATTTGGTAGGATTAGGTAGTGGATGTTCTACGATAAATATTATTGTTTAATGAAACTAATTTTACAGATTTTAGCGCGTTGAATCTTAACTTTTTTAGGCCAACACCCATGGTAACGGGGCGACTAAGGTGTTTGACGTTTCGGCGTCATAACAAACGAAGGTCATGAGTACCTTTCATTTTTAATTATTTATTTTTAGTCCTATCTACGCAGCTTACTGTAAAAGCAACTTACCCTGGCTTGTACCAGCACAAACATGTGTCTGATGGCGAGTGTTTCCTGAAAAAAGTATCCGATATATATAACAAAGATCCGTGGCGCAGTGGCTTAGCAATAAGTTACAGCGCTAAGGGTCGCGGGTTCGAATCCCGCACGGAACAAGTACTTATAAGGTCTACAAGTAATTGTTCCGGGTCTGGATGTTTGTCCTTGTGAAATGTATGTTTGTAAACTACCCTCACGATACAAGAGAAAATACTAGTGTGGAGGTGACGTTTTTTAAAAAAGAAAAGAAAGAATCCAGTTCAATTCCCAAATAAAGAAGTGTGCGCGTTTGCCAATAAAAAGAACCCCATTGTTTTATCTCCTCAGTTTCAAGGCATCTTTAAGGTAAGCTGCAGAGCGGCTCTTCCACTTATAGTATACATTTAAGTAGTATCTGAAAAAATAAATATTTCGAACATATTATGTGAAGCTTCACGTATCAGTTCAGCAACACGACGCTTTCTCAAAAACGAGAGTAGAGCCGTTTTCTGCCGTTGAACGTATTTAGGCTATACCAAAAAAGAAACCGACTAGTAGTGATGTCGGTGAGAATCGAACATAGATTGCTCTCCCTTTGACATTTAAGGCATCCTTCGAAGCTACTATGGCTTATTAATCCTCAACATATTTCAAAAATACGTAAATGAAACACCAAAGGATACGACGTAATTTCCCGACAAGTTTAACCTTTCTGTGAACAATTTTCTATTACATGGAATAAATTGATAAAAATCTTGATATCATGCCGACAAACGTTTGACATATAAAAGTAATATGCTTCTCTATCTATCAAAACTTACAGCACACTATGCATGGCTAAATTGTGTTGCTAATGCTATTTTTATATAAGTTATAATAACAGACGAGCACACAACATATACTACTATTTTTTTACGTGATAGAGCCATGCTGCAGTTATATTCATTGTATAGTTGTATCTAGTGTTGCCCAAATGCAAGAACAAGACGAGACTTAGCCAGTCTTGGTCTTGGTCTTGCGCCAATACACCTGGTCTTGTTCTTGGTCTTGTTATTGCGCTCTCAGTCTTGTTCTTGGTTTTGGTCTTGCAGCAAGAGTCTCGCAAGTCTCGCAATTATCTATTAGCGTAGCTATTGTTATTTATTAAACGTTACTTTAAAAGACCGACAAAGGAAAGTTCGGCATCCTTTGATAAAATTAATGATTCTTCAGAAGATTAATAAAGTTGATGCGTTGCCAGATAGGTATAGTGTGCCTACGTAAAAATGAAATGTAAATGTGTAAATAAAATTGTGTATATTACGTTCTTCTTGTGATTGAATTAATCTACGTTAATTAAATTAAATTTGCCTTCACTCGTTTGAAACTCAAAATTCAAATATGTTTTATTCAAGTAGGCATTAAAAATACACTTTTGAATAGTCATATAATCACTGTTTTCCCCAATTTTTTCTTTTCCATGTCCAGGGGTTCTGATTCTACTGAGAAGAATCATGGAAGAAAGTAAGAAACTCAGTAGTTGCTCTTTTCAAAATATTTTTACAATAGTTCTATAATAATTATCTAAAGCGATAAGTCAAACATAAAATGTCAAATGTATATGTAGATACCCATTGATTTATATGTTACACTAGATAAGTAATTTCCGCGCCAAAGCGTTGTCACTTCACATAAGGCCACAGCCTTATACTCAGCGAACGTCGGTTCAGTGTTCAAGGTGACGCCGTCCGAGTTAAGCCGAACGATTCACAACAAAAAATGGGTAAATGCGTAGTGAAAGAACGCGTTTCAAGGTCACAAAAACATAATAAATCAAGCGGAATCACTTTCCATACGTAAGTTTTAATTTATATATTCATATTAACGTTTAAAACACTAAAAAATTAAATAAAATATCGAATATTGCCATTTAGGTTCAATGTTGCCACTTTTCCGCATTTGTGATTATCCTACATTAATGGGAGACTATATAATTAATGGAGTAAGTTAATTTGTTACCTCCGATTTTAAATATTTTGGAAATTATAATAAAAACTACGTTTTAACTTTCATACAATATAATTAATTATTTTTATTTTAGTTTATTCTTGAATTATCTTTTAAATATATTTTATTACCTATTTTATATTAATAATTTTATATTATTTATAATTTCGTATACATTTTATATTAATTATATTTTATTAGATACCTATTTTTATTGTTTGATTTATTAGAACCATAAAAATACGTTTTATTTCATCATTATGTTTACTTCTATTTATCTGATAAGCTTTGTATCCCTTTTTTTCTAAGGGGACGTAATAAAGATTTTAAAATAAAATATACTTTTTTAATATAAAAACAATTAACTGCAGCTTAAAAAAAACTCATTTTTATTGCGTATTTTAGGTAAAATTTCATATAGTAAGCCACACAACCCGCCATTGCATGTTTGTGTGTCTATCTTTTTCTAATCTTACGACGACGATATTGTTTTCGCAACTTGTGTAAGTGAGATAGATATATGTTTACTTAAAATTGTTATTAGTTTCAAAGCTACGTCGTCGCGTTTGGATAGTGGTTACACTTTTTTCGACGCGCGGTAATGTGGTTTGCTCCTCTAGTCTTGTATAACTCAATGTAGATACCAAATCGGTTTAGAAATTTCTAGTTAGTCTTGTGTAGTACGAAAGGTCAGTTCCAAGCATTTTTGTCTGACTTAAATTGAAAAGGTGAAAGATCTAACTAACATTTCTTTTGGAATCTTATTATAAAAGCGTATATCGCTACCCAAGAACGCATTATATATTTTGTGTAACCGGAAAGTAGGTATTGTGATTTTATTTTTATTTCTACTATTAAAATTGTGCAAATCACTATTATTTACATCAATTCGAAGCAATCAATTTCTTTAAACGGTTCTCTAAGAGATACTCGGGCTCCTAAAAAGTACATAGATCTTATTTTACGCTTTTTATTTGATATGCACACTTTTTATATTATTCGATTAGCATTGTACAAAATGTTTACACGTTTCAAGTGTGTTAAAAGTGTCTACAATATTTATCAAATGGATGACGACATACTATTCGAACACTTTGTGTTCAAAAACACACACTTCCAAAAATCGAGATTTGCAGTGAACTTATTGAACATGTTTATCTATTAAGTAATAACAATAATAGTAAATAATTATTATAAACCCATATAGTTAATATTATAATAATTACTTACTAGAATAAATTATTATGGTATCTACCTATCCTTACCATTATCTAATTACAATATTCCTTGCGAGATCAGCATAATGTATTCGTGTACATTCTGAGCACCCGGAAACTTATTTAATTCTTTGGAACATGTACTCTGTGGCGGCATTCAAACAGTGTCAAATGTAGTGCGTGCGGCACGACGGCAACGATTGAATGCGATATCAATAGAAGCCGCCGGCGCGTGTATCTTGACCTTGTACTTCCGAAAAGCTGCAAAATTTATTCGACCTTTGATGAGATGCCGACAACAAGACGCCGCGCACTATCAAAGTTCCGATGGTCAAAACTAGGGATGCATTGTTTTTTTCTTTTAATGGATATTTTCATCCGCTATGTATGTTTATGGTATTGTTCGTAGTGCGCATAAGTCCAATTTTCGAAATTTTTTTTATATATTTTTTGCGTCTCATAGAGTCCCTAAGCATATGACCCGAACTCCTATACTCCCTGAAACGACACTCATTCCTTACTGCAACACGCAAAAGTCTCGCAGGCTTAGTCTTGTTCTTGCTCAAATCTTCCAGGGTCTGTCTTGGTCTTGGTCTTGCTAAAATTAGGCGGTCTTGTTCTTGGTCTTGCAAAAATGCAAGAACAAGACCAAGACTGCAAGACCAAGACCAATTTTAGGCAACACTAGTTATATCACGAATGTGTCAGCTCGACCGGGGAAAGAACACACTCTCACAAAATACCAGCGTCAAATAGCAGCTAAATGCTGCTGTGTTTCGTATGGTGAGTGTAGAGAACCGGATACCCTTTTTACTGGAAAAGAGGCATTCGATATTAGTCCTCAAGGCTGACAACGCATCTTCATTTTGATTCACAAACGAGAATGGATGTCTATGGGCCACAGCAATATCTTACCATTAGGTGGACTGTGTACTCGCTTGTCACCCTTTTCCTATAAAAAAATACCTATATAATAGGGTGAATTGTACATGAAAATACATATTTTATTACCCCAAACGCACAACGTGGTGAGTTTACATTAGTAAAATTGATGAAGAAAACACAAGTGAAATCCTACTATCCAGTAAAATTATCTATTTCTTTATGGCATGTATGACAACTCATACAGACGATGTGGCCAATCACCATTCTGAAAGCCAAGCGTGGCGACTGTGCCACAATCTTTCTCGAATGAGAGGTGCCCATGACCAGCAGTGTAGCGTTACAACCAACTTTTCGATTGAGTGGCTTAAAACAATGCCACACCCAAAAAGCTCAAATCGACTGTGTAAAGTAGTACTATAGTTATAAGATCAAAACAGTATTAAAGTTATAGTCTAGTAGATAACATCATTAGCGTCATTACGTTCCGCTGCTGAGACCGGCCTTCTCTTCTTTGTCAGAAGAGCTTAAAGAAATAATTGCGATAAATTATTCCAGTTTGAGATAAGCCTCTGTTCTTTAGTAAATTTCAAAGTCTGGTTGCAAAACAGTTATTTTCAACATTATCATTATTACAAGTCATCTGCTGAAAACTACTTTTACGAATTTTATCGTGTTTTATTTATTTCATTTTTAATACCCGACGTTTCGGGTGCTCTCCAGCACCCATGGTCACGGGGGACTGAGGTGACTGACGTCCCGATGTCAAAGTTAACCCGGAGTACCTTCAGCTTTTTAATTATTTTCTTTGGTCCGATCTACGTATATTTACTATATATATATATATATATATATATATATATATATATATATATATATATATATATATATATATATATATATATATATATATATGATCTGATATGATCGCAAACTGCAGACTTCCCGGAACGTTGATGCTTCACGTCAGCTATGTGTTCTTTACTATAATAATAACCCCCTTTATACAAACTTAATTTATTAAATTTTTTGAACTTTGATGATTGACTGACATGTATAGACAGGAGCGGGGTCAAGACATTATTTTAAAATGTTTTGGTTGATTAGTAAGTAGTATACATCATAATAAAATGACTAGGAATTAACATGCCTTATCTATGTATTACACAATGATAAGTAGTGAGGAAGTAAGATGTTTTAAACTGTTTGTGTAAGGATTACAAAAACACAGGCTTAATTTAAATGTATTTATTACTAGCGATGGGCCTCAGCTGTGCACTGGTGATTTATGGATCTCGACAACAGTGCCATCTACCGAGTCCAAATGTAAATATAAACCATCTAGGGATCCATCCAAACACACACAAACATTTTCATTTAAATTGGTTGGAAGGTTTCTTATGTTTTGTCTATAACGGACATAGGTAGAAACATTTTAGTGTTAGATATATTTCTGAAGGTTTTTTGAAAATAACTTGATGATAACATGTACATTTATGATATTGTAAGCAATCAGAAGGAATTTTCAATTATAAGATATATGATATAAGACTGTTGTCTTCAATATCCATACACTTTTTGTCTCTGCAACCTTTCAGCCTGCACGGCTTACAGATTTGTTCTAAGCGATCCACCTGAAAAGAAGTTAATGACAATTGTAAAGGTGCCTTAACTAAATAATAATTCTTATCAATATATTATTTTTTCTATATTATATAGGAATAAAAAGGACATTTTTAATAATAAGAGATATGAGATAAGACTATGCCTTCAATGTCAATAAACTGTATTTACATATTTCTGTGAGCATTTTATTATATCTGTCTGTTCATATGTTAAATAATAAAGAAATTATTATAAATTATACATCATTAATCAGCTCCAGCTGATCAAATACAGAAGCAGTAATTGATTAACATCAATGATATTCAACCATGTAAAAGTTGTCTCACATTTTATTTTTACCGGTTTCATGTACTTACATAGTAGACAAAGATATTATTGTTATATTAAGTATATCTGATTCTAGATGACAAAATAATATTCCTTTCTGCACGGTGAACAACACAGCTGTCTAAGCATAATAGAAACAACCATTACACTTTTTTATGCAAACTATTATTACCTATAAAACTTTATATTTGCTTCTAGTACAAATGATTACTACATTTTTTACACATAAATATATGTAACATTTATATTGCCTATCTACTATGGCTGGTATAAATCCAGGATCTGTGTTTGGCTTAACAAAAAAGCCATTTAGTATTAAGCATCTTGCTGAATACATAAGGTACCTATTTGTACACAAATGCAGTTATATGAATTGCTCTTCAAAACCCTCTTTTAAGTCCCTCGACCCAAAGATTCTAATTTTCTTTTAACATTATAATAACTTCTTTTGTGCATTTATTCTATTTATTATTTAATTTAGATTTTACTAATAAAATAAACTTAATACTTTGTCACTTTTAACAAACTAATAAGGTTCTAAGACCTGTTTATTTGTATTTGTTTGAGGTAAAATATACAAACTTAATAATAGATTTTCACAACCTAGAATAGGTGTAAATTAATAAACTCTTATATTCTATTTGCGAATTTTACCACAAAAACTAAAAAGAGAAAAACATACGTACTTGTGTCAATTAATATTTGGCTAACCTTTCTGATAATTGATAATATCCATATTTTCTTAAACATAAGTTTAATAATGTTTGTAAATAAAAAACTCCATTTTGTTCTTACCATAATAATGCGACTCCAATCTCCAACTATGTTTTATTTCACTCGAGTGAATCGAGTGAATTTGTCCAACTCGATAATCGATAGAAAATAAATTTTACCGAGTTACTGAGTTAAATCGGCGCATCGTATAGATTCATAGGGTGCTATATAGATATGAATTTACTTGTATATATAATAAGTCGCTGCGGGTGACATCACAAGTTGCATCCAAATTCAAACTTGCATCTGGCATGTTGTAAACAAACCTGAACTTAGTTTTATTTATGATATTGATTTATAGTTTTAATTTCATGTTGCCACATATTATTTATTTATAAAGGTACATATTTAAAAATGGTTTAACTAAAGTAATCGCTGATCTCAACTCTAGTGATAAACTTTTCTGTAAATAGTTGATTTACTCAAAAACTAGTAACTAGAGTGATATTATTTTATGAAGATGTCGATACGCATATGTACCAAAAATAATATATAACTACCTATTAAGTGTAGTAATAATAATTGTGTTGTATGGAAGAACAATTATAAAAATAATTTGTGAAATATTGACACAGCTTCGTTCATCTAATTTGAATTGTTTAACTCGAGCTCAAAATCGAGTTACCTGAATTTCAACTCGAGTCGATTTTTTCCGAGTTATCACGGCACATCTCTAAGACAATAATTTTTTAAATGTTACATTACCTTAGCCAATGATCAGAACACGAATGTCAAAACAACTAATTTTTTTTTTCAGATTTCTTGTTTCCGTTTACATTTTCGAAAAATCTATAGACCATTTACTATTATAATTTGGTGTCTTTTTTTTGGTGTAAATACCATTAAATGACGTTAATATTTCTAGTGGGCCCAAAAATGATTGTCTCCTTTATTTATCGGCACCTTGCATACGTTGCACTTACGCATAATATCATGTTAGTTTTTTGATACTTCTACAACATATTTTCATTCACTGTCAGAAATCGATGCCGTCAAAACAAGAGTGAATAATATTTATTTATTCAGCTAAGCCCGAAAGATTCGTCATCTTCGACGGTACTACCACTTCAGAGCACAAAAACCAGGGACTGTTTAAGGCTAATTTTATTAGGTATAGAATACAATTTTCAAGAACATGAAACTTTCATCGCATGGCACTTTTTTAAAGGAATTGCTGACGCTCAATCTCCTTCCTATTTTTGCAGCGACCGGCAGTGCGGACACTGCTGTGTCACGAACTGAAAGATTTACAAAGCCAGTATAATTACAAGTTGTAAGGCAAGATGCCTTATAATCTTTTTTTATGGAGGGTAACAAACGAGCACACAGTTTACCTGATGATAAGTGGTTGCTGTGTCCCATAGACAACTACATCTATCATTGATTAAGAATCAAAATCAAGGTGCGTTTTCACCCGTGAGGACTAAAATGGAATGCCTCATTAGCTGTAAAAAGGGTCTCCGGTTTTCTACATACTAACCATACGAAACACAGTAGCATTAAGCTACTATTTTACGCTGGTATTCTGTGAGAGCGTGGTCCATCCCCGGTCGAGCCGACCCATTCGTGCTACAACTTTACTACTAATATAATTGCAGCATGGCTCTACTACGTAAGAATCTGTTAATAAATTAACAAAATTAATGTTGACGAAATAAAACAACAATACAAGCTGTGAAAAAAAGTGTGTCACATCTTGCCATCTAATTTTTAGATCCAGTCTTTCTCTTAGTCATATCTTGCGACTTTTATGGACCACACACACGGTCAGTTCAAACTCGTATTTTTGATATATCGATAATTATAAATATATCAATATTAAGTGTATATATCGTAAGTTAATATACAGTAAGTCAATATCGGAGGTTTACACATCGAAAAAATATCGGATTTATTTAAAAAAAAAATCGTAAGTCATTTTTTTATACTTTTTTTTAACAGAATATTAACAATGCTATAAACATTACTAATATTCCCCTTAACCACTCGTGGTAAGCTTAAATTGCTTGCGTTACGAGTAGTGGTCGAATGGCGGATTCGAACACACGACCTTTTTGAGTTCTCAGTCCGTGCCCTGCCATTAGGCTACTGTCGCTTATTTAGTTTAGTTCATTTATTATATTTATTAAGCAAATTAAATTATTAATGTATGAAAATGTTAGATTATAGTTCTTATTGTTATTGTTTAATTTAAATAAGGCAATTAAATGTAATTCAGTAAGAGTTTTCAAAAATTCTCGTTGTTTTATATGTTCAGCTGTTTCTTATGTTTAGAAGCACGGTTCTACAGATGTAGCTGAAGAAATCAAATATTTAACAGCTATTTCTGATAGAATGGAGGTAAACTGTCTACCCAGCGGACAGTCGATGACGACAGTGTGTTCGAATCCGCCATTCGACTACTGGCGTGAACCACTCGTAACACAAGCAATTTAAGCTTACCACGATTGGTTAAGGGGAATATTAGTAATGTTTATAGCATTGTTAATATTTATAAAAAAAAATGTTAATTATGATCGAATTATCGTCGTCTACTTGCGGTAGAAAGTGGAAAAACCTAAGGTAAATTTACGGAAACAACAAAAAAGTTAAGTTTTCAACATATTACGTGGTAGACCTTAGATGGTAACATTTCCGAGGCGGTAAACTATCATCATCCTGTATATTTAAGTATCCTTGGTCACTGTAAAAAGTTTCGGTATTGTGGGTATACATTTACGTATTATTTATTTACGGGTTTCAAAAACTGTTACAAATGTCTGCAACAATATCAGCGCAGTAGACTGCCATCATATTTATGTACGATCTCAAAATAACAAAGAATCGGCTTTGTAGGAATAATCGCACAAATAATATCGCTGTCTCCCGGACTATATGGTTGCGTCATCGCGCAAACGCGCTAATGCAGGTGCTACACTAACGGGAAACTTCAATTCTCATAAAGACAGAAATTATTGATTTAACCTGATCGCTCGATTTTATCTATAAATATTGTCTAAGAGTGAAAATATAGCAAAATTAGCAAGTTAGCAAAAAATTTGCAATTCCCGCCATTTTAAGTCGCGAGCCAACCGGCGAATCGACTAAATTCGCCTTTCGAACTTACAGGTTAAATTTTATGCGATAACTTGAGTGGCTACACTTGAACGCTCAACGTCATTAAATTTCAATGCCATTGAAGGGCGTTAGGGTTGGCGTTAATGTTCCTAGAAGACTTTTTATATTTGTTAAAATGGTTTTATAAAAACCAATAAGGCTTTCTAATTCTTCGATAATTGGTTTAAAATATTATAATTGGATAATTCGGTGCAAAGCATCGTTTTGCGATGTACGAATCTTTAAACTTTTGAGTCTTGGGTCACATAAACGTGGTTCTGTTTGCAAAATCTTAAGAATTTTATTATTCCGCTCCATCATAGCCATACGTGCGCTCATAGTGCACAGTGAGACAAACGTAGTGTGGCTGCTTTAACTCGTTATTTCGTGCGTTAATTTCTTTAATATACCGCCACTTGAGTTATCACCAAACGGCAAACGACATTATTAATGGCATTATCAAATTAACGCGTTAAGTCTGCATTCCACGTCCATCAACGCGATAATTAACAGCATTTCTCGTTAATGTGGCCATGGCATAAGATTGTACAAAAATGATAAAATAAACAAGTCTAGAATAAATAAAATAATTATTTGATTTGTTTGATAATCAAATATATTGAGTTTTATAAAATAATAAATTTTTCGTATTGTATTAAGTTACATAACGCATATGGATACACTATATTTAGTTTAGTTTCTCTTTATTTTTCTTGTGTTTTCTCCCCCTTTGTGGGGACATACATTTTAATTTTTAGTTAAGAAGTGTCACAGATAAAATTACGTGATTACTATAAATTAAAGTAATGAAAACATAAAAATACTGCCATCACTGAGATCCAATACACACCTTCAGATTGCACAATCAGAAAGGTGAGATCATAACTGTCACCTAGATCTCATTTTATTTCACATGAGATCAAACACGATCATCCTATCTAGTGCCGTCACTGAGATACTATACTCACCTTTGGTGTCCACCATCATCAGGTATGTAGGTGAGATCATCACAGGCACCTTGGTATTTAAATGAGCCTAAAAACAATAGTTCTACGTAATTGCATAACTGAGATTATTTACCCAGATATTGCGACCGCCATCAGGAATGTGAGATTATCACAGTTACCTGGGTCTTTTTGAGCTCTTTCAAATGAGTCCAAGCACAGTGGTTCTATGTAGTGCCGTCACTGAGCGAAAGCATTTGTCATAGTTGACATGCTTGACAAGCGGGTCTCTAACGCAGTTTTTTTTTAAATTGTCATCTTGTTTTTTTTTTTGTAATTGAGTCAGACATAAGATATCCAAAATACTGACGAAAAGCAGCGTCAAAAGTGCGAGACGTTTGGTACTGCGACGTTCTATCCGCTTGCCAAGTGAGACGATTAAGGCAAACCCTTCCCTAGTATCTCGCTTGGCAAGCGAGTTGTCAACCACAGGCATTTAACTTTGTAGTTGTTATTACGAAGACGCAGCTGCCCATTTCCTGGACTGTTTCTCTCTGTCGCCTCTGACCATCCATGGAATAATATGCGGTAGTGGATATGCTTACACCGCCACTACATGGTACTGAGTACGTGTTTTACCAATATTTATAACTAGCTGTGCCCGCGACTTCGTTCGCATGTAATCTTTTTCTCCAATTCTTTTATATTTTCAAACAGAGTATATATAATTATATGTTTATTATAATCAAGCAGATTATTTTATACCTACCTGAACGTTAGCTTCGTGAAAAAGGCTAAAATAGATCAAATTTTTTACTTTTAATTTTGGATGACTTGATGGCAAGGATTAGCCATTTTATGATAATATCCACATTTTAAGAAAACCTAATGCCAGCTATCTACCACCTAATCCATTTCTGGTTTTCGAATAATAAAATCTTAATAAATACAAAACAAGGAGTCAAAAAGGGGATATAAATATGCAATTTAATTTAATGGTTTTATTTATTTAATCACGGTTTTGTTAGAACTTCAAAAGTAAGAGAAAATGTAAAAAAATATATTCAGTTAACAAAGGACCTCTTCATAAACAACGTTCACTGTTTTGTTTTGTGGTGCTAAAATAAACAAATTAGTGGGATCGCTGATACGCGACATTGCCACATAGAGCTGCCCATGTGAAAAGCAGCTGTTCGTAAGGTCAACGCCTACTCTGCTTAGCGTTTGACCCTGTGCCTTATTTATCGTCATTGCAAAGCAAACACTCACCGGCAGTTGGACCCGTTTAAAACGAAACGGAAAGTTATTCGGAATAATCGGTATTCGTGGAATAAAAACTTTCTCACCCGCACCGCAACCGGTAAGTATCTCTGCCTCAACCACATGTCTCTGGAGAGCAACTACTTTGAGCCGAGTACCATTGCATAATTTTGGTGGACTTAAATTTCTTAAAAGAATTATGGGGATCCCTACCTTAAGTTTAATTTCATGTGCAAGGAGCCCAGACGCCGTTAATGCATTCAAAAACTCTACAGGATATGCTGTTACTTCTTCCCGGTCAACTACTCTATTTATTGACGTATAGGTAACATTCTCCCCTTCAATACGTTCTAAAATGGTCATGTTGATACTTACAGCTTGATCATTACGAGGCGTAAGTATAGCGCGCTCACAAAGCCAAGAGTTTCCTTGGTTTACTATACCAGCCAGATCTTCATAAACAGATATAATAAGTTCCTCAATGTTAAGGACTGTTTTGCACAAATTATTAATTAAATCTATTCTACCATCAACCTCAGGAAACCTACCTTCACCAATACTCAATAATAACTGTGAGAAATCTTGAGCATTTGTGTTCTCGCCTCTTTGCGCTCGCATGTTTGTGGTGAGATTTAACCTTGTAATATGGGGCCAAAGAATTGAATTTTTTAAACATGCGCTAATTTCATCGGCTCTTGTCCCGCGTGTAACTATTGGCAATGTCTGCCGAAAATCTCCACAGAAGAGCATAGTGACTCCGCCCATAAGTTCATTGTTGTGTCGTATATCTTGCAGCGTTCTATTGACGGCTTCTACTGCTTTGCGATGCGCCATTGTACATTCATCCCATACAATTAAGGTGCACTCACGAAGTACTCGAGCTATGTCACTATTACGTGAAATGTCGCAAACGGGGGTTTCAGTGACGTCTAATTGTGTGGGTATTTTGAACATGGAATGTGCAGTTTTGCCTCCTGGCAGTAAGGTAGCTGCAATTCCGGACGATGCCACGGCCAATGCAATTTTTCCCTGGCTACGTATTTGCGCAAGGATAAGTTTCGTAAGAAATGTTTTACCAGTACCGTCAGGGGCATCCAAAAAAAACATTTCACCAGAGGTGTTCAAAGCGCTGTTACATATACGATCAAAAATAATTCTTTGTTCGGGGGTCATGATAGGTACACCTACTTGAAGAATTTGGGCCAGTTCCTCTTCGTCGTAGTTGGATTCCGTTGCATACTCTCGATTAGTTTGTTCGACATTTAAGATTGGTTCAGGTAATCCATAGCGTATTAAGGGATTACCACCAATTGAAAAAACTGTGTTTTGTATATCACACAAACAACGATTCAATACATCATTGAGCATCTCTTGATTTAGTTCACCATGTTCAAAATTAATGTAATCTTCAGCTAAACTTTTCTGGTGTTTAACCCAAAGTTGATTAGCATCTGAAAGGCCACAAAATACTAACAACACCGCAAATAAATTCCGTAAACGACGCGGGCTATCACTAACAGATGCTTCAGCGAGGGTGTTGTCCCAGTGCTGGTCGTCGTCCAATAACCCTCGAGCCCGGCAAGCAGCTTGAAAAGAAGGCTATTGAGTGTTGTTGAACATTTTCAAAGCCAAAAATGATGTGGGTCCTCGTACTGTATGCAAAAGTAAACGTACGTAAAAACATTCGGAGTTATTGGGATGTACAGTGTACACTCTGCCGAGCACATGTTCTTTAAAAAGGTTGGGAAAACCTTCAACAGGAATACCACGTCGGCGACGATTAAAAATCCTGTGTTGCTTATCGTATGTATAATACGCTGGAACTTCGTCATAAAGCAAAGTTCTTGCGAAATCGTCAGATTCGCATAATCGAAAGAACGCCAGTAAAGTTGTTTGTCTAGGATTTTCTAGTTGCTCCACAATATTGTCTGGGTGAAAATATACGCGTTGTCCGCCTTCCACGTGAACGTCTAAATGCATTACCGGGGGATTACGCTCGCTTATTGGGAAACTGAATATTCGCCATGCTGCCTCCGAAGAACTTATGTATCGCCCTGATTGAAATCTTGTAATTTCGTCAAATCTGTCGTTGCTCATTGCAAGTGTTGCTTGATCCGTCCCTTTATTTACATACTTAAAAATGTATTTAATTGATTCAACACTGTTACACATTTCTACGTTTATATGGGTTTGGAAAGTTCTCGATAGCACAGGTGAGTACGGCACTACCCACCTGTTATCTACTTCTACATCTTGTCCAAACATTCTCAATTTTGTGGTGAATCCTCCATACTGTGGAGCACGCCGCCGATATTTGGGATAACCATCTTCACCAGTGATTGTTTCTCTTAAAAGGGGTCTTGGATATTTTTTCGTACATTGTCCATCCTTCATGCACGGAGAATTATTATTTAATGCACCGCAAGGCCCGTGTATCATCTGTGTTTTAACAATTTGGTGTAAAATAGGATCATTTGTGGGATTTGGTAATTCTGCACTTATTATATTATCAACGTCATTACGACGAATTTTTTGTAATAACCATAGAAGAATGTGAGCGTGGGGCAGCCCTTTTTTTTGCCATTCCACGTTGTATGTATAGCATGACGTAGCGCCAAAAACGTTTTGCTTGGTTAATAAGTTGATTAACAACTTTAACTTTAAATAAAAAACTCGACTAATTAAATCGTGTCGATCGTACGATGCTTGACCTTCTAGCAGCTCTTGAGAAATCTCGATCCATTTAGGGTTAGTAGTTATTGTTATGAAAAGATCTGGCCTACCATACTTGCGAACATAACAGAATGAGTCTTGAACGCGTTCATTCATATTTCGGGGACTCCCGATAAAGCTGGAAGGCAATATAACTAAACGTCCTAAATTTTCTATGTGTGTATCTCCCTGTACTGCATCATGAAGATCCACATAATTTTCGGCACGCAACTGTCTCTGATGAGTACGAATGAATACTAAACGCTCTGTTTCAACTTTTGCGTACATATCAACAATAAACTGGTTAAATAAGCCACGAAATCGTTGTAAATATACAAAACGACGTTGTCTTATTTGCATGAGATAACGATAAAATTGCAGAGCCGAAACTTTTCTGTCTAACCGAGGTGCTCCTGTAGCGGGGTCAACTTGATAAACCGTAAAGTTGTAACCATCTTCACCGCGACAGTAAATAAGTGGGTATTGTAAGGAGTCGTAAGAACGATGAGTCTCACTAATTCGTTGCAGGCGGTCATCACGCGTGCGTACTATAATGTCGCGCTTGTCGCATTGCTGATCCACCAGGACAACCGTCACTTCATTGGTGGATGGAGAATTATAACGGCCGGAATGTTGCACTAAAGGTCGCTTATCCGCGCTAATAACAAACTTATAATTATTGTATTCATCTTGAGGGATCGACTCTAGTACAGCTTTGAAATTGGATACATAAGGGTTGACCTGATGAAGCATGCCCTGAAGCTCTGAGATAACATTAGCGTTTAAATTTGGGAAATTCTGCCTCCTTATATTGGCTTGTTCATGGTAATCAGAAACGAAATATATTTGTAAAAACTTTGGTTCTGTCTCAGGCAAAAGCGAACCAATTAAGTGGTAGACTTGCCCCTGCACTTTAAAAGTAGGCATAAATGTTCCATGTACCACTTGCTTGGCCCCGAAAGAAGTCATCTGGAATGCCCCATTGTATGAACGGATATTGTCTAAAAACTGCTTGGAATGTGGATGGTCCCCATTAAGTAGCGATTTAAAAGGTTCTGGGGGCTCTTGAAATATTTCCAATTGTACCTTGCCAGCTGAACAGCAAAACCCGTTTGATTCTTTAGACCACTTAAGTGATTGACAATGACTACAAGTGCGAATCATTCTTCCGATCTCGTCAAATTCACTATAGTCAATATTAAAAGTGTAGGTAAAACCACTATTTTCTTTATCAACCCAAGGGAGATCAGTGTAGTTCTCTCTGTCCATAGATGGCGGAGTAAAGGTGGGTGAACGATTTATAAAAGTACGAATACGATCAGCTTGTAACCGAATTGCACGTTCACTCTCTGTCTCGTTACTCCTAATTGCTTGCACTCTTTCCCTTTGTAAAGACAAAAGTTCGTTACGGTGTTGAAGCGAATTTTCATAATATCCCCTTGCCAATTCTAAGCGTAAGTCATGCTCCTGCTGGGTTTCATGTGTCCTACTTACCGAACGGCTCTCCCTATCTGCTGCTAACCTCGCTTCATATTGAGTAAATGATTCCGAAGCACGTGATCTTGCATGACGTTCCCGGTCTGCAGTCAAGCGTTCCGAATATTGAGTTAGCGTTTCTGAAGCGCGAGACTCAGCATGACTTTCACGGTCTGCAGTCAACCGTTCTGAACACTCCGTAAATGTTTCCGAAGCGCGAGACTCGACATGACGCTCACGATCTGCAGTCAAGCGTTCCGAATATTGAGTAAACGTTTCTGAAGCGCGAGACTCAGCATGACGCTCACGGTCTGCAGTAAAGCGTTCCGAATATTGAGTAAACGTTTCTGAAGCGCGAGACTCAGCATGACGTTCACGGTCTGCAGTCAACCGTTCTGAACACTCCGTAAATGTTTCCGAAGCGCGAAACTCAGCATGACGCTCACGGTCTGCTGTCAAGCGGTCTGAATATTGCGTAAACGTTTCTGAAGCGCGACTTTCAGCATGACGTTCACGGTCTGCGGTCAACCTTTCTGAATGCTCCGTAAACGTCTCTAAAGCTCGAGACTCGATATGACGTTCACGGTCTACTTTTAAACGCTGAGAGTAATTTGTTAATGTTTCCGAAGCGCGAGACAACGCGTGACGTTCGCGATCTGTAGCTAAGCGCGTTTCATTATTAAAACTGGACTCTGATGCCCGAGATTCCGCAGTTTGTTCTCTATTGTAAGCTAAACGGTGCTCACGGTCCTCATTTGTCTCTTGCGATCGAACTTGTCTCATCCTTTTAGCCCTTCTAGTGTATTGAGAAAGACTACTTTTCTTTTTTTGCGGCATTATTTAAAATTTATTCAACAACCAAAACACAAAATAAAATCCTTATCCGAAAATGTAATCACGTATGTAACAATTTAGTGATCACTTAACCTTAAGACTACAATAATAATATTATTTAATTCAATTTAATTTAATTTAAATTTAATATATTATTACAGTCTAAAAAATCCAAACAACTAATTCCGTATCGTAAGACAAAATATCAGAAATCCGTAAATCCGTAATATGATGTCATGAAAGGTAAAAGAATAGAAAACTTAGCACACA
The DNA here is from genome assembly GCA_036936625.1 of Parnassius smintheus behrii. Lineage (NCBI taxonomy): Eukaryota > Metazoa > Arthropoda > Insecta > Lepidoptera > Papilionidae > Parnassius > Parnassius smintheus. The sequence continues at coordinate 5,557,084 of JAUPFT010000012.1, forward strand.
GTATTATCACAAATATAACAACTTTTACAAATTATCATAATATTGAGTAGATATAAAATAATGTGTCATTAAGAAAACTCACGAAAAATCTTACCTACGCGAGGTAGATGTTCATCAATGACATCTAACGGAACGTAACGGAAAATAGTGAAATAAAACAATTATCATTGTACCAATATATATTTCATAAAAAAAAAATAGTTATATTCCTATTATAGGATAGAAAAGGACCTAACTAAAAATTATAATTGTTTATTATGTATTTATACAAATAATATATACAATTTAAATAGTCGCCGTGAAGTGACGTAGTTAGAGAACCATACTGTTTAATGAGGGCTAATAATTTTCTGCTCACCAGATGTCGCTAGTTGACACTGAGATAAAGTTTTTTGTTACACAATGTCATTTAATGGAGAAGTAAGTTTTTAATAAAAGTTTATCAGTTTCTAGAGTATTATACTAATATTTAAATAGTCGCCGTGAAGTGACGTAGTTAGAGAACCATACTGTTTAATGAGGGCTAATAATTTTCTGCTCACCAGATGTCGCTAGTTGACACTGAGATAAAGTTTTTTGTAACACAATGTCATTTAATGGAGAAGTAAGTTTTTAATAAAAGTTTATCAGTTTCTAGAGTATTATACTAATACACAAAACAATGAGTCAGTGGTTTGCTGTTTAATTTTTTGCACATTTTTAACTTTTTAAAATTTTTCTACTTTCATGAATATTATGTATTTTTAATTTTAAAAATATAAAATATAGCAACAGTACAGAAAGAAACATTAACCTTTACATTTTTCGAACAAATTAACTTCCCCGCCCTGATATCTGTCAAATATTATACCTCACTTCACCTTCACAAGTGGCGCCACACTGGTGGCAGAAAAAGGTGTGGATGCCGTCATTGTAACTTACTTTTTCTTAAGTGGCGCTATTATGTATTTAAATTAAACTTGATTTTCATAACGATAGACAAAATTTAAAAGCAATACATACATATAAAAAGCTTCTATAAATGTTTATATTTTTTAATAAACCTTTAATATGTATAATAAATAATTTATTAGTGCCTGAAGGGAAAACGTAACACTTTTTGCATTTTAATAATAGATGGCACTGTCTTATAAACATACAACGTAGTCGGTGAAGTTTTAAACTAAGTTTCAACGGTTAACATAGTATATTAAGCTTCAGTTATAAATATACATTACAAATTAAGAACTTTATGTAATCTACCTTAAGACTAATGACATTTTATGCACTTATTATAAAATTAACTCCAAAGAAAGGTAAAAAAACATAACCTTCTTTTTTGATGCTCCGTAATCGGATAAAAAGTAGCCTATAAGTTGCCCCGGGTTCTTAACTACCCACTTACAAAATTTCATGTAAATCCGTCTTGTAGTTTATGAGTGAATCCTGAATACACAGACAGACAGACAGACAGACAGACAGACAGACAGACAGACAGACAAAAATTCTAAAAACTACTAATTTGGTTTCAGTACCGCTTGTTTAGTCCCCTGGACTTGTTTTTTTCAAAAAATAATAGAATTACAGACACGACTTTTCTACAGATTTATTATATGTATAGATTATTGCCAGTCTGATGTTTGTACATGTGCAATGTATGTATGTGAAACGTCCTTATTTAACATTGAGACTCCTTATTTAACATTAAAAATAAAAAATAAAAACCATATTGAAAAGAGTTAGTAAGTTTATTTAAAAATTGATTTCCAATATTATGCTAAAAAGTACTTGTGCAGTGTTGCAGTGTACTTGTAAAAAAGTTAAAAATATCATATAAGATCGGTGTCTAAAATTTATAGGAAACAAACAAATACCACAAAAGGGCAATATGCCGTTCTTATTTCCTAATATAAATAAATGTATACGCGAAAAATAAGAAATAAGCGACCCGTAAAAAAACTACAGTCAAGAATTCTCTTCCAACTTAAATAAAAGTTAAGTTAAAAAAGTTAAATAAAAGTCGTGAATAAAAATAATGCACTTCAATGTTAAAATAACTTCAATACACTAAATCTGTTCTCCCAAAACATAATAAGTAAACAAATAAGTAACATACTAAGTAAGTTAGAAATATTCGAATTAACAATAGCTGAATTAGGTACTCGCATAGATGCAATGGATGCGATCTATTTAATCACTTAAACTTCAACGTTCATAAAACGATGAACTAAAAATAATCTTAAATTGCCACAATATAAATTAGTTTCGTATTTTTCCAAAGAACAAAAAAGACGTGGTGTAACGTGCATACTCTTTAAAAACCATCTATATTCGGCTTCAATATCAATTAATAAGGAGTTATCATACACTCACTATTTTGAATGTTGTGGCATATAACTTTTGGACTACAATCTTATTATTGTCTGTATTTATCTTAAAGGAAACTCAAACGTGAATCTATTTTTAGATAGACGTGAATATTGTTACACAGTATTACATATATTAATAAAAAAGGGTAGTTTTGTTAAAAGTTATAATCATACAAGTGAATTATGTTCCATATCTGGGGGCACGGCTGTGCCCCCGACAAGTCGAGCAAAAAAGCGGCACGGCCGTACTATACTTTTCTCGAAGCAATTCAGGCCATTTACGACCCCTTACAATTTCATAGTGGATAAATCTAAAAGCCTGAATTTTCAGTAACCAAGGCGGCATTGTATAAACATAGTATATTTCAAATTTCATTCAATTTGAACCAGTAGTTTAAGAGTCATAACTAGTCAAAGTTTCTTAATTTTGTCACTCACTGACCGAACGATCATCAAAACTCTAAGGCACTTCTAGCAGACATAGAAGCTTCAAATTTAGAATCCAATTAGGGTTTAGTATATAAATCAAGGAAAATCTAAAATATTTTTTTTTAATTTTGGTCCAGTTTTCTAGATACTATAACTACATAAATAACTTTGTAATATCATATAAACGTATAGAATTACAAAGTTACATTTGCAGTGAATGAATCAGTGTACTTGTATATGTTTAATAGGTATAAATATGTACGTTGGTGGTATTCAAGAACTAGAAGGTACCGGAAAGGTAAAAAAGTAGGACTTTCTTATGTACAAAAAGAAGTGAGATGCCATCAAAAACATAACTTGTAAAAAAACTTCGCAACTCAGTTCTTCTAACATAAAAAGTTGTGAGATCCATTTAATACTACGTCGGTTAATTTATTCAGTCCCCACTTAAGGGTCCTTCTGTTTTAAGTTATTACGTAATTAGATAGCCTAACAACATTTTATAGTGAACATATCAATGTCAAAAATGTTTTATTAATATATATATATATATATATATATATATATATATATATATATATATATATATATATATCATATAAACAACAGGAGATATGGCAAGGAGGCGTGGCACTTGCGAGCGCATCTGATGCCAGTTTCGGTAATTAGTCGTCTGTCAACTTGTGACGTCTTCACTGCTCGTGATTTTTGACAAAATGCCGTGTTGTTCAGTGATTGTTTGCAAAAATAACAGCTGTATTGTGAATTACATGAAAGATGGCATCTCATTTCACACGTAAGTACTAAAATATTGTTACGCGCTCAAATCGGCGCACTAGCGCCATCTAGTCTCGAACCGAAGAACTAAACTTCTTGAAGTTTAAAACTCGAACTCTCGGTACCTTGCGCGTGTTTACTTGAACATTCTGGATATTTTGCTAATTTATATAAATAGGCGCTGCAAGATGCGATCGAAGTAGTATTGAATTGAATTAAGTGAATTAGTGTGTTTAATTATTAGTGTTTTAAGTTTTAATTTGTGTAAAGTAAATTAAAGTGTTAATTTAGATAATTTTATCGGCAATTTTTATTGTCACGAACCTCAAGCTCGTAACAATTGGTGTCAGAAATGGGATAAAATCATGCCGATTTTACCTAAGGAGGAAACGGAGGGTGTCACAGCACCTGACTTAGGTGCTCTGATGGTGATGCTGCAGGAGCAGGCTCGCCGACAGGAGGAACAGGTCCGTCGGTTGGAAGAGCAGCTGCGGGGTGGACAGGATGAACAGGTCCGCCGACAGGAGGAACAGGTTCGCCGACAAGAGGAACAGGCCCGCCGACAGGAGGAACAGGCTCGTCGGTTGGAAGATCAGCAGGCGGAACAGGCTCGTCGGTCGGAAAAGCAGATGCTCCTCATGAAGGACCTTCACGCTACCTTTGGGAAAGAGATAAGGCAGGTGAAGGATAGGGTTGCTCAACACGACAACCGTCTGTCGGAAGCTGAAACCCGAATCGAAGAACATGAAACCCGAATCAACCATGTGAACCATAGGGTTGACAACGTGATGGCTGACGTGAAGAAAACGCTGAATGACCTCAAACTTGGGGATGGAACTGCAGCCCCCGCAGTAGCTACTACACCTTCGCTACGTGGGTTCAAGGTACCACCGTTCGACGGGACTTCTTTCTGGTCGGCCTACAAACTCCAGTTCGAGGCCGTCATGGAGGCAAACGGCTGGAATAAAAGCCAGGCCATGACTGCACTCACCTTAGGCCTGCGCGACCAAGCCTTAACCGTGTTGGAAGCTCTCGGTAAGAAAGTGACCTACGAGCAGCTCCTTGAGGCATTGGAGGCGAGATATGGTGACGCTCACCTGGAACACGTCTTTCGCGCGCAGCTTAAAGATCGCGTGCAACGCAGCAACGAAAACCTGCAGCAGTGGGCCCTTGAGGTGGAGAAGATGGTTCGAAAAGCATACCAGTCTGTACCTGCGCTCAATGAAGGGAACCTGGTGCAGACATTCATCGACGGCATCCGCGACCTGGAAGTCAGAGCTGCTGTGAGGCTCGGGCACCACGAGACGCTTAAGGACGCCTTGGCCCATGCACTGGAGGTAGAAGCCGTGCGGCAGGATCATCGTTCCCATCGCGTCAGGGAGGTTGCAGCAGCTACAATTCGCGACCGCAACAGAGGATACAGCCCTAGGTGCTATGGCTGTGGGGAAAAGGGCCATCTTCGATCCAGCTGTCCTAAGCGAACCCCAGAAAGGGAAGGTGAACGATCCCAGGATGGTAGTGCGGCCAACAGCACCGCCCAGCAGCAGCAGGGAAACGAGTAAAAGCCAGAACTGCGGGGCGGGTGCTAGCTGATGTTAAAAGAGCCCCAAGGATCTCGATCTCACAAACCCATGATGGGAACAGTCTAATCATCAAGGGCGAGGTCAACGGAATTCCGTGTAAACTGACCATAGACACTGGAGCCTCTCGTACGGTTGTTAGTTCCCAACTTATAAGTCAGTTCCTTGGGGACTCCGCATACAACCGAGAACGCATTAATTTGGTAACAGCCACCGGTCAGCGTATACCCGTCCGTGGAGAGAAGGAGATGGATTTGAAGCTTGGCAACGTGATCTACCTGCATAATGTCATCGTGGCTGATATAATGGACGACTGCATCCTAGGCCTAGACTTTATGAGGAATAATTATTGTGAGATCGACGTTAAGCAAGGTGTTTTGAAATGTGGACAGGAGGAACTTTTTATGGAAGGTGCGTTACCAGGAAACGTGTACAGCATTAAGAAGATTGTTCTTCCGCCGAGATCGGAAATGATTGTTCCGGTTAGTCTTCCCCGAAACGCTGGGCAAGCTCACCGTTGTGTACTTGTGGAAAGGGTAAACAATGACCTTCCATGGAAAGTAGCTCGAACCTTGGTCAGAACCATTGACATCTCAAGAATACGTGTACTGAACCTTTGCGACCGGGAACAGATTATAGAAAAAAGCACACTGGTTGCCACTTGTGAGGAATTGGATTGGTTACGTCGGTGCCAATATATATCGAGTGGGACCCCCAGCAAGGATTCAGAAACGAGAGTGACCACACTTTAGGAAGACTGTCGCAGTGTTCTCTCCCCGAACGAATTGGTCAAGGCGAAGAAGTTGTTACTCAAGTACGCCGATGTGTTCTCGTCAAACGATGCTGACATAGGAAAGACTGGCTTAGTTCAACACAAAATAAACACAGGAGAGGAATTGCCTATCCGTCAGCGGCCAAGAAGATTGCCGGTAGCACGTGAAAAGGAAGTGGAAACCATGATTGAGGGAATGGTGAAGGATGGTGTTATTGAACCTTCATCTAGTCCATGGTGTTCACCCGTGGTGCTGGTAAAGAAGAAGGATGGCAGCATGCGGTTCTGTATTGATTACCGCCGTCTGAACGACGTTACAAAGAAGGACAGCTATACCTTGCCAAGAATTGATGACACGTTGGACATGCTTACAGGAGTAAAATGGTTTAACACGCTGGATCTAAAAAGTGGCTACTGGCAAGTTGAAATTGACCCTAAGGACAAGGAGAAAACTGCGTTCTCGACGGGAAAGGGTCTGTGGTAATTCAAAGTAATGCCGTTTGGGTTGTGCAATGCTCCAGCAACGTTTGAAAGGCTGATGGAACTTGTACTTACCGGGCTAATTGGCGATGCCTGTCTGGTCTACTTGGATGACATCATCATCGTGGGCCGTACGTTTGAGGAACACCTTGAAAACCTGGGACGCGTGCTCATGAAGATTCAGAGTGCCAATCTCAAGCTGAGTCCGAAGAAATGTTCACTATTCAAACGGCAAGTAAACTTTTTGGGGTATGTAGTTTCGGAAGAAGGTATCCGCACGGATCCACGGAAAATTGCAGCTGTAAAGGATTGGCCGGTTCCAAAAGACAATAAGCAGGTTAGAGCATTTTTGGGTTTGTGCTCCTATTACCGGCGATTTGTGAAGAACTTTGCAGATATAGCCAAACCTCTGCATAAGCTAATCGAGGAGAAGCGACATTTCTGCTGGGATGAAAGTTGTAATATCGCATTCCAGGAGCTCAAGGACCGTCTGTGCAAAACACCTATTTTGGGATACCCTGATGCAAGCAAAGAATTTATAGTTGACACAGACGCAAGTGATATAGGGCTTGGCGGTGTGTTGTCTCAACGGAATGGTGACCAAGAGGTCGTGATAGCGTACTTCAGCAAGTTGTTGTCAAAACCGGAAAGGAACTATTGTGTCACAAGACGCGAATTGCTAGCTGTGGTAAAGTCGTTGCAGCATTTTAGAAAATATCTTCTGGGGCGAAAATTTCACTTACGAACTGACCATGCTGCACTAAAATGGCTATTGCAGTTTAAAAATCCAGAAGGACAAGTTGCGAGGTGGATTGAACTACTGCAGGAATACGACTTTAAAATCGAACATCGCAGCGGGAAATCTCATGGCAACGCAGATGCATTATCACGAAGACCTTGTCCTGAAGATTGCAAACATTGTACTAGGCAAGAGAGTAAGGGAGTGGTATCCGTGAGGATGCTCAGGGCAGACCACCTCAGCAATGAGTGGAAAGGCAGCTTTCAACGTGCACAGCAGGAAGATCCGGACATCAAGCCGATCCTGGAATGGATGAAGGCCAGTGCTCCCAAGCCCAAGTGGAGCGACGTCTCAGCAATGAGTTCGACCACTAAAGCTATTGGGCCCAGTGGGACAGCTTACTGCTTCAGGATGGAGTTCTGTGCCGTAAATGGGAAAATGTTCGGGGAGACAGCTGTCATTCACAAATGGTTGTCCCCAAAGCTAAAGTACCGGATGTTCTACAGCTGTACCATAATGATTATTCAGGAGGCCATCTGGGAGTTAAACGAACTCTACTGAAGATTCGAGAACGGTTTTACTGGGTCCACTGTCGAAACGATGTCGAGGACTGGTGTCGCAAATGTACAAGTTGTGCGGCTGTAAAGGGACCTCAGACTCGTAGTAGAGGTGCATTGAAGTTGTACAATGTTGGTGCACCATGGGAGAGAATAGCCATTGACGTGGCGGGGCCGTTTCCGGAGAGTGAGAGCGGTAACAAGTATTTCATGTTTGTGATGGATTACTTCACTAAGTGGCCAGAAGTCTTCGCCGTTCCAAATCAAGAAGCTTCAACAGTTGCTGATAAGCTAGTTCATGAAGTCTTCTGTCGTTTTGGTGTACCTTTAGAGATTCACAGCGATCAAGGAAGGAATTTTGAGTCTCAAATATTCCAGGAAACTTGCCGAGTTATGGGTACTCATAAAACAAGAACGACTTCTTATCACCCGCAATCTGATGGAATGGTAGAACAATTTAATCAGACATTGGAGAGGTACCTAGCAAATGTTGTAGACAATCGGCAACGAGATTGGGACAAGCACATACAACCGTTTTTGTTGTCATATCGAAGCGCTGTTCACGAAAGTACAGCAGTGACACCAGCTTTCGCAAACTTTGGAAGAGAATTACAGCTGCCTGCAGACCTGATCACCGGGATACCACCTGATGCTCCACGCAGTATAACCGATTATGCAAATGACTTGCGGAACAAAATGAATGACGTTTATGAGCACGTCAGACAATCGGGCCAGCAAATGTCTGAAAAGTTGAAAACCCGGTATGATCGCAAAATGAACAACAAAGGGTTCGACGAAGGTTCACTTGTGTGGTTGCACAATCCAGTCCGCAGCAAAGGGAAATCTCCTAAGCTCCAAGCTAAATGGGACGGCCCGTACCGGATTGTAACCAGGATCAACGATGTAACCTACCGGATACAGAAAGGCGCAAGAGGGACTCCTAAGATCGTCCATGTGGATCGCCTAGCGCGTTATTATGCGGCCGATAATGCTCGGGACGAGCATGTCTTAGGAGGGGCAGTGTTACGCGCTCAAATCGGCACACCAACGCCATCTAGTCTCGAACCGAAGAACTAAACTTCTTGAAGTTTAAAAATCGGACTCTCGGTACCTTGCGCGTGTTTACTTGAACATTCTGGATATTTTGCTAATTTATATAAATAGGCGCTGCAAGATGCGATCGAAGTAGTATTGAATTTGCGATACGAGCGAAGCTTCGGAGCGGAATTAAGTGAATTACTGTGTTTAATTATTAGTGTTTTAAGTTTTAATTTGTGTAAAGTAAATTTAAGTGTTAATTTTGGTAATTTTATCGGCAATTTTTATTGTCACGAACCTCAAGCTCGTAATAATATTAATGTTTTTCTTATTCAATTTATTAAAACATTACTTCGTGGTACTAGAAACACGATGAAAAACCAAATCAAATGTTTTCTTTAGGAACAAAAACCATTGCTTGCTTAGTACAAATCGACCTGTGAATCAGCTGGTCTAATAGTGCAATGGATAAGTGTTTTACTGATACTCTCACTCACACGAGAGTTTCGTGAAGCAGCCGCTGCCGGCTTTTGTGAGTGAATGATAGCGACAGATGTTTTTGTGTGAATAAGTTTTGTACGGTGCATGGTAAATGCACGCTGCGTATGATGAGATAAGGTTTATAGTTGTGTAGTATGTTTTGATTTATAAAATGCGAGTGTAAGCGCGATTGTGTATCTATTGCTGTGCATATGTAGTAGTTGGCGCGTGGTAGGGGCCAACTGGAGACACCGGGTTCCGATACATTTTCAACTACTGAGCATATCTCCTGTTGTTTATATGATCTGAGATATATATATATATATATATATATATATATATATATATATATATATATATATATATATATATATATATATATTGACTTGGTAATCGCACTAAGCGATCTAATTTAATATAATCTGTATTACTTGTGAGATACATTGTGTTTTCATGCGATGGCCAAGTGAATCTATATATTTAAAACATACAAGATTTTCTACACTCACAAAATAAATTAAAAAGTATGTATATTGTGTCTTATCCTTCAAACAAAAAAATAAATAAAACTAATGTTTGCGCGTTATATGGCGTTTGCGATAGATGGCGCCAATATAATATATTGTGTTTTTGTATATTTCGATGTAGAGATTTCAAACGAATATATAAGTATCTTGGAAAGGTTTAAGTTTGTCCCACTGGATTATTATATATAAAAATATTTCATTACTTTTCATGACCCACTGATAAAATGTTTAAGGATTTTTAATTGTTAACGTATCAGTAGTATCATTAGTATTTGATAATGACATAAAATGATATTTGAATTCATTTCGACTTTGTATCGTATGCTATATAGTATATACCACTATTTACATGGATCGTATCGAGAATTATGTATACATTGCGGTAACAAGCTGCAATGAAGTCTGATAGCAAGACCTGTTTTACATTACCTGGTACGCCGCCAAGGACGCCGTGAGCTAAAAGGTTAAGAATATATCATATTCTTCCTCATCCAGTTCAAGTGAGGAAGGTAAACTTCAGAGGCACCACATGGCGGCAAATGTACTATCTACGTAAGTCTAAAGGCTCTTTTAGCAATAATAATTTCTCCAATGTGATCCCGGAATTCGATCCATCCACAGATTACCTATCTAATAGGGCTCAAAGCATTGAATGCTGGCTGCGTAAAGTTAATGAATGTGCTGTAATATAATATGATCGGAATAATAAACAAATCGTTCATTTCTCTTTGCAAAAGTTAGTTGGGCTAGCAAAAAGATGGTTTGAGCCCTTGCAAACGGTTGCCTTCACTTGGGATGAATGGCGGGCTAAGCCGGCTTTCAGGAGAAATATTAAATCGTAATTTACGGAATTTTGTGAGAATATTTCTATAATAAGCTAATTTTATTAAACAGATGCAATATTATAGGCAAAAAGGGCTGTAGACTGTGTCATTTATGGCATTAGTTATCGATCAATTTGAAACGGGGCACAAATTTTAAATAATCATGAACCTGAAGATTTGGTTAATTATCTTGCGTCACAGAAACCCTAGACATTTGATAAGAGATCAAGAGGACACATCACACTATTAGGGATCGAGTTTTCCAACATTTTTTATAGCATTGGGTGACAAACGAGCACACAGTCCACCTGATGGTAAGTGGATACCGGGCCCATAGACATCCACATTTATCCTCAATCAAGAATCAAAATGTAAATGCGTTGTCACCCCTGAAAAATAAGATGGAATGTTTCGATTCCAGTAAAAAGGGTCTCCGGTTTTCTACACTCACTTTAGAGCGTGGTTCTGCCCCGATCGAGCCGACCCATTCGTGCTACAACTATAATATAACGAATTTCTACGTCATAAACGTAGCTACTGTCCAAATTTTAGGTTTCTACTTTAAGCGGTTTAGGTTGAACTTGTTCGCTGGTAGATGAGTTAGTCACTTAGTATAGTTATTATCTATCACTCTACTATGAGAGTGTACAAAGATTGGATACACAATGAACAGTGACATCTGTCGTTGAATGACAAAATGAACTCTGTCAAATTAATTTTACTATTTGTTTTGACTATGTCCAATATTAATGAAATTTTATAAGCGCTATTTGCAAACGAAAAAAAAGCTTCTGATATAAAATAAGAATTTTGTCTCACTTTAAGTACCTATTAAGTAAGCAAATAAAAACATAAATGAATAAAATGCACTTTATTACTAATTCCATATTTTAAAGTAAAGAGAACAAATGCATCAAGACGGCACTATGGACTCTTCCCTACTCCAGGAAGTATGAGAATGCCCACAATGATATCCTTTTGACATGACTATAGCAAGGAAAATCTTGATAAATTCAAACAGTGAGCACGTCATTCAATGAATTTATGAGGAAATCGACTTCTCAATCGAAATTATTTACAATATTCCATGATCTTATAACATTATTTTTAATCTGTATTTTCCTACAATAAAAGTTAAAATTAATCAAATCTTGCCAAATAAATGGCTTAAAATAGGTTTAAATTAAAAGTACTAGATTAAAAGACTTCTATTACAGCTACAAGAACGAGAAATTTAGTAAAATCCAAAATAAAATTAAATATAGGTACTACTTATTGCAAACTATTTTTCAAGACATTCATAAGAAAGTCTCAACAAATAAATAATAATATTTTATAAAAAAAACTATAAACAAGTGTAAGGCACTATGGAATTTATAATTTAAAACAATACAAATTAAGTATGACGCAAAAGAAATTAAAGAAACCAAAATAATGACATTATTTGTTATTATATCCTATTGATATCTCTGAACTTTTTAACAACTATTTTATTAATTTTAAAATACCAAAAAAAGACGCTGACTATGGATAAATGACTCACACACAAATACAATTAAATCCAAATCATGTAATTATATCTATAGCAATAATATAATAATAGTAAAAAAATCAACAACTAAATGGTAAATAAAATAATGAATTGGAAAGATCATATTATAAAATTAATAAATAAACAGATGTCAGAAACAGACAAATTCGTTTTTGCTTTGCGACGTTTAAGATTTATAGCTTTTTAGGAAATAGCCGTTATTGCGAGTACCTATCATGGATATGTATCACCCCTTATACGATAAGGATTGATTGTTTGAGGGAATTCCGTTCATGCAGACAAAGCAATCCAAAAAAAAAATGTTATATGGTGTTGAATTTTATTATAACTGTAAACCATTATTTAAAGAACTAAAATTTCTATCGTTGTCTTCTGTCTGTACATAATAGTAATTAGTATTTTTGTGAAAAAGCATCCACACATACAACCTGTCGGAAATATCTGCGAATCTGGCTTGATGACGTCATGCAATATGGAGAGATAGCAAAAAAAATCGAGTTGCAAAAATGAAATATATTTTTTTGTGCGCCAATTTATTTTTATACTTCTAAACAACGCCTTAAAATAAATTTAAAATAAAAAATACATTCCTATTAAAAATAAAACTATTTGTATATATCAATGTAACGCTTTTATACTGGAAAAAGTAAATGCAAGAAACCATATTAAGTATAAAAGTTTGTTGTTAGAAATGCTTTTTTAGTAGTTTCTATTCTAGAGTAAGTATAATAAATTAAAATCAAATAATTTTCAAGCCATTTAATAAGCAGGTATTTAACATTAAAATCCTATTTTAAAACAATTAAGTACTGTCATTTTCAAAAGTGGTATATTAATTTTTTAAAAAGCCTCAACACCAGACATTGTTTCGCTGTCGTTGTTGTCAAATTCTTCATTGTCGCTGAAAATGTTGTCATCACTTTCGTTGTCACTATCTTCTCCACCTAATGAAATTACTAATTCCTGTTCCTCAAGTTCATACAATCTATCAGCATGCCAAAACTTGTCTCTTAAGCGATCGACATGGTTGCATTCTTTTTTCCAATCTTCTGGGGTTATACTCTGTATCGCTTCCTTTGTTAGTCTTTCTATATCTTTTTCTGATTGGTTTACATTTTTGTCTGCCACCCTTTGCTTCATCAAATTCCAAACATACTCAATTGGGTTAAGGTCACAATGGTAGGGTGGCAGACGTAATACCTCTTGTCCATGAGATCTAAATATTTCACGATGAAATATACCTTCTCGGGCTTATGTCTTTTAATTAACATATACAGTTCTCTTTTTGTCATTTTCTCGTCAAATTCGATGTTGTGTTCTTGCAGCCACATTTGCATTACGTTTTTACGTCCACTGAAATTTGGCGGCTTATTCACCTGCTTGCTGTGGTACGGTGCGTTGTCCATGACAATGATACCGTTGGGTGGAAGATTCGGTATTAATTTTGTAAAATTTTATGCATCCATTTCGTCATGGTAATCACCGGTTGTTGACTTACATTTATAAAGGAGCTCGGCACATTGTACGAAACCATTCTCATTGCCTGCGTGTACCACAATCCAGCGCTGACCAGGAGAGTGATTAGTTCGAATACTGGAATCACTACTATTTTGCCAACATTTCGAGACAGTGTAATGTGAATGTATCCAGGTTTTGTCGATGGAGGTCACTAGTTTTTTTTCGGCACCACATTCGTAATTTTCTTTCAATCGCCTTAAATATTTTGCTCTCCAGGCTGCTATTTCAGGTCTTTGCACCAAAAAATCGCGTTTACGTTTACATTTCTTAAAACTGTACCCCAAAGAATTTATTAGTATATTTCTTAGGGCGTCTTTTTGTCCGGGAAAGTTCAGCTCCTGCTTGGCTATTCTCAAAATCTTTTTTAATGTAGGTATTTCTTTTCTGGTGGTATAAAAACTGTCAACTAAAAAGCGTATGGCGCATAAATCAAAACTATCTAGATCAATTTTCTTGTTGTACTTTTTACGCTTCTTCCCTGGTGTCGAGAGCATAATAGTGTCCGTGGTAACTGAAGCTGACGTACTAGGTTGTGGGTCTTCTTCGAAGGACGTCATCTCTTCCTGAATATTTGCCTCTCTAGTTGATTCTGACAAAACTTGTAACTTTTTGCTTCACTTTTTATTTTCATTATGGTCGTTTTAGATAAACCAGTTGCTGCACATGCCCTTTTTGTTGCTTGTTCAACCGGGATACCGAAACAGCCTTGTTGTTTTTCATTGTCAAAGAATTTGATTACTTTGAGCACCAAATTCCGCTCGGCACTATGCATAGTCTTACCCATCTTGTAAGTAGTCTATTGTAATAACAGTAATATTTCACCAAACAGAGAAACAATAAACAATAATGCGATTACGAAAGCGAGATTAATACACGTGCGTCGGCGCTTGCATTGGCAACGGTACTGGATAGACGATATCGGGCGGAGGTGCGGGGAAGCGCGAGGGGAAGCGCATTCCAGCGAGGTTCGCAGATATTTCTGACGTGTTGTATATCCATTACACTATGAAGTGTTTAGAAAAAAAAAAGACAGCCGCATTATATGTAAATTATAATGTGGCGGCGCTGTCGTCACGACACAAGCGAAACACACCGAAGCCTAAATCCACGACCACATATACAGGGTCATTTTTAATTTACTAAAGACCTTTTGGGAATATAATATAATATAAAATATATATAATTACAAACGATTTTAGCGCGATCACTCTTTACTTTTATGTAAATGTATTACATTCTGTAAAGAGTCTTTATAGAATGTAATACATTTACATAAAAGCTACTTTTAAGTTTTTATTGTCATGTCTGACTCCTTTTAAGTCTGTATTTTGTAGTACCTAAACAATTTCAGAATACATAGTCACATATTTTGCCTTTTTTATTTTACACTTGATATCAGTATCACACATCGTGTTGAAAAATCAATATACATAATTAAATGATGAAATAACATTAAAAAAATCACAAATATTAAAATGAGCAATAGGTAATTATAAAGTATGACCTCTACGACGCGCCGCCGCGCCGGATGACGCTCGCGCTCAGCTGATTGTGTCGCGAGTGCCTACTCCCACAGAGTACTTTTTTATACTGCCTACTAAACTATTCACCACTGTGCCTAAGGTACCAGGGCGCCACTCCAATTGACAAATTTACTTGAATTTTTCATATACTCCTTTTTTGCATAAAGCAATTTGATTAACTATTTGATTATTTTATTAATTTGTTTACGAATTTATAGACATTTTTAATAAACAGTACCTGGTTGACCGAGCTTTGCTCGGTATTTTTCGCTCGATTTTTTTTTAATTCGTGTGTTTTGGAAATTATATTTAGATACAAATTACATACTGATGAAATATTAATAATATTTTTTGATCTTAGCGACATAACAGAAAAAACGGAACTGGTTATTTGAATAAAAAATCATGAGTGCAATTATTTTAATTTCAATTTTCGTGTTTTTAAAAAATACTAAAAAAGGGCTCAAAAATAGATTTTCTCAAAAAAGAAAGGAACTTGAAAAAAAGATTAAAATAAGTCAGTCTGATCGGTCTGGGCTCGAACCATGGTATTACGGTTTTGTGACCGCCCAATACACCAATTAGCCGTTTGTAATCGTTACTGAACTGTCAAAATTTACGTTCTTATCCTAACGATATTGTAGCAGTTTTTCATTGCCTAAAAACACGGACAAAAAGACATTTTCTAAAAATAAATCCTAGCTAGATCGATTTTTTATCCCCGAAACTCCCTGGACACTAAATTTTATTAAAATCGTTGAAGCCGTTTCCGAGATCCCGATTATATATATATATACAAGAATTGCTCGTTTAATAGTATAGGATTTAGGTAGTTTGTTACGATCACTGCTTGCCAGTAATGCTGCCTTCGGATGGCTACGCCGCCTCCGGCGGTTAGCAATGCTTCAACGTCGCACGTACGGCAGACCAAGGCCAAGCCATAGGTATATTGACGTCAATACAGGCGTCATCAAGGCGTCGCCTGCCCTTTTCGGTTCGCAGCACGTGCAAATTAAATGTCGTATATGCCATAATAAAGGCTTAATATGTATAGTAAAAATTGTTTTTGTATTGCAATTAAAATATTTAAAAGCTATCAGAATATATAAAACTTTTATATTATATTATTAAACTTAAAAGAACTTTAACTCAGTGGCTCGTTGACCGTTGTTTTTACTCCGTAAAAGATTTTCTGTCATATAAAATAGATTACGTACGAAAGTGACACTATATTTATATTGATTCAATTAAGTTTCTTTTTTCTAAATCTTATTTAACCTCTCAACCCCCTAGCGGTCTCATGAGACCGCGGCTATATTCCGTCAAGTCAAATCCCTAGCGGTATCATGAGTTCGCACCCACCCTCAGCACTTTAACCCATAAAAACTCACATAATATATAGACTACTTTTCTATGAATTTTTATGGCGCTTGAAGGGTTGATTAAGAAAAACGTCTGTTAATATAAAAAATGACAATTTTTGAATAATTTCAAATGTATGCAATTACTATTCGGTATACTTAAGTTTTACTATTAAGTACTTATTGTGACTGAATTGACATGATATTATATGGACAGCTTATCGCTGACATTGTAAAACATTAAGAATTGATAATTGATGATTGTGCTGTTTCTATGCCGATACCGGTAAGCCATGTAAATAATACTAAAATTTATAATGCAACAACTTATTGTGCCATGTCTCTGAAATGATTAAATAAAAGCCTGGTAGAATTTTTTATTTCAAGTAAAGAAATACAACATGCCTAAATTTCTCTAACGACTATTATAATGTGCTGTGCTTCGTGTCACGTCAGACAGACTGTCTGTCTGCACTTTTCACCCCAGTGCCAAACTTAATTATATTGCGTCTGTGTCGAGACCCCTTCTAATTTCCTACTTGAACGCCTAGCGCTTAATCAGGGAAGGTACGCAAACCACAAGTACTAGGGTGACATAATGGTTGGCTAATTCTGATGTTCAAAAAGAAATAAGGAAACCTTTGACAATATTTCAGCTTAAATACTACTAGGTAGCAATCTATTCCAGATTACGACTACGTCTTTTTTATATAAAATAAGGGCGACGAACGAGCACACAGTCGACCTGATGGTATGTGGACACTATGACCCATAGATATTTAACCTCGATAAAGAATCAAAATGCTAATGCGTTGTCACCCCTGAGGACTAAGATAGAATGCCTCGATTCCAGTAAAACGGGTCTCCAGTTCTCTACACTCACCATACGAAACACAGCAGCATCAAGCTACCATTTCACGCACAGCAGAAATACGCTGCTATTTTACGCTGGTGTTCTGTGAGAGCGTGATCCTACCCCAGTCGAGCCGATCCATTCGTACTTGCACCATAATTTAGGTTTGTTCAAAGAACCAAAAAACCTTTTTACTGGAAAGAGGCAATTTCATCTTAGTCCTCAGAGTTGACAATGAACCGCATTTTGATTCTAAATCGTGGTTAAATGTGACTGAAACTGTGATATGAAACTGATGGGATTAGAGGCATTCTATCAAAGTCCTTAGAAGTTTGTTTGAAGTTGATTACAGGAATTCGTGGTTTGCAGTATTCATTTACCAACAGGTGGACTGTATTCTAGTTTTTCACTTTATATTATAATAAGGTCGGAGGAAAAAGTTTCTTCGTATTTGTTTGTATAAAATTGAAGAAAAATATTTTTGATTGTACTATTTGTATCTGGATTCAACTTTTTTTATAGGATAGGTTGACAAAAAAGCACACAGTTTACTAATATAACTGCAGCATGGCTCTACCGCGCATTAATACCACGTATCAATACATACAGAACATTATGAAAAAGAAAAAGAAAATGTAAAAAACGCTTTCCCGCCATTTTTCGACCGTTTTTTGTCCACCAAAATAAGTAAATTAACAAAATTTTATTACAAAAAATAAAAATATGACTCAAGACGCGAAAAAAATGTGTAACATTTATGGATACAAAATTGATTTAAGCGTTTTCAGTCTGTGAATTTTGATGTCAAAGAAGCAACTCGCCCTGGTTGCCCTCATACGGATAAAGTCAACGCCATTTTTGAAAAAATGGAGTAAGATCGTTATTCTAGTAATTATGACATAGCCGAGGAATTGAAGATTGGCCATAAAATTGTTATAACCCATTTGAAAGAGCCTGGCTTTACAAAAAATCTCGATAGTTGGATACAACACGAGCTCACTGAAAGAAACCTTATGAATCGTGTACTCATAATTTACGATTCTCTATTGAAAAGTAAAATTTTTATATATTGTTTTATTACTCATTTTACAATGTAGACGCTCACTAAGAACGGATTTCATGATAGTCCCATCAAAAAAATATTTATATTTTACATTTAGGTTCCGCAATAAAATATTATTTATAGAAAAGCGAGCGGGTATCACCTAATAATTATTAATAAACATAATTTCTTTGTAAGAATGTTTTACATATACCTAGAATATTGCATTGACAAATCGGCAACATTTAAAATCAAAAAGGGCAAACTTGACTTGACTGTGATAGTAGTTCTAGATTTGTAGAGAGAGAGAGAGAGAGAGAGAGTGATAACAAAAAAAAACACTAAATTACCCATTCAATCATCATAGCATTCTCTCAAGATGTCAAGAAACGGTGACACTTTTTTACAGGATACGAGGCACTCTTAGTCCTCAAGGGTGACAACACATCTGCATTTTGATCAATAGTTAGATGTACATGGAGCACAGCGTCCACGTACCACCAGTTGGGCTGTGTGCTTTTTTGTTACCTTTGAACTATAAAAAAGAATATACTGCTGCCTATCTTATGTTTTATTTTCACACAGCCACTTCACGGTCACATATCCAATTTAAGTATAACTTATCGAACTTTTACTTATAAAGTCACAACATTAAAGCTCTTATTTCATTACAATTGAATTGTGTTCATAATATAACATTGATGTATTTCTCTATCAAAGAAGATAACAATTAATTGGTTTGATAATGCCAGAAATAATTAAATTAAATGGACATAAATGCGAACCGAGAATATCCGTTTTATTGTTTGACACTGTAAAATGGTTTTGTGACGTTCTTTTACGTGGTAGCACCCTGGTGAAGTTAAGTTATGGTTGTATCACGAATGGGTTTACTTCGATCGGGCTCTCGGAATACCAGCGTAAAATAGCTGCTTTATGCTGCCGTCTTTCTTATGTGTAGACAACCTGAGATCCCTTTTACTGTATACAAGGCATTCCATTTTAGACGTCAAGGGTTGACAATTTATTTCTTAATCCAGAAAGATGTAGATATCTATAGGCCGGATATCCACTAACAATCGGTTGGACTCTATGAAAAAAACCTCAACACAAGGAGGATTTTTTTCGAAAACTACCCAAGTCTATTTTAATTAATTTAAAATGAAAAAAGTTCTTATTGTATATGAAGCCAATTATCAATTCATTCAAAAGCACTGATACTGCACAAAACATTTTATTATTATTTGGACTAATTGGGCTGCGCAGAATTATACTCGAAATAATATCATTATTAAATTACGTCAACAAACAATGAAATCACTTGTATATTGTTTGAATAAAAAATATTATTTATTTTGAATTGTTTTTCATAATAACTACTTAGGTAGTGACTTTTTCCGCTTGAATAGTAAATCAATGCTTTGTTTGCTAAAATTTATGTGTTTTGTAAATTATGATCACGTAAATCATAATTAGCAATTATTGTGCCCACATATTTATAACATTTAACATACAAAATATAATAAACAATATTTTCCTTAACTTAAGTATTTAAATAATTACGAATAAAAATTGTTATTACTAAAATAACTTATTATGAAATGTAAATTAATAAGAATATTCTAGTAAAATTTTATTATCTTCTTACTTACTTACTTATCTTCACGCACAATCCCTAACGGGGTAGCCAGAGAGAACAGATCGCCAAGTGTCACGATCCTTACATACCTCTTTCGCTTCTTTCAGGTTCATTAACTTCTTCATACATGTACGTCTAGGTATCCGAGTACTCTTGACCTTCCCCTCTTCGAGTAAATTGCTCACATGGTCTTCGAAAGTTAGTCTCGGTCTACCTCGACACCTTTTAATATTTACTTTCGCGCTATATATTTTCTTCATCATTCGGTCTTCACTCATTCGCTCAACGTGCCCAAACCATCGGAGTACGCCCTTATCAATTTTTGTGATAAGGTCATCTTTCAATCCTGCCATATTGCTAATCTCTTCGTTTCGCTATCGGTCGTCTATGGTAACGCCGCACATTTAACGAAGAGATCACATCTCCACTGCATTCAACTTGCTTTTATGCTTCTTCTGGCATACCCAGGTTTCGCTGCCATATAACAAAGTCGGCACCAACACTGCGTTATGTATTGCAAGACGTGCACTCTTCGCTACGCCTTGTCTTCTGACTAACGCATTCAGGGCCCCATTGACTTTGTTCCCGGCAGCGACACATCATCATCGGGGGTCATTGTAGAAGCGTACTCGTTGCGACCCCTGCTAGCCCTTTTCAGGGCTGCAATTCTACACAGCTGCGCAACCATGCAAAGGAGGGTCCCCCCAAGGCGACGCACAACAGCTCGTCCCCGTTGGTGTGGAATGCAGCGCGCAAAGCGGCGATGGGGACCGCCACCCGTCACGCATAGCCCGATACGGCGGAAGGTGGAAGACGGAGTGCATAGTTGGCACGTGGAATGTTAGAGGGGGCATGAGAGATAAGACGAATGAGTTGATCGAAATAATGAAAGAAAGAGAATTAGATGTCGTGTGTATGTCGGAGACCAAACGGCAAGGCAGTGGTACTGAAGAGCTCCCTGGAGGGACGTTAGCTATATGGTCCGGAGTCCCGGAAAGCGAGAACGCCTGCCAGGGAGTGGGGGTGCTGCTGTCGTCCCGGTTGATCGATCTTATGACTGAATATTAGGTTGTGAACTCAACACTTCTCTGGGTTCACTTTAAACTGGGACTAACGAAGTTATTCCTTTTGGCTGTTTATGCGCCGGTAGCTTCATTGTCCAGGGCTGAGCTGGAGGAATTTTGGGAGAATGTAAGAGAATTTCTAGATTTGGTTAAGGGAAATGAAAGAACTGTTGTGTGTGGTGATTAGAATGGATGGGTAGGTATCGCTCGACCAGGATACGAGTCGGTGCTTGGAAAGTTTGGCGATAAAAGGGTTAATGATGCTGGCAAGCTTATAGTGGCTGTATGCAAGGAAAAGAGTCTTCTTGTGACAAACACTACGTTTAGTCACAGGAAAATCCATATGTACACTAGAGAAAGAAAGAATGAGAGAAGTATGATTGATTTGTTCCTGGTGGATGAACGACTGCGAAAACAGGTGATGGATACACGAGTGTTTGGGGGTGCTGACCTGGGAACGGATCACTATCTAGTAATTACTAGATTTAGGGGTTTGTTCGCGGGTTGGCGCTACCGGACGGCAGTAGCAGAACCACAGTCGGTCTGTCGCATCCGAAGCTAGAAGCTTCAGAAAGCGGATACTAAGGACAAATATCACACGAGGGTAGCCGAAAATCTTGAAACCGTTGATAGCAGGAAAGAATGTGTGGAGAGAACATGGCAGAACCTTAGGGATGGAATGTTAAGTGCAGCGGAAGTAGTATGTGGAACGACAAAAAGAGGTAGTAGTAAAGGAAGAGATACATGGTGGAATGATGAAGTGAGAGAAGCTGTAAAAAAGAAGAAAAAAGCATGGTTAGACTAATTGGCCTCTAGTAACGATAAGCATATGAGAGAGAAGATGAAAGAAAGATATAAGCTGCAGAAAGTTCATGTGAAAACACTGATTGAGGAAGTACGTGAAAGGTGTAGAATAGAAGCGGACGAAAGGTTGTCGCACAACATTGAGGAAAACCCCAAACTCTTCTGGAAAAAGGTTGGAAGGTTCCGGAGTGGTGCGACAGCCTTAAGAATGAACAAAGTGCTTTCGAGAACCAATGACGTCCTCTTAGAAAAATCGGACGTCATGCAGCGATGGAGTGAATTTTATAGAGAAATGTATGTGTGTCCTGATCTTAGTGAAGGACCCGGGGGTGATGCCGTGACTGGCACGCCAGACACGGACCTCGATGACACTGAGGTCATCAGCACGAAAGAGATTAAACGTGCGATTCAAAGTTTGAAATGTGGTAAAGCTGCGGGACTAGACAGAGTTACTGCTGAAATGGTCAAGTACGGTGGGCCTCGCGTCTGGGACAGCTTTGATCTGCTGTGCAATTTGTGCTGGCGGACGGAAGGTGTCCCGGATGATTGGCGATCCGCGGTCATTGTGCCTTTATATAAAGATAAAGGTTCACATTTTGACTGCGGGTGCTATCGGGCAGTCAGCTTGACCAGTTTAGCAAGTAAAATTTACTCGAAGGTTTTGACACGTAGGATGCAAGAGAAATCGGAAAGATTTTTATGGGAGGCACAATGCGGATTTAGACCTGGAAGAGGATGCACGGATCAAATGTTTTCCCTCCGCATGATCTCGGAAAAGCTTCTGAGTGTTAACCAGAAGATTTTCTGTGCTTTTGTGGATCTGGAGAAAGCATTTGATTAGGTTATAAGGAAGAAAATGTGGGAACTGTTGCCGGAATATGGTGTGGATGGCCGATTGTTAAGGGCTGTACAGTCACTTTTTTTTTCTACGTGGTAGAGCCATGCTGCAATTATATTAGTAGTATAGTTGTAGCACGAATGGGTCGGCTCGACCGGGGAAGGACCACGCTCTCACAGAATACGAGCGTGAAACAGTAGCTTAATGCTGCTGTATTTCGTATGGTGAGTGTAGAGAACCGGAGACCCTTTTTACTGGAAATGAGGCATTCCATCTCAGTCCTCACGGGTGACAACGCATCTGCATTTTGATTTATAATGGAAGATAGATGTAGATGTCTATGGGCCGCAGCAACCACTTACCATCAGGTGGACTGTGTGCTCGTTTGCCACCCTATTCTATAAAAAAAAAAAAAAACTTTACTATGACTGTAAAGCCTGTGTGCGGATAGGGCATGACCTGTCACACATGTTTAGCGTCCAAGCGGGCGTAAAACAGGGTTGTGTCATGTCTTCCTGGCGGTTCATACTGTGTCTCGACAGCTGTTTACAGAAGCTGAAAAATAGCTGTTTGGGTGTGAAATTGGGTGACATTAAAGTTAATTGTCTGGTGTATGCTGATTATGCAGTGCTTATTGCACCATCAGAAGCAGAACTGCAGGCATTAGTCACGTGTATGAAAGAGGAATGTGAAATTAAAGGTCTCCGTTTGAATGCTAATAAAACTAAGGTTCTGGTATTTGAAAAGGACGAAGAGAGAACGAAATGTGAAATATGGGTAAATCAGGAATGTCTAGAACAGGTAAATGAAATTGTATACTTGGGGAGTGCTTTCAGCTGGGATGGAAGATGTGATTTAGATGTGGACAGGCGTGTCGCTGCCGGGAACAAAGTAAATCTTCTTACAAAATGCATTATCAAAAATAATAAGTTAACGTTTATACTTTAGTAAATTAATATTAATTACTTAAGTAATAATAATCTGTGATCAAAAATTAATTATCAATGTTTACTCTGTATCATATTTAAATACATTTAGTGATATAATATATTTTGTGTCGTGGAGGAAGGAACTGCCGTCCGTGATACAGGCTCGCCCTAGTACAGCTGGCATTAACCGAATTAAGCAACTTAAAAAATTTGTACATAGCTTATTTTAAACTTACTGTATAAAAGCTTATTGTAAAGGAAAGGAATGTAATTATGCTAATAAAGTTTATTATTAATATTATTCATAAAATCTCATGTTCGACACCTAGAGGGGTAGACAGTGACTACGGACTTCCATTTGGCACGATCCTGACACACCTCTCCCGCCTCCTTTATATCCATAAACTTATGCATACATGCTCGGCGATTAAAGGTAATAATAATTCTGCCCATCTCAATATATCGCCAATTAGGTAGATAAACTTCGTGTACATATATGTATGCGATAATCCCACGAACTTCCAGTCTGATTGAAAATATATTTAATAGTACTCAATATAATACTTTATCGTCAAGTAGTACGCTTGTTGATGTAAGTTATACATTATGTATCATTTAGTATGCATATATTAGTAGTATTAGTGGTTTAGTATGCATAAATTAGCACATATTAGTATGCATATATCTCTGAAATATGTTTCTCAATACACATTATATGTATTGGTGTGTAGTTATAATATGACTAGGTATATATATTTATATGTGTATATATGTATGAACTTATACAACAAGTATAAGGTCCCTCTTTCTCACCATCTCTCAAAACGGTGCATTGCCTCCGTGGTAGAGAGGATGCACCGTGACCACCACGCTTGACAGGCGGATCCTGCCATCGTGGTTATGGACTTCTCGTACCCTTGATGCTGCTTCCCATCGCCGGTCTAGAAACTTTTGCTAGGGTGCAAGAGGATTATACCTCTTCAAGAGAATTATACGTTTGCTTTTGGGGAAATCTATATGAAAATGTTTGGAAATGCGTATATTTTTATGTTTTATGAGTTTCTATTCGTTACACACATATACCAAATATGCCAAATTTTGGTATATGGGCACATATACCAAAATATAAAATAAAAAAAATAAAAAAAACAAAATAATTTTTGTCTGTATGAGATTTCGAACAATATTTCAAATATATTTTTGTGTGAATTGGAAATAAATACAACGTCAAGTTATTTGAAATATGTTATAAAACTATTTTAGTTACATTTTACACTGAAAATATATGAGAATTGGAAAAATAACACATTTTTGACCCAACCGCTAAAATGGGCCTTCTCGATTTGGAAGTACTTTTCGCACTTACTTTTCAGTTTTTATGCCACAAATTATATATCTACGTGTTTGTTTTATTACAGGAAATACACAAAAATATAAAACTCACCTTTTTATTTCAAAAACACACAGAAAAACGGAGTAATCACTCAGCAAAGGCTCACGCACAACCACGCCCTACTGGTGTAAGAAGCCATTACGTTAGAATGATTTTATGTTTATTTTTAGTTCAAAATTGACAGATTATGGTACCAAATTAAAGATTGTGTCTTTGTCTATGTCTGTATTGTACATTTCAGTATAACTTTGTTATAATTTTTAATAACAAACCTTTTTTGTCGGGTTCGTCCTCATAAATTATTAGTAGACATATGTGTACCATTACCGAGCGGGCGGAGGGCGTTGTATTAGTCACATGTGTACCACTGCCTAGCGTACGGTTATCGAGGAGTAGTATCCATAAACCTTGGTCATGTTATTATGAAACATTCTTATACTCAGTCATTGTATTATGAAATAGGTATGATAACCGGACACGTCTCACAATAGGTATAATTATACCCTCGTCAGCGACCTATCATATTTAGGCCTTAGTGTATTAAAAACAAGTAGCACTTTGGGATATGTCTAGTTTACCTGGGGCAGATCATTACACTCCTTGCTGGTCATGGATAGTCTTGCCTATTTCTGCAATCATATATCAGTACACTGAGTCCTAGTCTGAAGGATAGGCAGTATTATTTCAAGCTGTGTGGCATTCCATCTAAGGCCCAAGATGTAACAAGGGATTCGTAGGATTCTTCGTAAAATTTTGAAGAATTGTCGAATTTAGCTGCAGATTTCCATGGACCACAGTAGCCACTTACCATCAGCTGAACTAGGTTAGTCCGTTTCACTCACTTACTTCAGTTTATAATAGTTATAACGTGTTTCAGATTGATATTTGGTCACGATGAACAGTCTCATCGGAGTGTAGCCATCTACGCAGGACAGAATTATAGTTGAATGGGTGTTATGCCTAATAAGGGTGTTTCTCATTTTTCGTGCACATTACACGTCCAGGAGAAAAGTCTTCATTTTTTTTAATTAAATATCTACATTTCTCATAAAGGAAATCAAATGTAAAAAGGTTATGCTTACATGCATGTAATATTTACGGATAAAAATAACGTAATAACTTAATGATAAATAAAAAACTTCAATAATTCTCCTTATCTTCGGTGTCCATTTACTACTCTCCTGAAAAAAATGTATAATATAAAAAATAACCATATTCTGAAACTTTATTAAAAATCACAACGTTTCCGCTTAAAATAAATAACGATAACCCCACAATATAAAGAAATTTTATTTCATAAATGTTTGTCAAAAAAAATTTCTGATTACCATCGGTTTTAGTGACAATTTAAATTAAAGTCCGCGTATTGGCGTGAATGTCACTATACCACCATGCCACATCGTAGAAGGTTCACGCCTGTTCGTGGAAAAAAATATTGACGTGTAAAGTTTCGCGGGAGGTGATTATTCTGGAATCGTCCTCTTTCCTGTCGTCCATATTATTAATTGAGTATTAATGATTTTGTTTAATATGTAGTTAATTATCAATTATTACCACCGTAATTTCAAATAAGCACGAGATTCGTAATTTTGATATTTTTTACGAAACAATTGGATAAGAATAAAAACCTTTTTACCTACGTCCTCACTACATTCGTTTGCCGTCGTTTTTTTAGCGATGGTGATGAGGTTAAAACGATGACAATTAGAATCGATTTTACGTCAATTTATAATTATCGAGTTCTAGTCCCACCCGTAGTTGAGATTTTCTTTCCACAATAATACCACTACGATACAGTTATAATAATACTTTAACTCATAATAAAATAAAGAATTAATAGTTTTTACTTTGTTTCTTGATGTAACTTTAAGCTTGTTTATAAATAGTAAACTCACAAGCAAACCTTGTGAGTGTACTTTTTATTACTTTAGTTATTAAGGATGAGCTTGATATGATAAATACGAGCAATATCATATAATATGTTGTTACAGATTATTAAGAACTAATAACTCCAAAGAAAGCCAGACAATCATTATAGCAGAAACGGGAGTGAGATCGATTACAAAAACAAAGAAAGTATGCAGAAATTAAGGAAGATCCTGAAAAGTATGCAGATCTGAAGGCAAAAGAAAGAGCAAGATACCTTAAAAGAAAAGAACAGAAAAAAATAAGTAGCGCAAAAGATATGACACCTAGATAATTGAGAGTTCAGAGGAAGAAGTGAAAAGTTAATTCAAAACGTCATTATGAAAGAAAAAAGAAAGAAAAAGCTATTCAACAGTTGTTAATAGATAATTCTCCACCAAATAGTGACAATGGAGTACATCCAGCTGAACAAGATCCTCTCACTCAATCAGCTCTAAGCCTCATACCTAATTGATATCTAAACCGTTTGGATTACGGTAATAGTAATTCTTGTCAAGGGTGCCTAAAGAAAATATTCTTCAGAGAAAGATTCGCTACCTACACAAAAAAGAAATAGGCATTTTGAAACAAGAAATAGAAAAAACGAAGAAAGAGAAAGATGGCATTAGAAAAATGTTGTATAGAATAATGAAAAATAAGAAGAAAAATTAAAAAATATCGACTGAAGAAAAAGTAGAACAATTAGTAGAAAATGTTAATACACAAAAGCGTGAAGAAATTAAAGAGCGACTAATGTTTGGTGAAATACTTTCAAGAAGTGTTGGAGAAGGGTACAAGTGCTTGAGGAAAAAGGATAAGAAAGAATTCTCTAATGTGGTTATGATGGAAAAATAAAAGTTTAAAAAATATAAACTCTTGATACAAACAAAAATATTTACAGTAAGAGATAAGAAGAAAGTAAGACAGCTAAAAATGAAAACTTGAAAGAGCAACTAATTTTGGAGTTTTTTAACGATGAGGAGATGACTAGAATTGCAGCTGATAAAAAATAATATATAACTAAAAACCAAATAAGGAAGCAGAAAAGATACTTAATGGGCACATTGACCAATTTGTACAAAAAATTACGCATAATTCGAATGTCAAAGTAACGTATCAAAGATTTTGTAAATTTTGCCAATTTTGGATTTTATACCCAAAGGAGTCCGCTAGAAATACGTGTGCTTGCAAAGTTCATATTAATGTCGATTTGTTGATAAAATGTCTTAATACAAATAAAATACTAAAACAATCTAACAGGATGGGTGTTTTAGAAAGCTTATGTCTACATCTACGATGAAAATCCCTCATCATCCTTATCCTTTAATTTAACTTCTCAATATCATTACCCTCCTTGACGTTCTCATTACCGTTTCATTACAATTTTTGATATGATAATAATTTTATCGTTATCTATAAAAGGAAGGTAGAAACCACAAAAATTTGAAGGATTTCATGGATATTAAAGATATTGGGGAAAAAACGAAGTTATTCGGCAATAAATTTGACATTCACAAATGTCGTGGAATTTGCACGAAATACGCGAAACACCCATAATGTGCAAGTTTCTTATGCCCGATTGTCCGGTAATATAACTCATAGAAGGTGCCAAAGGTGCCTATCGGGTTCTATAATTAAAATTACGAATGTCACTGATGTTGTATCCAGAATCACAAATTTACAATACATACAATAATATTTCCTACTTGGTAGTGACTTAGCGTGGGCAGTGACGAAACGACTGGCGTTGGCCGACGAGCACACTCCTGACACAGGTACCAAGTGTCAATTCAGCAAAATGTATGTAACTACTGTGTCCCTACATAGTGAACACGTGTATTTGCAAGTACAAGTGCAAACTATGTTCCCTTAACTCATATAGTCCGATGGAATGGAAATCCGGCTGATCGTCAATCGTGACCGTAGAGAGATCGATCTCAGGACACAGAGCTTTGCATGCCTTCCGAGGCACGTGGATGAAACACCGTAATTTTCCTGCCTCTGGGCTGCTTCTGAGAATTTCTCAATTACTGATTTTAGCTTGATTTGAATCCAGGACATCATAAACAGCAAATAACTGCGTTTAGAACCACTACACCAACGAGGCATAAAAAGAATATAAAAAAGTCATATCTTAGTCTTACAGGTTAGTGTGCACTGTTTTATCAAATAACACACAATAAGACCAATTTCAAAACACACACACGAAACACAAACTCACTGGTAATAGATTAAGTAATAATACTTTTATGTATACAATGTAACGCTAAGTAAAATAAAATACAAATTATCTTATCTTCACGCACAATCCCTAACGGGGTAGTCAGAGAGAACAGATCGCCAAGTGTCACGATCCTTACGTAACTCTTTCGCTTCTTTCAGGTTCATTAACTTCTTCATACATGCACGTCTAGGTATCCGAGTACTCTTGACCTTGACCATGGTCTTCGAAAGTTAGTCTCGGTCTACCTCGACACCTTTTAATTTTGCAATACATAAGGCAGTATTAGTACCGACTTTGTTATATGGCAGCGTAACCTGGGTATGCCAGAAGAAGAATAAAAGCAAGTTGAATGCAGTGGAGATGCGATTTCTTCGTAAAATGTGCGGCGTTACCATAGCCGACCGAAAACGAAACAAAGAGATTCGCAATATGGCAGGATTGCAAGATGACCTTATCACAAAAATTGATAGGGGCGTACTCTGATGGTTTGGGCACGTTGAGCGAATGAGTGAAGAAGAAAATATATAGCGCGAAAGTAAATATTAAAAGGTGTCGAGGTAGACCGAGACTAACTTTCAAAGACCATGTGAGCAAATTACTCCAAGAGGGAAAGGTCAATAATACTCGGATACCTAGACGTGCATGTATGAAGAAGATAATGAACCTGAAAGAAGCGAAAGAGGTATGTAAGGATCGTGACACTTGGCGATCTGTTCTCTCTGGCTACCCCGTTAGGGATTGTGCGTGAAGATAAAATATAATTTAGTATGTACAATAACTTATAAAATGTTGTAATAATAATAATTCTACAAATGTATTATATAATCAAAAATAAAGGCTATTTGAATTTTAATTTGAATTGAAACTTGCAGTGCATTTCCTCCAAAATGTAAATAATTTACTTTTTACTTTATACTAATAAAACACTAATATTTATATTTAAAGAAGCGCCAAATTTTATTTCTCTGTGCCAACGTTTCGAAATCCAATAACTATACAAAATCATAAAACCAGCTGTAAAATATAATTTGCAAACTGGCTAAAACCCATTCAGAGACTTAATTGCAGTCACTACGGAGCGGGAATATGCATGAGCGATATCGATTTCCACAGATACCCTTATGGCAACTTGGTTATTTGATTGTTTTTGTGCTGCGAAATAGAATTGATTTTCATTTTAAAATTTTATAAATTGTTTTAATCATGATATAATTAATTTTAAATACATTATTAATTTGAGTTTTATTTACTCGCTTGGTTCACTATGACAAACATAGAACGAAATCGATGAATTGTGTTGAGTAGCCTCGAGAGACGTCACACAGTTTTTCATCTTGAGTGTAAGGTCACCCAAGATACGAAATTGAATGACGGTCATGACATATTATATGGGAAATGTCAGAAAGTTTTCATGACATCCAACAGATGTCAATAAAACCATATCCCTCTAGGTATAAAATACTCAGACCGACAACAGGGAAAAGCGTCAAAGTTACGATTAAGGCAAAGTCTCCTTACAATGGGAGAGGCCTATGTACGAACTTTTGCTGATGAGAGGAAATTTACACTCTCAAATTTTCGTATGATGAGAGAGTAACAAAATTAGATAACATTGTCTAGTCTCAAGAGTGAAGTAAGTCATAGGTAGTTAATAGCAATGCTCGTTCTCGAGGCAAGGCATCAATAGAATCAAGGCTGTATTTTGTTGCATGTTTAAATAAGTCTGATCTTACCTTTTTATCTCTTTAAAAGACGTTTAATAAGAAAAAAAATTACCAACGCTCTATCCATCCTCCATCCATAGACGGCTCCATCATTACATCATCTTTAATAGACCACAAATTCTCGAATCTTACTAAGGATTACATATATGGCGAATTAAATATATGGTACTAGGCTAGGTACTACATACCACCTGCTTGGGATTCTGGAGCTAATAAATTTAAACTAAACCCAAGCGTACCACTGTCAGCACTGTCAAATTTCAAGACGCAGTAAGTTCGTTTTACGTACATTGGACAAATAATAATATTAAAAAGCTGAAGGTACTCGGGATTAACTTTGATATCTCTTTGGTGTCTAATCTCCTCTATATGAGTTGAGTAAGATTTGGTAGCTCTCGTCTCCAACAGATGGCAGAATTACCACCTATTGACAATCCATCCCAATCCCGTATATATTTTAATCGCTTTTATGTCACATTTAAGCAGCAACAACATTATATTACTAAAAATCGTAAATATTTATTGCTTATTCGAATGCTAATATTATTTAAAAGGTAACTGACTACTACCCACAGACAAGCAAAATTTTGGCACATTTCGTTTATTTGAGTCAGAAAGTGGTCATATTTAATATTATCAATAATAGGTCTGAGTTATACCAAGTTACCTAATGTTTTTTTTATAGGAGAGGGAGCTAACGGGAATACAGTTCACCTGATGTTAAGTGACTACTGCCGCCCATGAACAACTATAACACCAGGGGAATCGCAGGTGCGTTGCCGGTATTTTAAAAAGGAAAAGGCTCTTTTCTTGAAAGTCCCTAGGTCGTATCGTTTCGGAAAAATCGCCGGTGCTAAACTACTCCACAGAGAGGTCGTACGCGGAAAAAAACTCCTAGTGAAACGTACAGTGGTGGACCGTTAAGCATCCAGATGGTGTGGATGGTGTCGGGAGGTTTGCCGCGTAGTGCGTTCATGAAATTTGGTGGCTGGGATTAATCCGAACAATTTCTCAGAGCACTCCCCGTTAAGTGGTGATAGGGTCTTAGGAAGGTAAATAGGTAAATACGATTTTTTTCGTCTCTGCTTGTCGGCCACTGACTCGGATCAAAAAATAATTTAGGAATTAAAGTTTATAAGCAGCAACAGGTACAAGCGTAATGGCGGATAACACAAGATGAAGCATAAAGGAGGCGATTTATGGAAATAGTATTTTATAAAGGAATGGGACCAAATCAACGTACCTCTCCCAACTACAGTGAACTAAGTATTATTTAAGTGACTATAAAGTAAGTTTGGGAAGTTAGCAGCTAGCGGCTTTGAATTCAACTGGAAAGGTGTTCTATGAGTTGTTTTTTGATGTTTAAAATTAATGTTACGATTCTCCAGCATAAGCGCAAAATAACCGGGCTTTCGGTTATTCACAGGATGTATTTCAGAATTTTAAAGTTCTGACATGACACTCCCTGTTCCTATTCCATCGTTAGACAACGATAACCTGGTCTTCACCCTATTATTGTCGACACACCATAAATTCAGAATAACGATCTTCATGAGCAAATCTTTCCATCTCATTACAATGTGTTTGTCTTCAAGGCAAGAGTATGCAAAAAAAGGAAAGAATTTTATTAAGCTGAGCAGTGCGCTTTGCCATCTCCGGTAGAATTCTACTTACCATCTGGTGGGTTAGTAGATAAAAAAGTGATCATCAGCGACCATGAACATCCGCAACTACTGAAATACTGCACCTGATGGTAACTGGCACTTGCAATCTATTTTTCACCTCCAACCCACTTCAAACAAACACGCCTACAGATACATTATCACATCTGTGGCCTAAGATGGAATATTTGTTATAATTACACTTGATCTCTATGTTCTTTAGATCGGACCACAGCAATGTAAGCACTACTTTTTGGCGGCGCCAATTGGTAAGTAATATACCTACTCGTACCAAGACTAGACAGAAAAAGAATAAATACCAATACCACCACCATACCACCTATTTCGTGTTTGCTTTTGAGATAGGCTTTAAAAATCTGCTATTAAAATCGAGTGCGGTATAATATATACGAAAGTGGGGCTGCCTATGATGAAAATCGCTTTTCTGTCTGTGAGATGTATCTTTTAACTTTTAACCAGTGTGCGTTCGTCATTGGATCATACCAAACGAGTCGTTTACAAACAAAATTGTCTTTCTAACAAAATGGAAATTGTTTTGCTAGATAGCCTCAACAATTAGCAATCAGAGGAATCTGATGCAGAATTTGATTTACGTGTATTACTTTTAAGTAAAAATAAGGAGGATCAATAGTTGATATCAAATAATATAAAGTTTACAGAGAAATATGCTAAATTTAGACTTTTATTGAATGCTATGAAGAAAAGTTACAAATACAAATATACGTATACGAGTAGACGAACATGTTCACTCAGGTATCATCAGGTGTTGACTTCGCTAGCACTTCTTAATGGTTTGTGGTAATAACTATACTTATTGTACTCTCTGGTACTGACAGAGCTTACGAACACGAACTTAAGGATGTAGCGGCGGTGTGCGGCGGTGATGGGGTACAGGGCGCGAAATATAATAATGAAAATATCCCTCGGTCGATCGAAAAAATGTTCATAGTATGAGATGTAATATATATTACATCTCAGTGTAAATAGTTTTATTTATAAGTACGTTAAGCGCTATTTATTTATATCTTGAAATAAAGGGGAAGAAAGGTTCTTGAGTTGCAGCCTCGTACCGGTAGGCGTAGTGTAGGGCGACCCCCCACTAAATGGAGTGACGACCCGGTAAGATATGCAGGAAGTCGATGGATGCAGGTGGCTTAGGACCGTGCTTTGTGGCATTACTTGGGGGAGGCCTATGTTCAGCAGTGGACTTGTGAAGGGCTGTAATGATGATGATGATGAAATGTAATATAATTAACATTATATTATCCCATAGTGGAAAGCGTGCTTGAAACTATTATGATGTTATATAAATAATTTATACACAGCTTTCAATAAATTAGTGACCTGGGCACTATTTATATGCTTAAAAAGCGAATGTAAATAATACATAGCTTTGAAATAATACTAGTTATTATGGATTTTATCGCGTATATTTAACTATAAATACCCGACGTTTCGAGCGCTTTACAGCACCCATGGTCACGGGGGGACTGAGATGTTCAACGTCCAAATGTCATAGTTAACAGAGGTTACCATAGATAAAAATTTTACTTTTGTTCCGGTCTACACAATTTTTTCCATAAAAACCAATAAAAACTAGTATTATTTCAATGTGTAGTGTTTGTTCGCTTAAATATGAGAAATCAAATACATAGCTTGCTCGTAAATACTCTAAGATCGTACTTATTTTTTTAATATTTAAAATTAATGAGTCCAAAACACTTGGACTTAATTCATAGCCTGTATTCAATTTCACAACACATCTTGTACAACATAATAACATATGTCTGTAAGGGATTTAAATGCTTTTGATGTTTTATATTAAATAATCAATTATGTCTTACGATAGACACACCGTGTAGTGGCGGTGTAAAAACCGACAGAGGGAAACAAATCAGGATACAAGGCAGCAGAGTCTTCGTAATAACGACTAAAAATAAAAAATAAACTGTGGTTGCCAAGCCGCACGCCAAACGTGGCAACTACGGTAAATATTCCCTATGACGCAATCTATGGGTAAGGCCTATGGCCAGCAGTGGGCTTTAATAGGCTGTATCAGTTATGGTTGTGATAGGCAATTATAATGATGTCGGTGGACTGATAATCAATAAATATGTCTTATATAAAAGAATACGTTTTATTTTACAGCTATATAAACGAAGAACGGCAACGGAGTCAGTGTCTCCGTTGCACATTTATCGTACACTCTATCATTTCCGTGAAAACGATGACGTTGAAATATGAAAAGACGCCACAATTGAGCGGCCATTTTTATACGTCACCGCAATATCCAATTTGGTAAATGTCGACTACAGAGCAAGCTTTTTTTAATAATTTTTAATATTTTTAACTACAGCTGTAAAAAAATCTGTAGATCGAGTTCTTTTATGTTTACGTGAATGCTTTACACAGAAATAAAACAAACTCTAGGGATTTTATCGCGTTTAATTAAATCCATACCATAGCTACTCATAGCTACGTATAGATCTTAGGTTATTCAGCGTAAATCGTACAAAAATTACTTTTTTTTTAAATTAATTTCAGGAACTGGAGGTAGGTAAAAGGACTAACTATTATATCGGGACTTCAAATACCTCAGTACCCCCGGGACTTTGATAACTGTAAAGTGCCTGAAAGGTCAGGTATTAAAAATTCAAGGCCATAAAATCCGTAAAATTACTTTTATTCAAGATCAATTTTAGTTTTAATTTATATTCTTTACAAGTCATATACTTAATTTCGTATTAAAAAACCTTATCGCATTATTGAAAACTCTTCCAGGCAAATTATTAATGAAGGAGCATATAGAACAAAATTAATATTATGGATTTTATCATGTTTAAATTTTTTAACTTCCCATTTTAAAAATTAATAGTATTTAATAGTAGGAATTCATAGAATTCAGTCCGATTTTTAGAATGCGATTTTTTATCATATCTCCACGTTTTGAGGTCCAATTAGAAAGCCGATCCGACTATTTTCGGCTGGAAGTCCATCCGTCTAAATAACTTTCAAAATGATTAAAACTACTTTTACGGATTTTATCGCGTTTATTTTTACTTTTTGGGCGCTTTCCAGCACCCATAGTCACGGCGGACTGAGATGACTGACGTCCCAATGTCATTGTTAAGCCCGGAGTACCTTCAGCTTTTTTAATTATTGTTTATGGTCCGATCTATGCAAAATGAACTGACTATGTCCTGAGGTCTTGCAGTGGTATGCTTGGGTTTAGTTTTAATTTTATTGATTATAGGATCCCAAGCAGGTGGTAGTACCCAGCCTCCTTCTCTATTGAAATTAGGATGTTTTTTAATTTCAATAGCCTCACGTATCATCCTTGGTAGGAATCGGTGTTCTTTCGCGAGGATTTGTGGTCTATCAAATCTGATGTAATGGTTGGGGCCGTCTAGGATATGATCGCAAACTGCAGACTTCCCGGAACGTTGATGCTTCACATCAGCTATATATTCTTTTACGCGGGTTCTAATTGATCTTTTTGTTTGTCCTATATAAGAGAGACCACAATCACAATCAAGCCTGTACACTCCTGCATCTTGTAGAGGAATATGACATTTGACTGATGGTATGAACTGACTAATCTTCTTCGGCGGCTTGTAGAATGTTCTAAGGAGGTGTCACAGACAAGATTGGCTACATCTTGAAGCGAGCTTCTATTAGAACATTCTACAAGCCGCCGAAGAAGATTAGTCAGTTCCTACCATCAGTCAAGTGTCATATTCCTCTACAATATGCAGGAGTGTACAGGCTTGATTGTGAATGTGGTCTCTCTTATATAGGACAAACAAAAAAATCAATTAGAACCCGCGTAAAAGAATATATAGCTGATGTGAAGCATCAACGTTCCGGGAAGTCTGCAGTTTGCGATCATATCCTAGACGGCCCCAACCATTACATCAGATTTGATAGACCACAAATCCTCGCGAAAGAACACCGATTCCTACCAAGGATGATACGTGAGGCTATTGAAATTAAAAAACATCTTAATTTCAATAGAGAAGGAGGCTGGGTACTATCACCTGCTTGAGATCGTTTAATCAATAAAATTAAAACTAAACCCAAGCATACCACTGCAAGACCTCAGGACATAGTTCATTTTGCATAGATCGGACCATAAACAATAATTAAAAAAGCTGAAGGTACTCCGGGTTTAACAATGACATTGGGACGTCAGTCATTTCAGTCCCCGGTGACCATGGGTGCTGGAAAGCGCCCGAAACGTCGTCGGGAATTAAAAATAATAGTAAAATAAACGCGATAAAATCCGTAAAAGTAGTTTTAATCAATAATACATAGCTTGTTTGTAAATAGTCTAAGATCTTACATATTTTTTATTATTTAAAATTAATGAGTCCAAAATACTTGGACTAAACTTAATTCATACTATATTATCCTATATATTCGTATATATACATAATAATATAAATTACGTAATACAAATCACGTTAATAATATAAATCACGTATACATTACCGTACATTTCTGTTGCTTCTTCCCTATAAAAATATCTACGCATATATGCTATTACACAAATTCTTTTTAATTAGTCTAAGCCCATGAGCCATATTTATTGCTTGCCTTAAAATCATAGTACGCGAGCAACCCGGGTACTAATAAAACTGGTAATTGCAGTTTTAAGTTCTGATATTCCACAAGCTCGGTGCCAAACCTTTCCCTTATGTACGGTGTTTTCCACCATAAAGAGAAACCTGCATGACTGATAAATTAAAAAGAGAAATCATTTCATCGCATGATAAGTCCGCCAAGACACATTGGGGCGGTACTGCGCACACATTCTTGCACTAAAACACCCTGGACGTATAGAGTGTAACTTAACTTTTTTCTACTTAGACCCATTTTAAAATCCATTATTAAGAATAACGCGAATAAGAGGAGAAAAAGAGCCAAAATTATTCGTAATAGGGACGACGGGAATCGATATAACTCATACATATTCAGCTCGCCGACGCAATTAACTCACTCTTTAGTTATAGGTGGACCGTTAATTAAATTTAAAAAAAAAGGAGAAGAGTTTATGCTCATTATTGCAACGAAATAAAAATTGTACTTCAGTTATTTGTTATGGAGATATATGACTCTCTCCCATTATAGGAGGATTTGCCAGTATTTTGCTAAAGTCCCTTCTTTTACAGTTAAAAGTTCCTATAGATAGCTTTTGTAAGTTGACATACATAGACATTATAACGACGTGTTTTAGAGTTTTTACTTGGTTAGAGACTATTATCAAGAGGTCCCAGATTCGAAACCCAGACAAAAATCAGTTTTTGGGATTTCTGACCAGAAATTCTCAGTAGCAGTCCAAAGCAAAGCCACGCTGCAGCTATATATGGTTGTAGCACGAATGGGTCGGCTCGATCGAGATAGGACCACGCTCTCACAGAATTATCTCATTACAGCCCTTCACAAGTCCACTGCCGAACATAGGCCTCCCCCAAGGTATGCCACAAAGCACAGTCCTGAGCCACCTACATCCATAGACTTCCTGCATGTCTTATCAGGTCGTCACTCCATCTAGTGGGGGGTCGCCCTACACTTCGCCTACCGGTACGAGGCTGCCACTCGAGAACCTTTTTTCCCCAACGGTGGTCGGTTCTTCGAGCTATATGGCTGGCCCATTAGCACTTTAGCTTACTAATCCGTTGGGCTATGTCCGTCACTCTGGTTCTACTGTGGATATCCTTATTTCTAAGTTTATAGTATAGTTTAAACATGATCTTTGTTTTGTCCATGTTCATCTTAAGACCTATCCGTTGGGAGGCACTACTGAGGTCATTGAGCATAGTGTTTAAGTCCTCCAGCGATTCTGCCATAAGGACTATATCGTCGGCAAATCGAAGGTGAGTGATGTAGTCGCCATTGATGTTAATATCGTATCCTTTCCAGTCCAGTAGTTTGAAAACGTCTTCCAATGCAGCTGTCTTGCAATGTTTCGTATGGTGAATGTAAATTATCGGAAACCCTTTTCACCGTAAACGAAGCATTTCATGTTAATCCTTAGGGATGACAACGCATTTGCAATTTGGTTCTTATTCGGGTCTAAATGTAGGTGTCTATGGGCCAGAGCATCCACATAACATCAGGTGGTCTGTGTGCTTTTTTGTAACTCTTATTGTATAAAATAAAATAAGACAAGATGAAGTGGCAGATTGTACTCTACGGTCTTTTGTTAGTAGTTTAGATGTTTTTTGTGTACCTATAATTTTTATTCAAATAAAGTCATTAAAACATGAATATTATTAATGTATTTATGCAGATAGTTATATCAAGTGACTTCTTTCATGTGCTACAAAAATATACTTTACGGAAAATTGCTATCTTCTTACTTAAACTCGCAATTTTATACGACAAGGGTAAAATATTCGTGCATACATGAAATATGCACACATTTGCTTTGCATTTAAGTATATTTCTATTACTCAGAGAAATAAGCTATGTTGGATTTCGCAAGCACAATTGAACGAGTAAAATTAAAACTTAATATACTTTTATTTAAGTAGCTACATACGTTTAAGTAATTAAAGCATTAGCTTACCATATTAATAATAGCTTTTTCTGAGTTCATTCTACATCATTCATATCAGCTTATGTCCACAAATATATAATTTATGTTAAAGGGTCCCTGGATGTTTTAGGTTCACAATTGGGTCCGGTAAATGGCGCATAAGGATAAAAGAGTCTTATCTGTGATGACTTAAATATCTCAATCATCATTCATAAATATATTCCACAGTGTACTCAATATTTCAAAGTCCCTTACTGTACTGCGGTTGTCGGTCTACCTGCCAAGTGCGGCAATTTTTTTTATAGGATAAGGTGACAAACGAGCACACACAGTCCACCTGATGGTAAATAGTTGCTGAGGCACATGGACATCTACATCCTCGATTACGAATCAAAATGCAGTTGCGTTGTCACCCGTGAGCACTAAGATGGAATGCCTCGTTTTCAGTAAAAAAGGTCTCCGGTTCTCTACACTCACCATACGAAACAGCAGCATTAAGCTACTATTTTATATTCTGTGAGATATATATTATATTCTGTGAGAGCGTGGTCTTTCCCCATTCGTGCTACAACTATATTACTAATATAACTATAGCAAATATCTGTTCTATGAATGTATTAAGAAATGGGATGGGCATATGCTCAGCAGTGGACTTCCGATATGCTGTAATTATAATGATAGGGAATTCAGTCAACTTCATAAATTATTTGTTTAAAAACGGTTGGTAGATTTTTAGTACTTTTAACTTTTTAGATTTTCCCGCGTGTTTGAGATCTTTCAGGGAGCACAAAAATGTGCGCTACGTTACGCCTGTTTATTTTATCACTGTACGTCACATGAATATCAAATTTGTGATGAACTATTGCAGTATACCGGGGAGGACCGGACTCAAATTAATCGCATACTATATCATTTTAAATTCCGCTCCTTTTTATTTAAATATCAAGGCTATATTGTGTTAAGACTTTGATTATTAAATAAGATTAAAAAGGTTATTAAAACGATTTTGTTAGAAATATAAAGAACAAATTTATTGCATGATTTAGTACAATGTTATACTAAAACGTATACATTTGAAATTTCAAAATATATCTACATTGAATTTTATTTGAAGTCCAAGAGAAGACTTTTGATTAATATTGTTTTTGAATATGTTAAAATAATGACCTCAGCTC
Organism: Parnassius smintheus behrii; assembly: GCA_036936625.1. Classification (NCBI taxonomy): domain Eukaryota; kingdom Metazoa; phylum Arthropoda; class Insecta; order Lepidoptera; family Papilionidae; genus Parnassius; species Parnassius smintheus. The sequence continues at coordinate 5,597,402 of JAUPFT010000012.1, forward strand.
CTTTATACAAGCATTTTTATATTCAATCAATAAAAATTTATAATGATTCAATTACATGCAGAAATAAATATAATTTGTAATTTACATTTTGCTCATCATTTTTAATTATATTGATATTAATTCTATATAATATAGGAAGTGATTCGAAAACCACTGTATTAATCTATAAATAAATCAAAAATGCATCTTTTACTTCTTGTTTTCACATTTTATTAGTTTTCTTTGGTTACTATCGCTTATAAACGCTGATCGCGTACCAAATTGTCATTTACAGTACATGTTCTATTTATAATATTATAAAAACTATGATGTGCATGGCAATCCTCGTGCTGTAACTCGAACATTCCATTTCAAATTATCATTTAGAAAACTATAAAGCTTAATCGGTGAGTAAAAATGCTGAAATGTATATCTACAATAATAACTTATGGTATTGAAATAAATACATCATATAAATTAATACCCGTAATTCAAGTATACGATATTATTCGTTTTCATTATCTGTGACCACCAAAATAATGTTGTGGGAAACATAACATTTACAGTCTATAGTACTATCCATTTTAATTTAACATTAAGTTATATTAATGAAACATTTTACCATTACTTTCACAAATTATTTTACACGCATAAGATACATTATTTAAAACATATATTATAGGCAAAGTTGTAGTACTCTCCTCGAAATACTTTACATACTTAAATATTATTACTATTTAAATAATACTGTGAATAAACTCATAGCTTTGATCAATAACAACAATTTTCTTTAATTTTGTCTCACTTTTATTTTTAATGGCATCATATCATTATCATATAATAAAGTTTTAAATCCTCATTATCTAAGTTTAAATATCAAAAGAAATAAGGGATTCGCCAAAAATTTGTTTTTGTATTTCGTAGCTGTTTTTGGATGAATGTATTAATTATAAAAAATATACATAATTATGCATGTATTCTTTTACGTATACAAGTATGGAGGTAGGTATTTATGTATTTTTGTTCTTTTGAAATTAATTTGTGTATTTATTCTTATTACATACGTAATAATAGCACAATATATAAAAGTTACACTCACTCTTAAATATCATACTGTATACTTTACACAAATTTTTACCACGCCTAATATTGACTACGAACGACAATAAAGCCATATTTGTATATTTTACATCGATGAGGTATATTATAAAGTATAAATAAATAAACAACTTAAAAGGATTTTCATCATTTTCAATTAAAACACAATCCCTTTCGATTAATACAATTCCCATGTCGATTAATACAATTCAAAATATTCTTAAATATCTTCAAAAAAAGGGTAACTGAATAAGAAAACTCACATGAAAATAAAATACACAAAAGTAACTTATGCTTACAAGCTTACTTACAAAGCCTTATGACCTTGGCACGCAAAGGCGGAAAGTTTTTTAAACATGATTTTTGACGTAAGAAACTTTAATATTATAGGAGTCGCAGGAAGCATAATAATACGCTTGATTACTTGTTGTTTACTAGTTCACAACTCGAATAGCCCGTCAGTAATTATTGCAATCGTTTAAATAGTACCACACAATAGTGCATAGCATATCCCTACTACCTATCAAAACTGAGCCTGCTAGGCTCAGTTTTGATAGACAGTTTGAATGTGCGTAAGAATTATACAATCCAAATACTTTTATGATATGAAAATAAATAAAACGCTGTTATAAATATTATTAATAATTGGATTAATTACAAATGTTTAGAAAATGAAAATACTTATACAACACGTAACATAATTAACGCACTTTGAGAAAGTAGTTTGTTCAGAATCGTTTACTGAATCGATTCCTATCATTTTTAATATAGGTAATTTTTTATCCCAAAAATAATTAAAACTACGTAAATTACAGTCACACTAAATATGTACAATCAAAAGAAACTAAAATGGACTCTAACTTAAGGCTATAAGACTTTTAAGAGTGCATTGAAATAATACTAGTTTTAACGGAATTTATCGCGTATATTTAACTTTTTTACCCGACGTTTCGAGAGCTTTACAGCACCCATGGTCACGGGAAGGACTGAGATGTTCAACGTCCAGCTGTCGTAGTTAACCGCGGTTACCATAGATCAAAATTTTAACTTTTGTTCCGATCTACACAGTATGAGCTTATGGTATCATGGAGTCTTGCAGTTGTATGCTTGGGTTGGGATTTAATTTTATTTATTATAGGATCCCAAGCAGATGGTAGCACCCAGCCATCTTCTCTATTGAAATTAGGATGTTTTTTGATTTCAATAGCCTCGCGAATCATCCTTGGAAGGAATCGGTGTTCTTTATCGAGGATTTGTGGTCTATCAAATCTGATGTAGTGACGGGGGCGATCTTGTACATGTTCACAGACTGCAGACTTCCCGAGAACATGTATGTCTGAGGGGTGTCTGAGGGTGTACGTTAATTACGTTACATATTGTATATAATATACTTTGTAAATACCTCAAATTCTAAATTAAAAATAAACAGAAAATTATCTATGATAATTATTATGACAATACAATGACTAATAATATATTTTATATTTTATAGTTAAAAATAAAGTATATAACAGCCAAACGATAATTGTACAAATATTATTTAAAACGGTTCATAATACAAATTAAAAAATAGTAGTAAAAATCACTGATAACCTTAGTTTAATTATGAATAGAATTTCAGAATATGAATTAAATTCTAGAAGGGAGAAAACTATAGCATAATACTAAGTAGAAGTTTCTGGAAACACTAAGTGAAGAAACTCATAAACGCCGCAATCCCTGCCGGACGTCCTCCACTCAAGTCGATGGTAACTCAGTTTCAACACTTAGGTTAAGGTTAAAGTATAATTTTTTTGGAATAATGATCATGCCAATTAAAATGCTCTTATCCCTTATTTGTTACATAACATGACCTCGAATTTCAAACAAACTTTTTAAGTATAATTTAAAATACTTTTTTCTTTATAGTTCGTATGACTTCAATTATAAATAAATAAAGAATTCTTGATAAGTGCCAAGAAACGCTTCAATATTAACTATTACTTTGAAATTGTTTGAATAAGATACACTAATATTTTCAGGAAATTTAAATATTTATCCTTTTATTTACAGAGTAATATTAAGCATTTTATGGCGTATTGTTCGCTCAAAACAGTTTTAAGTTTCATCTTCAAAGTTTTGTTTCTCTAAAAGTTGTAGTTTCGACGCTTGATTATAGTAAGGGTTATTGAAAATTTTTATTCACGTTTGAACTTAATTTTAATTTATATTATGTTGTAATTTATTATAAATTTTAATTTATGTTATGTTGTAATTTATTATATAGCTATTTTCCGGTTGCATCTGCTGCTATACCGCAGTATGTTTCTGCCTTGTGACCTAGTTTATAATCTAACTCTTTGAGTTAACTGTTTATGTATTTCTTACTGCTGCTACGCTTTTTCTCGCTCCACATGTACTCGTCTTTCCTTCTAAACTTGTTTTTGATTGGGTTTTTGAGTGTAAAGTATAATAATTGACATTTCGGATTAGGGTTAAATTCTTTTTTAAAGTTTATTACAACAACGACGACCTTACTGCACCAAACCATATCAGTTGTTGTCAAAACATTAATTAAAGGTTGTTTAAGAACTTAGAGAAAGTTTCCTGATTCATTCTCTAGAAAATAGCATGATTTTATCAATTAACAATAATATAACGATGTTCTACTTTGCTACATCATCTATAAAATACGACGAGAACACAAGGAGAACTTCGTGAAAGCCGAAACAGATAAGCGAACATAATATCTGGACCTGGTATAAGAGATGACCAACATGTGGTGTGGTCTGCCGACCGAAATTATACCTGTAGTTGTTTCTGCGAACAGGCTAATTCTGGTCAGCCTCTCGGGTCAGCTCAGGCTGCTGGCACTACGTGACGAACCACTCTGGACTCAAATACAGAAGGCGGTGCATCTCAATAGCACCCGCATGGTCTGTCGGTTCCATTCCCTTTCTCCCTAATCCTCGGTCGTTTGGTCTCCCCTGTTGAGGGTTCCTGACTGGATGGGTTTTATTGATTTATATGTATTATTTGTATTTTTTTCAGTATTTACGTACATTTTTATTTCCTTTTATATAGATGGTTATACAGCCCAACCATATGAGAAAACGATATAAATGCCCCAACATAGTATGACGATGTTAAATTATATCATCATAATATTCAATTGTCTGTCTGTGTTTCCATATCACCCACATTACTTGTTAATTCTGTCTCCTGATGATCTACATCACTTTGACTGGAATCAGTGTCACCTGCAAGTTCATGTTTATTAGTAAAATTTCTTCTGACTAAATGTGTAGTTTTTTATATTTACATTGTGGCAAATAATTGACTATTTTGCATAAGAATTAAATGTATATGAATATGGAAGTTTATTACTTTGACATTTTCAAATAGTTAAATTTATTAGATGTATATTTTACCATGTGTCCTGGTCTCTAGTGCCAGTACTGCTAATGGAGTGTCATCTAATACTCCAGACCATCGTGCAGCAAGTACTCTGGATCCTCTATGGCCACGAACCACTACAGTAGGCATTACACTTGGTGATATTGAAGAACCACCATACATAGATACGCCTACGTTTCTTCGTAAAATTGTGCTAAAATGAAAATTCAAGTATAAGTTTTGGACAATTCCGCAATATGCTTTCATGGTTGAAACATTTTCTGACGTTATCAAATAAGATTTAAGTAAAGTATAGTATAGATATATGTATGTATAAAGAATATAATTTAAATAAATACTCTTGTTCAATTAATCGTATTGTTGTTTATCGTGTTATTAATAATAATAATAATAATAAAAAATTAGCAATCAAACACAAACTAATCCCAAACATACATACGCCATATTACAAATACACACCAAAGGCCGTACTTGAAAATATACATTTTAAAATGTACTACGACCGTGCTATTCTGACAGACAAAACCATCCATTATAATAGACCTGATATTACGCTCCAAGACAAAATAAATAGAACAGTATATATCATTGATATAGCCGTACCTAATACGCATAATTTAATTGAAACTGTTACCGAATAAATAAATAAATACACGGAACTGAAAGAAGAAATAACAAAAATGTGGAAGTTGAAATAAGCTTTTATAATACCCATAGTGCTTTCTACCACCGGAATAATCCCAAAGCACTTACATCATAGTTTAAAAATGTTAGACTTATCACCGAACTCATACGTTAATATATAAAAACCAGCAATTTTAAATACATGTCGCATTGTTCGAAAATTCATGCAGGATGACAGTACTCGTAATGTAGCTTATCCCCTATTACAATGGCGGTTACTTGGTTTCAACTCGTAATCGCCATTTATTTACCAAGCTGAGAAAAAATAATAAAAATAGAAATAATAATAATCCTCTATTGCAGATACAAAGATTCATATTTACAAGAAAATATAGTATAGCATATATATATATATATATATATATATATATATATATATATATATATATATATATATATATATATATATATATATATATATATATATATATATATATATATATAGTATAGCAAGAATACACATGTTGCAGTTGTTACACAAGTCAACTCTGGACATAAATGATGCTATCCTCTTTCGATGGATAGCATTAAAAGAGTCAAGGGTTTTCACGTACATTTCAGAGGCGCTACAATAGCGATTAAATCCCGTTAGAAGTATAAAAATATTATTATAAGTTACCCGTATACTATCATATGTTTTCTTGGTTTAGTCTACCCAGAGTTGACACGTGTAAAACGCTTGGCAGAAAGATCTAAACAGTGTAATTTTCACGTTCGGCGACTCCTTGCAGAATTTTCGCGCAATAATATTGCCTACTACACACAGAGATCTACGTTGACGTTCCACATCCATGTCATCTTTCAAGTCTGAATTAACAATATGGCCAAGATACTTGAACTTGTCTACTATCTTAATAAATTTTCCATTAAGACGAATCTCGGGCATGCTCTGAGGTAACTTCCCGGATCTGAAAATCATTATTTCCGTATTTTTGGAGTTGTAAGTCATATTATGTTCTTCCGCGTATCTTTCACAGATTTCAATAAATTTTTTCAAGCCTTTAATCGAGGGATTGAGCAGCACCATATCGTCAGCATAGCTTAGTCTGTTAACATATCTGTCGTCCAGTCTGAGCCCTACCGGGAATCAGCTCAGCTCCACGATTAAATCATTCATATAAGTATTGAAAAGATCAGGAGAGGTAACACCCTCCTGTCTGTCCGATATTTCACCACCCCACCTAACATTGTTTATCTGATTACCCTACTAGAACGCTAGGAGATCAACAACCTCACCCGGGACACCTTTGCTAGTGTCACGGAGCTTTTTCCACAGTATTTCATGACTAATTGTATCGTTATTTATCGTATGTCGTGTATCATACAATTTATTCTATAGGAATGTAGTGGCAGTTTAAGAATATACACTACCCTATATCGTTCCACAGATATCGTAAAAGGCCACAGAGCCCAGTTGATTGGGGGTGGTTTCTTCTTAATAACAACTCGAATAAAAATTTGTTGACCCTGCAGGCGATCCCTGGAACTTCCCGCTAATTTCAAATGCACAGCGCTCGAAATTTCTCCAAATTATGTTGCGAAATCTCGAAGTTATGTTAAAAAAAACGTTTTTTTCTTCAAATTCTTTCTCCTTCGATATCTCACGAAAGAATGAACCGATTTTTATTTTCCAAAGGGCATTCTACGTCATTTTTTAAGTTTAAGAGCTGATTTGTTTTTGAAAGCGATCGGTAAAGTAGTTTAAATGTTCCACAAAAAAAAAATTCCACATTGAGATCTTTAAATCGCTACAAACCACATCTCAATCGATCAGGACGTTCGAAAGTTATGAAAGGTTTACATACTTACACACACACACACACACACACACACACATACATATTATATAGATCCGTACGGACGTATATATTGTTACGAGCTTGAGGTTCGTGACAATAAAAATTGCCGATAAAATTACCTAAATTAACACTTTAATTTACTTAACACAAATTAAAGTTAAAAACACTAATAATTACACACACTAATTCACTTAATTCCGCTCCGAAGCTTCACTTGTGTCGCTGAATTCAACTCTGTCTCGATCGCATCTTGCGCCACCTATTTATTTAAATTAGCAAAATATCCGAAATGTTCAAGTAAACACGCGCAAGGTACCGAGAGTTCGAGTATATAGATTTTCTAGTTCTTCGGGTGGCGCTGTCGGTCGAAATATTTGTGATGTCATAAACTGCAACGCTCCCCTCGCTCTCGTTCCTGACACTAGATGGCGCTAGTTGTGTCGTCGACTGGAGCGCGTAACACTGCCCCCTCCTAAGACATGCTCGTCCCGAGCATTATCGGTCCCATAATAACGCGCCAAGCGATCCACATGGACGACCTTAGGAGTCCCTCTTGCGCCTTTCTGTATCCGGTAGGTCACATCGTTGATCCTGGTTACAATCCGGTACGGGCCGTCCCATTTAGCTTGAAGCTTAGGAGATTTCCCTTTGCTGCGGACTGGATTGTGCAACCACACTAATGAACCTTCGTTGAACCCTTTATTGTTCATTTTGCGGTCGTACCGAGTTTTCATTTTCTCTGACATTTGCTGGCCCGATTGTCTGACGTGCTCATAAATGTCATTCATTTTGTTCCGCAAGTCATTTGCATAATCGGTTATACTGTGTGGGGCATCAGGTGGTATCCCGGTGATCAGGTCCGCAGGCAGCCGTAATTCTCTTCCAAAGTTTGCGAAAGCTGCTGTCACTGCTGTACTTTCGTGAACAGAACTTCGATATGACAACAAAAACGGTTGTATGTGCTTGTCCCAATCTCGTTGCCGATTGTCTACAACTTTTGCTAGGTACCTCTCCAATGTCTGATTAAATCGTTCCACCATTCCATCAGATTTCGGGTGATAAGAAGTCGTTCTTGTTTTATAAGTACCCATAACTCGGCAAGTTCCCTGGAATAATTGAGACTCAAAATTCCTTCCTTGATCGCTGTGAATCTCTAAAGGTACTCCAAAACGACAGAAGACTTCATTAACTAGTTTATCTGCAACTGTTGAAGCTTCTTGATTTGGAATGGCGAAGACTTCTGGCCACTTAGTGAAGTAATCCATCACAACCATGAAATGCTTGTTACCGCTTTCACTCTCCGGAAACGGCCCCGCCACGTCAATGGCTATTCTCTCCCATGGTGCACCCACATTGTACAACTTCAATGCACCTCTACTACGAGTCTGAGGTCCCTTTACAGCCGCACAACTTGTACAATTGCGACACCAGTCCTCGACATCGTTTCGACAGTGGACCCAGTAAAACCGTTCTCGGATCTTCAGTAGAGTTCGTTTAACTCCCAGATGGCCTCCTGAACAATCATTATGGTACAGCTGTAGAACATCCGGTACTTTAGCTTTAGGGACAACCATTTGCAAATGACAGCTGTCTCCCCGAACGTTTTCCCATTTACGACACAGAACTCCATCCTGAAGCAGCAAGCTGTCCCACGGGGCCCAATAGCTTTTAGTGGTCGAACTCATCGCTGAGACGTCACTCCACTTGGGCTTGGGAGCACTGGCCTTTATCCATTCCAGAATCGGCTTGATGTCCGGATCTTCCTGCTGTGCATGTAGTAAGCTGTCCTTCCACTCGTTGCTGAGGTGGTCTGCCCTGAACATCCTCACGGATACCACTTCCTTACTCTCTTGCCTAGTACAATGTTTGCAATCTTCAGGACAAGGTCTTCTTGACAATGCATCTGCGTTGCCATGAGATTTCCCGCTGCGATGTTCGATCTCAAAGTCGTATTCCTGCAGTAGTTCAATCCACCTCGCAACTTGTCCTACTGGATTTTTAAACTGCAATAGCTATTTTAGTGCAGCATGGTCAGTTCTTAAGTGAAATTTTCGTCCCAGAATATATTTGCTAAAATGCTGCAACGACTTTACCACAGCGAGCAATTCGCGTCTTGTGACACAATAGTTCCTTTCCGGTTTTGACAACGACTTGCTGAAGTACGCTATCACGACCTCTTGGTCACCACTCCGTTGAGACAGCACACCGCCAAGTCCTATATCACTTGCGTCTGTGTCAACTATAAATTCTTTGCTTGCATCAGGGTATCCCAAAATAGGTGTTTTGCTCAGACGGTCCTTGAGCTCCTGGAATGCGATATTGCAACTTTCATCCCGCTTCTCCTCGGTTAGCTTGTGCAGAGGTTTGGCTATATCTGCAAAGTTCTTCACGAATCGCCGGTAATAGGAGCACAAACCCAAAAATGCTCTAACCTGCGTCTTGTCTTTTGGAACCGGCCAATCCTTGACAGCGGCGATTTTCTCTGGATCTGTGCGGATACCTTCTTCCGATACTACAAACCCCAAAAAGTTAACTTGCCGTTGGAATAGTGAACATTTCTTCGGGCTCAACTTGAGGTTGGCACTCTGAATCTTCATAAGCACGCGTTCCAGGTTTTGAAGGTGTTCCTCAAACGTACGGCCCACGATGATGATGTCATCCAAGTAGACCAGACAGGCATCGCCAATTAGCCTGGTAAGTACAAGTTCCATCAGCCTTTCAAACGTTGCTGGAGCATTGCACAACCCAAACGGCATTACTTTGAATTGCCACAGACCCTTTCCCGTCGAGAACGCAGTTTTCTCCTTGTCTTTAGGGTCAATTTCAACTTGCCAGTAGCCACTTTTTAGGTCCAGCGTGCTAAACCACTTTACACCTGTAAGCATGTCCAGCGTGTCGTCAATTCTTGGCAAGGGATAGCTGTCCTTCTTTGTAACGTCGTTCAGACGGCGGTAATCAACACAGAACCGCATGCTGCTATCCTTCTTTTTCACCAGCACCACTGGCGAACACCATGGACTAGAGGAAGGTTCAATAACACCATCCTTCACCACTCCTTCAATCATGGATTCCACTTCCTTTTCACGTGCTACCGGCAATCATCTTGGCCGCTGACGGATAGGCAACTCTTCAACTGTGTTTATTTTGTGTTGAACTAAACCAGTCTTTCCTATGTCAGCCTCGTTTGATGAGAATACATCGGCGTACTCGAGTAACAACTTTTTCGCCTTGACCAATTCGTTCGGGGACAGAACACTGCGACAGTCTTCCAAAAGTGTGGTCACTCTTGTTTCTGCATCCTTGCTGAGGGTCCCACTCGATATATATTGGCACCGACGTAACAAATCCACTTCCCCACAAATACCAATTAATGTGCCTTTTTCCATAATCTGGTCCCGGTCGCAAAGGTTCAGCACACGTACTCCTGAGATGTCAGTGGTCCTGACCAAGGTTCGAGCTACTTTCCATGGAAGGTCATTGTTTACCCTTTCCACAAGTACACAACGGTGAGCTTGCCCAGCGTTTCGGGGAAGACTAACCGGAACAATCGTTTCCGATCTCGGCGGAAGAACAATCTTCTTAATGCTGTACACGTTCCCTGGTAACGCACCTTCCATAAAAAGTTCCTCCTGTCCACATTTCAAAACACCTTGCTTAACGTCGATCTCACAACAATTATTCCTCATAAAGTCTAGGCCTAGGATGCAGTCGTCCATTATATCAGCCACGATGACATTATGCAGGTAGATCACGTTGCCTAGCTTTAACTCCATCTCCTTCTCTCCACGGACGGGTATACGCTGACCGGTGGCTGTTACCAAATTAATGCGTTCTCGGTTGTATGCGGAGTCCCCAAGGAACTGACTTATAAGTTGGGAACTAACAACCGTACGAGAGGCTCCAGTGTCTATGGTCAGTTTACACGGAATTCCGTTGACCTCACCCTTGATGATTAGACTGTTATCATCATGGGTTTGTGAGATCGAGATCCTTGGGGCTCTTTTAACATCAGCCAGCACCCGCCCCGCAGTTCTGGCTTTTACTCGTTTCCCTGCTGCTGCTGGGCGGTGCTGTTGGCCGCACTACCCTCCTGAGATCGTTCACCTTCCCTTTCTAGGGTTCGCTTAGGGCAGCTGGATCGAAGATGGCCCTTTTCCACACAGCCATAGCACCTTGGGCTGGATCGGTATTGTTGCGGTCGCGAACTGTAGCTGCTGCAACCTCCCTGACGCGATGGGAACGATGATCCTGCCGCACGGCTTCTTCCTCCAGTGCATGGGCCAAGGCGTCCTTAAGCGTCTCGGTGGTGCCCGAGCCTCACAGCAGCTCTGACTTCCAGGTCACGGATGCCGTCGATGAATGTCTGCACCAGGTTCCCTTCAATGAGCGCAGGTACAGACCGGTATGCTTTTCGCACCAGCTTCTCCACCTCTAGAGCCCACTGCTGCAGGTTTTCGTTGATGTGCTGCACGCGATCTTTAAGCTGCGCACGAAAGACGTGTTCCAGGTGAGCGCCGCCATATCTCGCCTCCAATGCCTCAAGGAGTTGCTCATAAGTCACTTCCTCACCGAGAGCTTCCAGAACTGTTAAGGCCTGGTCGCGCAGGCCTAGTGGGAGAGCAGTCATGGCCTGGCTTTTATTCCAGCCGTTCGCCTTCATAACAGCCTCGAACTGGATCTTGTAGGCTGACCAGGAAGAGGTACCGTCGAACGGCGGCACTTTGAATCCACGTAGCGAAGGTGTTGTAACTACTACGGGAGCTGTTGTTCCATCACCCAGTTTGAGGTCGTCTAGCGTTTTCTTCACATCAGCCACCACGTAATCAACCCGATTGTTCACTTGGTCGATTTGGGTTTTAGCTTCCTTGATTTGGGTTTCAGCTTCCGACAGGCGGTTGTCATGTTGAGCAACCCTATCCTTCACCTCCTTTATCTCTTTCCCAAAGGTAGCATGAAGGTCCTTAATGAGGAGCATCTGCTCTTCCGACCGACGGGCCTGTTCCTCCTGTCAGCGGGCCTGCTCCTTTTGTCCGCCCCGCAGCCGCTCTTCCAATCGGCGGGCCTGTTCCTCCTGTCCGCTCTGCAGCTGCTCTTTCAACTGACGGGCCTGTTCCTCCTGTCAGCGGCTCTGTTCGTCCTGTCCGCCCCGCAGCTGTTCTTCCAACCGACGGACCTGTTCCTCCTGTCGGCGAGCCTGCTCCTCCTCTCGGCGAGCCTGCTCCTCCTGTCGGCGAGCCTGCTCCTGCAGCATCACCATCAGAGCACCTAAGTCAGGTGCCACAGACGTAGAAGCTGCTGACGGACCGGCTTCCGTGGCCGGCGGCTGGCCCTCAGACATCTGCGGCGTTGCACCACCAAATCTCCTCTGGTCCGTCTCCTGCTGGCGTTGACTTCGGGTACGGACACCCTCCGTTTCCTCCTTAGGTAAAATTGGCATTATTTTATCCCACTTCTGACACCAATTGTTACGAGCTTGAGGTTCGTGACAATAAAAATTGCCGATAAAATTACCTAAATTAACACTTTAATTTACTTTACACAAATTAAAGTTAAAAACACTAATAATTACACACACTAATTCACTTAATTCCGCTCCGAAGCTTCGCTTGTGTCGCTGAATTCAACTCTGTCTCGATCGCATCTTGCGCCACCTATTTATTTAAATTAGCAAAATATCCGGAATGTTCAAGTAAACACGCGCAAGGTACCGAGAGTTCGAGTATAGATTTTCTAGTTCTTCGGGTGGCGCTGTCGGTCGAAATATTTGTGATGTCATAAACTGCAACGCTCCCCTCGCTCTCGTTCCTGACACTAGATGGCGCTAGTTGTGTCGTCGACTGGAGCGCGTAACAATATGTAAGTGTGTACGTATATCCGTTGGTACCATAAACCAAAGTCGGTGCAATTTGGATGCCGCGAATGCTCACTGCGCTCCATAAGCAGGCGCTGGTGGACGGCTATACGGAGACTTTAGAGCTATGTGGTGACAACCCAACAAGTATTTTCGATAGGATAGTTACAGGAGATAAAAAGTGGGTACACCACTATGACTCTGAGAGTAAACAGGAGTCAAGGCAATACCATAAAAAGAGATCACCAAGTAGTTCAAAGTCACTTTATCGGTGCGCTAAATCATGACCGCATTGTTTTGGGATCCCAAATAAATGCTATTGATCGAGTACACAAAAAAGTTGAAACCATCAATGCAAACAAACACTCAGCCACTTTACACCGTGTGACAGAAGCAATAAAAGAAAAGAGAAGAGGAAAGCTGACCAAGGAAATGCTGCTTCTTCATGGCAACGCACCGGTTGGCAATAACCTCTCCAAGGCTGCTGTACGAGGCTGCGGTGTTGAGTAAATTAACCACCCACTTTCCAGCCCAGGTCTAGCCCCTATTGTCTGCTTTTTATTCATAAACTTAAAAAAGATCTTTGGGCTGTAAATGAGCATTCTTCTATGTTTTTTCAATGGAATAGAAAAGTTTTTTCACAAGAATATTTCATGATTTTATCTTTTTTCTAACATACCCATATAGAGAACACATTAAACGCGCCTCATTATCTATGTTCAGCAGCGGACTTTGATAGACCGTCATGATGAAGACGATGAAATTTATCCTTACCTTTCCTCAGGATCACGACGTGAGTGGTTCTTTTTCTTACACATAAGAACTAGTGCCACACAAATTGTTGTCAATATTGTTAGAAACACGAGAGACAATGCTGCTCCTATAAGTAAGGCAACACTATTGTCACCGGGTGTGGGTAGAGGTGGTGGCCCAGGGGTCATAGTTTGTAGAGATCCTGGTCAAACAAAGCATTATATTAATACGTAAAAAGAAAAATGTATTTGAGAGTGTTGTGCCATTATGTGCATTAAAATAAAATCATCTGTATGTTTGTTTAAAGTTCCGAGGCCTACGAACTCTCTTTGGAAAAGCTTATTACCGGCGAATTTTCTGGACCGATAAGACTTAGGGACTTTCAAGAAAAGAGCTTACTTCTTTTTAAAAGGCAGGCAACGCTCCTGCAATTCTTCTGGTCTGCACCAGAGTAGTTTGTTCATGGGCGGTGGTAGTCACTTAACATCAGGTTAGCCGTATGCTCGTTTGCCCCCTCTCCTATAAAAAAGTTACAGCCTATATAGGTCTCAGTACTGGGCACAGGTCTGAGAGGGTTTTGTTTATTTAATTTAAAAAAATACTTGAAGGAGAGAAGACCTGATCAAACACGCAGGTAGTTGTTGTCTATGTGCCGCAGTAGACTTGTAACAGGATGTAGTGATAGTGACAGTAAACTTACCAGCCCACTTAAGTAACCCCTTTCACGATTCCCACACAATTGAGCAAGAGTTAAATTAGTACTTAAATTTATAACAAAATGAATGGAGCTGAGTATCCAAATAATACATAGATGCCAACTCGAGTACTTCACCACAGCTTCATAATTTATAAAAACTTATTTTATTGTTTTTTGTTTGATTTATTTTCGTTGTTGTAATAAATATAAACCTTCTTTTACTTACCAGGCTTTTCTAGATCGTCAATTGTACGTATAGGGATACTGTGTAGTGCAGCAGGTCGTTGTGATCTACCCCGAGGAGTTTCTGAGTACACAAGAAACGTATAGCGCCCAGGACTTAAAGCATCAAGTGGAAATTGTGGAATAACATCATTGCTAGCTCTATATACCGCTTCTATAAGACCTCGGCCCGAAACACCCTAGAACAAACAAGGAACAACATGCTACAGCACGAAAAATTTTGAATTCTAAATTTACCGCTCTCTTAAATGGGATGACCGATAGTCAATAATATTTTAGAATTTCGCCCGATGGTTGTTGAATAACATGGTGCTAAGCATGCCAACTAACTTCGAGCCTGTTACTCTTGAGGACTGAAATGGACAGCCTCGTTACAAATAAAAAAGATATAGGAATACATCAGTATTATTTTTATAATTAACGCTGGCTTTCTGTGAGAGCGTAGTTCTGCCCCGGTCGAAACGATCCATGCGGGATGCAATCACAATTCAGTTGCATCGCGTCACTTGTTTAAAAAGTACCTATTTTGAATTGTATAAGATTAAATTATAATTTTTTTAATGAAATTGCGTACCTCTAAAATAGTTTGGCTTTAATTTACATCCCTAACTTGCAAACGTTAAAAATTCCACACACCTTAAAGGTACTAAAATTAACTAACACAGCAAAAGACAAATGACATTCCAATTCAACTATTCGTAGATTATCGCTGTTACATAGTATAATATCAGTGGTAACCTACACTTTTTTTCAAAAAAAGGAACGTTTATTGATTTTAAAGTTACAGTGTATATAATCAAGCTATGCTTGAAGATTTATAGTTTTTAACACTTGTTAAAACTACAAATCTGCAAAGCTACAAAAAATACAAGGCCACGCTAGAGCTATATTATAGTTTTAGCACGAATGGGTCAGCTCGACCGGGGAAGGACCACGCTCTCACAGAATACCAGCGTAAAATAGCAGCGTAGTACTGCTGTGTTTCGTATTGTGAGTGTAAAGATCCAGGGACCCTTTTTTACTGGAAACGCATCTGAGTGTTGATTCTTAATCGAGGATAAATGCAGATGTCTACGGGGCACAGCATCCACTTACCATCAGGTGGACTATGTGCTCGTTTGTCACCTTTATGCTATAAAAAAATTAAGTAAATGTAAACTTTTAAGATTTTTTTAAGTATTTGTTTTCTATTAGTCCGCTTCGTTTATAGCAAACATGTTAAGCTAGGTCACATCAAAGAAAATAAGCACGGCAACATTCAACCACGCCGCGCTCACCTGATCACTCATGGAGTCACTGTCGAATTCACTCTGCTCCGGTTCGCTGTGATGCCGTACCTCCAGCGCTTCCAATATGAACCGCTGCGGTAGACCCCCATCATGACCTGGATCGCAGCGGAGAATCTCGTCTTCTATTTCGCAATTGCTCGGTGGTTCCGGAAGGGCTAATTAACATAAAAATTTAATGAAAATTAAGTATCTACTAATAGAAGAATTCTTTAACGAAAGGAATAGTAGGGTGCCTAATGCTAATACGAATTAAATAAAATTAGAATACGTCAAGAATACTAGGACTCTAATGTTTTAATGTTAATGTTACTACATAGTATAATGAAAGCCTAACGTCTCGTTCCTAGGCGCGGGCCTCTCATGCCCAGAACTGTGTGCCCAGTAATTGAACGTATATGAGAGGGTTTTTTTAAGGAAAAGAACTGACTGATCGCTTACATCCTAAGCTATAGGTATACAAGTTTATATTATAATAAAAATAATTCTATTATTAAGCAATACTTTATAATAGAATTATGTTTTATTGTATTATAAACTTGTAAACCTATAGGTTAGGATGTAAACGATTATTTCCTTTGCTATGGCATAATGATATTATACCAATGATTAAAAGACTGCAAATTATAGGTATTAGTTGATATTGAAGATAATTAAGTAAAAAAAAGTCTAAACATACCAGCAGGCATAATTCGAAACAGGCAGGGCTCTCTTTGATTTCCTATGTCATTACTTGCCCAGCAAGCCAGCCAGCCTAAATCGTCATCGCCAATTTTGGGTAGACCGTGTATAATAGTGCTGCTTGACCCCATTATAGTTATGTTTGATGCCGGTATCTGTCAACGATAATTATAAAAGAAAGAAAGAACATATAATTTTATTTTGGCACAGACCATTGAATTATAACATACATATACTAATTTATAACAATAACATAAGAGTTCAAAAAAAATTAACACGCATTGATCATGAGCTATGATAATCCTAAATTATATTTTATTTTATCCTGGTAAACCTGGTCAAGATACTAGAATAAAGTTATTAAGTTCTTGCAATGTCATAGGTTAATGATATGAGTCCACTGCCGTGCCCCCAGATTTAAAAAAAAATCGTTACATAGATAGATAGATACACGCGAAGCTAATAAAAGGGTGTTGCAAAAATACGAAATTTTAATTAATCTGGCTTATTACGTAGAAGCTTCGCCAAAATAGGTCACTCAACATGAATTATGGCGAAACTACAATGCAGATTTATTGTTTTCTTCAATTAAATTTACTTTTGACTAGAACCACTCTATTCTTATCTTATTATAATGTATAATGCAAAGAAGAAAGTTTTAAAACTCGTAAGTAGAATAAAAGTTATCAAATAAAAAATCTACGTTCCTTGATGCCATGTAATGGCGCCATTTCTTCCTGTGAGTGTCGTAAGATGTGACTAGGTGTTATAAACTTCAGACAAGCTTCCAATAGATGGCTTAAACATCTCTTTTTTGCTAGTCATCTGTCGCAGAAGTAATAACCGTTGGAGTAGCCGCGTCGAAGAGTGGAGATCGCGTTTAGTTAAATGCAGGGTGAGACGCCCCCTAGCTAGATGGAGCGAAGATCTGTACAAGACGGCTGGCAGCAAGTGTATGCGTGGAGCCAAAGATCGGGCAAAGTGGCGCGACTCAGGAGAGGCTTTTTTCTTGCAGTGGAGTGCCGCAGGCAGATGATAATGTGTTAGCCGTAAAATAAACAAATTGGTCACGAGAAGCAACGTTAAAAATGATGTTTGGAATTTTGATCACCAATTCATTTGCCAAGTGGGACAATTAAAGCAAATCCTTCCTACAACTGGAGATACCCAACTCCTTTTTGGCACTGACGATGAAGAAAAAGAACGAATCTTACTTTAATTATTCTATGATACCAGTTTAATCTCAGAGGATCGCTGTGATAAATGTAATGAAATAAATTTTGTGAATAATAATAATTCACGATATTTTCTGCCTCCATGACGATTATCCTGGAAGTCCGACCTTAGGAGTGAGATGAAATATTTGACAGACATAACGACTACAAATATATTTTATATTATTTAGATTAGAAATGGATAAACCAAATATTAAATGTTCCGAAAGAAGAAAAAATACACAAATTAAAAATGTGTAAAGAATCACATAATACTGCATTGAGGCAATGTTTTACGAGCTGAAAAACTTTTATATGAATCGCAGCTTTTAATGATGATTACACTGTGTGACTATCTGCGTAGCAAATAAGCTCACCTGAACTCTAACTAGCATCATTTTTTTATAAAGAATAAGGGTGACAAACGAGCACACAGTCCACCTGATAGTAAGTGGATACTGTGGCCCATAAAACCCACATTTATCTTCAAATAAGAATCAAAATTCAGATGCGTTGCCAGCATAGAAGACTGAGATGGAATGCCCGTTTCCAGTAAAAAGGCTCCGCTTCTCAAACTCACCACACGAAACACAACGGCAATATGCTGCAATTTTACGCTGGTATTCTGTGAGATCGTGATCCTACTCCGTTCGAGCCGACCCATTCGTGCTGTAACCACAATAAAGCCGCAGCATGGCTCTACCACGTAAAAAAGTCGTCATCTGATAAGCGTGAGATTATGGGCCCTCATTATGGTGTAATAGTTAATAAAAAATATTAAGAGGGCTATTAAATTCACCAACCCAAGTTGCAATGAAGTAACACTGAAAGTCTCACATATTCATATATTAAATAATGGATCATAGAGCTTTTGTTCGTTTCGTTCTTTTAATTTCTTTTATTTGGGTGAATAAACAGTGTCAGAATATATTACTTCAAAATACATTATCGTACTCGTAATTACATAAGTTGTGATACTAATGCCATTTCAATCATAGCAGGCCCGGTGTTCAGCAGTGGACTTTTCCACTGCTGAACACCGGGCCTCCGCCATAGATTGGCTCATAGGAGGGATTTTGCCATAGTTGCTGCTGGGTACGCCAGTATTTTTTAAGGAAAGCGGGTTGGCAACTGCAGTTTTTTATTATTTTTTCACTATCACTTACCGGCAAAACGTCTTTTGTGCTATTATATGTCCAGTAAAATCTTAAAGGTCCTGCATCTCGTGTGGAGGGTGCTGTCACTGAGCACCGAGCTCGAACCTCACCGCCGGGTGCACCAGCAAGCTGCTGGACAACACTACCGGCCGAGCATTCAGGACGTGCTGAAAGAAAAATATTTTAAGAAAAAATATTTTAAAGTGAAAAAAAATCTAAGAAAAAGGCTTTTGGAAGCGAAAACTTCTTTAGAATTCTTCTTTTTACTCTTTTGTTGTGATTTTAAACATGATGAAACGAAAAAGTGACACTAAAAAATGACAAACGTATACATGTATTGGATTTGGCCTGCGAGAAAATGAGAAAAAATACAGTGTAGTAAGTGAAAGTAGCTTAATGGCAGGGTGCGGAGCGCGAACACAAAAGATTATGGATTCGAATCCACTATTTCACTACAGTCGTGAATCAGTCCTAACACAAGTATTTTCAGGTTACTACCACTACTTACTAGCTTAGTAGGAGTTGTTTTTAATACAGTGTATCCTATTATCTCGGTCTCCACCATGTGTGTTTATTACATAAATAAAATTTAAAATATTCAATAAAATTACCATTTCCAATCCATTCATAATTATCAGCGATTTTATAACTTCATGCCATCTATTGTCTATTTTACGTATCACATTGAAAGTCAATCAATTTTTGTTCGATAATATGACTTTACCTACAGAATGAAGTAGATGGCGCTATTACAAAGCAATTTTACTCAAAATCAAATATTTCTTTGATTTATTACATTAAATCTTATTCTAAACATAAGGATTGTAATATACATATATTTGCCATAAACTTCAACTTTTATCTTATATTTTATGGCGCACTTGTGATTGAAAATTATCTTGATTAAAACAACTTTTATGAATGTTATCGTATTTAATTTATAAGATTTTTCATTCCCGACTTTTCGGGTGCTTTACAGCACCCATAGTAACGGGTGACCGAGGTAACTGACGTCCAGATGTCAGTGTCAACCCGGTGTACCTTCAGTTTTTTAATCAGTATTAATTAAATATACATTATTACATTAACAGACAGATGAGAATAAGGGACTGTTTAAAAGTAATGTAAAGTAAAGATACTGCCTATATACGTCCCACTGCTGGCCACAGGCCTCCCCTCATTTCTGAGAGGGATTGTTTACTGTTATACTATTTGAAACAGGTATGGCCAATGTATAGCTTAAAAATATGTTTGCTCCAAATCTGCTAAGATTTTTTTATGTCTCGCACCAACATCGGGACGTCAGTCACCTCACTTCCCCGTGATGTTGTGTTCAATGTATTTGGGTAAATATAAGAAGTCATTATGAAAATGATCTAATTAAATAAGTCATTTGCCATGAAGTATTCGTTTATTTGAAGGTTTCACTTGTACCACGTGTGAAATGCACATATTTTTTTTATAAAAGTTACGAACAAACTTACAGTCCTGACGGAAAGTGGTTACTACAGTCCATAAACATCTGCAACCGACGTCAAACAAAACAAGCTACAGGTGCGTTGTCCTCCCAGAGGATTAAAATGCAATGTCTCACTGCCAAAGCGACAGTAGCTTAATCGCAGGGCGCAAATCGCGAACTCAAAAAGGTCGTGGGTTCGAATCCGCCATTCGACTACTATCGTGAACCACTCCTAACAAAAGCATTATAAGCTTACCAGGAGTGGTTAAAAGGAATAATAGTAATGGTTATTAATAAGGTTACTAATATTTTAAAAAAGTACTGACTCTCTACACACTTCAAATCTGAAAACAGCGTACTACTTACTAATAGTTTGCGGTAAAAATAGTTAAAAGAAACGTTGCTACCCAAACATACCTCTAGGTACTGAAATAATACTAGTTTTTACGGAATTTATCGCGTATATTTAACTTTTTAAATACCCGACGTTTCGAACGCTTTACAGCACTCATGGTCACGGGCGGGACTGAGATGTTCAATGTCCATATGTCATAGTTAACCTTGGTTACCATAGATTAAAATTTAACTTTTTATGGTAACCGCGGTTAACTATGACATACTTATGGACGTTGAACATCTCAGTCCCGCCCGTGACCATGAGTGCTGTAAAGCGTTCGAAACGTCGCGTATTTAAAAAGTTAAATATACCCGATAAATTCCGTAAAAACTAGTATTATTTCAATGTGTAGTGTTCGCGTAAATATAAGAAATCATTATGCCTCTAGGTAAACCTTTTCGTCCACTATTTTATAAAGGTATAGAAATAATTAAATAATAAGATATCTATGCGTAGTCACAATTTCCAAAAAAGATAATTAAAAAGGAATCCTAACAAGGTTATTAAAATAATAATATTTTATATTACTAATTAAAATAATAATATTTATAAATACGACGAGTGAAGTTCATAATCGATTCTCTTTAATGACAAACTTCTTAATATCATACTTCCGATATATTTTGTATACGTAGCTTCCATAGCGCTGTCAAATTTAGCTTGCTAGCTCTTGCTACCAAACGGCCGAATTCGGTCACGGCGATATTCCGTGAAATACCAAGTGACCGAATTCGGCCATACCCACCCACAACAATTTAACCCATAAATACTTATGGTTACCGACTACTTTTCTACGAGGAAATTTGGCATTTTATGATTTTTTTATCTTCTAGTGCAATAAAAAACAAGTCACTCTATGGTTATTTTTTTATAATCTAAGTTCGTTACATAAGCCATTTTCGTATGGATGTTATTGTGTTTTGTTGTATTGATGTTTGTATGTTTCTAGTGTTTCAGTCTACTGTTTTATCATAAAAAGTTGATGAAAGTTTTTGTGTGAATATAATTTATCTTTTTACATAAATAATTTCGAGTAATATATAGAAATAATAGTGATTTTCACGCTGCCGACGTCCGCTTGGTATGTATCTGTTTTTTGTTTTCAAAATACAATGAAGTCTTTTTGTAATGAAGTAAAAACTGACTTTTGTTTAAACCACAAGATAGAGAATTTTGTATAGATTTTATAATGCCCAACTTCTTTACAGAAAAGTAGTCTCTAAATATAATTTTAATGGTTTGAAGTGTTGTGAGTGGATGCGGTCGTACGCGACCGCTCGGGATTTGACGGACGCATGCGACTGCATGGGATTTTATGGGTATTGAAGGTTAAAGAAGTCTTGTCAACACAAAGGTTAAGTGTCTGCTGTAAGTCTCCTATTACTTACACGAGCAACTCAAGTTCGATCTTTGTTGATTCTAATGAAATTGAAGATGCAGTGAAGAAAATCATGACATGTTAGTTTCACTGGTAACTAATTTAATATTTTGGAAACATGTTAAGTCAACACGCACTAAAGCAGTGCCGAGGTCTATCAACAGCCCTCTAAAAACGACGGGAGATTTGTGCTATATAATTTTTAATATTATGTATTATAATTAATCTATAGTGAATGAGAATTATTCTTTTCTAATCTACCTTGTTGCATATAAAAGTATTATAGCTGCAGCATTAAGGAGTCGGCTCCATTGAAGGACCATGCCATCACAGAATACCAGCGTTAAAAAAACCGGCCAAGAGCGTGTCGGGCCACGCTCAGTGTAGGGTTCCGTAGTTTCCCATCCGTCACAATAAGTGTTCCCACTTATGAGTTTAAAGGTGGGTATCCATTATGTTCGCGCTCCAGCAGCGCTCCGCGCTCCTGCAACTGCTCCCGGTACGTGCGCGAACATGGGACGTGCAAAATTGCACGCTCCACGGCAGGCGATGCCAAGGACCAAGGAGAGACCAACCGAACAATTCGATAATACCCGACCCAATGTAATAAGTACCTACAGCGCCATCTCTCGGGGAATTGGGTTACTAATTAATACATAGACGTGCCAGAAGTTTTCGGTGGTAATTTTGGATTGCGAGAACCGATTTTAATAATTCTTTTTTTTGTTTGAAAAAAGATACGTTCAGGATAATAAAATATGTAAACGAAGTTAAGAAAATGCTTGCATATACGATTATACTACAAACTTAGTCCAGAAATTATTTTGTACAACTTTTTGTCTTTTTTGTACAAAAACTGTTTCCATCCAAGTTCAAAATGATTTTCCTAGAAAGTCCTTACAAAGTTCTACTTTACAGATTTTTTTCATATTTTCTAAACCTATGGTTCAAAAGTTAGAGGGGGGGGGGGGACACATTGTTTTTTACTTTTGAAGCGATTATTTCCCAAAATATTGACATTATCAAAAAATGATTGTAGTAAACCCCTATTCATTTTTAAATACCTTTCCAAGAATATATCACACGTTAGGATTGAAATTAAAAAAAAAATCACTTCCCACTTTACATATAGGGGGGCTACCCTAATAAAACATTTTTTTCCAATTTTTATTTTACCACTTTGTCGGCGTGATTGATACACATATTGGTACCAAATTTCAGCTTTCTAGTGCTAACGGTCACAGAGATTAAGCGAGGACGGACAGACGGACAGACAGACATGGCGAAACTATAAGGGTTCCTAGTTGACTACGGAACCCTAAAAAGCAGCATAGCTCTGCTATGTTTTACATAATGTGTGATGAGAAGCAGAAACCCTTTTAAATATTTATTTAAACGTCAGAAAATTTTTAGAACTGAACAGACGTCTATAAGCCATAGCATTCACTTACTATCAGATAAAGCCATATGCTCTTTATCACCCAAAAATATTTATTAAAAATATATATTTTTCAGTAAATGTCAAACGTCTGACATATACCTCAATTTTTAATTATAATAACGTTGCATAAAAAATACTAAACAAAATGAAAATAGTCACAGAAATAATTAGGTTATTTTGGATCATAATGTTTTTATAGTTTACTTAATTAACTCATCTAATACACGCAATGAAATAATTAATATAGGCACGTAAATTGAATAAAATGACTTACATTCCTTAAAAAACAGTAAGACTGAAAACATTTTATATAACACCGTTTAAAATCTACCACAGAATAAAGTAACGTTATTTTATTTTTTAAAGGAAAACTTATTTCCACTTGAAATGAACCAGGAAATACTTACATAGCACATTCAAAGTAAGCGGTTCACTTAATCCGCTACCTTCAGAATTTCTCGCTCTACACCGGTATCTTTCGGAATGGTGCCTTCGCAGACCTCTTAATATCAGTTTATTTCCCTCCACGGAGATGCCTCCAACCGGATCGTCGTGAATGAGATGGTCCTAGTAAATTTTAAATTAAATTAAAAAATTTTAAACAAAAAGCTAAATTATTTTCAGCTCTCTTCATTTACAATTATACTTTTAACTAGCGATCGAATCTGACTTCGTCCAGTTAGGATCTATTAAAGTGGTGTTACTAAGATTTAAAATAATCACCAAAGACTATTTTTTCTATCGAGTTTTCAATTTTTCAAAAAATATCCAAGTTTTTCTTATAGAATATATCCTAAAACTATATATTTTAGATCACTCCTGTTCTCCATCTTTTCGTAAAGGTTCATTGCCAATCGGTTTAAACCTATCCGAAGATTAGTCCCGACAGACAGGCCAATATTTAAAAAATGGTTTTTCATGTTTTTAAGGCATGCATTTCGATATTAGGTACTGACATGACTTTCATTTTTTGTATACAGGGTTATTTCACAATAACCAGCCAAATTCGCAGAGAAATTATTTAAATAAATGCGTATGCACTAGACGAGAGTTGCACGACGAAAGGGTCACACACAAGGTCACGCCACACACAATTCCCATGGTGAAATAGATTATGTGAGATAAGGACAGACACCGACCTTGTTGTTGTTGATCGCTGGGTTTTATTATCTTACCTCTAGGCCCTTGTAGAAAGTAAAGTTGGTTGAAGGCGGCGAAGCATCAGAGGAACAGAGTAAAGTAGCATCTTCGTCTTCGCGAAGTAAGTGTGGCTCTTTCGGTTCAATGAGAGATATCTGAGCAACCGGTGAATCTTTAACAAAGAGAGATATTTTGCAATTTTGTAATTTGCATTATTTATATTCAGCCAAAATCAATTAGATCTTATGGCAATATCGATAAAATGTTTGTAATTGATGTACTCCGTAAAAATTTAAGCTACAAAGTCAGCAGTTCTATTACTTTATATTCCATTCTATTCCATTTCCATCCTACATCATCCCATCCCATCCCATTTTATTCCATTCTATGCTGTTTTCATTATATTCTCCATCTACATTATGTAAGGGATATCGGTTTCTGTTTTAGTTACTATTTCAGTTTTAGATTTTGCAACCATTGTTTTTTATTTATCACATAAACAAAATGTACTTTGCTTGTCAATTGTTTGTGGTGTATTGTTGCTTAGCGCTAATAGGTAGAATGCCCCAGACCAAAGTCCAGATATAAGTGGAAAAAGATACATAAAATGTAGTTTTAGTTGATAGGACGTTTGACAAAGACGGGTACATAACTATGATTCTTACATAAAACGTCTAAAGACACAGAGTCTTCTAAAGTGTAAGCTGGAAACCATGGATTGGAAACACGGCACACAAGCTGCCTGCCGCTATCTTCTCGTCGAATTCGCCACGTCAAGATACTCCTTGTGACCTCTCCATCCACGTCCATCTGTAAGACAGGGTAATCATAATGATTTCTTATATTTACGTGAACACTACACGTTGATTAAAACTACCTTTACGGATTTTATCGCGTTTACTTTTAATTACTTTTATTTTATAGGACAAACAAAAAGATCAATTAGAACCCGCGTAAAAGAACATATAGCTGATGTGAAGCATCAACGTTCCGGGAAGTCTGCAGTTTGCGATCATATCCTAGACGGCCCCAACCATTACATCAGATTTGATAGACCACAAATCCTCGCGAAAGAACACCGATTCCTACCAAGAATGATACGTGAGGCTATTGAAATTAAAATACATCCTAATTTCAATAGAGAAGGAGGCTGGGTACTACCACCTGCTTGGGATCCTATAATCAATAAAATTAAAACTAAACCCAAGCATACCACTGCAAGACCTCAGGACATAGTCAGTTCATTTTGCATAGATCGTACCATAAACAACCGAGCCGAGCTTTGCTCGGTATTTTTCGCTCGGTTTTTTTTTAATTCATGTGTTTTGGAAATTATATTTAGATACAAATTACATACTGAAAAATACGAATAATATTTTTTTAAAGGTACCGACATAATAGAAAAAACTGAACTGGTTATTTGAATAAAAAATCATGAGTGCAATTAGTTTAATTTAAATTTTCGTGTTTTTAAAAAAATACTAAAAAAGGGCACGAAAAAATAGATTTTCTCAAAAAGGAAAGACCTTGAAAAAAAACTTAAAAAAAGTCGGTCGATCGGTCTGGGCTCGAACCATGGTATTACATTTTGTGACCGCACATTATACCAATTAAGCTATTTGTAATCATTAATAAACGGTCAAAATTTACCTTCTTATTCTAACGATATTGTAGCAGTTTTTCATTGCCTAAAAACACGGACAAAAAGACATTTTCTAAAAATAAATCCTAGTTAGATCGATTTATCGCCCTCGAAACTCCCTGCACACAAAATTTTATGAAAATCGTTGCAGCCGTTTCCGAGATTCCAATTATATATATAATTATATACAAGAATTGCTCGTTTAAAGGTATAGGATTAAATAAGCTGAAGGTACTCCGAGTTTAACAATGACATCGGGACGTCAGTCATCTCAGTCCCCCGTGACCATGGGTGCTGGAAAGCGCCCGAAACGTCGGGAATCAAAAATAAAAGTAATTAAAAGTAAAATAAACGCGATAAAATCCGTAAAAGCAATTTTATTTTAGCAATTTTTCACAGGGTAATCATTTAAATTGAGTTACCCATAAGGTGAAACCTCGGAAATTTGGTTATTTTACTATTTCGCATAATATTTTTTTAAGTTTAATGGATTACAAATCAAAATTTTGGTATACGATTTTTGACCAAATGAACTTGGATTGCAAAAAAGAAAAACACGATATCACGTTATTTTTTCGATAGAAAAAAAATTGCAAAGTACGCTCTAATTAGTTATATTTCTCTATGATACTACAATATTTTAACGAATAAATCCTGGAATTATTTTTAAGGCATAGTAAATAATCATATCTAAGTTCTCACGAACCATTTCTAATCCGTAATGAAGATTTGTTAAAAAAATTAAAATGTTATTTGGCGCTTAGTTTTTTTTTCCGAGCGTGTGCTCGGTATAGCTAGCTATCTCATAATTTGCGTATTATGGAGTCATTGCCGACCGATAAAGGAGTAAGCCACGCCCACAAAACTACGATCGATTTTCAAGGTATCCTCTTAATTTGAGAAGGCGTAAGGAACATACCGTTACTTAACAGGAGAGCCAAAACTCTGAGTTTTTTTAAATCAAATCGCTTTATTTATTTTTATCATATATAAAGTCAGGAAAGGTGTAAAAGTAGACTAAGTCTATATTTTTAGGTTATTGCTAAAGGTAATACTCAATTTCATGTAGATTCTTTATTAGCATAATAAGCGCCCTTACGCCGTTTCATAAAAATCTCTCAGCAAGCCGGATGGAGATGGCTATTAATAATAAAGACATCCTCAATAGAACTAGAGTAACCAACATGGACTACGTAAGCTAACGAATCAGTAAACTGAAGTGGCAATGGAGTGGTCATATAGCTTAAAGAACTGACAACCGATGAAGAAGAGAATTTCTAGAGTGGTAGCTTCGTACCCCCCAATAAATTAATTGACGGCCTAGTAAAGCACATGATAGAACGTCGATTGATTCAGGTGGCTCAGGATCGTGTTTATTATATTTTGACGGCTCTATGGCGCAATGGCATAAAATCTACTAATATTTTATTTTATTTTCTTGCTTACCTCAGTCATAGATGAGTCGATACGCTGTGAGTTAATGAACCAATCGATATTTGGTGGAGGTTTTGAACCTCGTGTGGTACAGACGAAAGATCGCTCATGGCCGGCCCTCGTTGCACCACTACCCGTGACCCGAACAAACTGAGGTTTCACTGCATTACATACGAATAACATCATTATGAAAAAATAATCTTTATTAAAATATTATATAGTACAAAATAAATCCAAATAATTATGTAAATGACGATAGAATTGAAATTGATTTCAGGTTTCTGTTGAGATGAAATCTAACTCGGAAATTCACTTTTTTTTAAACTAGGATTATCTTCTGTATTGTGGAGGCAGTTTAAACATAAATTGTACAAGGCAGACCCGGAATAATTATTTGTATGCCATACAAATATTCTTTTCGTGCGGAATTCGAACCAGCGGCCCTCAGCGCGGCAACTCAAGATACGAGTAGATACGATACAAGTCACTGCGCCACGTAGCCATCATTACTGAAGAGCTTTAATAATTCCACAGATGAGCGCTATTTTAAAATTTAATTATAAGTACGCAAACAAAGTCCAATTCTCGACAACCCTAGTATTTTACGCGTGTAATCGGCATCAATTGACCTATGCATGTTTCATCAGGTCGTTAGTCCATCTTCCTAGTGAAGGGTTGCCCAACACCACGCTTATCATTACGAGGATGCTACTCGAAATCATTTTTTCCTATTAGTTGTCAGTTCTTCTAGTTATATTTTAGACCTTGCTCTTACTGACTGCCTCGTTGGTCTAGTGGTTGTAGTAGTGCGACTGCTGATCGTGAGGTCCTGGGTTCGATTCCCGGGTCGAGCCAAAAAAATAATTATTGAGTTTTTCCGTCAAGAAATTCTCAGCAGTTGCCTGGAGTCAGGAAGTTGGCGGTGTCTCACTCCCGTGCCTCCGAAAGCACGTAAAGACGTTGGTCACGCGCCTGGTCTCTCCCCGGTCGTGTCTGTTTACCGTCCCATCGAATTATGAGAGTGAGGGAATAGAGAGTGCCCCGTGCTTGCGCATACACTTGGGTACTATTATCCTGTCTTGCGCCGATGGCTAGCCTCCGTTGAGACAGGCCGCAGTGGCCGGAATTCGGTCTGGAGGACATTATTATTATTTTAGGGCCACTGCCTGAAATATAAGTGTAGACAATAAATATCTAATACTAGTAAGAAACAGGAAAATAATACTCACAAAATAGTTTAATCGTAACATCTCTATAGTATGCCTTCAGAAGCCGCGGTTCCACTCTACACTGTAAAGTTGTACCAGCAAAATCTCTGGAAAGTCTTTGTAAGTGGAGTTGACAAACTGATCCTTCTTTAGTAACAGCTAAACGTTCCTGACCTCTATACCAAGATATATCTGGTGGCGGTTTTCCTGTTAGCAGAAGATAATATATTATATAACACAGTATGGTACACATATTATACTTTAGAAAACATTAAATAATTTATGATGTGCGTGTGCGTGCAAAATCATATAAGGCTACTTATATTTTATTTCAAAATATCCAACGAAGAAAATTTCCAGCATGACCAGAAATAGATTTTAAAGATAACTGCATCAAATTACAGTACCGTACAAAATGTGTTTTTTTTTTTAAATTTAAGCTTATGTAAGGTGGATAACATTCTTAACTTCTTAATAATTTTTTTTATTTATTACCTCTAATGACAGAGGAACTACAAAAATTAAGTCCAACATTTTATCTATAATATTTGAGATACGTAAACTTATTACCTCCAGCTGCTTGACAGGACAATAATAGGTTTGATCCTTCCCGAAAAGGTCCAGCAATTGAACCAGTAATCTCTTGACCGTCAGAATCGTAAATCCGAGGTGATTCCGGTGGTACTATAAAAATAATTGTGATATATGTAATAATGTGTAAAAGATGAATGGAATAGAAATATTTTTTAATTTACATTAACATATTATAAAATTTGTCTATCAATATATATTACAAATTTGAAATAAACTTTCGATACCAAAAAAATAACAATAAATTTTTTGAACTGAATAAATAAATCAATTAAAAACTAACGAAATTTAAATTACACGTACCTAATTAGTAATATTTATTCGTAGATCAATTTCATATTAAGTTAATGTAAAATAAAAAAATATCATTACCATAGGCTTTTATTCGTTTCACCTGTTAGACCCTACTTTTTTCCAGACGGTAAAAAAAATCATCCAGTATTTTCAAAAGCATCACTAAAGTTCACAACCACAATTAGTAACAACACTGATGAACTAGGAATTAATCGGTATCTAAAACAGCAATTCATATTCAAAGATCGGAACGGGCAGCAGAGTCCATCGTACTAAAGATAAATACCAATTAAGAACTAAAGATTAAAATTACCTACCTATTACAGTCAAATTGACCTTGTAATTTCTTGTTGGTGAATCGACATAGTCGATTCGACATCGATAAATTCCTTCATCGTATCGAGCAACCTTTTCAACGGCAAGGTGTGCTGATGACGGATCAGATTCATTGAGTACGAAGTGACTGCGAGCGCCGAATTCCCCAGCTACTGCCCAGTGTACTGGTGGTCCATTTCTGAAGTCCACACTGTAAAAAATTAAGTGTTATGAATGAGGGTAGAAAATAAAAGAAAATACGACGAAGTGTGGGTGCAACTCAAAACTTCTACCTTCCTTCGGGCAGTGTAAAGACGGCTTGGGCGACTAGTTAACATTTTTACTGGGCGGTGGGATTCCTTTTCTGGTTTCAGTCTGCCAAGAAAAACCAGTATAATAGCAAGGTCTGAAGAATTCCAGCTAAGTCAACAGAGGTGACAACGTATTTGTAGCTTTCTTTGTAATATCTTCTATACCGAATTTCGGTCTTGATGGTAGGTCTCAACGGAGACTAGCCATAGGCGCAGGACAGGATTACAGTGCCTGAGCGTATTCGTATACAAGCACAAGTGCACTCTATTCTCTCACTCACATAGTCGGATGGGACAGCAATCTGAAATGATCGGAGTAGATTTGCCAGATCGGAAGACCAAAATCTGGACAAAATTTGAAAATGTCGGGATTTTGGGGTTGTTGTCGAGAGAAATAAATATTAAGAATAAAAAGTTTATTTTATTGAGAAGAGACCACAAAAAGTACTTTAAACAAAATTTATTTGAGTACACTCAATTTTTAGGTTGCCACATGTTTTTGGATTGGACTTTACTAGCGTCCACCAATTTGAATCTTTTAGTTGTTGTATTCAGAAAATATTTAAAATTCAAACAATTTACTTCAAAGTTTAGTCGAATTACTAACTCAGCTTTTATTAAATCTAAGACCATACGTTAACTTTCCGAGAAGCCGTTTATCTGAAGATTTTGAGTTTTATCGGGAGTCATTTGAAATGTCGGGAGAATTCAGAAGAATCCCGACCATCTGGCAACCCTAGATCGGAGGGAGATTAGACTGAGGACCTACGGGTTTACGTTGGAACTTATCACCAGGTGTACTGTACGTTTGTTTGTTACTTTAATATTATAAAAATAAGGAGTATGAGTATGGAGTGATGTAAGTAGAGGTTTGCTAGATGATTTTGCGACCAGGATTAGGAAATGAATTTCGCTTTTCTCGTTTGGTCATGTAGAAATAATGAATAAGAAAAGCGTGACAAAGCAACTTTAGGTTGCAAAAGCGAATGGCTGAGTCAGCAAGGGACGAATTAGATAAAAATTTACCAACAGAATTGGCGACTTATTTAAAATGTATCAAATTTACAATACCCGTAACTGGCGAACATGTATGCTAAGGTACATGGACATAAAGAAGGCGAGAAAGGTGTGTCAGGATAGCGTCTAATGGAAGTCCTTAGTCTATGCCTACTCTTTGTGTGACAGGAGTGAGTTTTTTATATATGTTCCATTAAGTCCTTCAGATATTTAATAATACTGATACAAATAATTTAATTTTATAATTCGTTTTAAAGAGCCGTAAATTTTACAGTACACCCGCAACCTGGATTTTAACCTATCAGGCACCGATTAAATATTTAATTGCAATTTTTATTGTTGATTTTTTATGCTTAGCAATCATAAGGTAAACGTCATTTGGAATCCTACATATTATAAGAAAAAAAGAAACACCAAGAAACATAAAACTTAGAGCTATTTTAGAAGCGTATACAATAGTTTTATTACTACTATCTATGAGGGTGATATAAAAATAAAAAACAAATAACAGCCATAGTAAAATTTTGAGCTGTATAAGTGATAGAATATCGCCATTTTACATGCATTGAATGTAGAGAAAAGAAAAGGATTTGGTGCAGTTAGATCATGTAAAATCTAAACAAAACTTATCCAACACTGTTCCCAAGGCAAGGCTTTTTATCTTGTACATCTATCGCTAAAGAGAATTATACGTTATGTTAAAAAAAACTGCATTACACCGTAAGTATTAAAATTATTGTATTACACAACTGATTAAAAAAAACCAATGGCTGTAATGTAGAATCTATAACATACATAGTTCAGCTACTAAGGCTATAAGACCTCCAAAATACCATTTGGGCTGTTTAGCAAATTGTCGCCATTTTGGGACCCAAATAAACAAAATTTAAAATATAATTTTAGGAATCTTAGACAGTATTTTTAGCCAATACCATTATTTTCAGTTTGATCACTGTGTCCCAATGTGCCTTCATATCCATTGATTAATTTTTTTTATTCCAACCTATACAACTGATATTAAGTTACCGTATTTTGTATTTTTCTTTATATTATTTAGCTACTTTGCTGGCACGTCCATTTTTTGATTGAAAACATAGGTAATAAACAAGTTGACCGTAAATCTAATTTTACACTTTCAATTCATCAACTATCACCTACAAATCTCAACTCCGATTCGAGTATAATATTAATATATTAAATATATTTTTTACTCTGACATTAAATGTCGCCATTATTTAATAAAGCATATAAATAATTTAGAACGCATATCTTTAAAAGTTGCTTATAAAAACTGTATAAGCGCCCTTATACAGCCAAAAAAAAAGCTTCTAGTATAAAAACGAACTTCAATACAGCTCGTATACAGCTCGCATGCTGCTCTTTATTTTAAGCTATATATGGTTATAGCACGTAAGAGGCACTACGGCCGAGGTAAGATCCACAGAGTACCAGCTTGAAATAGCAACTAAATTCGGCTGTGTTTTGTATGGTGAGTGTAGAGAACCGGAGACTTTTTTTACTACAAACGAGGCATTCCATCTTAGCCATCAGGGGTGAAAACGCATCTGCATTTTGATTCTGAATGGCTAAATGCAGGTGTTTATGGGCAGCTTCATCCACGTAAGGTATAATCCTGTGGTGGAATAATAATCTAATTCCACTACATGAATAAATAATATATCATCATTGATGTAGCAAAAAATAGGCACCCGACTCTGCATTGGGTCGCAGTGTTATAACTGACGCTTTTCGTATAACAGAGAATAAAAATAAAACATTCCTTAAGATAAATGTAGTCCGTTAATTTTTTGTAATTCGTTAATTGTTGGGACAGGGGTTAGGACACTTTCTTGCCCTAAAATAACTCTTCCAAAAGTGAGAGGAGGTCTTGCGCCTAGCATTAGGTCGCAAACTTAATAATCTTTAACTATGTACGTTCAACAGATTCAAATCGGCTTGATAGCGTTCGGAAAACATTTTTTCGTTAATTATACCTCAAAACCCGAAAATAAGATTGTTTAGTAATGACTCTGGATCTGAGACGTGGTCCTTCACTGCTGGCGATTTGAGGAAGCTTAAGGCCGTTTGGCGAGCTATGTAGTGAATTATTCTCGGGGTTTCTCTGCGTGATAGACTTAAAAATGAGGATATCCTCAATAGAACCAAAGTAACTGACATAACCCAACGGATTACTAAGAAGAAGTAGCAATGGACCGACCATATAGCCCAAAGAACGAAGAGAATAAAGGTTCTTGAGTGGCAACCTCGTTAGGCGAAGTGTGTTGCGGCCCCCCGCTAGATGGAGTGACGAGCTCGTAAGACGTGCAGGAAGTCGATGGATGCAAGTGGCTCAGGACCGTGCTTTATGGCGTTCCTTGAGAGAGGCCTGTGTTTAGTAGTTGACTTGTGAAGGGCTGTAATGAATGAATTAATGAATGAATTAATTAATGATTGTACATTATTATCATTGTTAGAAATGAGGGTAGAAAATAAATAAAGTTTAAAATCCTTCATATGTGCTGTGTGTTAAGCAGTGTAAGGCACGCCTCAACGCGTACTTCGCGCTGGATATCATTGAGTTTGTGGAAACCCATTTGTAAAGCTTTTTTTACCTTGCCAAATTGACGCAAATGAACCAATATTGTTTAGATGCTCACGTTGAAAGATGCTGCTAATTCAGCCGTAGATTGAGTATCATCAACTTCCACAATCACCTATAATTCGTCATAGTCGAGAAAAGTTTTCGGACAACCACTTCGTTTATTTTTCAGGTTGAAATTTTCAGAACGGAAGCGGCCAAACCAAGAACAGGTAGTGCGTATATTTGTAGTATTCGATCCGTAAAAGTCGTTGATGTTGCGTGCCGCTTGTGCCGCGTGGCTGCCACGAAGACACTCATATTCCGAAATTACTCCTATTTTAACGTATCCATGATGAAAAAAGATTGCGATGAAAACATAACGCTAATCAATAAACAAATGACTAATTTTGAAAAAGGTAATTCATGTTTTCAAAGTAAAATTGATTTGAGTTTATAATTGTTAGTTAGTACTGCAGAAAGGCAATTTCATTGGTAAAGACCTATTATAATATAAAGTAGTTAAATTATTTTATTGAATAATTTTGAGAATAATATCTAATATCAGAAATGCGATAATTTCTTATATACTTCCTTGTTAAGGATTTTACGTATTCAAGTGTAAGATTGAGAAATTGTACATTGAAATGTCACGAATTCGTTATTAATTGCCACAGGCACTGCGCCCGACGTCCTACGTCTGACGTTCATGATGAATGAACCGAGCTGAGGATCGACGCAGCTTGTCTACGCGTTCTCAATTACTGTTAATTGAGATACAGCTTATAATATTCATGTTATTTCTTAAATGCTCGTTATTTTTATTAATTAAATTGTTTACGGTTTATTTTAAGACACTGTGAGGGTTATAATGGGCAAACTAAATGTCCTTTTTTTCGGACAATAGAGAGGAATAAGAGAAAACATTCACATGAGTAGAAGTATACGTCAGTAAACAACATATTCTATTTTAATAAATTTATATAGTACGATAATTATCTCAATCATTTATGCCTATTAAAAGTCCACTTCTGAACAAAGGCCTACTTTATAGAAGAAGTTTAAAAAACGAGCACACAGTCCACCCTCATATCAGATGTGTTGTCACCCCTGAGAACTAAGATGGAATGCCTCGTTTACGTAAAAAGGGTCATCGGTTTTTACACTCACCAATCGAAACACAGCAGCCTTAAGCCGCTATTTCACGCCGGTATTATATTAGAGCGTGGTCCTATCCCGGTCGAGAAAACCCAATCATCATACAACTGTTATGGCTGCAGCGTGGCTCTACCGGATAAAGACGCACTTAGAAGCACACATTAGAATGTAAAGGCCTTTCTCATAGATTTATTTATAAGGGCGATATTAGCTGTATGACTAGCGGATTGTCAACCGCAGTATTTTACTATTTTGAGTTGTTATTGTGGAGATGATGCTGCCCATCTCCTGTACATTCCCCTATTATGACATACGATGCATGGGATTATAATATTATAAACAAGTCACAACTCAAACGAACACATAATACATTAGCTAACTTTAAAGATACTACTTAAGCAATTAATATAACGTAATTAATCTTCGGATTTAATAGCGGAGGTACCTAAAATTTAAAAGTACTTTTTAATTTCCGATGTCCCGAGTGCTTTACGGTACATATTTTCACGTGAAGACTAAGAAAATGTAGTAATTTTAATTTTTTACGGTTATTAAAACTACGGATAGTTTTTTCAACTAATCCAAAGTGAAATAATTTGCTACGATTATCATCATCATCTGACACTAAGCGCCAGGTCCCAAAGGAATGCCAGAAAAAGCACTCCTAAACCATCTATCAAGTTTAGGATGCTGCCACTCGAAAACCTTTCTTTACCGTCATTTTTCGGTACTTATATAATACATAATAGATAGAGATATATAATAGACTTATTTTTAGTTTTCTTTCATTAAAGTAACGGTGTTAATTTTTGGAGGCTTTGAATTATTTAACTAAATTTGTACGAGTAACAATTAAAAGGGTTTGAGGTTAGTTATTGTACTTTGACAATATTTATGAGGCATGTAGTGTGTCGATGTATGCAGTTTCCTTGAGGTGTTCCAAGCTACACAGAAATATGGTGAGAATTGTATGGAGTGTAGGTGTGTATAACTGATCAATATAATAATAAAAAAATATTTTTATATTTTAAAATAAACTAAAAACTAAAATTTTAATCCAAAGTGCTATTTCACTGTTAAATGATGATTTGAAATATTTTTTTTTATAGAAGAGGGGGCAAACGAGCATGCGGCTCACCTGATGTTAAGTGACTACCGCCGCCCATGATCAACCGCAACACCAGGAGAATTGCGGGTGCGTTGCCGGCCTTTTAGAAAGGAGTAAGCTCTTTTCTTGAAGGTCCCCAGGTCGTATCGGTTCGGAAAAATCGCCGGTGGTAAACTATTCCACAGAGAGGTTGTACGTGGAAGAAAACTCCTTGTGAAACGTACAGTGGTGGACGGCCAAGAATCCAGATGGTGTGGATGGTATCGGGACGTTTGCCGTGTAGTGCGTTCACGAAATTTGGCGGCTGGGATTAATCCGAACAATTCCTCAGAGCACTCCCCGTAATAGATGCGATAAAATACGCAAAGAGATGTAACATCTCTTCGCAGCGCCAGTGAATCGAGCCGATCGGAAAGCACACGGTCGTCGACGAATCGAGCCGCTCTGCGCTGGATGCGGTCAAGTGGAAGGAGCTGGTACTGGGGAGCCCCAGCCCAGAGATGGGAACAGTATTCCATGTGCGGCCGAACCTGCGCCTTGTAAAGTTGCAGGCGGTGTGCCGGCATGAAATACTGTCCCGCTCTGCTGAGCACGCCAAGCTTTTTAGAGGCCAATTTGGCCTTCCCTTCCAAGTGACCTCAAACTGCACGTCACTTTATATGTCGACACCGAGGATTCCGATACTGGCTGAGGCAACAAGGGGAGTGCCTTGAAACTGAGGGGATACGACAAAGGGGTTCTTTTTAGCGGTTAACGCGCAAACTTGTGTCTTCTGGGGGTTAAACTGGACTAGATTTAGTCGTCCCCAATCCGAGACTCTGTTCAGCAAAGACTCGACTTCAGACACAAGTTTGTCCCGGCACTCGGAGACGTTTTCCCGAGAAATATTGGCTCGGCCGGTGTAAAGAGCATCACCAGTGCTGTCATCTGCATAGAAATGAATGTTACGGGTATGCAACATATGATTGATATGCAGAAGAAACAGCGTTGGCGATAGCACGCAGCCCTGTGGAACACCAGCATTAATAGGCTTGCAATCGGAGCTTGCACCGTCTACAACGACCTTGATGCTCCGATCTGCAAGAAAGCTGGTGATCCATTCGCACAATTTCTCGGGAAGCCCATAGGAAGGGAGCTTCGAAAGAAGCGCTTTGTGCCAAACCCGATCGAAGGCCTTCGCAATGTCCAAACTAACGGCCAATACCTCCCCCTTGAACTCTACTGCCTCCACCCATCTGTGAGTGAGGTAGATCAGAAGATCACCAGCTGATCGACCAAGGCGAAAACCGTATTGGCGGTCACTAATCAGCTGGTGATCCTCAAGGTACCTCATGAGCTGGCAGTTTACAATGGACTCCATTGTTTTGGAGAACAAGGAGGTGATGGCGATTGGCCGGTAGTTGGACGGGTCTGAGCGGTTGCTTTTTTTAGGGATCGGGTGGACGAAAGCAGTCTTCCATGATTTTGGGACTACGCCTAGGGAGTAGGAGTACCGGAAAAGACGCGTTAAAACCGGTTCCAACTCTGGAGCACACGTTCTCAGCACAATTGGGGGGATTCCGTCAGGCCCACTCGACTTGTGGATGTCCAGGGAGAGGAGTACTTTGCGAACCGAGCGCTGTGTGAATTGCACTTCCGGCATGGAGCACTCACACCGCGGGATGGTCGGCGGCGTACTCCCCCCGTCATCGAGAGTCGAGTTAGACGCAAAGAAAGAGCCTAGAAGATCGGCTTTCTCCTTTGCAGTATGGGCCAGTGAGTCGTCCTCCCTGTGCAGAGATGGAAGAGATGGCTGACAGAAATTCCCCTGGACAGCCTTGGCGAGAGACCAGAATGCACGGGTTCCAGAAGGAAGGCGAACTAGTTTCTCGCCAATTCTGCCTACGTGCTCTGACTTTGCCTTGGCAATGACTCTTTTGAAGGACCTAGAGGCGGAATTATACTTCTTTTTTAGAGCGCTGGTGTTTACATCCCGGGACGCTGATGCATCAACCCAGGCTTCGTAGCACTCCTGCTTATAGCATGATGCTATTTTACAGGAGCGACCAAACCACGGCTGAGATTTGCCTCCAATGGGCACCGCAGAGGAAGGAATAAAAAGTTCCATACCCTGAAGTACCTCATCAGTAACAGAATCCGCAACAACGTTGGGATAATCCGGCGAGAAGCAAACCCGCCCCCAAGGGTAGGATGCAAAGAAAGACCGCATTCCATCCCAATCGGCTGACCTATAGTGCCAAACACGGCGGCAGCCTGCAGAATGCAACCGCGATTTCAGCGTGAGTGGCACAACACTCCGGACCAGACAATGGTCCAAGGAGCCTAAAGGGGCGTCGACGGAAATCTGATATCCGTCCGGGTGAGAGGTCAGCAGAAGGTCCAACAGGGAAGGTGCATGATCCTCCACATCTGGAATCCGCGTAGGCGAAGTAACCAGTTGTGTCAGACCATATGCCAAGGCAAAATCATGAACAGATCTCCCCGCATGATCGGTTAAACGTGAACCAAGCCATTCGGCGTGATGGTCGTTAAAGTCGCCGAGAATCACGATCTCTGCGGAGGGGATCTGCTGTAGCAACGAATCTGCAGCCATTTGGACGTGGTCGAAGAGTCGGTCTGTTTTAACATTACCGCTATGGGACCTATAGAGGCACCCCTAGACGCGCGGATGGTCGTCGCTGTCTACGCGTAGCCAAAGGATGGACAGGTCCGAACCTTCAAGTCTGCCGAGGCGTCGAGAACAGATGTCCTCTCTGACGTAAACGCAAACTCCAGCCCGAGGCACAAATGAGTGTTCCAGTTTGTACCCCGGGCAGGAGAGATACGAGACATCAGCCGGAGAGGATACCTGCGTCTCGGTCAGAAAGAGCAGAGCCGGCCTCGGCGTCTCGAGATGGTAGTGGACGGCGTTTAGGTTAGAGTGAAGTCCCCTGATATTGCAGAAATTCACGGACAGCGTGGCAGGGGTCGCCTTGGTCTTGTTGCTCCGTTTGCCCCGAGCAGTTGTAGTCTTGAGCGGAATTTTGCCCCCCCCCCCCATAATACGCGAGGCAGCCTGAGCATCCACGCTCAGAAGTGGAGAAAATATATCTCAGAATGGTCTACTGTGTATGGCCTAAACGATAATCTTAGGTAGCTCAAGATTATTATCTAAACCGGATATTCCCACCCTACCATCAATTATGTTTAATAATAATGTCATACCATTCTCTACTAACGTAAAGAACCTTGGTTTGTACATCGATGGTTGCTTAACATGGAACAAACATATACAGGAGGTGAGTCGCAAAACTACTGGAACTTTGCGATCTCTATATCGATTTAAAAACTTCCTTCCCACCAATACCAAGATTTTACTTGTCCAATCACTTATTATACCGATTATTAATTATTTCGATGTGTGTTGCTCAGACCTGTCTCAACTTCATCTTAAAACATTGGATCGTCTGCTTAACAACTGCATCAGATACATTTAAGGTCTTCGTAAATACGACCATGTATCTTCCTTTCGTACACAGTTAAAGTGGCTGCCTATCCGTCAGCGCAGATATGTTAGAATACTCTGCACCCTTTTCTCAATTTTGAACGATCCATGTGCTCCCAAGTATCTGAAATCTAAATTTCAATACCTGGGAGATTCTCATAATTTTTCTCTCCGTTTCTCGGCCAATCTTAAGTTGCTCACTCCTTTACACCGTACTGGTTATTTATCTCACTCTTTCGCCCTCATGGCCATCAGACTCTGGAACGACATTCCTCTTGACATTAAAAAAGCTCCCAACAAATCGTCTTTAAAAACCAAGTCCGTAAGTATATGATTAAATCGTTGCAAGTTTGAATTAACTCAGCTCTCTTTTTCGTACATATTTCATATTTGTTCTAACCTAATTTGTATATATATATATATATATATATATATATATATATATATATATATATATATATATATATATATATATATATATATATATATATATATATATATATATATATATATGTATATAATATGTATGTATTGTTTATTATATATATTATTATTTCTTTTATCCTCTCTATTTGATTATTGCTGCACCGCCTCCATAACGTCTATCTCTGTTTAGCCTAATGGTTGACTGGTAGAGAATGCCCTATGGCATTAAGTCCACCATATGTACTTTTTTGTGCATGAAAGCATACATAAATAAATTTTGAAATAGTCCTACTACCCGCAAAGTGCCAATAACGCTTAATGCCTTTTCTCACTGCATAGCTTCAAATAGCATTTGGTCGATATAAGATCCAGTCTTTTTGTGTTCAGTGGCGACGCTCAGTTGCAGATACAGTTTTTTACAAAATAGTGACGACAAGAGAGCACACAGTCCACCTGATGGTAAGTGGATGCTGTGGCCCATATGCTACATTTATTCTCAATCGAGAAATAAAAATCGATGGATTGTAATATTGAAAAAAGACCACCACTGGAGACTATTTCATTAAAAAAAATTATAAAAGTCGGTTCACAGTTGACGAAAATAATGCATTACATACAAAATTTATAGTATACTAGCAGACCAGGCGAACTTTATTCTGCCCTTTCCGACGTCCTTTTGTCCTTTGAAAAAATCATTAAATTCAAAATAAAATAAAGGGTCACTTAGGATAAAAACTCACCTCACAGAATACCGGCGTGAAGTAGAAGCTCTGCTTCCGCGTTTCATCTGGTGAGTGCAGGTGGCCGGAGGCCCAAATCCATCCCCCCCTCATCAACATGGTAGCAGAATTAAATGACGATAGACTACCCCAGGAGGGTACCAGCACCCCTGGCGAATCCCTCGCTGAGCATTCACGACCATGTTTCTCCACTTCTGAGCGTGGGTGCTCAGACTGCCCCGCGTATTCTGGGGGGGAGGGGATTTCGCTCAAGATTAGAACTGCTGGGGCCAACGGAGCAACAAGATCAAGGCAACCCTTGGCACGCTGTCCGTGAATCACTGCAATATCAGGGGACTTCACTCTAACCTAAACGCCATCCACTACCATCTCGAGATGGCGAGGCCGGCTCTGCTCTTTCTGACCGAGACGTAGGTGTCCTCTCCGGCTGATGTCTCGTATCTCTCCTACCCGGGGTACAAACTGGAACACTCCTTTGTGCCTCGGGCTGGAGTTTGCGTTTACGTCAGAGAGGACATCTGTTCTCGACGCCTCGGCAGACTTGAAGTTTCGGACCTGTCCATCCTTTGGCTACGCGTAGACAGCGATGACCATCCGCGCACCTACGGGTGCCTCTATAGGTCCCATAGCAGTAATGCCGAAACAGACCGACTCTTTGGCCACGTCCCAATGGCTACAGATTCGTTGATACAGCAGATCCCCTCCGCAGAGATCGTGGTCCTCGTCGACTTTAACGCCCATCACGCCGAATGGCTTGGTTCACGTTTAACCGGTCATGCGGGGAGATCTGTTCATGATTTTGCCTTGGCATATGGTCTGACACAACTGGTTACTTCGCCTACGCGGATTCCAGATGTGGAGGATCATGCACCTTCCCTGTTGGACCTTCTGCTGACCTCTCATCCGGACGGATATTAGATTTCCGTCGACGTCCCTTTAGGCTCCTCGGACCATTGTCTTGTCCAGAGTGTGGTGCCACTCACGCTGAAGTCGCAGCTGCATTCTGCAGGCTGCCGCCGTGTTTGGCACTACAGGTCAGCCGATTGGGATGGGATGCGGTCTTTCTTTGCATCCTACTCTTGGGGGCGGATTTTCTGCTCGCCGGACGATCCCAATGTTGTTGCGGATTCTGTCGCTGATGTGGTACTTCAGGGTATGGAACTTTTTATTCCTTTTTTTGTGGTGCCCATTGGAGGCAATTCTCAGCCATGGTTTGGTCGCTCCTGTAAAATAGCATCGTGCTATAAGCAGGAGGGCTACCAAGATTGGGCAGACGCATCAGCATCCCGCGATGTAAACACCAGCGCTCTAAAAAAGAAGTATAATTCCGCCTCTAGGTCCTTCAAAAGAGTCATTGCCAAGGCAAAGTCAGAGCACATAGGCCTAATTGGCGGGAAACCAGTTCGCCTTCCATCTGGAACCCGTGCATTCTGGTCTCTCGCCAAGGCTGTCCAGGAGAATTTCTGTCAGCTATCTCTTCCACCTCTGCACAGGGAGGACGATACACTGGCCTATGGACCAGTGAGTCGTGGTGGCCAGTGAGTGTCAGTATGCCGCAATGGAGAAAGCCGATCTTCTAGGCTCTTTCTTTGCATCCAACTCGACTCTCAATGATGGATTAGTACGCCACCGACCATCCCGTGGTGTGATTGCTCCATGCCGGAAGTGCACAGCGCTTGGTTTGCAAAGCACTCCTCTCCTTGGACAACCACAAGTCGAGTGGGCCTGATGGAATCTCCCCAATTGTGCTGAGGACGTGAGCTCCAGAGTTGACACCGGTTTCAACGCGTCTTTTCCGGTACTCCTACTCCATAGGTGTAGTCCCAAAATCACGGAGACGGCTCTCGTCTCTCGTGTTCCACAAGGCTGCGTGCTATCACCAACGCTGTTTCTTCTGTCTGTGACCGAGTGCTTTCCGATCGGCTCGATTCTCTAGCACTGCGAAGAGATGTTGCATCTCTTTGCATTTTCTTTCGCATAAACCATGGAGAGTGCTCTGAGGAATTGTTCGGATTAATCCCAGCCGCCAAATTTCGTGAACGCACTACGCGGCAAACGTCCCGATACCATCCACACAATCTGGATGCTTGGCGGTCCACCACTGTACATTTCAAAAGGAGTTTTCTTCCGCGTACAACCTCTCTGTGGAATAGTTTACCACTGGCGATTTTTCCGGACCGATACGATCTGGGGACCTTCAAGAAAAGAGCTTACTCCTTTCTAAAGGGCCGGCAACGCACCTGCAATTCCCCCGGTGTTGCGGTTGATCATGGGCGGCAGTAGTCACTTAACATCAGATGAGCCGCATGCTCGTTTTCCCCCTCTTCTATATATAAAAGAAAAGGAATACGCATTTACAAAATTTCATTCAAATCGGTAGAGTGGTTTTAGAGTTCATCGCGGACAAACAACGTGACACGTAATTTTTATATATAAAGATAACGCCACTAGGGAGGAAAGTATGACCTTGCAACCTGCATGATATTGATAAGAAGATAAATAATATAAATTTGGAGAAAACATATAAATTTGGAGGAAAAATTCGCTCCTAAGGGTGACAAAATAAAGTGAAATTTTTAATGGAACTATTTAGACGTCATTAAATTTGTGATATTCCTTACCGTTCCATCCCATGAAGGTTGGACTTTAGTAGACGGTAACTGCTACGGTGACGGCAGCGGAATTAGTTTAAGAGAGAGAGAGAGCGGAGAGCCTTGGGTGGCCAACGGTCAAGTTCTGGGATTGTCGGCTGCCGGTAAGATTCTTGTCAATACCAAAGGCAGTAGACCCAGAGCTTGTATAATTTATAATAAAAATATTGAACTTTTAGCTGTTCCAGAGTACTGCAATGATGACCTGGTTACAGCCTTCATAAATCTCAAGGGATGCACAGGGGCCAGAGTAATCATTTGCTCAGCCTATCTTCCCGGCGAGAACGCAGATCCTACCATCGAGTTAGAGCGAGTGGCGGAGTTCGCCCGAAAACACAACGCCGAACTTGTGGTGGGTTGTGATGCTAATACTCACCACAAAGCCTGGGGAAGCACCAACATTAACGAAAGAGGTGAGTTACTTTATGATTTTCTCATCTCCAACCGCCTGGTAAGCCTAAACTTAGGTTGTACGCCAACCTTTGTAACGCGTGCTAGGCAAGAAGTGTTAGACATAACCTTTGCTACCAATAACATGTCCAGGCGGATAAATGACTGGCATGTTAGTAGCGAAAACTCGATGTCTGATCACAAGCACATTAAGTTTGTGATTGGAGCATCACCATCCTTTGAAACCATTACTTTTAGGGATCCGAAAGCGACCTCCTGGGGTATCTATAGAGATAGCCTAAGGAGGAATTTGGAAACGTTTCTTAAAGCATCAAAACAATTGAAGGTCTGGAGTTAGCGACGGAGACAGTAACCGTAGGTATCCGTGAAGCCTTCGAGGACAGTTGTCCCGTCAAAACCAAGACCTCAACACGAAAAGTTTCTTGGTGGAATTCTAAGCTGAAAGACCTTAGGGAAAAGACCAGGAAACTATTTAATAGGGCTAAGAAAACCAAAGAGTGGGACATTTATAGTGCAGCCCTAACTGAATATAATAAAGAAATTAGGAAAGCCAAGAGAGCATCATGGAGGAAGCTATGCGAGGAAGTTGAGTCTTTGCCTCGCAGTGCAAGACTACACAAGATGCTATCGAAAGCTAAACCTAATTAGATCGGGCTTCTTAAAAAGCCGGATGGTAACTTCACTAATAATGAAACAGAAACATTGG
The DNA here is from genome assembly GCA_036936625.1 of Parnassius smintheus behrii. Lineage (NCBI taxonomy): Eukaryota > Metazoa > Arthropoda > Insecta > Lepidoptera > Papilionidae > Parnassius > Parnassius smintheus. The sequence continues at coordinate 5,642,129 of JAUPFT010000012.1, forward strand.
AGTTACTAGCGTCAACCCATTTCCCAGGGTCATCACAAAACTTCAGCCTTGAACTCTTTTAGAGCCCTACAAAGGCCTTGCAATGAGGACTGGCGTAGGGCTGCAAAGATAATACGGCCAAACCTGGTGCAGTGGGCTGTTGACTCCTTTGAACCATTCAAATCAAGCGGGGAGGATGGAATAATTCCCATCCAACTACAGAGGGGTATCGACATCCTTCTTCCTTATCTGGTGAAAATCTTCAGAGCAAGTTTTGCATGGGGATATATTCCAGAACGATGGACAAATGTCAAGGTTCTATTTATACCTAAGGCTGGTAGAAAGGACTACGCTTTACCAAAGTCCTTTAGACCTATAAGCCTATCTTCCTTTCTTCTTAAGACATTGGAAAAGGTTATAGATAGATATATAAGGGATGTAGCTCTAGCTACGAGGCCCATATATTACAACCAGCATGCTTACCGCAGAGGCAAATCTACGGAAACAGCCCTGATCAGTGTCATTGACAGGGTCGAAAAAGCACTGGAGGATAAAGAAATAGCTCTTTGTGCCTTTCTAGATATTGAGGGTGCCTTCGACAGTAGCCCCACATCACTGCTGATTGGGGACCTAACATCTAAAAATGTTGACCCCACAACCATCAGATGGGTGAAGTCGATGCTCTCAAACAGAAAGGCAAAAATAGCGCTGTTTCAAACCTCGATTGAGGTTGCAACCAATAGAGGCTGCCCACAAGGAGGTGTTTTGTCACCCCTTCTTTGGATTCTTGCGGTTGACCAACTATTGTACAAAATGGCAGACCTACGCATTGACACATTGCTGTTGAAATCATTGGAAAGAAAATTGAAGGCTGGCTAGGCTTCAATTTTCTTTCCATTCGATTTTCGTTCCAGTACTCCAGAAAGTTAAGTTTCTATTTAAGAATAAAAAAGGTAGTATTCATTTATTTTAGTTTTTATGTTACTTTGTTGGATGTGATCTTCTAAAATCTGACGTATCCCAATCCGTCTTACTAATATTTCTACCTTTAAACAAACACACTGCGGATGTTATTGATCCGAGGGAAACACTCCACGTTGGATCTAAACAAATATTTCTCTTTTGATTCAGTGCTCGGAGCCTGGAGTGCTTCCAAAACGGAAGATGGGCGGAATCTTTTACTGAATTGCTTCCTTCCTTTTACTAAAGGAGTTGTTTTAAAATGTGTGAGTCAATTTAACGGAAGCTGCTAAAATTTCACGATGAGTACAGTATAAAAATAAGAGAAATTTTATATAAAAGACACTTCTTTCTTAAATTAGCTTCGCCTTACTTTATTTTGAACTTATATAGTTCAAAAAGATTTCAAATAAACAAGCTTAAAACTTAAAACAATAACTAAAAATTCTGACTGTGTATAAAAGATTGCTGTAGATGGAATAAAAATACCCTATGCCACTCCGACAATTAAGACACATCAAATGATACCTCATACGTATGTCAAGCCGTTTAGGCTACAGGCTACATACAAACCTACATACAGGGCAGTCGGAAAGAAAAGGGGTATTCAATTGAACCTTACATAGTTTATTATATATTTGAGTGTTATTCGCCAAAATCAATAAAATAGAACACTTAAGAAATCGCTTCAATTCAGTAGTACTCGTATAAAACACTAATTCTTAGAATTCACTGATTCAAAAAAGTTTCGATAAATTTCAGATTAAACTCAGTTAGGAACTGCTACTACTATAATGCTTTCAAATTCTTAATTGCAGTGCCAGACGAAGGCCTTTCCAAGATCACGCTAGCTGGCTGGCATAGAACCTATGTCCAGGAAAATTTGCCAATACTGTTCACGATGGGTAGACTTGTTGGTGAGAATACCTGTTATTATTATACGGAGTTTCTTTCTGGTTCTTCCCCAAACTGAAGAATTTTCCTAACCAGTTTAAAATAATATAAACTTTATATTTAATAAAACTAATTTTTAGGATTTTATTGCCTTTTTTACTATTCAAATCCGTAAAATTAGTCTTATAGTACGTGTAGTGCCACCCGACGAATGTCAACTAGTATTCTATAATTACTTGAAAAAAATTCAATGTGTGTTGCTCGCGTAGTTATTAAGGGTATTCTAGAGAGGCGGTAAGTGAAATGTAGAGCGGACCCCACTAGATGAAGCGAATACCTGGTATGATCTGCAGGAAGATGATGAATGCAGGTAGCTAAGGGCCGTGCTTTGTGATATTCCTTGGGGAAAGCTTAAGTACAGCAGTAGACTTGTGAAGGAAGGGCTTTAATGAAGATGATAATGTAGAAATATTAGTATTTTTATTCTAAACAAAACAAATGGTGTTGAATGATAATTCATGCAAAAATATAATTAAAGTGCTTTACAATCAAATTTGCTATTATATAAAATTACTATATAAATTACGAGTCAAATCTCATCAGTATAGATAAAATAACGTATAAAATATCGCAAAATAATAATAACAATATTTGTGACAAAAATTACGAATATTTTTAAAATGTCACAAATAAGCGTATTATCAATTAACATAATATATAATTTAAATGCTATGATCTAAAACCGCCTTATTATCCTGTATGTTCGAAAGGCGAATTTAGTCGATTTGCCGGTTGGCTCGCGACGTAAAATGACGGGAATTGCAAATTTTTTGCTAACTTGCAAATTTTGCTATATTTTCACTTTGAGACGATATTTATGGATAAAACTTACAGGGATTCTTTTTGAATGTATAAACTATCGAATAAAATTATTTTTAGTTGCTAGAAATTGTAATAAAATTCATAAATTACCCTTTATAACATAGTAGTAGTAGATACTTCACTTTTAGTCTAAAATTACGACTAATTTGAACTCTACATGTTTGTTTTTGGAGAAATCTATATGAAAATGTTTGCAAATATATATATTTTTATGTTATATGTGTTTCTATTCGTTACTCATACCAAAATATAAAAATAAAAAAAAAATAAAAAAAAACGAAATTAATTTTATCTGTATGAGATTTCCGAATAATATTTCAAATATATTTTTGTGTGAATTTGAAATAAATATAACGTCAAGTTATTTGAAATATGTTATAAAACTATTTTATAGTTACATTTTACACTAAAATTAATGAGAATTGTAAAAATAACACATTTTTGACCCAACCGCTAAAATGGGCCTTCCCGATTTCGAAGTACATTTGGCGCTTACTTTTCACTTTTTATGCCACAAATTATATATCTACCTGTTTTCTTTATTACAAGGAATACACAAAAGTATAAAACTCACCTTTTTATTCCAAAAACACACAGAAAAACGGAGAAATCACTCAGATAATAACTCACGCACTACTACGCACTACTGTTGTAAAAAGCCATTACGTCAGAATGATTTTTATGTCTTCTTCTTCTTCTTTCTTTTGTGGCGGTTTGATAAAATTCGCCAATGATTTTTATGTCTATTTTTAGTATCGAAATTGACAGATTATGGTACCAAATTAAAGAGTGTGTCTTTGTCCATGTCTGTATTATACATTTCAGTATAAATTTGTTATAATTTTTAACGACAAACCTTTTTTTGTCGGGTTCGCCCTCATAAATTATGAGTGGTACTTATGTGTATCCTTGTCGAGCGGGCGGAGGGCAATGTGTTAGTCACATTTGTACCACTTTCGAGCTTATAGTGCTATGGCTATGGCTGTATCTTCTAGCTAACTTGATGTATTTTTAGTTAATAAAATAATATAGGTAATATGTCCAAAAATACAAACGCCGGCTTTTTATGCGACTAAAAAGTTTTATGCGACTATGTTGTATGTATGTAACTATTATATCTATTACAGCTTAGAAATATCCACTACTCAACATAGACTGGCCCATAGATTGCCTCATAGGGCCTCATAGGCCTCATAGGGGATTTTGCCATAGTTGCCACGCTTGGCAGACGGTTTGGCAACCGCAGTTTATATTCAGTTAGCCTATCACCTGTAATAATTTCCTTCTGTCGTCTGTTATGACACCCACGGGACGATGGGTACTCTTACGCCGCCATTACACGCACGTGTATGTTTAATATAATATAAATTATCTATATTATCTTTTTCTGTTTTAATTGTTAATCAAATAGTGTTTTAAAATTAGATTGTGATTTACATTTGTAAGACAGCAAACCGTTTCCTAAATGCATTTCTTGTCATATCTACAAACTATACCAAAATGATGTAAAAAACATAAACAAGGCCGGTCTTATTAATCCAGGATGTATACAAATGTAATAACGGAAATATAATGTGTAAATTTATGATCAAGTGGAAACATAAATTTTATGTTGCCATCTTTTCGGCAAACGTTATTCATAATGATAACATCTATTATTAGAGTTTAAAGAAATAAACGCCACGCTTGAACACCTGATATTGATCATAAGCATGAGCATAATTCTTGTGAGAATACTAGACCTCAGTCATGAAATTATTGTATTGTCTTCGGTTCATAATACAACTGCAAAAGTTTAGATTATTCAGGCGTCTGGGATTGGGTAAAAACTGTATTACAAAAGCATATTGCATTCATACATAGGTAGACACATACATACATACATATCAAGATAATATAAATCGTGTGAAAAGGAATATGAACCAAATCCTAAAAGTGAATATGTTGAGGTACCGAGTAAATTTATCAGAATACGAGTAAAATTGTTCACGTTTATATTATTTAACAAGTAAGAAAAACTTTCATGGCGTTGATCCCTTTTATACCAAGACAAGTGCATTTAAGACATTTTCCATGAGGTGAGCCGCATGCTCGTTTTACCCCTCTTATATAATAAACAGAAAAAATTTTGAGACCTTACAGACCTTTAGCTTTTAATCAGTTCTTAAAATACCGAATTGAGTAAATTAATTACCTTCTTTCCTTTTTCTTTCTTTTGCACTCTTCATTAAATAAATTTTTTATAGATGAAACTATAATGAAATCTTTTATTGGCTACTAGCTATCATTTATTATTTATTTGTAGGAATGGAAGATATGTTATGGATACACAAGTACGAGTGAAGGTAGGAAATAAAGTAAATGGGGCTCTACACTCTATTGTGAAAAGTCAGAATGTGTAAAAAGGCACGTATGGCAATTCACAATGCTGTGTTAGTCTCTACTTTAAGGTATGGTAGTGAGAGTTGGTGTGGCAAAAGATGCACGAGAGTAGAATAAATGCAGTAGAAATGCGGTCGCTAAGGAGTACTTATGTTCCGAATCTGAGTGACAGGGTGAGAAATTGAGTGATATAAGAAGAGTGTGGTTTGCAAGATGATGCTGTGACCAGGATTAAGAAAAGAATGCTCTATTGGTTTGGTCATCTAGAAAGATGAAAGAGTGACAAAACAAATTTATGTTGCAGAAGTGAATGGGAGAGTCGAAAAGGGACAACCTAGGCAAAAGTTTATCGACCAAATTGGCGATATATTGAAAATGGGCCAAATTGGGAGTACCCTTAACCGACGAGCATGTATGCGTAGGTATATGAATGTGAAGGAGGCGAGAGTGGTGTGTCAGGGTCGTGCCAAATGAAAGTCTGTAGTCTCTGCCTACCCCTCTGGGTGACAGACGTGTGTGTTTATGTATGTATGTTGTAATATTTTGAGTTAATTCTGTATTTTTTTTTGTAACAGATAATATATAATTAAAATAAAATTTGTGAAGTATGGTATTTTTCCCTTCAGATCAGAATACAACAAGGCAAGCACAAATTGACTCACACGGAGAAAAAAAGTCCTACCAGCTAGAGGTATTATGATGTTTTGCAGTCTATTTTGACCATTTAGGTATAGTGTAAACCTTTCAAATACTTTCTTAAAGAATTAATTACGAACGGATATCATTATTGTAGACGTGTTATTAATATAAAGATTTTGTTCCTTCTTACCCCACTACCTGCACTATAAAATAATAATAAGGTACGTGAGGGTAATACGGCCACCTTAAGCTTTGCCGTCCTACAAAATCAAAACGACGATGGTAACAGAGACAAAAACGCAAAGGCTTACACTATAACTAATATTTAAAAAAAAAACAACAAACAAGCTTTGGCAATAATTAGGAACACTTTGAAAAACCTACTTTAAAAGAACTAACTACACTAAACCATACTAAAAGTGACTAATATATTTACTTTAATATCAACTGTCAAAATGGCGTCGATAAAGTTATATTATTAGCGTCCTTTTGACCCAAGGAGTATAGAGGTAAGGAGGACAATCTCTCATAGGAGAATAGTTGAAAATGTGTTCATCTGTAAGCAGTAAATAACGGTTCAAAAACTAAAAGGGTTCCACAACAGCGCTCGAGTAGCTAGAGGGTTATGAAATGAACTTAGCAGTCGGACGGAGTGAAGAATTGCTGAGTTGAGAAATTTAATATTTGTGGTGACTAGAGTAGTTGATGAAACTGCAGTATTTAAAACCTCAACTAGATACTTACTTTGTATTAAATAATTTAGTAAATCTATTCTAGAAATAGTCGCCGTAAAACACGTTGAGTGATTTTGAAAATAAAAACTTTGAAAACAATAAAATAATTATTATAAAAAGAATTATGGTGAAAGTCTGTGCATTAAATATCCTAAAAAGATCTTTAAAATTTACACTCCAGCTACAGCTACAGTGACGCTAACCTTATTTAGCGCTTTTCTACGGACACTTTTTTAAACAGAGTTTGTTCTCCTTATCTCTACACTCCATATTTTTACCCTTTATTATTTGATTGACGGATGAGAGCTATTGTATCACAGAGCCATCTATGCAAACAAGGCTGTAGTTTTTAAGTTTTAATAAAGTGACCATATTAACCGGATGACCATATTACCCTCACGTACTATAGAGATGCATATATACGAATCATTGCAGTCACAGCACAAGTGACCTCAAGCCCTATAGAATTATAACTCAATATAGATGTATCCAAACAAAGATTTCTGGATGCCGGTAATGTTACCGTGGCGATGCAGCGCACAGAGCATATTTGCAAAGGCGTGTGTTAAAGACGTATAGGCGCGCTTATATTCAGGCATATCGCCTCAATCTACGTAATGCGTGCATGCCAACACCAACAACATTCTATAGTGTGTTTTCTGACCAATGGGATTCGCCTTTCTTGCGAAAAAGGGTGCAAGTCCATGTCATCATATTAATTACAGCCTATTAAAATCCACCGATAATTTGCTTGCGCCCATGGTTTCTATCCTATGGATAAGAATATTTTAAAACATTTCTATATTAAATCCTAAATTTATCTCTAGAACCACTAACGGTTTTAATTAGAACCTAGGACTCGAGACGCACGGTACTACAAGGCCACGCAGCTTTAGGCAATGGAATAATACATTATAATTATCAGTCCATTATCTACTGAATCCAATCCAATTTGACAAGTAGGATCAATATCAGCGCGCATGTATGGCTAGTACATTGTCACGAAATGATTAAGCCATTCAAATACGAAACAATGGGCTTATTACCGATGCCAGCACTGTGATAAGGATCGCGATTACTATAACGCGGTTACTGTACGCAATATTAATAAATTGGAAGCCTATAACAAATTCTAGTTATAATAGTTTGCAGTTTGAATCATTGTATTTTATTAGGTTTCTGTAAACGTAAAAATAATATAAAAATACATATTCTATATTATTTCTACGTTAATAGTTACAGTATATAAACGTAGAAAAGCTTTATGAATTCAACTAAACAAACTATTTTAACCTTTATCTATTTCAGAGGGTGGCATTTTGAAAATTAAAGTTGATCTTAAATTATTGAATGATATCAGTCAAATCTCAAAATGTATGAAAATAATTTGTTACCTTTAATTAAAACTTTACGAACACCGTAGCATTAAAAGGTTCTTATATGGAGAAGGAGAGAGGCGACATTTTTGGCTCCAGTATTTTCAGGTTCATTATAATTCACTGCATAATATTTACTATTTACAAGGAAAAAAAGTTGTATTAGGCTTTGGATTATTTAAAGTCAATGTAAATAATATCACGACGGCTTATATTAAGGCTACATTTCAAAACATATAAATATTTATCCATATATAGATCTATTAAAATGCAATTATTGCGACAAAAATTTAACCATTTCGACAAAAGTTGTGTCAAGACAAAACCGAGTCTCGTTATAATTGGCTCGATAAAAATCGTAATATATATAAATTACGTGTCACGTTGTTTGTCAGCAATGAACTCATAAACTACTTAACCGATTTTAATCAAATTTTCACACCGTGTGTAGATTGGTCCTTTTAGGAATTTTTTTTTTGCGAATTCAAGGATATTTAATAGGACATGAAAAAGGGTCGTCGAAACGGGCAGCAAAACGTCTCCCTGGCAAGCTAATGTACCTAGAATAGATTCCATATTGAAATTGACTAGAAGTTATATCAAATGAAACTGGTCATATTGAGAACACGGAAGTGGATGGAAGCATGTGGCTCAGCACCTTGCTTTGTGGTGTTCTTTGGGGAGGTCTAAAATAAGCAGCAGACTTGTGAAGAGTCTTAATGATGATTTTGCTGATGAGAACACGTTTTATAAAGTCGACCTTATTTTTATCTATTAAAAATATTTATGAAATATCTTTGGACATATACCTTAAGCGATTTTCGCTCGACAATTGCAGGGAGTGAGATAACGTTTTCGTACTTAATTACCAACTTCCTATTCCTATTCCTATTCTATTTTCCTATTCCTATTCTTACTCATATCTTCAATTTCTTTTTATCTTTTTACTGTTATCATGAAAGTTAACTCATTTTATTCCTATACCTAAAGCTTCGAATTATTTAAAATGTAGAATAGAAATAGGCGGATAATGAGTACGTAACTCATTATCGGCCTATTTCAATTCTACGAAATTCAAGACGGGCTTTAATGATTTTCATTATAATTATGAAATTAATTATATAATCCTTTATCTATACATATAATAAGTCTGTAGAAAAATTATTTTACGATTTACGCAAAAACTACTGGACAGGTTTCCATGAAAGTTGTGTGTAGGCAGTAAATTAGACGTACGACATATAGGCAACTTTTTATCCGCTTACGGAAGAGTCAAAAAAGAAGCATTAAGTTTTCCTTTGTGTATAGACACACAATAAATCTGTAGAAAATTTTTTTCACGATTCACGCATAAACTACAAGACGGATTTCCATGAAGGTTGTGTGTAGGCAGTAAATGATGGCGTCTAGCATGTAGGCAACCTTTTATCCGCTTACGGAAGAGTAAAAAAAAAGGGGTTATGGTTTTGTTTTTTTTTAATTTATTGTCGTTATGGTTGTGGTGGTTGTATTATTCATAAAGAGGATTTAGCTATGCATATTACGTATTTTAAGTATATAGGGAAATGTGTATGAAAATAATATTTATCGCGTACCCAACCAGAAAGAACAGAATAAAGTCTACCGAGCCAGCTAGTACATAACATTATTTTAGTTAACTCATTTAACACTACAAATTTATAGTTTGTTATAGGCTTAATTTATTACTTTCTTGATTAGTTCGTTAAAATTACCCAAATTACTTGCACTGTACGACTAAGCACCTTGAAAAAACTTCATGAGAATTATTTCTAGAATAGTCCTACAGGTTTTCTTATAACTTTATTTTTTGTTTGTTTTTATAAAACGCAATTGAAAAGCGGCCAAGAGCGTGTCGGGCCACGCTCAGTGTAGGGTTCCGTAGTTTCCCGTCCGTCACAGTAAGTGTTCCCACTTATGAGTTTGTACAAAAACTGTTGTTTCCATCCAAGTTCAAAATAATTTTCCTATAAAGTCCTTATAAAGTTCTACTTTCTAGATTTTTTTCATATTTTGTAAACTTATGGTTCAAAAGTTAGAGGGGGGGGGGACACATTGTTTTTTACTTTTGGAGCGATTATTTCCGAAATTATCGACATTATCAAAAAATGATTTTCGTAAACCCCTATTCATTTTTAAATACCTTTCCAACAATATATCACACGTTAGGGTTGAAATTAAAAAAAAATCACTTCCCACTTTACATATAGGGGGGCTACCCTAATAAAACATTTTTTTTACCATTTTGTCGGCGTGATTGATACACATATTGGTACCAAATTTTAGCTTTCTAGTACTAACGGTCACCGAGATTAAGCGAGGATGGGCAGACGGACAGACAGACATGGCGAAACTATAAGGGTTCCTAGTTGACTACGGAACCCTAAAAACGAATAAACAGCCCACCTGATGGTATATAGCTTCTGCAGCCCTTGAACACTTGCAGTCACTTTGTAACTAAAAGGCGACATGTGCGTCTTTACGTATGAGGACAAGGATGGAATGCCTCACAGTTTGTAATTATACCGACTCCCTGTACCCTTCAGACCTGAACAAATCAGTACAAACGCTGTGGTTATTAGAATAAATAGATAAGAGGTTACCTACACAGATAGACTACCTAGATTAGAGTAGAGAATGAGTCTTACCACCTATTTAAATAAAATTTAATATTACGAGCGGCAAGAACCAGGGTCTACTTTTCTAGTAAGGAATAATTCAATAATAGACCCTAGGGATGACAATGGATGTATATTTAAATTACCTATGGATTACAGGTGTTTACCATCAGGTGGATTGTGATCTCGTTTCAAATGACAGCACCGCTAAATAAGTCTTTGTCCAGCCTCGTAAATATTTACCATAGAACTCACGTGTAAATGGGCATCCTGTCGCCGTCCTTGAACCACAACATCATTGCAACATCCCGAGCTGGAGCAGCAAGGTCGCATGGTAGCCGCGTCATACCTCCTGGCGCTGACCATACTTGAATCACATCTGCGAAAAAGAAAATTATAACTTTGTATTAGTAACGTGTAGTGGCTGCATTAAAGAAATCAATACCCTATATGGATATCGCAAGAAGCGACAGAAGAAAATGGAACAGGGATGGGCATCTGTAGCAGGTATTCATGGACCGCAGTGGCCACTTACAGCTTTATTTTATATACATTAATAAATATTAGATGCAGAGCTTGAACAACCGTAGGGATCTGCTTGACCTAGCCTTCTTTTTCAAAATATTAAGATATCAGTTGCATTGTAATGCACTCCTAATGAAATTCAACTTTAAAATTTCGTCACGGATGCCTCGTAAGCCAATTGAACCTCTCTGTCTTCCGTTTCGCAAAACAATTCTGTGAGCCAATTCACCGGTATCCAGGATTTCCCAACTATATAATAAGTGCGGTAGGTCAATAGACGTTCATGTTATGTCTCTAGCTAAGATTAAGGCCACATTAAACGATACGTAATATTACTTTGTTCTATTCTAAGTTTTTGTATTTTGTGTATTTATAACTACTAGGTAACATTTTAGGAACTTGAAGCATTCGGTGTATACCTTTAATTGATTATGCAGTTGATGTGTGCTTACTATATCTGCATTGTTGCAACAACGTTGGTGAACTTAAATAAATATAAAACTTAATTAATAACAACTTCTCATCCTTATTAATAATAAATATTTAGGCATTTAGTATGTGTATATAATATATGCGTCCCCTAATATATGTGTTTTCTAAAATTAATTTAGGTTTTTTAAGTTTTGAAAATAAGAAGCGATTATCCTGACATTTTTGTGTTCCTGCAACTTTCCTTTTTCGTTTACACTGTTCATATAGCTAAATTGATTTATAGACTTTCTAAAGTTGTAATGCACTGCGCTATAAGGTTAAAAAAACAGTAAAAAAAATATACAAAAGTAACTTGAGTTCAATCTCTAGTAGGACAGTTTAAAAAAATATCGCAAATTATGAGTAATGAACTGGCACGAGCTCGGCTGTGGAGATAAACATTGTAACGAATATATATATGATTGAGAAATTAAAACAAATTCGAAAATAGTGTGCGAAGTTAAAAGTGTTTTTTGCTAAAAAGAAGTACAAGTACTTAGCACCATATTTATATAACGAATTTAATAGAGCTTATAAAGCAAAAAAGCTAACAGCTATAATATAAAAAAGAAAATAATATTATGGCTTAACACTTACTAAAACAGAATTACTTTTGCCCTAAAATTAACCTATAGAACATTATTTTTTATTTTTGTCAACACATAAGTAATCTGTACCGTTATTTTTGTGAGAAGACACTGTTTCCTGTGATAGAGGTTACACCTACCTTAGGAGTCAGGGACTTTAAATTCATTTGTTAAAATGTATTAGTAAAATAAAGCATTATTTTTATTATAAATACATAACGCAGACATCTTTTCTATTACTAAATTTAACACATAATTGAAGATTTTTAGAATAAATTTACGCTCACATTAGTTAATTATACACAAGTTAATAGTGCAGTTAATAGTTCTACGCAATAATCCCTTAGATGAATTGGAATGAAAGCAATTTAATTCGCATATCAAATTGGGACGCGTAAACATAATCCACTAGAGGGACATATTATGGTGATGACCAATTAAAACTTAATCAAAAACGATGTGTATTAATTAGCCATGGAATGCCGGGGCATGATCATCCGTCAGCGGACAATAACGTTGGAGTGTTAAACATCCAAGGGCTCACTTTATCGCGCGTGTATATTTTCTTTTATATGACTAAGAAAAATATCACAACGTTGTTAAAAGAGATAGTTTAATAAAATTACTTTAGCAACTAATGATAACATTATAAAATAATTTAATCCCACATAGAATTTTTTATATTTCTAAATATTTACCAACTCGTGTCAAACACGTATCGTATTATTAACGGTGGTTTAATCTAGTGAAGTCGTGTTGGGAGTAATGGTGCCAGGATTAGTGGTGACGAGAATGATGCAGCTGTTGGTGGAGGGTAGAAGGTGCTCTTCAAACTGGAACACATCTTTTATTTTATTACGCAGATGACTCAGATCTATATTAGTTGTTAGTTTATAGTTATATCATTTTTTTAACATCTTTTACTTTTTTCATAAAGACTGTTTGCTTTTTGGCCAGTATCACTGCGACCAGTATAATTTCCTCAAGCCCTATGTCTTCATTGAACTGAATGAGCTGCTTAGCTATGGGCATTTTCACTTCTTCTGAGTTATACATGTGAATTCCCAGATGAGTGCCACGATTGCGCATTAAGGATCTGCAATCAGTTTGGAAGTACAAAGTAGTTTAAAAAGGTGCTACCTTAAAATAAATGTGTGTTTAATTCCCCATTTTTCTCACGAAATTTACTTCATTTAAAATATAAATTTATATACAATGTATTAGGAAAAAATAGACCGTACAGATTAATATTTTACTCGTTTTAAATTTTAAAGTTCTGAGATTAATTTGTAGAATCACTCATAAAGAGTTCTAAATTAATTTTCAAATTAGACATATATTTGTGCAATTAACTCAACAGTTATGATGATTTTATACAAAAAGTTTAGTAAATATCATATCGTGCCTCTAAAATAATATTTTAACATTCTTCATTAAGTTTTCTAGTTAAAGGCAGGTAATCCTTCATTACAGCCCTTCACAAGTCACCTGTTGAATATAAACCTCCTCCAAAGAATGCCACAAACACGGCCCGTCCATCGACTTCCTGCAAATCTTACCAGGTCGTCACTCCATCTAGTGGCGACCGCTCTACACTTCGTTTACGACTTCGAGTACGAGGCTTTCACTCGCGAACCATTGGTATTCGGTTCTTCAAATCATATTTTATTTTATTTTTATTTTTTAATATATTATAACATTCATTAATTACATATTACGTTACGGTACAATCATAAGTTTAAAGAAACTTTACCGTGTACCAGTATCATCGACAACAACAAATATGAGGGTGTAGTAAGAAAAATGAAATACACTTAGTATTTATTAGTTAATTGCGTGACTTTCTATTCCATAATGCACCGCGCATGGATCCTATATATTATACGGGGTGCTTGTTTTGGTCATATGTATCATATGGCTGGACATTGCCACTTTCGCTTAATCCATTGGGCTACTGTCGGTTACTCTGGTACCACTGCAGATATCCTCATTTCTAAATGTATCACGCAGAGATATCCCAAGTACAGTCCTCTCAATAATTCGCTTAGCGACTTTGAGATTGTTCACACGGCCAGCAGCCAGCATAATATCATTCATCCTGAATAATTTCTTATGTTTACGCGAAGACTACACACTTAAAATAAACCAGTTTTATGGATTTAATTGCCTATATATTTACTTATTTTGTATTCCCCAAATATCGAGTATATTTAAGCACCCATGGTAAAGGGGAGACTGAGGTGTTTAATATCCCGATCTTGTAGTTATCTGATCTACGCAGAATAAGCTAATAGTACCTTGAATCCTTGTAGGTGTGTGCTTGGCCTGGGATTCAATTTTGTTAATTATAGGGTCTCAAGCAGATGATAGCACCCAGACATCTTCTTTAGTAATATTTGGTTGTTTTTTTTTATTTCAAAATCTCGCGAATACTTGAAAGGGAATCGGTGTTCTTTAGCTGGGATTTGGGGTCTATCAAAATAGGTGTAGTGACGGGGGCGATCCTGTACGTGTTGATTAATTCTTCTCACCAGCTACTCGTGAAAAAACACATAGCTGATATGAAAAGTAGACGCTCCGGAAAGTCTGCACACATGTATAGGATCGCCTCTGTCACTCACTACATTCTATTTGACAGACCACAAATAGAAACAACACCGATTCTTTCCTAGGAGATTCGCGAGGTTATTGAAAGTGTTGCTACAAATCAGTGCGTTTACAGTTTACGGCTACATTTTTTATAGAATAAGATTGATGAACAAACACACAGTTAGTCCACCTGATGGTAAGTGTATGCTATAGCCCATAGACATCTACATTTTTGTCCTCGGATAAGAATCAAAAAGCAGATGTGTTTATCACACCTGAGGTTTAAGATGCCTCGACTCCAGTAAAAATGGTCTGCGATTTTTTACACTTACAATACGGAGCACAACAGCCGTAAGCTGCTATTTTATGCTAGTTTTCTGTGAGAGGTTGTCCTACATCGGTTGAGCCGACCCATCCGTGCTAAAACTAATAAAGCTGCAGCATGACTCCACCATCATGACCTTTATCATGTTGGGGTAGTCAAACACTGGATTATATTTATTTATTTATTTATTTAAAACTTCATATACACAAGTGGTATATAGGCGGACTTAATGCCTAAGGCATTCTCTCCCAGTCTACCTTGGGATGATGCAGAGATAGAATGAAGTAGGTGTAATAAAAAGTTAATATGCAAATACTAAAATAAAATAACAAAAAAAATTGTAATACATGGAAATAAAATACATAAGATATAAATGGTACATCGCAAAAAATAGATAAAATTATATTAATATTCATACACATATATGTATATAAAATATATAATATACATAATTACAATAAGAACAATAAGAATATATATATATATATATATATATATATATATATATATATATATATATATATATATATATATATATATATATATATATATATATATATACATATACATACATACACACACATACATACATATATACACATATACATACATATACACATGTACAACCAGTGCGTGTTGCCAGTGATGACTTATGGATCAGAGACGTGGTCCTTCACTGCTGGCCGTATGAGGACGCTGGTTCTGCCAATGATGAGGATGATGATTCTGCCAATTTATTAAGTAAGTGTTCCCGAACCTTCATCTTGAACGCGTACCGATTGCTAGCCGTCCTGATTTCGAGAGGGAGTGCGTTCCAAAGGAGAATAGATTGAATGTGGAAAGAAGAATGAACAAGTCCAGAGCTGTGGGATGGACATAGGAGAAGAAGGTTGTTCGTAGAGCGGAGGTTTCTCTCATGACTAGCACTAAGCAACTGAAAGTGAGGAGATAAGTAGGTAGGGGAAGTTGGAGACATCAGGATAGAATAAAGGGTGGTGAGTGCACGCAAACTACGGCGTTCACGAATAGGTAACCATTTTAATTGAGATCGATACGTGGATACATGGTCATACTTTCGAAGATTGAAAATGAATCGAATGCAGTTATTCAGAAGACGGTCATATTTGTTGAGAAGGTCTGCATTCAGGTCAAAATAACACACATCACCATAGTCGATTAGGGGAAAAATTAAACTCTGCACAAGCATTGTCTTAATTTCAGATGGTAGAAAATTTTTTAGGCGATGGAGAGAAGCAGGGTACCAGTGACTTTCTGGCTAACGGTCGTTGTTTGGGATTTCCAACTCAAAGTAGAATCAATTAATAAACCTAGATCCTTCACAGTGGAACACAATTGAATCTCAGTACTATTAAAAAAGATAGGAGGTACAGCTACTGTTTTCAATCTCTGGATCATCGGACGGCTACCAATTATTATGGCCTGACACTTCGAAGGGTTGACCATTAGGCCAAACCTGTCAGACCAGTTCTTAATGTACTCAAGGTCCCTGTTAAGTGTGTCCACCGCTGTAGAAATATCGTCAATACTCGCTTGTGTGTACAATTGCAAGTCATCAGCATACAGATGATACGCAGACTGAAGGTTTTGAGTAATGAGATTAATAAATATAGAAAACAACGAAGGAGATAATATGCCACCTTGAGGGACACCAGCATGTATTTCAAGCCAGCTAGATGATAGCTCATCGATGCAAACCGACTGCTGGCGCCCTCGAAGATATGATGAAAACCAATCCAGTGCTTCGGGTGAGATCATAGAAAGGGAAAGGATGGAAATTAGAATGTCATAACTAATGGTATTAAAGGCGCTCGAGAAGTCAACCAAAACCAACACAGTGACTTTAGTGTCCTCAATGCCTGCCCTAATATCACCAGTTACTTTCAGGAGTGCGGAAACGGTACTATGACCGGGCCTAAAGCCAGACTGCAAGGGAGTTAATAAGTTATTACGGGAGATAAACTGCGAAAGTTGCTTGTGGACACAGGCCTCAAGGACCTTGGATAAGAAGGGAAGGATGGATATAGGTCGTAAATGATTGGGTAAAGTGGGATTTGGGATCTTTTGTAAGGGAATAACGTAAGCCTTACGCCACAGTGAGGGAAAATTACCAGAATCCAAGGAGAAGTTAATGATGTGCGAGATGACTGGAAGGATATGGTCAAGTATATAGATAATCATCCGTCGGCTGATGTTGTCGTAACCTACAGCATTAGATTTAATGGAAAGGATTATCTTCTTGATCTCATCTACAGCTACTGGAGAAAAATGAAACAGATTAATATCACGGACGAGGTAAACCCATTAAGTGTTCAACAGTAAGACGCTTGGTCTGGTGATCAAGAGGACTGTTGGAGACAAAATGAAAATTGATATCATCCAGACCAATCGTCCTTTGAAACTCACAACGGTGTCGTTTACCGATACCTATGGTTCCAAGGAACTTCCAGATATTAGCAGGGGAAGAAGATGAGATGTTACTAAGAATAAATCGGCGTTTTTCGTTGCGTATCATCTGATTGCACCGATTCCTTGCAACTTTATAAAGCGTCCAGTTTTGATTACATCGATCTCTTCTAAATTTGCCGAAAGCGCGATCCCTACGTCTCATCGCAATCCGAACCCCAATCGTCATCCAAGGCGCAGGTGGACGCTTGAGCTTCACTTTTTTGATGGGAGCATGTACGTCATATAATTTAAGGATAGCTTCATTCAAAGCCCCAACTTTTTCATCCACAGTGGGTGCAGGAACCACGCTGTTCCAGTTTATTTTGGATGCATCCATACAGAGCTTTTCAACATCCAAGCGACCAAAACAAGGCATGTGTAGAGTTTTAGCTGGAGGTTTAGGAGGTATAAGGACGTAAGAAAGGAAAATGAGGTCATGATAGGAGAAAGCAGGTGCAAAGTGTTGACCGTGGCAGAAGACAAGAGAAGAAGCAGAGGTAAGGATTAAGCCAAGCCAGGTATCCTCCACATCAATATTGTGGTGAGTGGCTTGTAAAGGTAAAATGTGGAGGCCAACCGACTCGACAATTTGAAGGAGCTTGGAGGAACGGGTTAAGTGCGGAGTGAGGAGATCTGTATTAAAATCGCCCATGATGACGTGATGTGAGTATTCCGACCCCAAGGATTCCAGAATTGTTTCAAGACTGGAGAAGTAATCGACAGAAGGAGGACAGTAGACAACGCCAAGTACTAATTTGGCTCCTTTTACGCAAACTTCAAGGAAAAGAAATTCTACAGATGCAGTATAATAGGGGGAAGAAGAAGCAAGAATTTTATAAGAAAAGTCAGAACGAAGATATATAGCGACCCCACCCCCTCTCCTATCAATTCGATCGTTGCGTATCAAACTGAGCCAGAGAGAGGGTAAGAGGTAGAAGGAAGATGGGGCTTAAGCCAAGTCTCCGAAATCAAGACCATATGAACATCTGCGTCAGAGAAAGCCTCAATCAGATCACTGTAATGACTAGGTACGCTCTGTGCATTAATGTGGCAAACATTAAACAAAGAGCGGGATTCATCAAATTTATGTCGCACAAAATCCCCTAACGTTTCAGTAATAGAGCAATAACTGTCATTTGATGAAGAAAACTCGTTGGCAGAAAGAAAAGAATCATCATCGGAACTCATCTATATGTAATATAATATATAAAAATAAATAAATAATATAGACCTAAACTATAAGAATAAATAAATTAGTTTAATTAAAATTATATAACGTAAAAAAAATAGTAATAATTTCGATTGCTAAACTGCCATCCCTGCACCACCCGCCAGCTAACACACTCAAAAATTAAAAGACAAATATAATGCACAAAACAATAAAAATAAAAATGATTTGCAAGACAACTACAACTAAACTACGTTAAGATTACTAATAATAAATAGCAGAACTTAGAACAAATAAAAAGTATCATAGAGAAGTGTCTCATAGACGACAAATATACTGTGTCCAAAGGACTTTGTATCCATGATCATGTATTAATAAAAAAAACTTCACAGCGACCGAAAGTTAAATTGCACTATGCACTTGTTACGAATCTATTAATCTATGGACAAAATATAACCAAAAGCAAAACAACTTAATACCAAAACAAAGTAGAACTTAACCTAAAATGTAATAAATATACAAGTTTTAATAAATAATGTAAAACGAGAAACTATATTAAAATTAGAAATTAACTAATTTAAAAAAAATGTAAATAAATGGGAAAGAAAGAAGCTTAAGGTTACATAAAAGCAAAACAAGGTTTAATACTGTGGATAAAAGTAATAATAAATTATACTAAGTAATTCTGCAATATTGAATAAATTTAAAGTTGTAGTAAAAGGAAAAAGGAGAATTAAGACAATAAAACGCAATACTGCGTAGTTATTTACGTGGTTTAGAATTGCTTCCTGCAATGCGCTCGCCTCCAGATGAGGATTCAGCAGTCGCCTTAGGGTGTTTTTGCGTAAGAGTAGTCAGCTCATCTAAGGTAGTGACTTTATGCCGGGATCCATCTGCAACTTTCACCACAATTACTCCATCTTGGGTCCAGCATGCACGCATGCCGAAATGCTGACGGGCTTTGCCAAAAACAGTTTGCCGAGACTTTGTCAAGAACTCCTTTACTGAAACTGGACAACCTTTCAGTCTAGACTTCGCCCTCCATACTGATGACCTGAAGTCAACGCTAAGAAATCGAACTAGGATTGGCCTGAGACGATTTTTGGTGGCTACTCCAATCCTGTGGCAGACACTAATGCAAGATGCTGTGATGTCCTTCAACTCCATTTTGTGGATTATACTTAGCACTGTAGCCTTGCAGTCCTCCTTCTCCTCTTCAGCAACACCCAAGAAAAGGAGAGCCTTTCGTCGATGCCTGGTCTCAATAGCGTCAACCATATGGGAGCACTCATTAATTTGTTGCATTATGCACGGAGCATACCCAGCATGGAGAACATGAGTTCACGGAAGGTTCGAAGCTCCTCAGCCACCTTTGCAACCGTGTCCTTGGTGGATCCCCCCGTGTGTAACTGTGCTTCCAGTTCGGCCATCCTTTTTGAAAAGCATTCCTCCAAACTGTTCTGTGCAGTTCTAATCTCATCAAGTTGAGACATTGTGTTGTGCAAAGATATATATGAAATTCAAGTGTGTGTAATATGCTGGCAGGTGGTGTATTTAGATGGAATGAATTCACATATACACAGTTGTACAAATGCGATTACCAAGAAAATGGTGTTAATTAGCACTCAAATATGTAACAAGTTATGTAGAATATTGTATAAGTTAATTTAAACTACAAATTAAAATTTTACGTATGTGTTAACTTTTTCTTCACCTACCGCCGAAAAAAAAACTTATATTATATAAAAGATGAATATAAGTTTTTTTTCGGCGGTAGGTGAAGAAAAAAAAGATTATAATAAAAGTTATAAATTTAAATTATAGTACATGACGTTCTACTGCTGAAAACAGGAATGCTTAAATTTCTGATGGTGTTAAGGTGCGAATAGTTAGCCACGTAGCTCTACGAGTAGTAAGTGATAGCGGAATTCTAATGACAACAATATTTTGAGACATGCTGGTTTCCTCGTGATGGTTTCCTTTACTTAAAATTGAAACCACGTTTCTTAATAGGTTTTTATGAGTAATAAAAGTATAACATTTTAATTTCAAATTAGAGTTTAAATTCTTGCGATATAAATTATATAAAACAAAACTCAAATGATCATCCATGTGTAGTGTTGGCATTAGGATATCCATTATCCCATACTATCCTAAGGACATCGACATCAAAAGGCGACATAATGACAATGAAACAGGACATGGACAGCATTGGATAACGGATAGAAAAAAAACTGCAGTTGTAAACTTGTCTGTCAAACGTAGAATCTATGGTAGCTAGTCCAATTTTGAGGAAGACCATGATTAGGTCTATATTTACCAGTGGAATTTCAATGGACTGTAAATAAGAACATGGTTAAAATGTATAGTGGCGACCTAAGATAATCTACTTTTATACGTGGTAGAGCTATGCTGCAGTTATATTATTAGTATAGTTGTTGCATTAATGGGTTGGCTCGGCCGGGGAAGGACCACGCTCTCACAGAATACCAGCGCAAAATAGTAACTTAATGTAGCTGTGATTCGTATGGTGAGTGTAGAGAACCGGAGACCCTTTTTACCGAAAACGACGGATTCCATCTTAGTTCTTACAGGTGACAACGCATCTACATTTTGATTCTTAGTCGAGGATAGATTTAGATATCTATGGGCCACAGCAACCACTTACGATCAGGAGGACTGTGTGCTCGTTTTTCATATCCTATAAAAACCAATACTACAACATATCATCCAGTAGGTTTTATGAAACTGCAGCAGATACCAACGGATGAAAATAACACAGTGGATGGGTAACACCCTCTTCCTAATAATAACTCAGGATAATAAAAAAATCTGCTGGGAAAGCGCTTTCCTCAAAAAATACCGAAGTCATGATTCGAACTCAAAGGGTGGTGCGGCGGACACTACCTTGCTTCAAAACTCTCTCAAAGAGCAGACGTTTGACGTAAGTATACATTTATTTTTTTAAATTTTATGACGAATAATTCAAACTGGAAATTTCATATGTATTATGTAACTTTTCTTAAAACGTTATGAGAAAAATTAAACTTGAAATTTCATATAAAGGTTGTAACTTTCCTTAACTTTTATGACGAAATATTCAACTTGAAATTTTGTCGATGCAACAATTACATGCTTATCGAAGCTACACTCTCTTTGCATTGAATACTGTAACATTCATTTTTACTGCACTTAAGTAGAACGTTTCGATGAAATGATGTTGGAGCGATGTATCGATTTGTTTTGTTTGAAATGCAGCGTTTGTTTACGCTTGACGCTTCGTGCTCCGCTTTGCTATTGAAAAGGCTCTCACTACAATACAGGTTTATTGTCGTTTTAACAATAAAAAACATCTGAGTTCGCGAAAGCATTTAACTATAACCTTTTCTGTTTTCTGGAGGTAGAATCTTCCATTTCTGTTTCGTATGGTGAGTGTAGAGGACCGGAGACCTTTTTTACCGAAAACGACGCATTCCATCTTAGTACTCAAGGGTAACAACGCATCTGTATTTTATTCGTAATCGAGGATAGATGTAGATGTCTATTATATAGCTACAGCAACTACTTACTATCGGATGGACTGTGTGCTCGTTTTCGTTTGTCACCCTATCCTATAAAAAAAAAACTATCGGTTGTTGCAACGTTCGTTCGTTCGTTGCATTCGTTTTAGTAAAAAATGATTTTAAAAGCTGCGACATCATACTCAGATTCTAGACCACACCATGTTGCACCTTTGATATTGTTATTTGAGTTTAAAATAGCGAGATTTTTTCTAAGTACTGGAATATGTATACCACGAAAGTAACATTTTTTTTAAAGTTTTAGTTCACTTTCCTGCAAGTATCAAAAAAAATTCCAAAGATTTATCACATTTTAAATAAACTATAACCGGTTATTACTAAATTTCGTTGTCTCACTTGGAAGAAATGCCGACGTCGCGTCGCTGGCAACGTAGCCATGACTGCCTTTGGCAACCGAATATTGCAGGTTAGTTTCGTAGGCGTAGTAGGTACCTATATTTAAGTTAAATGTACTTCTGAGATCGCACAAATTATGTAATAAGCCTTAATTGCCACGTTTGGCAGGATCGAAGTATCAGTCGTATCGCCTATTACGTTGCTCTGGATATTTTATGTCCATCGTTAACGAAATGATTATATTAGCTACCTATTGAAAGTTGAGATATTTCTATGCCTATTTAATTTGTTAGTAAAAACTTATGTTAGATTGTGACTCAAATTCACTATCTCACAGCATGTTGTTTTAAAATGTAATTTTAGCCATTTTTTACCTAATTTTCTGAGAAAAACGACTCTAAATTTGTTCAATTAAAGACAATTGCAAACGTCATCGCCTAAATGCAAGTTATCATCTAAGTGGAATAGTGACGAGTCAAAATATTAGTCACACGGTCATTTCATGCAGAACCATGAGTAAGAATACTATTTTGTACACAGTAATTGAACATAGTTACGCAAAAATGACAAAAAAATATTTTCGCATTCTGAAGTAGCGGCTTTACTTCGTCTGTACACTACGTCTTAACACCGAACAATTTTTAGTAACCTGAAGTTAGTTTTTACTTTTTATTAAAAGTTTAATTTTTGTTCTCCTTTTGTTAATAGTTTTGATTTATTTCGTGTGTGTGCCTTAGTAGCCTTCTTTGTTTGATGTTGGCTGTACATGTACATGGATCTCCTATGAACGGGTTCCCGACTTGTCGTGGCAGGGGGCTTAACAGCCGTAGTCACCCGCAGTGAACAAAGTGGAATCCACATCGCTGGCCTGAGGTAAATGGCCGGCTAGAGGTGACCACTCCAAGTGGGCTTAGCGAGCCCACTTCGGATGTATGTTGGTGGGCTCGACCTCTCGAGGCCTCGGCTGCAGTGGTAGGGGAGGGTCGTCCTTTCCTACCACTGCAGCCGAGGTGGATTCGCGGAGGAAGAGGGGTGTGGATATAGCGATGCGCCACTCACGACTCTAACGCAGCCACACCGTTGATGCGTTGGTGGTGGATGCAGGATGCAGGGCTAGAGGAGTGTCGATAGGCGGCGGAGCCATAGACCAGATCAGCCGCTGGGTTCGTGAATGCTACTGCTTCTCAGTGATTGTTTTTGCTGGCCTAATGGCCATCGGACACGGAAGCGTCCGGTGCGCAGGTAAAGTTGGAGGCCCTGCATGAAAGCGTGCAGGGCCATATATTATGGCGCGCCTTGCCAGAGAAGGAGATAGGTTAGGAGTAGTTCTTTCCCAAGAAGGAGCCGCCATGGGGCGGCCGGTGCTGATGGGGCTGCGAATGTGTGCGAAAGCGTTCTCGTGGCCTTGCTAATATGCGACAAAGGTGGGAACACTATAGGGTTTTAGTCGTTGTGAGTTCGACATAACCCTTCCTTGCCCCCAACAGGCGGGTAAATCCCATCCCATGGTAAGAGGCGATAGAGGGAATTAAATCGGGAGATAGGTAGCAGCAACTTCCTAACAAAGACTAAAAATAAAAATGAATAGAATATAACAAAAATGTAATAAGGACACCATAAAGGAATTTTAAACTATTTCTGGATCTCTCTCGCTTTGCTAAACTTATTCTAAAAACAAATGGCACTTACGTAATTAAATGAGAGCATTTAAAACATTTGGAATAAGTACTTAGCCAGATTTCATGCAAACAATTCAAATTTACAACGATGAGTTTAATACCATACATGTTTGTGCACTACAAAGCGCCGGCGCCACGGCTGGAATCCAGATGTTACAACATAGGTTTATGGTTTCTAAGAATTTAACTCATCATAACTCTAATAGTTTTGGACTGTTTTAAGAATGCATCGTTTCTCTAGTATAAGCATACAAACAAATATACCATTCGGCTGGGTCAATGACAGCATAGTTCAGTGGTTCACATTCGAATTCATTATGCAGTTAATTCTGTCGTGTAGTGAGTTACGACGTTAGAGATTCCATAATAAATTTTGTACCCTTGATAAGAGGCTACTATGGAAAAAACCAAAAAGTCTTAAGGCTTGATTATAATGAAGGTAAAACCATCTTTTTTAATAGAATAAGGATAATAAGCAATCAACACAGTCCATTTGATAGTAAGTTGATACTGTGGCCCATAAACATTTTTTTTCTCAAAAATCAAACAGCTGATTCGTTGCCACCCTTGAGGACTAAAATGGAATGCTTCATTTCCAATAAAAAGGGACTTACGTAGGTATTTTTTGAGACCGTGGTCTTTTCTCGGTCATGTTAACCCATTCATGCTACATGGTTGCATATAGCATGAATGGGTTGACCATGGATGCTGCTGCAGCATGATTCCTACTCCTAATTAGTTTATGTTCGAATTACGATAGCAATTTATTATGCAGCTTAGTAACGGTGTAAGTGAATCCCTCATTAATTTCGTTCCGTAGGTAAGTGGTAACTATGGAAAAAACCAAATAGTCTTGGGGTTTGAGTGATGGTGGTGTGACCATCTTGCTTACAGTAGGCGTAAATAACCCAGACTGGCAGAAGAAAGTAGCGGGATAGTGGCGAAAAATTAATCTACCTGTGAGTTTCTTGCCAATTCTTCTACATGGTTTCCTTGCCGTAGAGACTTGTTGAACCCCGGAATGTGTTCTATAACTAGTTATATAAAATAATATATGATTAATTAATTTTATTGAACATGAAGTCCCGCAGGGTTTCTTGCTGGTGATTTTTCACACACGTAGTAAAGCTCAAATTACTTTCAATAAGTATTCATGTAATCTATATTGAACAACGTATAATTATATTCTATTCTATTCCTTCGTCTACACATTTAGTGATGACTGTGGGGTACCCGCCGCAAAAAAGTATCCATAAAGATTTCCCCACGAAAAAAGGGGACTTATTGAAGCGATAGTGTGGCATTTGATTTTCAAAAAGTGCTTTGTGACAGCTAATGTTAATTAAAAAAATTAACTTTGACTTTAACCAATCTGACTACCAAGTGTGTTGTGATATCATCGTCATCACCATCACTATTACAACAGCCTTTCTGAAGTCCACTGCTAAGCATAGGCCTCCCCCAAGGTATACCTCAGAGCATAGTCCTAAGTCATCTACATCCGTCGACTGCCTGCATGAGTGACAAAAGACAATTAAATCAAATATTCCCTACGACGAGACTTTCACTACAGCATCACTATCCACATAGCCACAGCATCCACTTACCATCAGGTACACCTGATGATAAGTGGATGTTGTGGCCCATACCATGATAGTGATCGTGGGTGATAAAAAAGCAAATAGTACACTGTATGCTCATTGTTAATCCTTATTCTATAAAAAAAAAACATAAATTACTTTTCATATCTTGTAAACGACTGTGTACAAACCGGAAAGTCTGCAGTTTTTGATCATATCCTAGACGGCCCCGCCATTACATCAGATTTGATAGATCATATATCCTCGCGAAATGACATCAATTCCTAATAAGGATGATATGTGAGGCTATTCAAATTTAAAAAAAAAAACATCCTAATTTCAATATAGAAGGAGGCTGAGCACTACTACCTGCTTGGGATCCTGTAATTAATAAAATTAAAACCAAACCCAAGCATACCACTGCAAGACTTCAACACACAGTAAGTTCATTCTGCGTAGATTCGTCTGTAAGTAATAATTTAAAAGCTGAAGGTACTCCGGGTTAACACTGACATCGGGACGTCAATCACCTTAGTCCCCCGTGGCCATGGGTGCTGGGAAGTACCCGAAACGTCGGGTATTAAAAATCAAGTACATTAAACGCGATAAAATCCGTAAAAGTAGTTTTAATTAATACTTATACGAAATGAATACTGAAACAGAAGTAAAATTATATTAACGAACTGGCACAAGTTTTTAAATTCATAGTTACAAAATTAAACAAGAACACTTACTCCCGTCTAATTATCTTACTTGAATATAACACTATATCACATTGTTTAAAATGAGAAATTGAAATTCATATAAGAAGCGCCTGTTGTAGGTAATGACGTCATCTACCAAATCTCACTCGAGCTTACTAATTCATGCAGCCCGCATATAATATTCGCGCATGCATGACATATGCACACATTTGCTTTGAATTTAAAGTGCGAGGATTGTCTCTGTAACTTGAAAATGAATAGAGTTTCGTTGAATTTTCATACACAATGGAAGACTAAACAGTGAAACTTAATATATGTTTTGTTCAAGTAGTTACCGGAGCTCGGTTCGTGAAACGGCTTTTGAAATGAAACTTCTGGAAATAAGAAGATTAAGTAATTGAAATAAAGTTTTCAAATTTATTCTCGCCTGCTTAACATCTCACACAAAGTAATGTAACATAATACAGGTTCCAGTGTGGTATGGTGGTAAAACAATCATAAAGTTTTTACTTTACATAGGTATAATAAATAGCATAAATGAAATTTAATTAAAAGAATTAAACTTAATAAAAACTTTGAATTTTCGACGTAAGAAATTTGGTTTGTCAAACGCCAATATGTTTTTTAATGTACCAACATTTCGAAATCTTCCTCTGTCCGAAGAAGAAACGGCAGAAGAAACATCGGTATTCTCTTTTTGTAATATCTATCAGACTATTTATAGCTCAGAATATAAGCGCTCGCCCTAAAGTTTGTACGAAAACAAATCGAGTTTGATCTCCGCCACAACCCATCAAACTCCACTGTTGAAAATAGTCTTCTCCTTAAAATTTTCTCAAGCAGTCTGTCAATTATATGACAATGAAATTTCAGATTGGGGGACTTTTCCCTCCCTCCTCAATTTTCTCTTATACAAGGAGGAGGAAACATTGTGATAAGACATGTTTTAATATTCACACGAATACTAGACAGTAATAATAAATTTTAATTGCATTTTTAGACCACTTTGCTCTACAAAATCTTAAATATAATTCAAAATGGAATTAGAGTGAAAGAACTCTTTAGTATTCCAAGATATTTTAGACATCAGAAATCCTATTATTCAAATTGTGTATGAGAAAAAGTTTCATAGATATAGATATTTAACCTCACCAGCACCCATCAGAGTTAGCTACCGTGGGAAAATATTTATTTTACAAAATTCAAGGGATGTATGACACAAAACATCTCCAAGCTCCAGCACGTCAAGGAAATACTTCAAGACAACAAGCTTCGGGTTCGGTACGTCACAGTGAACGAGTGGAGTCAGCCCCAATAAAGCGTGTGTCTAATGTACTAAGAAGTCATAGTCAAAATTGGCTGCATCTTGAAGCGACCTTTTATTTAAAACTATTATAAGCTGCAAAATAAGGTTAGTCAATTTTTACCATCCGTCAAGTGAAATATCCCTGTACAAGATGCAGAAGTGAACATCATACGAATCGCGGGGAATTAAAGACAAGTAAAATTGAAAGTGATAAAATCCGTAAAATTAGGGACTGTGGAAACTTGCTCACTCCAAATTGGTTCAAAGTAAGCAAACGCCCGTTACTTTAGTAAACACAACCGTTTCAAACATCGAACTTTATTTACGTAGTAGTAATACCTCAATGGTTTCAAATGTGTATTTAAGAACGTTTTGAAGTGTGTAAACATGATATGTTGCAGAAAAAATGGGGTGGAATTATTCATTGTATTTAAATTTATTATACAATTTAATAAGTCGTTATTTCAAGGGATAAGCAATATTTTTTATACTATATTTCATTAAGCATCTATCATCATCATCCTTACAGCCCTTCACAAGTCCACTGTTGAATATAGGCTTTCCCAAAAGAATGCCACAAAGCACGGTCTTAAACCACCTGCATTCATCGACTTCCTGCATATCATCCCAAGTCGTCACTCCATCTAGTGGAGGTACTTTTCCACTTCAGCTCACTTATCCGTCGGGTTATGTCGGTTACTCTGGTTTTTAGTCACGTAGAGAAATCCCGACAAGCACCGGTTGTACAATATTGTTTTGAAGTATGCCTGGCGAAAATATGTGTCGTAATCTCCCGAACGCAGCCCAGCCGAGTTAAATCCATCGATTACTTCTCGGTCGAAGTTGGACTTACCTAGTCGAACAATTTGTCTCAGGTAAACATACTCATCAATTACTTCGAGTTTAGTGCTCCCAACCATCACCGGTACAGGTGTGACATGGACATCACACATGACTTTTGTTTTGTCTATGTTTGTTATGTGTATGTTAAGAACTATCCGTGGGGAGACACTATTGAGGTCATTGCTTAGGTCTTCTAGCGATTCTGCCATAAGGACTATATCGTCGGTAAATCAAAATTAATGACGTACTTGTCATTGATGTTAATAGCGTATCCTTTCTAGTCCAGTAGCTTGAAAATATCTTTCAGTGTATCGGGGAAGAGTTTCAGGGATATAACGTCACTATGTCTTACGCCTCTCTGCACTTGGATAGGTTTTTTACTCTGGTTCTGTACTTGGATAGCCATCGTAGCTTTACTGTAAAAGCACTTCGATATACCGACAGTCAACTTGGCACTACTAAAGGGACTGTATCACCGCCCAAATTTTGACAAAATCAAAGGCTTTCAGGCAGATAATACTCTTCGTCTTCTGTACAATTTGCCGAAAGGTATGTATATAGTCTATGCTATTCTTTTCGGAAATCTGATTATTCGAGAGGCTGAAAGTCATCGAGTCTGCATGCAAGACGATTCGTAGTGACTCCCGAAAATAGCACGTAGACGTGGCTCTAGAGCTCTAGTAGTTCCTTAAGAGAGTGTTGTCGCGTTTATTGAAAAGCAAGACCACCGTACTTATGCTTCACGCATCCGGAGTAGTGCTACCATGGAGGCCGAAATCTTCTGAAGAACTTCAAGTACTGGTTTCCCACCAGCTTTCAGTGCGGCCTCGCTGTTTTAATGTGATGTAGAGCCATTCTAATCTTACGCAAACTGACGTACGGGATAACAACGGAATCATGTCGAATAATGTAATTTAAGATCATACATCTAATACAGTAAACATAATATATATCCGTGAATACCTGATAGTTTCTTAAATTCTACAAACTACAGCTAAAAACAACAAAACAAAAAAAAATTAAAATATCAGAACGGCTCATATTTACTAGTCGACGCACGAGTTTAAACGTTCAAAATATGCCAAGCGTTACGCTATTTACCACCTAGCCAGCGCACAGAGGAGAAAAAGTGCGAGACTTCTGGCATAATCGTCAATCCACCTGTGAAGCGTGAATTTTACTGACAATTTCCCCGACAATGGGAAAGGGCTGTGTCCTACAGTAGAATGTTACGAGCCAGTTTACCATGGACTGCAATTTGAAGCAACCGAGAAGCTACTACGAAGATCTGCAACTGATTGTCGACAGATAGCAGAGCATTATTAAATTCTTCGGACATGTCATAAGATAACCTGATAGACTGATAGCTTGGAATACCAAATATTCCATATCGATTTCTGAGGAGAACAGAAGAGCTAGAGTTAGATAATAGGTCAAACAGTGATCAAATCATTCAAATCACCATTAAGCGACCTCCTTGTATAAGAGAACAAAAGAGCTAAATACAAGCCACTAATCAAATGGAATAATCAATTAATTTCAATCACCAACATCCCACTCTCTTAAATCGTCATCACAGTATGTTTATCTGCCTCTATATGCAGTTGTAAAATACAACAAGCTCGAAAACCGACCCTTTTTACGATGTAAATCTCGTATCTTAAATTTTTCGTCATACCTTTTCATTTGAAAGGTCCTGATTTAAGGCGAGTATATCTTATGTTAAAAGGCTTCAAGCTTTCTAGAGCTCCCTTCTTAGCTACATGCATATTTGTCTAGCACGAAGTAGTGTACGACATTCGGTAGACAAGAAGTAACTATATTTGAAACATTTTTGATTATTATCAGGAAATAAAGAAAGTATAAATATATATCCGATAGAGAATCTAAGTCGATTATATGCTTTTCATATTATTCTCGAAAAACAGTTTGTGGTTATCGCTTTAAATAATGAGCTCGAAAGTTATAAAGTTTTTTTCTCGGCAATTAAATTAAAATATTTTTGTCCATTTTATATTGTAAGATAAGTATTTTAAAACACAATCAATAACAAATTAACTCAGTATTTCATGTATGCGCTTAATTAACCGAGCATACACTATTACAATGTTTGCGCGCGCCAAAATCGTGTCTAAAATAAGATGTTTTTCCAACCTGGCCTTAAGGTTGCAGACATGTCAAACAGCGCGTTTAACTTGTGTTTCCCGCAATTTAGAGAAAACACGCGACGAAATAACGTTTCTCTTATTTGCCGGAGGTTCAAAAAACCCAAGCTAATATCGGGGAGCGGTCGTTATTGTAGGGTGGTCGCGGTACGCCGCATACATAAAACATGGCTGCCTCTTTGCCGCATCGCGGTGACTATGATCTAATAACGCGTTGCGTAGTTTGTAGTGTGTTGCCACTATTTAGGATGGTACGATAACTTTCTTTTTGTCTGTGGTTTCTAAATATAGTTAGGTTAAAAAGTTAGTTTAAAGTTTGATGGGTCCGTGGCGTTGTGGCTTTTGCAATTAACTTTTTTTAATAGAATAAGGGTGACAAACGAGCACACAGTCCACCTGATGGTAAGTAGATGCTGTAGCCCAAAGACATCTCAATTAAGAATCAAAATGAAAGTGCGTTGCCCTTGCGTTGACGATTAAGATGGAACGCCTCGCTTTCATTAAAAAGTCGGTCGTTCGGTCACTCATCACACGAACAACAGCAGTAAGCTGCTATTGTACACTGATATTCTGTGAGAGCGTGATCCTACCCCGTTACATAATTGTGGTGGTGTCAAAGCCGCAAAACACACATGCGGCGCAAGAAGAGTATTTGTATAACCTAAAAATAATTATTGTTCCGAGTATGGTTGTTTTCTCTTGTATAATTTTATATGTTAATTGGTTTTATGATACAGAAGAAAATCCTATTGTGGAGCTAACTTTTTTATAGAAAAAAAAAGATCACGAAAATAATAGTAGTTTTATTAAATATGATATACGTCGTGTAAACATTGGAAAAAACACAAATTAGTGATACCAGTTACTTGATTCCACAGTCCCAGAAAAATATAAAAGGTCTCACTATTACCAAGTTTTAATTTTATTTTTAGATAACGACTTTATTAAAAAGGTTATTGTAATATAAATGACTACATGGTGAATAATGATCTCCTGGAAATGAAGTGTCTACTTCCAAGCTGTTTCTTAAATATTATTATTTGTAATTATACAACCAATGTTTGAATTGTATAAATTAAAAAAATCCCGCTGGATTTCTTTCTGGATTTTGCTAAAATGGATTTGTTTTTCAAACCAGTGTACAGTAATTTGTAATATATATTGACTATTTTACAACTAACTTAAAAATGTAATGCAAGTGGATCCTCATTAATATCACAATGACAATGGAAACGCGTAAACTAGCCCAATCCGCAGAGCTCTTCTCTTTTGATATAACGGTGTATTGAGCCTCGTCCTTTTACGTGGAGCATGCCTTGTAATGCCTTTAACTTTATACAGGGTGGCCCAAAAGTCGTGGATCAAACGCAACTAGGGGTTAGATGGGGTCATCAGCTGCAAAAAGTTGTTCTACGGGAGGTCCTTAAAGTCAAACCCTGCAGAGTTATAATTTATTTTGTGTTTTTATGAGAAAATTGACTTTTTTTAACTAATTCTTATTAGAAATAAACATCCTCTATCTTTTTTATAATTTTCACTAGATTGGTACTGATGAGTCCTTGCGTTAGAAATGCTATTTATGGTTGTTTATTGGGTGTGTTGAAGATAATGTTAAGTTTTACGATTATTATTTTTCTCAAATCATAACTTTTTATTTACTTCGGACCCAACTGTGAAAAAAAATACTCTACCGAAAAGTGACCCTGTATTACAAGTTTTGGCGCATTTAATAGGGATTCTGAAAAGGTATTACACATGGTTATGCGTGGCTTTGATATCTTTTTAGGACGATTATTCATGGCAAGGCCAAAGTTAACCCAACCATAAAACTCGGTTAGGCTTATTTAAAATTAAACTAGAATTAATACAATTAATGACAAAGACTCTCTGCCTCTCTTTTACACTAACTATTTAATCCTTTGTCAGTAAAAGGCCGGTTGGCCCGTCAGTTCAGGTAGCGATATCTTTTCTAGGAAACAAAAGGCTGGGCCGGCAGGGGCGGGGGCTGGGGGATGCGCGTGAGCATGTTTCTTTAGAATGTTTAGTGTTCTTTAGTAACTCGCTTCCTGCCTGTGGGTACTGTTAGGAGGGCCGCTCTGAAGGTGTTTTTTAAAAAAAAACTTTTACACCCAATCCCAGAAGTTCTTTTGGTTTATTTCCCCAATATTAAATTAATACAAAAAATGTACAAAAAAACCGCGAACGGCGTGTGCGATATGCACTTAATATGGGTTGGAACTGCACTGCCTCGATTACCTCAAACTCTAGGCTTTTATAGTAAATATAATAATCGAGTCAGCGCTTTTATCTAACTAGGGTTGGACATAACATCTCCCCCCTTTTGACGGAGCTTATCCTTCTTTTTAATAAGGGATGAGCAGAGTCTTTCAAACGATACAGTGAGAGAAAAAAAAATGATTTGAATACAAAAATAATTAAAAAAAATAGTAAAATAGAATTGTTTCAATTATTTGTTATTATTATAAAATCAAATTGAATTGATACAAAAGCATAGTAAAATTAAACTATTCTTAAACAATATCTTCACAAAATTATAAGAAATTATTTATTAACATTATGAACTAGTAATATAGTATTTTTTATAAGATTCAGTGAATAATGAAATAGTAGAAGATTCAGTGTATTAATGCTAAGATTTAATTTTTATTTCAAATACAAACATTTAGTAATATTAATATTTAAGATACCGTGTATAAAACAAAATATAAACTTATATTCTAATGTAACATGAAGCCTTATGAAATAAGTATAGTAAAGTAATATAGTTTTTAGTTATTACATAAGTTTCGATTTGATAAGTGAAATTTACCAAATGTTCTTTTCATTTGGTTTTTCACTAGCATATTGGGTAAGGATATAGAATCTTTTCTATCATCGTCTGATGATGAAATTTCAGTTAACTCAATAGAATTACTAACCTTTCGTGTTTAACAATCCGTCGTGTATTGCACTGATTAAATATTTGTATGCAACGGCAAGAATCATTATTTCTCTTAATAGAGCAACAAAATATTCTATAGGAAATATATAAAATTATGCAAATAATCAAAAAGTTTGTAAATGATGAATAGTATTTACCATATTTTATTATGTGAGATTGTTCTTGAACTCTATTGATCTCATTTTCTAAGTTATTTAAGGAATGGTAAGAATATTTCAGAGTTTCCATATCTAGGCTAGTTAAAGATACAGTATATAAGTATGGAATTGATTTATTTAAAATTTCTTTATTACAACAATCGTCTTCTGTAATATTAAAGTTTAAATTCATTTTATTTTCGATTTTAATAGATTTAGTTGTAGATGGCATTAATTGAATTGTCTTAGAGAAACCAATACAGCTTTCGTTTAAACTTAGGATACCTGTTCCTAAAATAGTGAAATCTTGTATTATATTATTACATTTTATAGTTAATTTACATTTCTCAGACTGTACATAGATAAACTTAGTATTATTTATTTTATACTATACATCAATTTGTCCATATAAAAGTTTGGAGTTACATTGAGGTGGTAAAGATAACGTTACTTCGGTTAACAATTTTGTTTCACAACATGGATTCTTTATTGTAGAAAATATAGAAATTAAAGGACATATAGAATAATCATTATTAATAATATTACAATCGTTTAAATTATCTAGCAAACTATAACTAAGTTTATCTTCTGTTATTCCAAGATAAGGCTTGGTAGGTTGGATTAGAGCAAAAGAGTTAGGATTATTAGGATTATGAGGGGTTGGTAAAGGTATGCATTTGTATAAGGTGAACTTTAAAGAAGAAATCAGTGGTATGCGTAATATGAAAATTATTCTTCTATTATAATAAAAAGATGTGAGTTTTGAAATATCTATCAAAGTGTGTATGTTTTCAATCGTCAATGGTACTGGAAACTCTAATCGCTTATTTATATAATTACTCTGTTTTAAAAGCTGGCGAAATAAGTTCGTAGGAGCTATTACACTAGGATGTAGAATGTTTGCTTTAGAAAATAAGATAGAGTTTAGTACATTATCCAAGAAATTAGAAATAGTGGCTAAAGAGCTTTCTATTATATTAAGTAAAGCATATATTTTAGAAATATGTGATAATTGATTATTATTTCTGACAATTTGGGATAATACAATATTTAAAGAATTTATTTGAGAATTTAATTTATTTTCATTCATATTTAATTTATATATCGTTGAGTTAAATACATTAATAGAAGATTTAATTATGTGAATATTATCCTTCATTAATTTTAAAAGTTCGGATTCGCTATTTTGACAAGCGCTAATGGCTGCATCGTATTTTCGCGCATCATCAGCATCTAAAGTTCCAAAAAAGAATTTCAAAATTTCTCCACCGAATTCTAAAGCTCGTTTATGCCTTGCTTGTTCCTCGGTAGGGATTATATGCGAAAGAGATTCGAATTTAGCAAAATTAGAATTTAATAATACTTCAATAGGACTTATGATATCTTTACATTCAACGAAACCATGGAGTTGGAAGTTTTCGCAGAGCGTTGCAGTTTTAATTATAAGCGAATGTATATTCTCTAGATGTGGCTTAACTGATACTACGTCTATATGAGTTACAACATTCCAAAAATCATTATAAAAATTAATTGTAGTTATTTGATCGAAATAAATACCTGGACTATTATAAATAGGTAGAATTTGAGTTTCAGTGTTGAATTGGTGGCTTATGGCCCTGAAATAGAGTGAAATTAAGGATGAGCTGGTTTAATTTCATTAACATGGTATTTCATGTGCTTACGACCTATGAGAAGGGTTACGTTATGTTTGCCATTTAATTTAATAATTGTATAAGGACCTTTCCAGATAGGAGATAAGGCTTTGCGAAGTCTGTGGTGGCATTTTAAGTAAACCATATCGCCTGTTTTGTAGGATATGTCTGTACTATTTTTGTCATAATAATTTTTTGATGTTTCTTTATTTTTTATTATGTGTTCTAATGCTTTTTGTCGACTAAAGTTCATGCGGTATTGTAATGCGCGGATATATTCATGATAAGTAGTGTCATTGCTCGTATTATATAAAGAATTTGGTATTGTGGGTTTATGCCCATATAGCAATTCATAGGGTGTATATGTAGTAGTGGTATGAGGGGTAGTGTTGTAAGAGAATACTGCGGTTGCTAAGTAACAATGCCAATCATTCTGATTTTCATTAACGAAAGATTTCAGGTATTCCTTGAGTGTAGCATGACTACGTTCTAGGGCACCGTTTGTTTGGGGATGATAGGGGGTAGCATATAAGGGTTTTATTCTAAATATTTGAGTTACCTGTTTAAATAATTCCGATGTGAAACATGTGCCGAGATCCGTTAATATTGTTTTAGGGATTCCAAATAATGAGATAAAATGAACTAGTGTACGAGCTACTTCATCACTGCTGGAAGTTATCATTGGGTATACACATAAAAACTTGGTTAGGTCATCTTGTAGAGTTAATATAAATTTAAAGTTTTGCAAGCCGGCTTCGGGTAGCGGACCGACTATATCTAAAGCTAATCTTTCGAATGGTTTTGTACTTGTGGAGGTTATCACCATTGGAGCCTTATTACATGATCTCAGTGGTTTATTTACTTGACACAATTTACAATTTTTTACGTAATTTTCTATATCAGAACGCATGTTTTTCCAAAAATATAGATCCTTTAAACGATTTAACATTCTTTTAATTCCGGGGTGACCAGCAATTGTTGAGTCGTGATTTTCTTTGAGAATTTGTGGAATTTCGGCAGGAGTAGGGTAAATAATTTGATTTCGGTATATATGAATTTTAATGTTAGTATTATGAAATATGTAAGCAATTATGTTGTATATTTTCATATAGGATAGTTTAGAGAACGGGTCAGCAAAATCGGAAATGGCTAAGTCAGTGATTTGACTATTTTCTGTTAATATATTATCGCGTAGTTGCATTAGTAAATTGTATATATTTCGGTATGTTAACTCTTCGAAATGGTGAATTCTCGTATATAAGAAATAGTATATTTTATCATTTTGCTTAACGCAAGAGATAGTGTACGGTTCTCGTTCTGAGTTTATTATACCTTCAGGATTTTGTAGCTGAGATAGAATATTTTTACAATATGGAGTAGATTCATCAAAGTCGAGAGATACGGGGCAAACAATATTATTTAATTTAGAGAGGTGTAACGCTTCTTGATGTTCTTCGATTACAGTATTTGTAGAAATGGATCTAGTAAATTGTTCTTTAAAATAAGATTCGTATTTGAGTTTGTTAAGGACTACATTTGAATTTAAGGCGTGAATGGGTATGCGTGAAAGAGCATCGGCGTTTGAATTTTGTTTTCCTTGCTTATAAAAAATTTCATAGTCATATTCCTCTAACTTGAGGCGCCAACGAATTAATCTACTTCCTGGATCCTTGACATTAAAAAGCCAGACTAAAGGTCTGTGATCAGTGACTATTTTAAACTTATTACCATAAATATAGGGTCGGAATGTTTTTACGGCGAAGAGTATAGCTAAACATTCTTTTTCTGTTGTTGAGTAATTGCCTTCCTGTTTATTTAATGTTCTTGAGGCATATGCGATCGGTTTGTCTTTTCCGATAGGGCCTTGCGATAATACTGCGCCGACAGCATAATTACTGGCGTCTGTGGTGACAATGAATGGTTGAGAAAAATCGGGGTATTGAAGTAACGGGGTTGAAGTTAGTTTTTCCTTTAACAAATTAAAAGCTTGGGTTTGTTCTTGTGCCCAATTAAAATTAACATTTTTTTTTAACAATGACGTAAGGGGTTTTGTAATTTTTGAGAAGTTATCTATGAATCGGCGGTAGTAACCTACTAGACCTAGAAATGATTTAATTTCCTTGGGATTTTTGGGAATAGGGTAGTCGGATACTGCCTTCACCTTGTCAGGGTTAGGTGTGACACCTTTGTCGGTTATTACATGACCTAAATAAGTGACTTCGTGTCGAAGGAATTCGCATTTGTCTGGTTGTAGCTTTAAATTGAAGTCTCGAAACCTATCAAAAACAAGACGTAATTTTTCCATATGACTTTGAAGATCGTGGCTGTAAATGATGCAGTCATCTAGGTAGACGAAACAGTGGAGACCTTGGAGACCAGAAAGGACGGTATTCATGAGACGTTGGAACGAATTTGCAGCACTTTTTAATCCAAAAGGCATGCGAGTGAATTCAAAATGACCGGAAATGCCATTTATATTGGTTACAGTAAAACCAGTCTTTTCAGCATCCTTAGGATTGAGAGGAATTTGATGGAAGCCGGAAACTAAATCGAGTGTCGAAAAATATTTGGAATGCCCTAATTGATCTAATATATCGCTAATTAAAGGAATGGGGTAAACTTCGTTTATGGTCGCATCATTAAGTCGCCTGTAATCTATAACAATGCGCCATTTCTTTTTGCCCGATGCGTCCATTTTCTTAGGCACGACCCATACTGGGGCGCTCCACGGAGATATTGACGGCTTAATTATATTTTGTTTTAACATCTTTTTTAATTGTGCATCTACTTGGTCTTTATGACATTCGGGAAAACGATATGACTTAACATGAATAGGAGGGGTGTTTCCTGTGTTGATTGAGTGTTGGATCGCGTTTGTACATGTGAGGTCATCTCCTTCAAGATAAAATATGTCTGAGTATTGTGAGCAACAATCTAATAAGAGTTTTTTCTCCTCTGAGTTTAAATGAGAATGACAAATTTGTTCGCAGACGCGTTGGACACGATTAGAATAAGTTGCAGAAATAGTATTTATATTATTACAAGATTTAAAAGATTTGGAATACTCTTTAAAGTCAATTGGTATTAAGTTAACTTTGAAATTTTTTATTTTAATTTGCGATTCAGTTGTGTTTAAAACCGAAACATTAACTCTTTTATTCGCTTTTAAAGTTACTCGGCAGTTCGCTAAATAAACACCATTACAAACGGTTTGATCTAGTATGAGTGCATCCTTAAGGTGACGCAACTCGGACGGGTCATTTGACACGGAGCATTCGATAACAGTTTCGCTACGCGCTGGTATAATGTATGTAGGTTCCGAAAAGTGGATAGGCACAGATATAGAATTTTTGAAACAAAGTGAATAAGTATGATAATCAATGTTTACTTTAAAATAACTGAGAAAGTCACTTCCTAATATTCCGTCATAATCAATATTAATATCGTCGGATGTGACATGAAATTTATATTTTATGGAAAAATTATCAAAAATAAAATCTAACAGTAATGTTCCTAATGTTTCATTGCAAGTTTGAGTGCTGTTTATACCCTTGAGCTTCACGATTTCATCAGAAAGCTTAAAGTTTCCATTTAAACTCGATTTTTTTATAATAGAGACACTTGCGCCTGTGTCGAGTAACAATCGTAGGGGTTGAACCGAAAAATTCGACCTAAAATAAACATGAGGTAGTGATGTTTTCTTGTTCGATGTGTTCATGCTATATGTTGGTATTTCACCTTTATTATTAATTGAATTATCAGTGGGATTAGCATGACTCGAAATTCCTTTTTGAGATGTATATTTTGGATAAGAGATAGTATCATTATGAGAGACAGAATTAGTATAAGAATTAGTGCAAGAATTAGCATTAAAATTATTTCCAAGACTCTGATGTTGATTCAGAGGTGTCCTGGGATAATTTTCCCGAGGTAATAAATAATTGGTACTATGACTTTGACTTTGTGTCAAAGATGGACTCGGATGCTGTTCCCGAGGTGTAGAATTAGAATAAGAAATAGTATTTTTTAAATTACATGATTTAGTAGGACTCGGCGGCATTTGACGTCGCTGAGATGTATTGTAAGAATATTTTGTACGATAATTATAACTAAATTCGTTATCATTATATATAGGCTTAGTATAAGATTTAGTATAAGAATTAGTAGAATAGTAATAATTATTTGTGCCTCTAAATGCTTTCGATTTCGGTAGGCACTTTTCCGAAATCAGATTTAGTTTTAATCTTCGTTACTAATATCGGCATTAGAGGTAGAAGGTTGTGCGTCACATAAATGCATATTATTTCTATTAGGTACATGCGCATTGGGACTTGGTAACGTATTCGTCGTGCGAGTGTCTGGTTGCATATTATGACGAAGGCTATTGTTATATTGTCGCTTTCGACATTCGTTTATCATATGTCCCGGACTTTTACAATAACTGCATATTTTAATAGGATTTTTGCTTGAAATATTATGAAAATTAGAATGAGGGTTATTATTTTGTGGATTAACGTAATAAGCTCGATGAGATTGTTTTTTCTTATGATTATAGCAGTTAGAAGAATCATGACCAAATTTTTGACATATAGGACACTGTTTATAAGATTTGGAAGATATTTTGCTCAGAATAAATAGTTTTTCTTCTTCTATGGCATGCGTAATTGCCTCGCTTAAATTTATCGGGTTTCGACATCTAACAATATATCCGTAATTAGAATTTAGACCTAATATAAATGTGTTGAGGGCTAAATCCTCCATAGCGGCAATTCTTCCTATTAGCTCGGACTTATTCTCGCAACTGTAATGTATGTCGGATTGTAATCGCGTTAAACAAGATTCGATTCTAAGTGAATATTGCATTACTGTTTCCGAATTTCCTTGCCTACAATTTTGGAGTTCAATTAAAAGGTGTGTGGAGTGCTTCTTCTCGCCAAAGGTAGTTTTTAGAAATGGTTTTAATTCATCCCAATTATTAAACGTTTTTAGAGAGCACGCGATTTGAGCTTTTCCTTCTAACTGGGATATGATATAACGATATAAAACTACTTGCTGTTCCGAGTTCGCGAGTGCTATGGCGTTATCACAATTTGTGAGAAAAGCCGGAAGTGATTCTCTATCACCATTGTAAGGTTTGATGAATTTTACAAGGACGGATAAGGGAATTTTGTCGGACATTTCTATTTCTTCTGGTTTGTCCTTTAAAGTTTTAACCTTATGCATATGGAATTAGAAAGATTTAGTAGTTAGTAAATACAAAATTGGTAAAATGAGAATATTATTTTACACGACAAATGACAAAAGAATGTAAGGAAATAGAAGAGAAATAGTATAAATTTATAGCTGAATTAAAGTTACCTAACTTACAATATCACGATCACTACGGTGTACATTGGTTGCTATGCCGGTGTCGTGTTGCGATGACGTGCAGCGGAGTCGCGTTGCCGTGAGACCCAGGGAGTCGTTTGACGGCGGCGTCCACGTGGTTGTGCGATGGGAGTGCAGCAGCTCAGGGCAGGCTTACACGCTGGTGGTGTAGACTAACAGCCTTGATGAACTTCGGGTTGACGATGGTGTCCCAAGCTCGTGGGGTTGAGACCTCGTTGGTGCTTTGATGATGCAGGCTCACACTCGTGGGGTGGAGACTTACTGTCGATCTTTCACTTCAGAGTTTCCCAGGATTCGGATGCCACGCTACTGATGTACCGGTAGACCTTGCGACATCCCACTTCTGACACCAAATTTGTTAGGAGAGCCGCTCTGAAGGTGTTTTTAAAAAAAAACTTTTACACCCAATCCCAGAAGTTCTTTTGGTTTATTTCCCCAATATTAAATTAATACAAAAAATGTACAAAAAAACCGCGAACGGCGTGTGCGATATGCACTTAATATGGGTTGGAACTGCACTGCCTCGATTACCTCAAACTCTAGGCTTTTATAGTAAATATAATAATCGAGTCAGCGCTTTTATCTAACTAGGGTTGGACATAACAGTACGCACGTGTTCTTTTTCTCGGTTTTACGACGACTTGTGACCAGTTTCTTTCCTTTGACCTACGCTTTGTTTTTCGGACTTGTGATAGATTGCCTACCTGTGATCAGTGCTGTGTGAATCGGACGGATTGGCTACAAAAGTGGACACATGGCTGCTGCGAGGAGAGAATACACCCAACGGGAGTATGCAGAAATGCATTACCTGTATGGCTTTTGCGACGGTAATGCCCGGGCTGCTGCCAGGGAATATCGTCAACGCTACCCTAACCGTGATCGTTTTCCGGATTACAGGGTCTTTATGCGCGTACATAATTCGTACATGGAGGGAGTCTTACCCGGTCAGCATGCTATGAGAGCAGGCAGACCAGTGATGCAATTTGAAAATGAAGATGAAGTGCTGAGAGAATTAAGATTGGATCCTAGTATAAGTCAACGCCAAATATCCAGTAATATCGGGATTCCAAGATCGACGGTGCAACGTGTCATTAATAGAAAAAAATATCACGCCTACCACGTGCAAAGGGTGCAAGCTTTGCTGCCCGGTG
Source organism: Parnassius smintheus behrii (assembly GCA_036936625.1). NCBI lineage: Eukaryota > Metazoa > Arthropoda > Insecta > Lepidoptera > Papilionidae > Parnassius > Parnassius smintheus. The sequence goes on from JAUPFT010000012.1 coordinate 5,684,226, forward strand.
ACTATGAACCTAGAGTGCGGTTTATAGAGAGATGCTAAGATATCACAGAGAAGATCCGCAGTTCTTTAACAAGGTTTTATGGACGGATGAGTCAACTTTTAGAAGAATGGGAGTATTCAATATCCACAATCTACATTTTTACTCCAGAGTAAACCCCCATATCATAAGAAATGATCGATTCCAGAATCTGTTTGGTATTAACATGTGGGCTGGTATAATTGGCCAGCAGTTGGTGCTGCATGAAATGCCAGCAAGGCTGAATGGTGCTCAGTATTTAAATTTTTTGCAAAATAATTTAAACCATATTCTTAACGAAGCTGAAGTTCCAGAAGAAAGAATAGCAGAAATGTGGCTGCAACATGATGGCGCCCCGCCTCACTACAATCGAGCAGTCAGAGATCATTTGAACGAGCGCTTCCCCAACCGGTGGATTGGTCGAGGCGGACATGTTGCGTGGCCGCCCCGGTCGCCCGATTTAAATCCATTAGATTTTTTTCTTTGGGGCTATTTTAAAGAAATAGTTTACCAAGGAGAGAACAATAGCGAACAAGAACTACGACAAAAGCTCGAGTTTGCTAGAGTACAAGTAACTAACAACAGAAGTGCATTCCGTAGGTTACGTAGGAATTTTATTAGACGGTGCAGATTATGTATTATGGTCAGAGGCAGGAATTTTGAGCATTTATTGTAAAATTTTTTGCTTAATAAAACAATTATTTCACAATCGTTGCTTTGTTTTTTCGTCCTAGAAAGATATTAGAGCCACTCATGGCCATGTGTAATACCTTTTCAGAATCCCTATTAAATGCGCCAAAACTTGTAATACAGGGTCACTTTTCGGTAGAGTATTTTTTTTTCACAGTGGGGTCCGAAGTAAATAAAAAGTTATGATTTGAGAAAAATAATAATCGTAAAACTTAACATTATCTTCAACACACCCAATAAACAACCATAAATAGCATGTCTAACGCAAGGACTCATCAGTACCAATCTAGTGAAAATTATAAAAAAGATAGAGGATGTTTATTTTTTGGCATTCTAATAAGAATTAGTTAAAAAAAGTCAATTTTCTCATAAAAACACAAAATAAATTATAACTCTGCAGGGGTTGACTTTAAGGACCTCCCGTAGAACAACTTTTTGCAGCTGATGACCCCATCTAACCCCTAGTTGCGTTTGATCCACGACTTTTGGGCCACCCTGTATAGTTGATCGGTCTTACTTGTTCCTTTTGACTAATGTATAAAGAAAGAACGAAAGATTCTATTTTTGGATAGGCCATTTACGCACATAATAATATACTCATAATATATAACTAAAATACGAAATTATAAAAAATTTGGATTTGTGCGACGGAGGCATGCCAAAAAGTTTATTACATTGCTATGTAGTCTTCGATATATATAAATTTTCATCATCATCATCATAACTGCATAACTAATAGGAGGTTTGTAGAAGGCTGGTAATCAAGAATTTTACTAGATATGTGATATACTTCTTAACATATTTCTAGACATTATTAACTGAACTAAAACTACACATTATTGCATAATTGCATATGTTTATTGATTGCTCTTGTATTTCATGTCTGATTCACTGATTGATTTTGTTATTATTATTATTATTATTATTAGCTTCTTTTTAAATTATTTTAAAATCATAGGTCATTTAAAATACAGCTTTGATTATTTTTTGTTATTAATTGCATTTGTATAGGTGATAGTGCATAATAATATATAGTTTTAAGAGCGTTTACTCACCGACATGCTGATTGAAGCTTGGGGAGAGAATTGTAATAATAATGCAGGTACATTATTCGTCTAGTAGTCTTTGCATAAATAAAAAAAATTAAGAAAACTTAATATACTCAATTCTTTATATGGGAGAGCCGTGACAATATGATAAATCTTTGTTCCATCTCTTCATTAAAAATGTAGAAATAATTAACTATTTAATTCATAATGTAACAACTATAGTTATTTCAAAATAGTAGCTACTTGTTCCAGATTCCGATTCCCTTTTGAAAATAATTGTTTAAATAAACGAGTATATAAATTCGTAGAACACCTTCTTGTTCAACGAAAAAGAAAACTCCGTCGCCATCTATTTCTGCAACATGGACACAGTTGACATCTAAATATATACATTTCCCCCATCAAAACTGTCCTAAATGCAGGACTACACTACGTGACATCAGATATTTAGGGATCGCTATTCGTTGGCTGAAAGCCAGAGATCATCGTGATGAAATTAGAAGTTATACTAAACGCCATTTAAAAAAAGTAACTAAAAATCCATCAAATGAAGTAAGAATAACTTCAATATTAATACAAAAACTCTTTGACGCATAAAGAACCCTGTTTGAGTAACAATTTATTTAATATTTCATATTATTTATGAATGTAATATGATGTATGTCTGTGATTGGTAAGCTATAGTGACAATGAGCTCGAAGAACTGGCAACCGATGATGAAAAAAGGTTCTCAAGTGGCAGCCTCGCACGGGTAGATGAATTGTATTCTACTAGATAGAGTGACAACCTAGTAAGACATGCAGGAGATCGGTGGATGCAGATGGCTAAAGACTGTGCTTTGTGGTATTCCTTGAAGAAGCCTATGTTCAGCAGTGCACTTGTGAAGGGCTATCATGACGATGGCCCGGCTAAAATCGGAAGTGTGGTTGCTTCTATGATTAGCCAGCTCAAATTAGGTGCAACCGATTATGGTTGGTTAAACTTGGGTCTTTTTCGCATATTATATAAATCAATCATAGTTTCCTAATTATTCTAAAGTATACGAGTGACAAACGAACGCATAGTCCACCTCATTGTAAGTGGATTCTGTGGCTCATGAACATTTATCCTCGATTCAGAATCAAAATGGAGATGCGTTGTCACCCCAGAGGACGTCTATGAATGCAGCGGGGACATAACACCACCCTGTCTTACACCTCTCTGCAGATGAATAGGTTTCGTACTCGGTTAGCCATGGTAGCCCTATTATATAAATACTTCATTGCTTCGATATACCGAGAGTCAAATTGGCAGCACTAAAGGGAATCTAGCACTGCCTAAATAAAAACATACGATTGTATAGTTTTGACTCGATTATAATTATTTGCGAAAACACCTCTAAAAATCACTATAGTTGAAATTACAACGAAATTACTCGGAAATCGCTCAAATATATTCATACCATCAATATTCATAATGTACTTGCTCGTTATTTTGATTACTTAAATCAATAATTTTTAAAAAATATTTTAAGGTTCTGACAATTTCTAAGCTATCTTAATAGTTGCGGGCGCTGCGCAATTTTAAACCTTATGACTGTGTTTTTTAAGTTTTTACAGAAATTATGTATTCACTCGGATCAGTACGGCAATAGCACCGCGCCACTTTTTAGATGTTTCGTCTTAATATATCAGGTCGTAGAGCTGGGTTGGGTACAACCTCTTATCCAATTTAGCATTTAGCAACAGTGTACCTGTCGAAAGGGTAAGAGAGCCAGAATAGCCACAGGTTATGAGGTATTTTAGTTCACAGAGGTGGAAATGTTTCTGTAGTCTTTTTGGTCTGAGTTGGCTACAGTAACTCTTAAACTGCATTTCATCTTCAAGTAAACTGTAACCCTGATTATAATAAATTTCAAAATAAAATAAAAAATGAACCTTTAAAGGCTTACTTTAATGGTGTTATTTTTTATTTTATTTTTTTAAATTAATTATTAATTAATTATGGTTTCTTAGTCCCATATTTCACGAAAAAGAGTACACTGAATAAAAATAATAATTCAAGTGTAATGTCCCTCTGCAAGACGCAGGAGTGTACAAGCTTGATTGTGAATGTGGTCTCTCTTACATAGGACAAATTAAAGATCAATTAAAACCCGCGTTAAATAACATATAGCTGATGTGAAGAATCGACGCTCCGGGAAGTCTATGAACACGTGCAACATCGCCCCCGCCGTCCTAATACTAAACTTTTTTTTATAGAATAAGGGTGTCAAACGAGCACACAGTCCACCTGATGCTAGTCCCGCCGGAATTCTTGCTGGTTCTTACCAGGACAGACGTTTTTTTCCCGAAATAGTAGTAAATAAAAAAATTCTTTCAATAACTTCTATGCAATCTAATCTATATTGAATAAAATAATTAATTTCATTTCAATCTCAAGTAGTGTGGTAAATATTACTAAAGTACTTACCTCAATTACATAAAAATTTTAAAATTAAATATTTATTAATTATTTTTACATGTTATTAAAATAATATACGTACGTAAGTACGTAATATAAGTTATATTACGTATTATTTAGAAAAAGGAAAATATCATTCATTTGCAGATTTTGTCATTTTCGCGTGAGCGGGGCGAGAGTGACGCATTCTCGTGGTATGCATACATTTGTATAGAGCCGGTCTTGACGATAGCGGGTGATCGTGAAGCGTTGTCATTCCATTAAAACGGTCGTAGTGTCACTTTGTACTTTTTCGAACAAATAGGCATTCATCATCATCATCATTACGGCCTTTCTCAATTCCACTGCTAAACACCTAGCACAAGAAATTTCACAAAACCCAGTTCTAAACTGTCTCTGTCCATCACTTCCTACATATCTTACAAAAGCATCACGCCATCTGAACACACATCACAACTGATTTATTAACTATTTATTAAAAAAATATTCATCAAAATTAATTCGCAAATGACGAAGATATCTCATAACATACTTACCAAAACATTCATTATATATCTACACTGTAATCGAATTAAGTGAAACTGGATTTTACCGCCTATACTTTAAACTTTTTGATTCCCTACGCTTCGGGTACTTTACAGTATAAAGGTTGTGGCCAGTCAGCCAGCTCAGTCCTTGCCGTGACCATGGTGCAATTAAATCCGTAAACATCGAAGCATCAATAATTTAAAATGTAGTTAGTATTTACGTATATAAAAAATCATTGTACGCTCGAATTGTAAAGCTTTTCCTATTTTCAATATCATCCTATTGAATTTTCGAGCAATGTGCCTATCTTGCCATATTCTTTAGATGCTACCGTTGAGAACAATAAAATTCATCACTCCGTTTTCTGCCCCGCTTCCCCTCACAGCTTCCACTTACCATCAGTTGAACTCTGTGATCGTTTGTCACCCTTATTCTATATAAAAATCTTATCTCCCCACTTTGCCATTCGTAAACCTAGTCTTCGGCACAATATTTTCATGAACGCTTCTTTTTAAAATCACTTCGAGGTAAAACTTTTCAAATAATTCAATAGCATTTGATCAAACGAGTTTCGACTCGTTATTCCCTCAACGATATTAAAAATTCAGGCTCGTCTAAAGAACGTCTTTGACGAAATTTATGAAATTCTTGTGTTCAACTATTCCACGATTTATGACATTTTTTAATTTAAAAGTGACATATTATTTTAATCGACTGTTATGTTATTTTTTCAGTTATTGAATTTTTTGCATGCTTTGTGTATACTGGCATGTACATTAAAAAAAATTTAGAGTTCCAGAATAGTAATATTTTGTTTTGAATCTTTATTATGTTTTTAGCACGAGTGATTGCAGGGTGCGGACCGCGAATTCAAACGGTCGTGGGTTCGAATTCGCCATTCGACAGCTATCGTGAACCACTCTTAGCACAAGCATTTTAAGCTTACCAAGAGTTGTTAAAGGGAATATTTGTATTTTTATTAGCATTGCTAGTATTTATAAAAAATAAAGAAATAAAAGGAACGGAGAAGGAGCAATTTAGCACAAAATACAAGCTTATAATATAGTATCTTATTATCATCATCATCATCATTACAGCCCTTCACAAGTCAACTCAACATAGGCCTCCCCCAAGTAACGCCACAAAGCTCGGTCCTGAGCCACCTGCATCCATCGACTTCCTGCACGTCATCGGCACTCCATCTAGTGGAGGGTCGCCCTACACTACGCCAACCGGTACGAGGCTGCCACTCGAGAACCTTTCTTCCCCATCCGTTATCGGTTCTTCGAGCTATATGGCCGGCCCAGTGCCACTTCAGCTTACTAATCCGTTGGACTATGTCGGTCACTCTGGTTTTACTGCGGATATCCTCATTTCTGAGTCTATCATGCAGAGAAACTCCGAGCATAGCCCTCTCCATATCTCGCTGAGCGACCTTGAGCGTCCTCATACGGCCAGCAGTGAAGGACCACGTCTCTGATCCGTAAGTCATCACTGGCAACACGCACTGGTTGTACACTTCAGTTTTCAGAGATTGAGGTATAGGTATACCTCAATCTCTGAAAACTGAAGTGATGACGAGAAGATGAAAATGAAAATGAATGAAAACTGAAGACGAGAAGATGTGTCGTAATTTCCCGAACGCTGCCCAGCCGAGTTGAATCCGTCGATTGACCTCTCGCTCGAAGTTGGACTTACCTAGTCGGACTATTTGTCCCAGGTAAACGTACTCGTCAACAACTTCGAGCATAGTGCTCCCAACAACTACCGGCATAGGTGTGACATGGACATTAAACATGATCTTTGTTTTGTCCATGTTCATCTTAAGACCTATCCGTTGGGAGACACCACTGAGGACACTGAGCATAGTGCTAAGGTCCTCCATAGATTCTGTCATAAGGACAGGTATCTTATTAACGCAGCTGTATTTCGTATAGTGGGAAACGAGAATCTCAGATCCGTTACTGTTAGAGTCCATTAGTCCACGGCTAAAAATTGGCCTCCTCCTTGAGCCGGCTATACATGTTGGCCGAGGGAAGGCGAGCACCAACGTGTAGACAGCCCATTTGTCCAGCCTCGCCATTGCACGTCGACGCTCGCCTAGCTGGCCGAGTGTAGGAGAACGCCGACGTGTATACGGTTCGTTTTGTGTGCCTTGCCGCCACTCGGGATCGCTCGCTACGACTCGTCCACTTCGGAACAGTGTCGGTTTTTCTGCACAAATCAAAGGCGCTCACCTGCACTCGGCAAGTCGCATCCACATGTTAGTCGTCCATGTCATTTGCAGCTTGGCATACGTCCCGGTGAGATATTGATTTAATTAAGTTGAAATTTTAAGATGATTTCGACAATTTCACTATAATAACGAGGACATCTTTTAGTTTTTTAACTTTACTGCGGAATACGCTGACACAATAATTATATGCACTTATTAAATAAATACCAGAAGCTGCAATAAATTTTACGTCGTCCATATCATACCAATTCTCAATGACGACTAATTACGGCCAACATGTAGACAGATCCACAAAAACTCGTGTACATTGCGCTTGGCGTTGGTCTCTTTCGAACTTGACCAACGTGTAGACTGTAGCATTCGCCTTGTATCAATTTGCCTACGCTCGCGTTGGCTGAGGCTTGGCCAACATGTATTGCCGGGGTTAGATTGCCTTAAAGGGGGCAAGCGAATATTTAAAAAAAATGCTGCTCTTGGCAGGTAGGTAGTCCACAACATTATTTTAGTTTTTATTTGTTATGAAGAAAATGCTGCTACCCATTTCCTTGTTTGTTTCCTTCTGTCGTCTCGTGCGAAAACAACGGGGCGATGTCGGTAGTGGATCTTCTTACATGATCCAAAAGACCGTTCTGCCGTCTTACAAATAATTCAATTTCATTGAAATAATACTAGTTTTCACGGAATTTATCGCGTATATTTAACTTTTTAAATACCCGACGTTTCGAACGCTTTACAGCACTCATGGTCACGGGCGGGACTGAGATGTTCAACGTCCATATGTCATAGTTAACCGCGGTTACCATAGATTAAAATTTAACTTTTGTTCCGATCTATATAATTCAATTCCATATAAGTTTTCAGACGTTAAAACGAATCTTCATTTTTATTCCTAAGTGAGGGTCTTTGAACCAGAGCATCATCTTACTATCAAGTAAAGTATTTGCTTATTTATCTCTCTCTTCCTGTATTTAGGGCAAACAAACAACGTTTAAAATCTGAAAGGAAGTTGCATAAAGTTTGCTATAATTAGGGGAGAAAGTTTACGCCCTCTTCCTTTACAACATTTTTCCATTTTTGTACAGAAAAAAGAAAACAAATTATGACGTACAAATTTAACGTATCACTCCTCACACTATACGTCATCGGCTTTTTATCACTTTGCTGTGTATGGTTACTGGCATAATGCCAGATGTTTATTTAACACTTCCTATTTGGTCGCTTGGAGATTTCACATGTACTCAAGCGTATTCCTAATTTTCATAAAGATATTAAAAATGAAGTGTCCTAAATACCGACTATTTAGGAAACTTAATTTTTGATATCTTATATATCTCCTACGTGTTATATCCACGCTGCATTTATATTTGGCTGCAATACCAATGGGCCCGCTTAACTAAAAAAGATCACGCTATCACAGAATATCAGCGTGTATACAGAGACCAGCGACCCTTTTCACTGGTAACAGTCATTCCATCTTAATCCTCACATCTCAGGCCACAACATTTACTTACTTGCGTATTTTATCGCATCTATCATGAGAAGTGCTCTGAAGAATTGTTCGGATTAATCCCAGCCGCCAACGCACTATGCGGCAAACCTCCCGATATCATCCGCACCATCTGGATGCTTGGCGGTCCACTACTGTACGTCTCACTAGGTATTGTCTTCCGCGTACGACCTCTCTGTGAAATAATTTACCAACGGCGATTATTCCGGACCGATACGAACTGGGGACCCTCAAAAAAGAGCTTACTTCTTTCTAAAGGGCCGGCAACACACTTGCAATTCCTCTGGTGTTGCGATTGGTCGTGGGCTGCGGTAGTCACACAACATCAGGTGAATCGTATGATCGTTTGCCCCCTCCTCTATAAAAAACCCTCAAGTGGATTGTGTCCTTGCTTGTCATCCTCATTCTATAAAAAAATTCATTGGTCTTGACGAGGTCAATTATTGCAAGCCTTATGAGGAAGCCTACTCGGTCAGCTACAGAGGGGGTACGCAGAGTTTCTCGGTGTGATAGACTTCGTATTCCGTACAACCAGATTAAGCACCAAACCATGATTTACAAGATAAGCTGAAATGGTTATGGGCCGACCATATAGCTCGAAGAATTGACAACCGATGCAGAATAAAGTTTTTTGGATGGCTGCTTCGTACCGGTAAAAGGAGTATAGGGCGGCCCTCCACTGGATAGAGTGACGAGTTTTTAAGGCATCCAGGAAGTTGATGGAACCAGGTGGCCTAGGACCTTACTTTGTGGCTTTTTTGGAGGAGATCTACGTTTAGCAGCGGACTTGTTAATCATCATCATCATCAGTCATCGATGTTGTTGGGGCTGTAACGGATAATATTACGTAATAAAAATATTATGTTTTGTTCTAAATAGTCGCCATCAGTCTTACTAAAATAAATTACATAACCTATTATCTCGAGTTGCATCAATGGTATTCAATAAAGCATTTCTTTCTTTATTTCTTTGTTAATTTAGCCTTATTAATTTAAGAGCGCAATACAACCGTAATGATACAGCTTTTGTTGGCAATCTCTAGCAGATAGTGTTAATCATTCTTATCGGATAACGTTAAGCTACTCTATGCAGAAATAATTTTATCATTACAAACTAGTAATTAATGATCAGTGCTTTCACTGCGTTAAAAGTTTAACGCTCTTTGGCTTATTGAAAAACGTAGATATCTATTCGTAGATTTTCGCTGTTTGCGTAAAATAAAAATAAATTTTGCACACATCGAACACGAAGCGGATATGTAGTGCTCTATTGCCACCAAATCAAAAAAATCGCGATCCACACAACTTAAATCAATTCCGCCAGCTTTATATTGAATTTATGTAATAAAAAAGTAACTAATAACAAGAACAGATTTCAATTATACTTCTGACGTAGTAATAAGATTATTTATTTCGATTATTACTGAAAACTTCTGATTGAAAAAAAATTCACTTGGAAGTCAGTTGTTCGGTATGGATGTGAACAAAATATCTTTCGAAAAACTGAAATTATCACTTTGATTTTTTTTATTAGCTTTAAATTTTAATCCTTAGGAAGCCTTTTTTATTTCACTATTGTAAACCGTCTCGTTCATTAATATTTGACCTCGAACGAATTAACCACTTCGTTCAAGTAATTGACAATTATTTTCAGTAACAAAATACGAATCACCGGTGTTAATTAAATAGAAACAATTTTTGTAGCTTTAAAAGAAATACTTGTTTCAATAATTAATAAAAGTAAATTGATTATTCAAAACATAACCTGAGCTTTCTAGGTGTGCACTTTTTGTTGGACTTTCCAAACATTATTTTAATGTTAATTATTTTTTTTAATAAAGAAAGTTAATTTTATTTAATCAAATTGGCAACTACTTGCCAAATGACTAGGATAAGGTAATCCTCTTAAGTAACATTTGAAAATAGTGCGAAATGATAGAGAGATTAATATACATTAGTTATGGGCCAACTGCAACCATTTTGTTCAATCGGGCTAATGACCTCTTGGTTGGAGAAGATCCATAATAAGATTTCACACCTGTCGCAACGCAGACATTATACAATACTATAATACATACATATAACAAAATTATATATGTCCCTTTTATTTCTAGCTTGCTTAGCTCGAGCTAAATGTTGTCATTGTATCGTAAACTAAAAACAGGTTTTCTATAGTGACCGCCATTGAAATAAACGCGGAATTTCTATTAATAATGGCTAATTAAAGGAATTTGAGACGAACTCAAACAATATTATTTGTAGTTGATAAAAAAGAGAACCGTAAACTAAACACTACAAATACTTTACAAAAAGGAAAAACCGACTTAAATAAAAAAAAGAAGAAAATAATTTGCTCATAAATACTATTGAAGCCGGTGCTAAGAATACTTCAGAAACTAACGTTGAAATTATTTTGTTCTCTTTTTAACTTCCTGCTTAGAAAATTATTTATTTTCAAAGGTAGGAAATTATACACTTTGGTTCGATTTTAATAATGCGAGTTTTCATCTGATCTGCTGGTTTTGAGGTCCTAAGAAGCTGTTCCGACCATGCGTGTGTGTGTGTGTGTGTGTGTATGTGTGTGTGTGTGTGTGTGTGTGTGTGTGTGTGTGTGTGTGTGTGTGTGTGTGTGTGTGTGTGTGTGTGTGTGTGTGTGTGTGTGTGTGTGTGTGTGTGTGTGTGTGTGTGTGTGTGTGTGTGTGTGTGTGTGTGTGTGTGTGTGTGTAAGCTTGTGATACAAACACACACACACACTGTGTGTTTGTATCACAAGCTTGAATATGAATGTGGTCTCTCTTACACAGGACATACAAAACATTACATGAGCGTTAAAGATCACATAGTTGATATCAAGAATCTACGCTCCGGGAAGTCTACTTACAGTCTGTGAACACGTATCGCCCCCATCACTACATGAGATTTGACACACCAAAAACCCTCGCTAAAGAGCACCGATTTCTTCCAAGGATTGTTGAAACTATTGAAATAAAAAAAATCCTAATTTCAATTGTGAAGACTGCTAAGTGCTACCATCTGCTAGGGATCCTATAATTAATGTAATTAAATCCCAACCCAAGCGTGTATATGTAACAAAAAATAAAAAAGCCTTTTGCCCTGCTGTGTTCCGGTCTGGATGTCCAACTGAACTCCAGACTGTGAAACGAGAAAAAAAAAGTTCTCTGGGATGAGTAAGAATCTGTAGCCTTGTTTTTTTTAAGTTAGCTGTAGGTGCATTTACATTGCAGTAACCGATTTTTATTTTGGGACTTCGTTTGCCATCAAAGTTTTTTTTTAAGGTACAAAATGGACTATAATATTACAGTTTATTTTCGGAGTGATTTTCAGAGGCAGTTTTTATGTGGTAAAGCCACGCTGCAGCTATATTATAGTTGTAGCACGAATGGGTTGTCTTGACCGGGCAGAACCACGCTCTCACAGAATACCAGCATACCAGCAGTTCCATATGGTGAGTGTATAGAATCGGGGATCCTTTTTACTAATTTGATTCTAAATTGTGGATAAATGTGGATGTCTATGGGCCACAGCATTAACTTACCTTCAGGTGGACTGTGTGCTCGTTTCTTACCCAACGCTTTATACAAAATAAATAAAAAGGGCAGATTATTTTAACTGAGGAAAATGAATGAAATACGAATGAAAATTCGAAACCAATAATTTGTGTTTGCAAAAATATTGGTTCTGGCCGGGATATAAATCTACCCACACAAACCGGCCACGTGTACGTTAAACTAGATGCGCTTTAACCATCCCACGTCTAAAAAAAAACAAAGTAACACATGTGATTTCTTTTTTTTTTTTTTTTTTATATAGAAGAGGGGGCAAACGAGCATGCGGCTCACCTGATGTTAAGTGACTACCGCCGCCCATGATCAACCGCAACACCAGGAGAATTGCGGGTGCGTTGCCGGCCCTTTAGAAAGGAGTAAGCTCTTTTCTTGAAGGTCCCCAGGTCGTATCGGTCCGGAAAAATCGCCGGTGGTAAACTATTCCACAGAGAGGTTGTACGTGGAAGAAAACTCCTTGTGAAACGTACAGTGGTGGACCGCCAAGCATCCAGATGGTGTGGATGGTATCGGGACGTTTGCCGTGTAGTGCGTTCACGAAATTTGGCGGCTGGGATTAATCCGAACAATTCCTCAGAGCACTCCCCGTGATAGATGCGATAAAATACGCAAAGAGATGCAACATCTCTTCGCAGCGCCAGTGAATCGAGCCGATCGGAAAGCACTCGGTCGTCGACGATTCGAGCCGCTCTGCGCTGGATGCGGTCAAGTGGAAGGAGCTGGTACTGGGGAGCCCCAGCCCAGAGATGGGAACAGTATTCCATGTGCGGCCGAACCTGCGCCTTATAAAGTTGCAGGCGGTGTGCGGTGTGCGGTGAAATACTGTCCCGCTCTGCTGAGCACGCCAAGCTTTTTAGAGGCCAATTTGGCCTTCCCTTCCAAGTGACCACGAAACTGCACGTCACTCGATATGTCGACGCCTAGGATTCCGATACTGGCTGAGGCAACAAGGGGAGTGCCAAAATCCCATTTCGTAGCTATTGTGCATTTTAGATAGGTTTCAATCAGAGTTGCCGTGAAAAAATTCAAAGAATTAAAAGGCTGATCTAAATCTAAAACAATTCTGCACAAACAGACACCGCAATTAATCAAGTACTAAAACAACAGAAATCTTTTGCGATTCGAGAAATCTCCTATGATTTTGTATTCGTATAAAATTGAATCAGTTTATAGCATTTATGTAAAAAATAAATAAAAGGAATCTTTTAGCATTTTATATAGCCTGCAGAAACCGAAGTTTGGTCGTGTAAAAGAACCAATTACTCTATTACGTAACGTGGATGTCGTAATAGGCAACCATGGGAAATACCAGAACTGTCCCTATTGCTTCTGAAAGATGGCGATATAACGATCTCTTTAAAACAGTTGTGAAAAATTAAACAAGAGACTCGGCAACTCCGTTAGATGTACTCGTAGGAGATATCTTATACTATCATTGTCAATTTTCCTGCTACGCGTGACGATTAAGGCGAAAACTTTTAGTGTTCTCTTGGTCAAGTTGATTAATAAGCTGATAGAGTTGGTAAAGATCTGCTTCCTCTACTCCCTCTTCAGTACATCACAGTCTATTACTAAAACGTTCATTTCACATAGTGGAGAGTTTTAGCAGTAATAATGGTATAGCAGGCGATTTACGACAGTAGTACCAGTACTTTGCTACGTTTGAGATTTTTCCTAGATGAATGAATTAGCAACAGTAGTCTAATGGTTAAAGCAAACCGCTATTTACCTGCTGTGGTGAACTCTACTCTTAATTCAAGTATTTTAAGCTTTTTCGTAACGTTAAGTGGGTAACGGTAGTTTTAAGTGGTAGGGCCACGCTGTAGTTGTAGCACAAATGAATGGATGGATGGCTCGACCGGGGCAGGACTATGCTCTCACATAATACCAGCGTAAAATAGCAGCATAATGCCGCGGTGTTTTGTATGATGAGTGTAGAGAACTGGAGACCCTTTTTACTGGAATCTAGGCATTCCATCTTAGTCCTCAGGGATGACAACGCATTCTCATTTTGATCCTTAGATTAGGATAAACGTGGATGTTTATGGGCCACAGCATCCACTTACCATCAGATAGATTGGGCGCTCGTTTGTCATCAAACAATATAAAAAGTACGATTTATGTAAAAGCGTTACTGATATTCCTTTAAATAAATAAAATAAATTAATGTCATCTCTCGGAGCTCATGAAATCTGCGTAGCCTTTCTATGAGTCAACTGAAGTACTCTCATTTTGCTGCTATCACCTTCTTTTTGATTACAGTCCTTTTACTTTTAGTGTGGGATAATCACCAAGTCAGAGGACTGAGTAGAAATTTTTACAAACGAGCATGCGCTTCACTTGAATGGTACGTACTTCAACCGCCTATTCACATCTGCAACATCATAAAAATGCTGGTTTTTTTTAATGGGATAGGGTGACAAGCGAGCACACAGTCCACCTGATGGTAAGTGGTTGCTGTGGCCCATAGAAATCTACACCTGTCCTCGTTACGAATCAAGATGCAGATGCGTTGTCACTTGTCACCCGTGAGGACTAAGATGGAATGCCACGTTTCGAGTAAAAAGGGTATCCAGTTCTCTACACTCACCATACGAAACACAGCAGCATTAAGCTACTATTTGACGCTGGTATTCCGTGAGAGCGTGATCCTTCCCCGGCGAGCCGACCCATTCGTGCTACAACTATACTACTAATATAACTGCAGCGTGGCTCTACCACGTAAAATTCTGCACTCCCGGACTATCAAAAAGGAGTAAGTACTATTCTTGAAGATTTATAAGTCAAAACAGTCTAGAAAAATCGATATTGGAACCCTAAGTACCAAGGTGGAATGCCACGTTTCCAGTAAATAGGGTCTCTCTAGTAAGTAGGTTCTTTACACTCATTATACGAAGAATTATTAAGCTGCTATTTTACGCTGGTATTCTGTGGGAGCATGGTCCTTCGCCGTTCGAGCCAACCATAACATAATTGCAGCTTGGTTTTATCACTTAAAAATCATTCAGATGGGTGATTATGTAGGAGATCCATTTATGAAATAAAAATTAAACAAAGGAGCGCTATCCTTGCGAAAGTTTACTAGGAATAGATGCAATTGCATGGAACTAACAACGCTTTTAAGCGATATACATTAACTGAATAATAAAAAGCTTCTTACTTAAACCTACTTTTATTGTCTTACGCTTAAGCATTTTAATGTTAACAATTAAACCGTTTTCAAAGCAACAGTCATAGCACAAATTTTCAGAGAGAAGTGGCAGTAGACTGTCATCAATCACAATATAGCTCAAATATCCGATAACCAATTGGGAAGAAATATTCTAGACCAGTAGCACCGTAATTGTAAGCCCCAATTAATGGATATACAGGTAGTCAATAATGCAGGTGGTGGTGTGTGGTGCAAAAAACTTTACTATGTGGAATTACTTGGTGTAGGTTTATATGCAGTATTGGACTCTGAAATGATGATGATAATAAAACGTTTAACAAAAAATTTGTCAACGTAAGCGCACAGATAGAGCGTAAAAAAGTGTGGGCTCTATACATTATCATCACATAATGACATAAGCCTATAATGAAATTTATTTTGCTAACGAATAGGTATCGTTATTCGAATTATCTTCAATCATTCGCAAGTTAAAAAATTAGTTGCTGTTTTATACACTTTTTCTGAAAGGTTCGCTTAATGCTTATCATTTTAGGTGGCTACACCTAATATTTTGTTTTACAGAGATTGTTTTTATTCTACTTTTACATAACATTCGCTTAAACAATACTCAATTTACAAGACTATTTTGACAATTTACGTCAACCTTTTTGACAAATCCAAAGAAAGAAAAAACGTAATTTTGTACATGAATTCACAAAGAATTCTCGAAGTAATTTTCTAGACAACAGATCTACACTAGGTCACGTCGCATAGCTCTCACTATCCCACTGCATGTACGTGCCTCTATTGATAATATGAAAGGTTTTACTCCAAAAAATTTAGACATTTCATCATTCTATTTTATATCGCTGAACACTTTTTTCTGAGCGTAATATTAAATCTACATTTGATGTTTACGCCTTTGAAGTCTGCAAACACGTCCCTTGTTAAGATGCTAAATCTACTAGATCACAATTAAAAGAGCGCGCAGATTTAGACTTTAAGCTACTTGATAAGTTAAATGTGACAAAACCTACCAAAATACAAGTGAAGTACGAGTTTAATATTAAGCTATTTAAAAAGATACAATGCAGAAAAAGATACAAAATACACACACACACACACACACACACACGCGCACACGCGCACGCGCACGCGTACGCGCACGCGCACGCGTACGCGCACGCGCACGCGTACGCGCACGCGCACGCGCATACGCACACGCACACACACCCGCACACGCACACGCACACGCACACGCACACGCACACGCACACGCACACGCACACGCACACGCACACGCACACGCACACGCACACGCACACGCACACGCACACGCACACGCACACGCACACGCACACGCACACGCACACACACACACACACACACGAACGCGCGCGCGCGCACGCACGCACGCACACGCACACACAGACAAGCGCGCGTGCGTGCATACATACTTTCCATCAAGATAAATTTATTAAATACTCGTAATATAACACTTACCATAATTAAACGGATTACAGCATGTATTATCGTTATTAATATATGCATTCCAAGATTACATACTTTTGTATTTGTCAACGGGTGGGAGACCTAATGACCTGAAATGCAGGTACGTCGCTTAGTTTGGGCATCAGTCTGTCACTTTAATTTTAATTAAATTAGATAATTTAAATTCCCCCCTTCCATTCCACCATCGAATAACCAGACGTTCGGTCACTCTCCACCCTTTCGTTATTGATTTACCACGCATTCGAACCAAATGGTTTGCTTCGTCGTTCATCATACGTACAGCAAACGAGTGGAATAAGTTGCCAGCATCTGTCTTTTCATCCAATTACAGTCGGGTGTCTTCAAAACAAGAGTGAATAGGCTTTTGCTAAGTCTATTCCTTCACTTTATAGCCCACTCTCTATTCCTTCACTTTATAACCCAAGTTTATGCACAACAGGATTATCCTGTTCTGCGCAAATGGCTCCGTTGAGACAGGTTGCAGTGATCAAAATTCGTTCTGAAGGACATTATTATTACAGCTGGATACAGGCCTGTACTCAGTTCTAAGAAAGCTATAGAGCAATGAGTTTGTTGCATACTCCAGTGCATGTTTACGGACTTCACAAGTCTTAGAAATATTTTATTTCTAAAAAAATGCAGGCTTTCCCTTTGTTAACTCTTACTTTTTATTTACTTCAAATAAAGAAGTATGCAGACGCATTTTTAGAAAAAAATAAACAGAAGCTATGTTATTCAATATAGATTATGAATAATACTTATTGAAAGTCACTCTTTTGTTTAATTTACCACTGGTTCAGAGAAAACTCTGACCTGGGAAGAACAAGCAGGAAACCCAGCGTGATTAAAAAAATAATATATATATATATATATATATATATATATATATATATATATATATATATATATATATATATATATGCCGATGTAGAATAAGGTACGTGTGATATTTTCTTTATCCCAATATTACTAGTAATCCCAGAGTGTAATAACAATTAAGTTATTTGAAGTGGGTTCTAGTAATCCAAAGACTTATCATTTGAAATATGGTCTAAGTACATTCGGGGTTTTCGGTTACCATAAAGTATTTTAATGTTCGAGATAAACGAGACCCTCGATTTTATACGAGGCAATGCAGCAACGCTTAAGCCAGATAAATAAAATATGCACGACTGTGCTCCACGAGTAACGTTGGCAATTTGTAATTTCTGCAAATTGGCTCCAGATGTATCATCTCCGTCCATTTATTTCAGGCTAAGACACAATAGTTTTAAAAGATTTTTAAGATGTCTTTTAATGAGTAAGTAAAATATTAAGCAATGAAAAATCAAAATTACGTTTTTAGTTTGTTTTCATGCTCATGCATGCACAAAGTATACAAGAATGTAATAATGTATGAAAACAAATTACATACTTAGTTAGAGAAAGGAACTACTTATAAAATAAGAATTTAAGTTAGTCTCTTGCACAATAGATCATTTAATTTTAAAACAGAACACACGTCTACGATACGGGAGACGAAAAAGAAGTGGAATTTTTATAATTATATTTTCATTCGTTTATTCAGTCTATAAAAGATCAACTGCAGAACATAGGTCTTACCATTAGATAGAGATAGATAGAGAATAGAATAGATGCCTTATAGGGAGAATTTTGTATTAGACGCTTGGAACGCGGGTAAGTGCAGTTTTTTTTCGGTTTTTTATAATAATACTTCTAACCTAGCTAAATGTACTAAAATAGCTTTAGTTAATTTAAAACTGTATGGCATATCGCAAGAGCCAAATTTTACTATTTAAATTTTTTACTTTAATGATTAATTTGAGCGAAAGGACACACTGTTTGCAAAATTATGCGCCATTTCCCGTCTTTGACTATGAATAATAAGTTACCTCCAATTTTTTTACATTGGCGCTTAAACAGTAAAACCAACTGTAAACTTATTACTATTTTTACGGTTGTTATTTAAGAGGAAAGAGTAAGTCAGCTCAAATTCTAATTTCGTCCCCACTTGCCCGCGCGTCGTATGCTATGTACCGATCTGTTTGTAATCACTAATACTGTAAGTAGAAAGGTCGTTAGACACTTATTTCATGAGGTTTATCATATTTATGCCTGTTTCTTAACGCCAAGCCAGCCTCTTCTTATTTTTATCACGGTTATTTCCCATTTTAATTTTACGTCGTACTGTTGCGTAATGTATATTCTGATCGTAAGCGACACAACTTCTCCCTTCAAAAGCCTAAGCGATACTAACGGGGCCACAGGAAACAAGCTCAAGACGCCGATAGTTTAGGTAATTTCTTTTTACAGTGAAAATAATGGTATTTTTAAAAAAGTAAATAACATAAGCACTGCTTTATAGTTAGTTCAGTTAGTATGCAAAGTTTCATGATCTTATTTAAAGTATTTTATGAATAGGGTGGTTACCTCCCACCTTTGCATTTTTTTCTATCGAGAAAATTTTACGAAATCGTGTTTTCGTCTAACATAATCATTAACATTAATCCTCAACTTTACCATATATTTATTTCAAAATTAATGCTGCAATATTTTTGGCATAACGAAGGATCTTGCTAAGCCATTTGACATTATATTTCCCCTTAACCTGCATCCATTGACTTTCCTACGTGTAATACCAGGTCATCATTTCATCAAATTGAGGCCCGCTAAATACTTCGCTTAAAGGTTGAAGAATGATAGATCAATATATCTGTAGAAGAACTAGTCAAAAACTGACATAGTCAAACGTATCGGTAAGTTGAAGTAACAATGGGCCGGCCATATAGCTCGAAGATCCGATTACCGTATATTCTCGATAGACAACCTCATTTACAAGCAATTCATAAAAAAAATATTAAAATTAATCGGTATCAGTATGACGCAATACATGACATCCAAACAATATTTACTCAATTTATGTTAAAGAAATTAAAAAGTGCTATTAAAAACAGATTTTTCCTCATGTCATTTTTCAGATACAGGGACTAAAAACATTCATCTAAACTGAACTGTTGATCAAACTAACGATCCGTCATCTACGAGGCACGTATGACAGAGTCATGTGTCAGGGAACGTCCAACATTCATCCATTCAATTTGGCCGAAAGCCAGAAAAAAATTCGAGCGAACGTGACGCAGTTGGGCCAAATTTGTGAAATTCGTCTGTTTGTGTTTAGAAGCTAACTTGATTACGAATAAACGATTTTGGAAGGAAACATGGCCGTTAAGAAATTATTTCGTTCTATATCGTTATAAGAAATGCTGTAAAGTTCAATATTTATATTATTTGTAACATTACTACGCTTCTACCAACCGAAAAAGAAAGAATTTAAAACTGAAACAATCTTGAAATAAATTTATTGCTATTAAATGATCATTGTATTGATCATTTTAAAGAAAACTTTTTCTTAATTTCTTCTTGTTTATTATACGTAAGAGTACACAACCAAAATATGTTGCCACTGATGACATATTTATCTTTTTTATAGAATAGGGGACAAACAAGCATGCGGCTCATCTGATGGTGAATTCCGCCGCTTATTAATTATTGGTGCGTTGCCGGCCTTTTAGAAAGGAGTAAGCTCTTTTATTGAAGGTTCCTAATTCGTCTCGGTACGGAAAAATCGCCGGTGTCAAACGATTCCACAGAGGAAAAAATCCTAATGAAACGTATACCGGTGGACCACCAAGCATTCAGAAGTTGTGGATGGTATTGCGAATGTTGTTGCGACGTCCGTGGAGTTTGGTGGCTGTGATTAATCCGAACAATTCCTCGGAGCACTTCCCATGGTATATGCGATAGAAGATGCAAAGGAATGTAATATCTTTTCTAGAGTATAGAGCATCGCCAGTGCTGTCATCCGCATAGCAATGAATGTTGCTGGTTTGTAAAATATCGTTGATATATGCATGCATGCAAAAACAATAAGAAACAGCGTCTAAGATATGGTCTTTCGGTGCTGGTCATAATATGATGAAGTCGTTTAGGGAACTTTGAACAGGTCAATGTTCGAAGTTTCTCTGCGTAATAGAATCTAAGTAACCAAAATAGCCCAACAGATCGCATAGTAAATAAAAAAAGAAATGAGCAGGCCATATAGCTCGGAAAACCAACAAGCGATGGAAAGATGGCAAGGATGGAGCGGCAGCCTCGTACCGGTAAACGAAGTGTAAAAGACGTAAAGGAAGTCGATGCATGCAGGTTGCCCAGCGTTTTGCGACATTTTTTGTAGGACATATGATAAAAATTGAAAAGATGATGATGATGATGACTACGACTATAATAGGTCAAAGTCGATTTCGAGCCAGATTATTTGTGCAAAAACAATAAACAATAAAAAATTAGGATTTGATTTTGTCCTGCGAATGGCTCCGTTCCTATCCTAATTAATTTTAGCCTAAAACTTTTCTAATACAAGATCTAGGCTAAAATAACACTGGGCATGGTTATGGTAAGGATATATGCCTGTGAAACAGTGAAATCATCAACGTTATCTCTACCCTGAATGTTTTATTACCGGTACCGGTATATCATTAATACTTTTTTTAAATTATCGCGAGTAGCTCTAGCTCTCCAATGGTTCCACATAAAGTAAATTATATATGTAGGTATAGAAAAATATTCTCCTATGCATTGGCCTACATTGTGATCTATACTCCAACTGCAAAATGTAAGCTTGTAATCGCATAAAATATGTGATAGAACTACATATTAACAAGTGTCGGATTTTTTTTTACTTGTGCCTAGGGCCTTGCTTATTAACAAACTTTATAATTCTAGCTAAACGGGTAGTACCCTATTGGATTTATGAATATGTAAAAAAAAATAAATGCTTTTGGCGTATTCTAGAAAAGGCTTTTCCTTTTAAAATGCTCTTGGTGTGATGTTAATATATTGATGGTAATCATCTACTCAAGCCTGAAACCGTTATTTTAGCAAAGGATTTTTTATAGGATAGGGTGACAAATGAGCACACAGTCCACCTGATGGTAAGTGGTTGCTGCGACCCATAAACATCTACATCTATCCTCAATTACAAATCAAAATGCAGATACGTTGTCACTCGTAAGGACTAAGGGGCAATGCCTCGTTTCCAGTAGATAGGGTCTCCGGTTCTCTACACTCACCATACGAAACACAGCAGCATTCTCCTTCTCTCCAGGTCCTTCCCCGGTCAAGCCGACCCATTCTTACTACAACTATACTACAAATATAGCTGCAACATGGCTCTACCACCTAAAAGGATACAGATAGGCTTTGATTTTGGCCAGGGGAAAATAAAAAAAATGTTATTATGTGCATCTTGTACAACATCACAAAAAATAAATATAGTATAAATATTGTGTGATTTCCTCTTTACTATATTTAAGAAGAATATTAATTATTTTAAATTATTTATTGTTTGTTGATATCAATTTTCTATAAATTAGAAAAAACTATCACAACTTGTTGAAAACCGTAACGTCTGCAAGTAAATGGCACATAATTAATACTTTAAAATAAAAAAATGGAATGACAGTTTTTTGTAACAGTATCGTTATTTATATTACTTACTGGACTCGATGATCTCTAAGCTCGTCCCAATGAATGTTTGAATAACAATAAATTTCACTAGAACACACAAATTCATATCTTTCGCCATTTTTATCACCACAGTCGCCTAACGTCCGAAACGCCACAGATATTACTTCATTGATCCCATTCGTTTGAAATGTTTCGTTCCATTTGGGACACATTGATGTCGGCTTCTATTTCAGATGTTTTATTTTCATTTACTCCAGCGGTACGAATTTTCGCTATTTCCTCATAGGCTTTCCCAAAATATGATTCTATTTTTACACGATTCAAAGTGTCATAACGTTTGGAAGCAATCCAAGTTATTCTTTCTCCTGCAGTATAAATTTTGCGGGTAGGTGGAGCTCTGGAAATCTGGAAAGATGTAATATTTTTAAATATAATGTTAACTGTACTATTTATTGGAAGATTTCGAAGTTGGCTGCAAAAATATTTTAAAGGTGTTTATAAACGTTTAAATTTTATGTTCTACTTAGCATAAAACGAATGCTAAATGTTATAAAAACTCATCATATGGAATTTGTATATAAATACTTTGATACAAAAAAATATATTATATAATTTATATAACAATTTTCAAAAAAAATTTAGGAACTTCACTTTACTTCAGCCCGTCACAAATCGACTGACCCCGATAACAATATTTCATATAAAATAATGAAAGGTTATTTACATTAATAAATTCAACTGAAGGTAATTATTATCATGATATATTTTGGTTCATCCGATATAAATAAACTTAGAAATTGAATTACACGTATGAGTTATTAATTACTTCCTGCTAATTGATATTTTCAAACACGGCGAATGTTATTGTATTTAACATCAAACTACATTTGAAAATTAACAACTGTGTTAGACGTTCGTAACCTAACAAGTATACGTAGATATTCTTCCTTTTTCCCATCAACTCTTATTCAATATAATAGTTATACGAAAAGGTGGACGGTGATGATGATGTGCTATTATTAAATGAAACTAATATTACAGATTTTATCGCGCTTTATAAATGTAATATCATTTTATATAGCATTCGCCTAAATATAAGAAATCGCGTAAATATTTTACTACTTTAAAAACTTTCGATTTTTTTTATGAAACTGAAATAGCAAAGGAACTAACAGTGAAACTGATGACAAGTGGCTACTGCAGACCATGGATGCTTGTAATCAACTTAAAATAAATAAACGTAACAGATGTGTTGTCAATTTTATGAACTAAGAAGGAATGCCTCACAGCCTGTAATTGTACTATAGTACAGTAAAAATAGAATTTAACTTTGCACTTAATTTCCGATCCATTTTTTCGTTTTTATAAGGTCTAGGATCACTTACAGAGCATAAAATCACAAAATGCTGACAGATCCAGGTGGCGCTTCAAACGCCATCTTGAAAAAACGTATTCAGTCGATATGTCGGAAAATACGCACTTTAAGGCAAAATTTATAGAAAACATTATTGTAGAAAATAAAATTTCGCATCTTTTGTTTCCAGTAATTTTTTTTTTATAAAACGAACCGTTTACGATTTATGGCCCATTTAATGAACCGGTTTTTCTATCGCGGCCAATAAATCTTGAAATATTAGATTAATGAATAAAATACATAAATCCGTTTTTAAAGATCAGTTTACTCTCTACAACTTTTGTTTCAATTTTTTTTCTAATGTCCATACTTTTTGAGTTATAACATAAATACACACATATAAAAGTTAAACGTTTTCAAGATGGCGCTTGAAGCGCCACCTGGATCTGTCAGCATTTTGTGATTTTATGCTCTGTAAGTGATCCTAAACCTTACAAAAACAAAAAAATGGATCGGAAATTAAGTGCAAAGTTAAATTCTATTTTTACTGTACTATAGTACAATTACAGGCTGTGAGGCATTCCTTCTTAGTTCATAAAATTGACAACGCATCTGTTACGTTTATTTATTTTAAGTTGATTGCAAGTATCTATAGTCTGCAGTATCCACTTGTCATCAGTTTGACTGTTAGTTCATTTGTGATTTCAGTTTCATAAAAAAATCGAAAGTTTTTAAAGTAGTCAAATATTCACGCGATTTATTATATTTACGCGAATGCTACGAGCCTTACGGCAGCTGCGACTTCAAGGTCGCGGATGCAGTCAATGAATGTCTGCACCAGGTTCCATTTAATGAGCGCAGGTACAGATCGGTATGAGTTTCGAACCAGCTTCTCCACCTCAAGCTACTACTGCAAGTTTTCGTTGCTGCGTTGCATGCGATCTTTAAGCTGCACACGAAAGACGTGTTCCAGGTGAGCCTTACCATATCTCGCCTCCAATGCCTCAAGAAGCTGCTCGGAAGTCACTTTCTTACCAACAGCTTCCAAAATGGTTAAGGTTTGGTCGCGCAGGTCTAGGGCGAGTGCAGTCATGACCTGACTTTAATTCCAGCTGTTCGCCTCCATGTCAGCTTCGAACTGGATTTTGTAGGCCGACCAAGAAGAAGTCCCATCGAACGGCGGCACTTTGAATCCACGTAGTGAAGGCGTTGTAGCTACTGTGGGAGCTGTAGTTCCATCTACAAGTTTGAGGTCCTCCAGCATTTTCTTAACGTCAGCCATCACGTTATCAACCCGGTTGTTCACTTGGTCGATTCGGGTTTCAGCTTCCGATAGGTGGTTGTCATGTTGAGCAACCCTATCCTTCACCTTCCTTATCACTTTTCCGAAGGTAGCGTAAAGGTCTTTCATGAGGAGCATCTGCCCTTCCAACCGACGGGCCTATTCCTCTTGTCAAACCCGCAGCTGCTCTTACAAACGGCGGACCTGTTTCGCCTATCAGCAAGCGTGTTCCTTGTGTCCGCAGGCCTATTTCTGCGGCATCATCATCAGAGCACCTAAGTCAGGTGCTGCAGATGTAGGACTACAGACTGGCCCCTGTGGCCAGCGGCTGGCCCTCCGATGTCTGCGGCGTTGAACCACCAAATCGTCTCTGGTCCGTCTCCTGCTGGCGCTAACTTCGGGTACAAACATCCTCCGTGTCATCCTCAGGTAAAATCGTCGTGATTTTATCCCACTTCTGACACCAATCATTACTAGCTTAGGGTTCGTGACAGTAAAAACTGCCGATTGAATTACCAAAATTGACACTTTAATTACTGAACACCAATTCAAACTAAAAACATACTAATAATTAATCATAATTAACACTAGTTTACTTTATTTCGCACCATAGTCTTCACTTCTATCGCCAATTCAATACTGCCTCAGGTGCGGTCCCTAACGTCTTTATATAGGACCTTTTCTACTAAAACATCCTGAATGTTCGAGCACATACCGGTTTCAATCGGCTGATTGTAGAAAGTTCTCTCATAGTTCTGCCACTCAATACTAGATGGCGCTGGAGATGGAAAGTTCTAGCAGTGCATATTCTATAAAGGTCTCTTAATGCCTGCTACTTGATACCAGATGGCGCTAGTGGCATTTACCGGTAACTATTACGTGCAACAATATTATAGCATTTTATTTTCTTTGCGGAACCCGGCTAAATTTTGGGCAAGTTTTGGTCTTTTTCTGCTAGATAAATTAATATGATTTTTGTTGGCTACTTTTGACACTTTTTATGTAGAACATGCAACAACATTGTCGTTTTTAACATAATAATATTATTGATTAAAACTATTTTTACGGATTTTATCGCGTTTGATTTTAATTATTTTTAATTCCCGACGTGATCATGTCCTAGGCGGCTCCAACCATTACCATACATCAGATATGATAGACCACAAATCCTCGCGAGAGAGCATCGATTCATACGAAGGATGATACGTGAGGTTATTGAAATTAAAAAACATCCTAATTTCAATGGAGAAGAGAGCTGGGTATCACCTGCTTGGGTACCACCTGCTTGGAACCCTGTAATTAATAAAATTAAAACTAAACCCAAGCATATCACTGTAAGACTTCAAGACACTGTAAGATCATTCTGCGTAGACTGGACCATAAATAATAATTAAAAAGTTGAAGGTAATCCGGGTTAACGATGATATCGGGACGTCAGTCACCTCAGTCCCCCGCGACCAAGGGTGCTGGAAAGCACCCGAAATGTCGGGAATAAAAAGTAATTTAAATTAAACGCGACAAAATCCATAAAAGTAGTTTTAATCAATGTGTAGTGTTTGCGTAAATATAAGAAATCATTATAATTATATTATTTCAAAATGTTAAAGTGCGCAAAGTTAGTCGTCTTATGCAGAATATAGAACGAAAAATCTAGTTAACGATGACGTAACCCATTAACCCATTGTGGCATAATTTGGCTTTGGTTATTTTCTGTATAACTATAGTCAATTATAAATTGTTGATTTATTAAAAAATACAATTTATAGAAAAAATACAGTATTATAATTTTCATTTTTATGCAGTATTAACGCACTTTATCCAAAAACGTAAAACGAAAAAACAAATGATAAAAGAAGCAATAGCATAAGCAAAAGCATAGCAAACAGCATTTTAACCAAATTTAATCGATGAGCATATATTATGCGTAGTTGCACCATCATGCTAAATGGAATTCCTCAGCCTTTACCTATCCTCCTGAGAGACAGGCTTGGTTATTTGCGAATATTTTGACTCAATCAGGTGGACAGATTAACGCACCTTTGAAGCTACTGCCCGTCGTTGGATTGCGTATTTTACATCAGATATTGCCATAAACCGACCATGATAACGGTGGGGCAGGGGGTGCTAAGAATCTCCGGTGGAGGTTCGGTTGCCACCTACGACGACTCGACCTGGCAACATATAACGCACGCACCCTGAGGACTGACGAGAAGATACTAGAGTTGGAAGAAGAGGTAGACAAGTTGCGCTGGCATATTATTGGGTTATCCGAGGTCCGAAGAGAGGGGGAGGACACGGTAATCCTCGAGTCCGGCAACTTGTTCTATCACCGGGAGGGCGACCATCTGTCTCAAGGAGGTGTCGGATTTATCGTCCACAAGTCTCTCGTCAACAACGTTGTAAAGATTGGGAGTGGTCGACGAGGGTCGCGTACCTGATACTCAGAATCACCAAACGGTATTCGCTGAAGGTATACAGGTCTACGCACCAACCTCGGCACATCCCGATGAGGAGGTGGAGGAAATGTATGAGGATATTTCCAGAGCCATACATTTCTCCATAACCCACTACACGGTGTTGATGGGAGACTTCAACGCAAAACTAGGCAAAAGAGAAAGCGGTGAGCTGAAGGTAGGGAAATTTGGAGTAGGGCAACGGAACCGTAGGGGCCTATAGCTGGCCGACTTTATGGAGAAAGAGGGACTCTTTATGATGAACTCTTTCTTCCAGAAGCGGCCCCACAGGAAGTGGACCTGGTCGAGCCCCGACGGTTCGACAAAAAATGAGATTGACTTCATTATGACGACCAGACGCTAACTGTTCAGTGATGTCTCAGTGATCGCAAGGGTGAAAACTGGCAGCGATCACCGAATGGTTAGAGGCACACTGAACCTAAACGTTAAGTTGGAGAGGTCTCGTCTAATGAAGTCAACGCTACGTCCCCCTTGTGCTCTAATCCAGAATCCTGAAACCTTTCAGCTCGAGTTACGTAACCGCTTTCAGTGCATAGAAGATTGCAATGCAGCGGACGATATGTATGACAAGCTCGTGGAAACTGTCCATGCGGTCGGAGCTAAGTTCTGCAAGACCCGCCGCAGAAGAACACAAAAACTCCCCGAACACACTCTTAATCTCATGGCTATTAGACGGGAGATAAGGCTGCAATCGTCGACAGATTCGACAGCATACAGGCAACTGAACAGACAGATCTCCAAATGCATGCGGCGAGACTTACGCAAATTTAATACTGCTCGTATTGAAGAAGCGATTGAGCGGAACCAGGGCTCCAAAGTCTTTGCCAGAGATCTGTCTGCCAGTAAGAGCCAACTGTCAAAGCTGAAGACTGAGTGTGGCAGCATCGTTTCCGGGACACCTGAGATTCTGAGTGAGATTGAGAGGTTCTATGGGCAGCTGTACACATCATCGTTGGAGCCACACGCAAGTGTGAGTAACGATCCAAGAGCGGGTCTTATCCGACACTATTCCGATGATATCCCGGACGTTAGTCTGAGCGAGATTAGAATGGCTCTCCACCGCTTTAAAAACGGCAAGTCCCCGGGCGAGGATGGAATTACAGCGGAGCTTCTGAAAGCAGGTGGAAAACCGGTACTTGAAGTCTTTCAGAGGCTCTTTAATTCCGTTCTCCATGGTGGCACTACTCCTGAGGCGTAGAGGAGAAGTGCGGTGGTCTTATTCTTCAAAAAAGGTGACAACGGCCTCTTGAAGAACTACAGACCGATATCCCTTCTGAGCCGCGTCTACGTGCTGTTTTCGAGAGTCATTACGAATCGTCTCGCACGCAGACTCGACGACTTCCAGCCTCCCGACATGCCAGTTTCCGAAAAGGCTTTAGTACCATAGACCACATACATACCCCTCGGTAAATTGTACAGAAGTCCGAAGAGTACAATCTGCCACTTTGCCTGGCGTATGTGGACTATGAGAAAGCCTTTGATTCCATCGAAATTTGGGCGGTGCTACAGTCTCTTCAGCGGTGCTAAGTTGACTGTCGGTATATGGAAGTGCTGAAGTGTTTGTACAGTAGGGCTACGATGGCTATCCGAGTACAGAACCAGAGTACGAAACCTATCCAGAAACTCTTCACCGCTGCATTGGAAGACGTTTTCAAGCTACTGGCTTGGAAATGACACGGTATTAACATCAATGGCGAGTACATCACTCACCTTCGATTTGCCGACGATATAGTACTTATGGCAGAATCGCTTGAGGACTTAAGCACTATGCTCAATGACCTCAATAGTGCCTCCCAACGGATAGGTCTTAAGATGAACATGGACAAAACAAAGATCATGTTTAATGTCCATGTCACACCTATGCCGGTATTTGTTGGGAGCCCGAGAGAGGTTGTTGACGAGTACGTTTACCTGGGACAAATAGTCCGACTAGGTAAGTCCAACTTCGACCGAGAGGTCTGCTGGGCAGCGTTTGGGAAATTACGACATATCTTCTCATCAGGTATACCTCAATCTCTAAAAACTAGATTGTACAACCAGTGCGTCTTGCCAGTGATGACTTACGGATCTGAGACGTGGTCCTTCACTGCTGGCCGTATGAGGACGCTCAAGGTCGCTCAGCGAGCTATGTAGATGGCTATGCTCAGAGTTTCTCTGCGTGATAGACTCAGAAATGAGGATATCTGCAGTAAAATGAGAGTGACCGACATAGCCCAACGGATTAGTAAGCTGAAGTGGCAATGGGCCGGCCATATAGCTCGAAGAACCGACAACCGTTGGGGAAAAAAGGTTCTCGAGTGGCAGCCTCGTACCGGTAGACGAAGTGTAGGGCGACCCCCCACTAGATGGAGTGACGACCTGGTTAGACATGCAGGAAGTCGATGGATGCAGGTGGCTCAGGACCGTGCTTTGTGGCATACCTTGGGGAGGCCTATGTTCAACAGTGGACTTGTAAAGGGCTGTAATGACGATGATTGCCATAAACAATACCGCCATCTATCTGATGTCATAAAGTCTATCTAGAATTTTCAATAGTCGCTTCTTAGCAGACTCACGGATCATACATGGGGAGATTTATATAGTCACACACACACACACACACACACACACACACACACACACACACACACACACACACACACACCCACACACACACACACACACACACACACACACACACACACACGCACGCACGCACACAAACATAAACAAACAAACACACACACACACACACACACACACGCGCACGCACACACGCACACGCAACGCACACGCACACCCAACACACACGCACACACAAACACGCACACACACACATAAATAAACACACACACAAACACACACACACACACACACACACACACACACACGCACACTCACGCACACGCACACGCACGTGTGGAAGCGGCGTAAAATATGCCACACCCTAGTTTTCGCACCATGAGGCAAAAAGGAAAAGAAATGGCCCCGAGTTCCCGGCGCCCCTTTAATGGGGCAGAGGTGCGAAGAATCTCCGGGAGGAAAACCGGCGACGAGGTTCACCACCCGTCACGTTCTGTCTCCCGGAGGGACGAAAAGAAGATTGCGGAGGCCCGTCTAGCTACGCTGAATGTATGTGGAGCAATTAATGATAATATGGATGAAGTATGCGATATGATGTATGACAGAGGAATAGATGTGTTATGTGTAAATGAGACGAAGCGGAAGGGAAACGATGTCACTACACATGGCATATATACCGCTTACTGGTCCGGTGTAGACGAGACCGAGCGAGCATGCCTGGGAGTCGGTATCATCCTTTCAGAAAGAATGGGTCAATGTGTGAAAGAGTATGAATGTGTAAGCCTGAGACTGCTATGGATACGAATAAAAGTAGGCCTAAAGAAGTTGTTTTGTATACTTATATTATACTTATGTTGGTGTCTACGCCCCAGACATGTCTAAGCCCACTTGTATCCGAGAGCATTTTTGGGAGATGGTAAGGATGGTGTTAATGAAATGTAAGGAAAATGAAAATATTGTTATGTTAGGAGATTTTAATGGAAGGGTTGGGGTGAGGAGGCTTGGCTATGGAAGGATACTGGGAACGTTTGGTGATGAAAGTATTAATGAGAATGGTGAAAGCCTCCTCACCGTATGTGTGGAAAGGAATCTTTTTGTGACGAACACTTTCTTTCGTCATAAGAAGATTCACATGTATACTTGGGAAAGAGGGGATGATAGAAGCATGATAGATTTCATAACTGTGGATGAAAGAATGAGGAGCGCAGTGGTGGATACAAGGGTTTACCGGGGGCCAACTTAGGGACGGACCACTACCTGGTCTTATGCCGAATTAGGGGTTTATTCAGACGTTGGTGGCATAGGATATCTGTGTCTACCACTGCGTTACAGCGTATAAGAATTGAAAGGTTACAAGATGAAGATGTGACAGCAAGTACAAATGCAGACTGAGAGAAAATATAAGTAATTTTGATGAGTTGTGTGTGAATGAGTTAGACTTGGAGAATGTGTGGCATAATGTTAAGAAAGGTTTAGTGGATGCAGCTACCGAAGTATGTGGTGTTAGTAAGAGAACGAATGAAAGGAAAGACGATATGTTATGGTGGGATGATAAGGTACGTACGGAAGTTGAAGCAAAGAAGAGAGCATGGCTAGATTAACTAGCGACCAAAGCTGGTAATTCTGGCGGAAAGAATGATGAGAATGAAAGAAAAAAGGCAGAGTTTAAACGTTTAAATATGAGAGTAAAAGAATTAGTTGAAAGGAAAAAGCAAGAAAGAACGGATAAGAATGATAGAAGAATATCGGATAACTTCCAGGCAAATATTAAACATAACATAACATAAACACTCACGTCTGTCACCCAGAGGGGTAGGCAGAGACTACGGACTTCCATTTGGCACGATCCTGACATACCTCTTTCGCCTCCTTTACATTCATATATCTACGCATACATGCTCGTGGCCCATTTTCAAAATATCGCCAATTTGGTCGATAAACTTTTTCCTAGGGCGTCCCTTCCCGACTCGGCCGTTCACATCTGCCATATAAATTTGCTTTGTCACTCTTTCCTCATTCATTCTTTCCACATGACCAAACCACCGAAGCATTCCTTTCTTAATCCTGGTCACAACATCATCTTGCATACCACATTTATCTCTTATCACGCAATTTCTCACCCTGTCATTCTGCTTCGCAAATATTAAAATGTTCTGGAAACTCGTAAGAAATACCAGGTGACTTTCAAAACGGCCTAGATTGAATGCGATACGAGACGAGAATGGCTGTATCCTGAATGATGAAGTGTCGAGTTAAAGAGATGGAAGGAATATTTTGAAAGCGTATTTATGAGTGAGGAGAAGTGTGAACCAAATGAAATAGAAATTCCGAAAGAAGATGAAAGAGATAGGGAGATAAGTATAGATGAAATAATGAAAGAAATGAAAAGCATGAAAGTAGGTAAGGCTGCCGGATATGATAGTTTCACTTAAAATGCTAAGGGCTGGAGAGAACGTGGTGGCAGGCCTGATGTACACCTTGTTTAATTTATGTTGGGAACTGAAGCGGGTACCGGGAGACTGGTGCAAAGCCGTGATAGTCCCAATATATAAGGGAAAAGGGTCACAGCAGGACTGTAAAAACCACCGTGGTATCAGCCTTCTTAGCATTGTGGGAAAACTGTATGCTAAGGTACTAATTGAAAGAGTTATGAAAGAAATTGATGAAAAAATTTGGGAAGTGCAAGCGGAATTTAGAAAGGGAATGGGGTGTACAGATCAAGTCTTTTCTATGTGCATGATCGCGGAGAAGTTTATGACGAAAAACCAAAAAGTTTTTTGTGCGTTCATGGACTTGGAAAAGCCTTATGACAGAGTGGACAGGGATGTGTTATGGCAAACGCTGAACGCATTTAGGTTGAGCGCTGGTTTGATACAGGCATTAAAGTCACTGTATAGGGACTCGAGTGCTTGTGTTAGAATCAACGGGGTCTACTTGGACTGATTTGGCATCCATAAAGGTGTCAGACAGGGCTGTGTAGCTTCCCCGTGGCTGTTCAACCAATTTATGGACAGCTGTTTGGAAAATTTGAAAGTTGAAGAATTCGGGTTAAGAATGGGTGAGTTAACCATCAAATGCCTTTTGTACGCCGATGATCAAGTCATACTTGCGTCGCCGGTGGCCGAGTTGCAAATGATGGTTACATTAATGAACAGGTCATTAAAAGAAAGGGAAATGAAAGTGAACGCAAGTAAGACGAAAGTGATGGTTTTTGAAAGAGAAGAAAGCAAAACGGTATGTGAATTTTTTATTTCTAGAACAAACAAAATACTAATAAACAGGGTACTTTTAAAGACTTAAGTAGCCAAGGCGCAAACAATGCTTGGACGCGCACCTTACAAAGACCGAGCGTAGCTAGAAGCGGCGCGTAAAATAGTGAAATCAAGGTACGCTCAGGTTTAGAAGTTAAATAATATTTTAAGTGCTTTCTAAATGTTGGTATTGATTTGGCTTCTTTGATATTTTTCGGTAATTTGTTATACAATTTCGCACCTTCGTACATTAAGTTTTTTTTAATCATAATTTGTTCTTGGGGTTAAGAGGCAAAGGTTATTTAAACGTCTTAGTGCAATTTCTTGTATTTGCTGTTTCTTTGTGAATGTTATTTGAGTATATATATATATATATATATATATATATATATATATATATATATATTGAACTCGGTGCGGTGAACATACAACCATACCCCGTATGGAACCAGAAAGTGAAGTTAATTTTGTTTTAATTTTAGAAATATGTGGTTTCCATGTTAAGTGCGAGTCTAATATTAGTCCAAGATATTTCTCTTCATTAACTTTATTAATAATTTGGTTATTTATTTTCAATGACGTGTAGTGTGATATTTTTTTGTTTTTTGCTGTAAATATTATAAAGTTTGTTTTTGATATATTTATAGTAAGCCGATTGCGTTGAAACCATGTATTTAGAACATCTAAGTCATTTTGTGCGTCTTTAACTACAGAGTCTATAGAATGGCCAAAGTAGAATAGAGCGGTATCATCGGCGTATAACGTTATGCTCCATTAAGCCCGAGTTCTTTTATATTATTTATATATATGAGAAACATATGTTGCAGAAGTGAATGGAAGAGTCGGAAAGGGACGTCTTAGGCGGAAGTTTGTCGACCAAATTGACGATATACTAAAAATGGGCCAAATTAAGAGTACCCTTAACCGACGAGCATGTATGCGTAGGTATATGGATGTGGAAGAGGCGCGAAAGGTATGTCAGGATCGTGCTAAATGGAAGTCAGTAGTCTCTGCCTTCCCCTCTGGGTGACAGGCGTGAGTGTTTATGTTTAAAACTGTAAGATAGTAGTAGTATTTATATTTATTCCACAATTCCATACAAACTTTACACGTTACAATGGTTTGCGAGTGTTGTTGAAAAGGTTCTTGACAGCAAAACAACTTCAAAAGTTTTCTTAGTATGTATAATCTTCAAAACTTCGGAGAACATTTTATTTTTGTAATAATAAATTTCATATTTCGTAATAAATATATTTTCCTGTCTTAAACCTAGTTCAAAAATCGAAAAGGTTTAAGGTTCTATATTCAACGGGTATGCTTTGAATTAAAAAAATGGTTCTGAAATATATACGACCGTATGTTTTTTTTTCTAAGTACCTTCACCGATTTTTCTAAATGGCTGAACCGATTTCAATGATACTTATAAAAAAAGTTACAATTTCAATCAGTGGTCACGTGTTTTAAGAAAAAAATTCATCACGGTAGATAAATAGGGAATGATTATTTTAATGCAACTACTTAAATGACATTCCAGTTTTTAGATTGAACCTGATATATTTATTATTCCACTCAAAAGGGATATAAGATTTAAATTAAATAAAAATAAAAATCTACTCCAAAAACAAAAAAAGAATACAATCATTTCCATATACGCTACTGAAGTCAGGGCTTTAAT
The DNA here is from genome assembly GCA_036936625.1 of Parnassius smintheus behrii. Lineage (NCBI taxonomy): Eukaryota > Metazoa > Arthropoda > Insecta > Lepidoptera > Papilionidae > Parnassius > Parnassius smintheus. The sequence continues at coordinate 5,719,063 of JAUPFT010000012.1, forward strand.
TCTTAAATCGTTATACTCCGTCTTATTTCTAAACGTGGCTTATTGATAGGCCTGGGGTAATCTATGGTTTAATAAGAGCCTTTTTCACGAAAGAAACCCCTTAGCCGTGGCGCTGCGATCTTCGCAATATTTCAGCGGTATTTTTTTATAATACTACTGCATTATAAAAAACGAACACAAAGTCCACCTGATGGTAAGGGGCTACTTTATACCAATGGATACCTTTTATAACATGGGATAATAATTACGCCTCGCGAGGGCAAGGACAGGTTATGTAGGACTCGCGCCGACTAAAACCCCAACAGACGAGGTATAGTCGTGAAGAGAAATGTTGGTATGTCCATGCACTATGCAGCTCCAAAATCTACGATTCGAGCGGGGCCGCTCTATGGGAATAAATGGAGCGTTCCATCTCAAAAATCTATAACTTTTTACTTCTTGACTGTTTAAATTAATATTTTGTATACGTATTCCTGATAACTTATAAAAGTAAAAAGTAAAGTTACAGCCTACGAGTATATACGTCCCACCGATGGGCACAGGCTTCCCCTTATTTCTGAGAGGGTTTTAAGGCAAGGAAGTGTCCGTCACGCTGCCCCAATGCGTGTTGGCGAACTTCACATGTCTTCGAAATATTTTTTTTCTTATCCCTCAGACATGCAGGTGTCCTCAAGATGTTTTACTTCACCTTTTTTTGCATTTAACACACTGCAATTAACAATTTCATTGGTGTCGGCGGGTCGAACTCGGGTTACTTGCGTTCTGTTATATTTACAGTGAGCGTTAACCATCTGAGCTACCACGGCTCTGAATACTTACGATGTTAGATAATTAAAACATGACCACTTTGAAAACTTTATTTATTTAGTAAGAAAATGACGAGATAAAAGTTTTGAAAATTTTCATACAAAAATTAGAATTATTATTTTATACGTTGTAAAGCCACGCTGCATCTATATTGTGGTTGTAGCACGAACGGGTCAGCTCGATCGGGGAAGGACCACGCTTTCACAGAATACCAGTTTAAATAGTAGCTTAATACTGCTGTATTTCGTATGGTGTGAGTAAAGATCCGGAGATAATTTTTTACAGGAAACTTCTCCTCCGCAACTCCTTCTCAGTCCTCAGGGGAGGCAACAGAGCTGAGTTTTGATACTTAATCGAGGATAAATGTAGATGTTAGTGGACCACAGCATCCACTTACCATTAGGCGGACTTTGTGCTCGTTTGTCACCCTTATTCTATAAAAAATTGATTAAACTAGTTCATCAACACAGGAATGATATATTTAATATGTGATTGTAATTATTACAACAGATAACAATAAGGACAGATAAGCTAAAATGATCACCGCAAAAAATCTTGTGCAAATATTTTTCCAAATTTTAAATACCTATGCTATTTGGTAGTTACTTGTTAAATAAAAGTATTTTAATTGATAGAATCAGGCGTTACTTTGCGGAAATTCATTATAATAAAGATATTAAAATTTAATTCGCAACAATCCGCTTAATTAAATACAATGATGTGTCTCACCTGGATTGAAGAGCACCTCTCACCCTCCTTCAAATACTCCCAACACCACTCCAGGAAAGGTGGTGCCGGGAGTAGTGGTGTTGGGAGTAGTGGTGCTTGGACTAGTGGTGATGGGATTAGTGCACGCAATTGAGGGAGGGCGGGAGGTGCTCTTCAATCCAGGTGAGACACAACATTATATTTAATTAAGCGGATGGTTGCAAATTAAATTATGATAATATTTATTAAAAGTATTTTATTTTGAACAAACAATGACCAGTATTATGTTTTATCCACAAATGTCATAAATATGGAAGTGCAAACGGTGAGAATCGTGAGTTTATTTTCTTACCTCAGTTAACATTTTTGCTTTTAGCTTGAAATAGCGCAATAATTACTGAGTTTTTTTTTCCTTGTATTATTGAATAGTTAAGAAACTAAAAATGTCATTAACTCCATATTGGCAGCTATCGGCAACAAGGAAACCTCAATTTAAAAATCAAAATACGAAAGTTTCCCGTATGAAATTTAAAAATTAAGAAGTAAATTAAAATAAGCATTTCCTATAGAAACATAACGTACTTGTAAACTGAAGATCTTGATCAATCCAAAAATGTCCTAAAAAAATCCTTTGTGGCCGTGGAAGGGAAAGGGGAGATCTCCCGCCGGGCAAGGTGTTCCGCTCGTGGAGCAGTCAACGCTCCGTGTGATATTTCGGAGATGTTCTATATATACTGTTTATGATTCGGAATTTTGGTAGCGAGCGTGATTTAGGCTTCGGTGTGTTTTGCTTGTGGCGCGACGACCGCGCCGCTACGTCACCCTCCTGCTCAGTCCGGAGGTCGATAGTGCAGCATCGTTGTCGACGAATGTGCAAGTGCCAGGAGATTGCCTTGTAGTCTGCGGTGAGTCGAGAAGAAGGCAAGTAATCTGCGAGAGTGCCGTGAAGCAGAGGCGAGCAATAAGGCTCAGAGCCGTGCCGAACACTGTATAACGCAGAGAGTGGCTTGAAGGAACAGGAAGCATTATTATTCCAGTGCTGCGAAGAACTTAGAAATATCTTAAGTTGAACTTCCATAATGAGTATTCTAATTAATATGAAATTATCGAAGTGCAAAGTTTGAACCATTTTTGAGATGGAACACGCCATTTCGTTTCAAAGTTGCCGCTAATGCGGTGGTGGTGTGACCGCGAGGGGAGAGTCTGTACACCTGCAATAACGAAGGCTACAGATGCATTGTCACCACTGAGAGTTAAGAAGGAATGCCTCAAAACTTTTAATAACACTGTGCTCTCTATACCTTTCAGACCAGAATACAGCAGTACCAGCACTTTTTCTTGGCGACAGAAATAGCTAATAGTGTATTATTTACCTAGACGAACTCCTAGGCATCCTAGGAGTCCGTCTATCCTACATCCGAGACAAAAAAGGAGTCATATCACCCTGCACCTGTACACAATACCTCTTGATTTTTGAAGTTGTTGTAAATAGAACGTTTTTTTAATAGGATAAGGGTGACAAACGAGCACACAGTCCACCTGATGGTAAGTGGATGCTGTGGCCCATAGACATTTACATTCGATTAAGAATCAAAATACAGATGTGTTGTCACCCCTGAGGACTAAGATGGAATGCCTCGATCCCAGTAAAACGAGTCTCCGGTTCTCTACACTCACCTCGGTTGAGCCGGCCCATTCATGCTATAACCATAATTATATGCATAATGCTAATAGCTGCAGCGTGGTCTACCACGTAAATATATCTTGTAAGTAAGTTCCTATTCATAATTCAAACTGAACTTCCTGAAACCATTACAAATACCAGTTTTAATTTTTTTTAGAAACAAAAGAAAAACTCACGTATAACGAGGCGCAATTGAGAAGATAACTTTTAATTAGCGCTACAGAAAGTTTATAGTGTTTATTAAATTATTTGTGTATTTACACACTGATTAACGTACGGCGACCTCTCCATTCCTTTTCACAAATAGAAATAAGCATATCGATGTGGGCTCAAAACATTTCGGTCACACTCCCCGCGTCACGTTTCCGTTCGTCTAATAATAATCGGCGTCCCTCACGGATGCGCCACTTCCTCTGCCTTGAAAATTTTAATCAACTGATTCAATTAACCTTAGTTCGTTTAATGAAAGAATAAAATGAAATGAGTTTTATCAACTGTCGTTTTATGTTATTATCCGGACCACAGTTTTAAATTTGTGTGTCCATGACTAATCTTCGGTTTATTTGAAACATTTGTCTACTCTCCGTAAACATTTTTTTTTAATATCAAGCGATTAATATCATACCTTGTATACAGTGTTGCCGTTTCAGCGCATTTGGCGCTAGATCTAGTGCAAGTCTAGAGTCTATAGCGCTTTTTTTTAAATATATACGTGCTAAAAATATATAGTCTACTAGTCTACTAGATATTTTTAGCACATATATATTTAAAAAAAACACTATAGACCATAGAATTGTACCAGATCTAGCGTCAAATGCTTTGAAACGGCAACACTGGTTGTATATATCTATCATAGATATAGTCAATACTTCAGTTTTTACTACATTTTTGATATATTTACAAATATAAATAAAATTGAAGTGTCTATCTGTAATATTGAAATAACTTTCTCCTTCTCTCTCTATCTCTCTCTCTCTCTCTCTCTCTCTCTCTCTCTCTCTCTCTCCCTCTGTCTCCCTTTCTGTCTGCCTGGCCGTGCTAATCTTCGGAATCGCTGACCGATTGTAATAAAACTTTACGAAAACTTACGACAAAAAAACTTAAAGATATTTTGTACCGAAAATAATAGATATATATGTTTATCTTAAATCCAAAAACGCCACATTAGTAGATCCTATCCAGGTCGAACCAGAACAAGAACTTTATGAAAAATAAAATAACTTTTTTGTAAATATTTTATAGCATTTATTTTAAATAAGTATATTTGCAGAAATTTGAAATTATTTTAAGTTGCCAACATTTTGATTTTCATTTTAAACTCAAACCCAAGCATACCACTGCAACATTTCATGACACAGTAGGTTATAAAAGCGAAGGTCGGAAAAAAGTTGAAAAAGCTGAACACCTCAGTGACGTCATCTCCGGTTGTTCGGCTCTTTCTAAATCTGAGAACTTTCACAATCATAATCTAGTGATAAGCTCTTAACACACAAACAAAAAAAACAAATCAACACTAAACAGTAAACCAATATAAGTAGAACTCAAAAAACCTCAATCCGAAAAAAAAGATTTAAGCTTGATAATTCTTATTACTGACAGTGTGAAGAGCCGTATCCCAACCGAATATAATTATAATGGTTTTAGTTCGAAGATATGCGTTGCGAAGGAACTATATCAAAGTTATTCGATAAGTCAGCTACTGGTGGGTAGTTATAGCTAATCGATAAGGTAAGTATAAACTTGTGAAAATCCGCGGTCACCGTTCAGACCGCGGATTTGAACGAGATTCAAGCTAGCGGCTGATGTTGTCGTTTTGAAAAAGAGCGTCGAAAGCGAGCATGTGGCTCACTTGATGTTAGTGTCGAAGAATCGAAGGTAATAAATACTAAATTCTGTTGTAAAATTTGAGGCGTCGATCCTACAATCATTCTGAAGTAATAAAATAACGTGTTTTATAATAAAATGACTTTAAAATGCGAAAAATTACAGTCTAGGATTCTATTTTCTTAATCATATTGTTTTGTTGCAACTAAAAAGCTACAAAACTGTTGGCCTCAGTTATAATTAAATACAAGTGAAACCTTGTCGCATAATTCAGGCTTTCAAATTCTAATTCAGGCGTAGTTTCCAGTGCGGCGTCGCAGCGCAACAATCGTTTGCAGAATTGCCATCCAGCCGCTTGCTCTAACAAAGGACGACATAATTACGACAGTCAACGCGTCGGGTCCGACAGAGCTGCTAAAAATATAGACTAATATAAAATTTTAAGCCTGCTATAAAATTATATCAAATTACAAGATAAGTATATAAAAATCATTTCTTATTCATTAGTTTAAGTTAAAGTATAATTTAGTATATATTAATAAAGGACTGAAAGCTACTATAAATTAGTTTATATAAGTATCTAAAGTTATATTAGCCAAATCTTTAAATCTTTATAGAGTTGATGCATTAAAATTATTTGATTCAGTATTCATTCATTACAATCTTTCAAACTCTGAACATAGGCTTCCCCGTTGCTTCATATAGGAGATTTTGCCATGGATGCCACGTTTTGTAGGCGAGTCGACAATTGCAGGTTTGCAGAGATTGGAAATTGCAGGTATAACGACTAAACATGCCCATCATTTACACACGAAGCCAAACATGCCATGTTTCGGTTTTATTAATAACATTTATGTTTTAAAATATGATTATGCATTTATTTAAAAATATAACAAAAATGAGAATACTGTTTAACTTCCAAGAAAGGTTTAAAAAAATTGTGAGTGTAGTCGTGTATACTTCTTTTTATTTTATATTTTATATGATTGGGTTAAACAATAATATAATTTTGCAGCGCCGGCAGTGAAACGTTATAAGATAACATAACTTTACCTTACCAAATTTCTCTACTACGTTGATAAATAAGTTTGACTTTAAAACGTAAGGTGAGACATTAAAAATTTAAAGGCTTTTTTGTCATGATTTGTTAATTTATTTTCTTTTCTTTTTTGCTTTAATCTACGTCTTCAATTATCTTTAATGCAGTCAAGTACTAAAATATTATGTTCGACATTATAAATTATTTTCATCTACTTTTACCACCTAAATATAATTTTGACACGCCTATTTTAAAGTGTGCTCTTGGCACAAGTGGTAGTTACATGTATCAAACATAGCTACTGTCGTTTTAGCAACATGCGCAGCTGTTAGGAACTTTCTGAAAGCGCGTCTGCTATCTACAATTAGTTCAGGCCTGAATATTTTTGTTTCACATCCTCGGTACAGGCTTTAGTTTGCACGAGAAGTACTACTCGTTCTGTTTAATTAACTGTAAACAAAACGTTACCTGTATAATTATACCTTAATTTTTATGTTCATATTGCAATGTATGTTTTTTTTTGCGTTGTTCATATGGGCAAACAATTTTTAATAAGGGTGACAAGATGGAATGCCTCGTTTCCAATAAAAATGGTCTCCGGTGCTATGCACTCACCACCGTAGGATCATATTCTGTCCTTCCCTTGTCGTGCCCACACGTTTCTGTTACAACCACCATATAGTTGTAGCATGGCTCAACCACGTATGTATCGAGAAACACATTCATGTCCTATTAATTTTGCATTTAAATGTGGATTTCAAATAATTATTATGAAAACTTTATTGCATGACTCTTTATTTTTCACTAAGTAACATTTTTTTATGGACAACATGTGACAAACGAGCACACAGTCAACATGATATGAAGAGCATGTTGTGACCCATATACATATGTCCTCAATTAAGAATCAAAATACAGATACGATGTCGCCTCTGAAGGCTAAGGTGGAATGACTGGCTTCCAGGAAAAAGTGTTACCAGTATTTTTTACAGTATAAGGTGACAAACGAGCACACAGTCCACCTGATGGTAAGTGGATGCTGTTGCCCATAGACATCTACTTTTATTCTCGATTAAGAATCAAAACCCAGATGCGTTTTTACCCCTGAGAACCGTAATATAGATGTGTGTGTTTACGTGAATATATTATACGTTTATATAAATTACGTATTATATTTCAAATATACGTTCAAATAATGAGGGAACAAAGGATATTCGACGTGAATTTTTTGCTACTTGTTCTTTCGTTTCGTAAATCTTCGTTTACGTAATCATTTTTATTAAACCTTGATAAATTGAATTTTCTTGGGACAAAATACATAAAATTAATGAGAAGTAATCTACTATTGACTTATAAAAGGGACGCCCTGGATCGTTGTCTATCGACCTAATATGCGATATCTTGTAGATGAACCATGTTATGAGTATCCTTATCTGACGAGTATCTATGTATCTATACATAGTTGCGCGTGAATGAATGTGAAAGAAGCGACATCCATAGTCCCTGCCTACACCTTTGGTTAACATGCGTGATTGTATAAGTATTGCTATATATTTATGTAAAATTATATTTCATTTCCTGGTATGGTAAAATTATATTTTATTCTGCGACATTCGTATTATATATTCATAATTAAATAAATAGTACCCGGATGACCGAGCTTTGCTCGGTTTTTTTTAAATTACATTTATAAATTACATACTGATGAAACTTAAATAATATTTTTTGATCTTATTGACAGAATAGAAAAACTGAACTGATTAATTGAATAAAAAATCATTAGTGCAATTAGCTTTATTAAAATTTTCGTATTTTTAAAAATTACTAAAAAAAGGGAGTGAAATAGTAAATTTTCTCACAAAAGAAGGGAACTTGAAAAAAAAAAGAAAAAAAGCTAGACGAGAGACGCGATCCTCGGAACTCCGATATCACGCCCGACTGACATCCCACCTGAGCTGTAAGGATCGTTAGTGACCTGTCGAAATTTACCTTCCTATATTGTAGCAGTTTTTTTATTGTCCGAAAACACGGACAAAAGGACATTTTCTAAAAATAAATCCTAGCTAGATCAATTTATTGCCCCCGAAACTCCCTGGACACTAAATTTTATGAAAATCGTTGGGGCCGTTTCCGAGATTCCGATTTTATTTACATACAAGAATTGCTCGTTTAAAGGTATAGGAATAGGATAAAAGCGATCCAAACTTCAAATTTTTAAGCCGTTTTTTATACAGGAAGTTACAAAGGATGTAAACAAATATTTAAAGGAGCTATTTTGCCTCGCTTTCTAACCCCTTATAATTCAAATGCTACATGACATATACACACTTTTAAATTTGCATACCTAAAGGATAATTAATAAGCAGTTGCTTAAATCATAAGTTCTGTAGGAATTTGCAAACGTTCTGGGAAGAAGTAAGGAGTTTGGTGCACGTTTATATTACAACTCCTTCATCAGCAAAGCTGACGACCACAATCGTCGTTTATATCGCAATTGTTCCTTCTTTCACATCTATATTTTTGGTTGTATACAAAAATATATACACGTTCACCGGAAAACAAAACTGTTCTTTTGAATCAGTAAAATAAAAACAATTACCAATGAAAACATAAATGGCAATGGATAACCTGCATGGCAAAAGATAATATTATTTTACAAATGCTAATTGACCTAGCGCATCATAGAGCATCTCAGAGGACTACACTCCACTGACCTACAACAATAGATCCAGGTCCGTACCCTATCGTTCAATCGGTCTTGACATAGGTATTAATATAACAAATTAAGAAGTGCAGTAACTAAAAATGGATCTGTATACAAGCAAAATGTTAAAATGAAGTCAATAATAGAGAAGTCCTCGCAGAAACGGGGAGAGATCTGTGCCCAGCCGTGGGACGTATATAGGCTGTAACTTTTTAACTTTATTCTTAATAATATATAAAACAAAATTCATTACTTCACTGCAAGAAATATATCATGCTAAGCGGTTTTTCTAGCAGTATTATATATATATATATATATATATATATATATATATATATATATATATATATATATATATATATATATATATATATATATATATATATATATATATGTGTATATATATTTATTCGTGCTGTTAATACGAATGTTATAATTTTCGAAATGCTGTATAGATAATTTCAAAGCCGATTTTTAATATTATTCTCTCATTCTTCTATCAGCTACGTTCGTTAGATCTATTTTTATGTAAAATAAAAGTGACAAAAGAGCGCACGGTACAGCTGATGTTAAATGGATGATAAAAAATCAAATGAAGAATCAAAATCCAGAAAAAAGTCTCTAATTTTCTGCAATCGACATACGAAACACAGTAGCTATATGTTGCTATTTCACGCTGCAATAAGAGTGTGATGCCTTTCCGGTCAAGCCAACCCGACCGAGATTCATGCTACAATATAATATTACAGCGGTGGCTCCACCACGTAAAAACATCGATGTTTATTTCTAATTACCGTGTAGTGGTGGCGTAAGAATATCTAACATTCTATAACTTTTTTTCTATAGAACAGGGTGACAAACGAGCACACAGTCCACCTTACGTTAAGTGGTTGCTGTGGCCCATAGACACCTACTTGTATCCTCGATTACGAATCAAAATGCAGATGCGTTGTCACCCGCGGCTAAGATGGAATGCCTCATTTCCAGTAAAAAGGGTCTCCGATTCTCTACACTCACCATACGATACACAGCAGTCGAGCCGAACCATGAACATGAAGGCTAGAGAACAGGAGAACGAGAGAACGTACTAAAGCATAGCCCGCCTGTCCTTGAAATTAGTAGAATATAAAGCGGCGCTTACGTCGGTGAGTAGTGACTGCGAAGTTAGCTGTTTATGAGCACAATTAGATGAAGTTAGTTGAATAATATACAAATTTTCACTTCATTTTTAATGAGAAAATTTTCATGCTCCGTAATTTTGTAATTTTTGACAAAAAGAAACATTAAAAATGGAGAAATATTTTATTGTGCGTGGATGTGCAAGTGGTTTAGCATTTGATCGGAAAAATAGACTGAAAATGACTTTTATCGACCGAACTTTGTGATCGCAGCACCTCACTTATGGGGTCCATATTTTTGGGACGTTATTTTCTACGGTGATCGTTCTCCTGTTCTCTAACCTTCATGAGCCGAACCATTCGTTTCACAACTATACTACTAATATAACTGCAGCATATACCAGGCGGTCCCATAATGAACTGGCCTGATATAGTTCAACGCGACATGTCGCTACATGTTGTGTTGCATTAAATAGTACGTTTATCGTGCACTTAATATAAGAAACATGCATCGACATGAAATGCTTAGTCTTAGTTTAACAGGCATTTAAATAACGAGAGTCGCGTATTTTTTCAAAATGTCGAAAACTGAGTATCGAAGTGTCATAAAGTTTCTGTTTAAAGAAGGTTTATCCCCTGCCCAAATGAAAGAACGATCGGATGGCGTGTATAAGGAGTCTGCCCTCTCCTATAGCACAGTGAAAAATTGGGTGAAAGAGTTTCGCCTCGGGAGAGAAACCATCGAAGACTTTGGCCACGATTGTCGACCTGTGGAAGTGCTCACTCCCGAAACGATTGCTCTTATCGAAGAGGAGGTTCTGAGTGACCGCCGTTTGAAGATTAGAGAAATTGCAGCAAGGCTTGGGCTCTCTAAGAGTACCGTTCATCGCGCGATCCATGAACATCTTCACATGAAAAAAGTGAGTGCAAGATGGGTACCGAAACTTCTTTCAGCGGTACAGAGACAGGAAAGAGTGCGCTACGCTTCGGAGTTTTTGGATCTTTGTGGCGAAAATCCAAAGACTGTGATCGAGCGGCTAGTGACTGGTGATGAAACTATGATCTTGTATTATGATCCAAAAAGCAAGCGCGAGTCAATGGAATGGCGTTATAAGGGTGAAAAGCCCCCTAGAATGGCAAAGGTGCAACAATCGACTAAAAACTGATATGCACAATATTTTGGGATTTTCAAGGCATTTTGATGGTGGATTTTAAAGAACGTAATACAGTCGTGAACGGCGAATATTATGCTTCTTTAATATATAAATTACAAGACAAGATAAAGGAAAAACGAAGTGGCAAGCTGTCTAAAGATGTCCTGTTGCTCCATGACAACGCCCCGGTTCATACAGCTGGTGTTTCGAAGGATGCAGTTCGTCAATGCGGGTTCACAGAAGTTCAACATCTTACAGTCCAGACATGCCCCCGTCCGACTATTATTTATATCCAAATTTAAAGCGGGACTTAAGAGGAAGAAAATTTTCAAGCGATGAAGAGTTGCAGGCCGTCTTCAGTCATTTTGGGATAAAAAATGTGATTATTTTTATAAAGGTTTAGAGATGTCGATTCACGGATGTCAGAAGTGTGTTAGTATTCATGGTGATTATATTGAAAAATAGAATTGGTTTCGTTTCGTTTTCTTCCTTGGTTCCTAGTTAGGCCAATTCATTATGGGACCGCCTACGTATCTACCACGTATAAAAAGTCCTCCATGTATAAATTAATCATCCAGAGGGTGTCGTAGGATGCGACATAAAAAACAAAACGACGAAAATAACGACTAAAAATAAAAAATGTGGCTGCCAATCCGCTTGCAAAGCGTGGCAACTATGGCGAACATCCCCTATGGTGTAATCGATTGGGGAGGCCTATGTTCACAGTAGACTTTAATCGGCGTAACCGTAACGGTAAGGATATTCACTGAGAATATTTTGATGCTTGTTCTTTTAATTGATAAACCATAATATAGCTGCAGCATGGCTCTACCACGTGTAAAACATAGATGTTTATTTCTACAGCACTCGTAGATCACAATATAATTTCATAAATTCTCTCTATCTGTAGTATGTTAGACCGTTTGCTATTTATAGTCTACAAGCCCATCCTTGTTGCCCTGACCTATCGGTGTCATCGCTTACAAAAGGTTTCCGTAACGCGATAATTGGTCGCTGATTATCTGACGCTTGAGATGCGTATCGTGGTGGTGTATTGTCAGTACGTGGTTTATGGCCACTGATAATATCGCAAATGTAATTAGAGGGATGGGAATGACCATGTTTTAATTCGAGTTTTAAAATGCGGGTACGAATGTTGTTGTTTTTGTGTATAAATTACTAACTCCGTGTGTGTATTTTTAAATTAATACAATCAACGACGGCTCCGAAGCGCAGTGGCTTAGCAATGATTTCCAGCGCTAAGGGCCGCGGGTTCGAATCCCACGAGGAATAAGTATTTGTATTGCCTATAAATAGTTGTTCCGATTCTGGATGTTTGTACGTGTGAAATGTATATATTTAAATAAAGAGAAAATGCCAGTGTGTAAATAAAATAAATAAAAACTTTAGGTCTCTTTTCAAATTCTTATCGTAATTAAATTATGTACAAAAATTTGTAATTTATGCGAGGTCGAAATCGTGCCATAGTTATGGATAGGAACATTATATATATCTTACAATATTCTCAATATTGTAAGATATATACAGATTTAAAAATTGATTAGAAGTAGAGAAGGTGGCCCAGGATTGTGCATAGTGGCATTCCTTAGGGGAGGCCTATATTCAGCACTGGACTAGTGAAGAGCTGTAATGATGATGATGATGATGAAGAACTTTCTCTCTCTCTCCCTCTCTTTCTCTCTCTCTCTCTCACACTCTCTCTCTCTCTCTCTCTCTCTCTCTCTCTCTCTTACCTGTTTTGTCGGTCAGCAAACGAGACAGCCACTATAATGTTTCGCTTGGAGTAGAGAACGAGTAAAACGTACTATTGAGATGCCATTCTATTAGTCAGAACCGGTGATCGTGCCAAGAGGTTTTTAAAGTTATTTGCTAATTAAACTTTCAACAAAAAATCGAACCGACTACAATACTCAGTTAATAATTTTCACGTAATAGCTTCTGAAATTGGGCTTTAAATTCGATATATACACTATATTGTATTAGTACTAGTCAGTTATTAAAGTTGGTAAGAATTACCTCGCGCATAACTGCTTGATAAAATCAAACGATATGGTAATTCTTGTTAAGGATGAACTTTACTATCATGGATTTCTACAAAGTAACGTCTGATTCTATTTATTACTAATCAGTTTAACAAAATGAGTCGAGACGGAAGCAGAATATCAAACAATACAAGAACTTGTGTATTCTTGTTCTACGAAAAAAAAAAACAAATCAAGAGTATTTTAACATACAAAAATACCCAAATACAAATTCTATTAAATTTTATCAATAAATATCGTAACAAGTGGTGAAATTAATAATTTTGTACAACCGACATTAATACGACTGAATCAATGTATTCGAAGTCAATTAAATACGCATTATTGAAGATAACTCTAAAACTATTGGTGAGATCTTGATTAAATTTGTATGGGACTACACGAAAAGCACAAGCTTTCAGATAAAATTAAAAAAAATTGTCAAAATGCGCTTACCAAGAGAATAGTTATGAGCTTATGAGGTAACACACATAAAAAACATACAGTCCATTTGAATAAATTTTAAAAAAAACAAAAAAAAAACAAAAAGAATACCTCCTCCCTTTTTTAAGGCGGAAAAAATAAATAAATACCATAAAAATTTTACTTTCTATAACTACATTTTTTTTATTTAGCTCTGAAGCATTTTGTACTTTTTATTTAAAGCTCAATGATATGACGTACAAAGAATGTAATTTTTATCAAAATGTAATTTTTATCAAATGTAGTAACTTTGTAGTCAACAGCTTTTTATCGCCGTCTTCAAAAGAAGGAGTAGGTATATAATTCGACAGTATGTTTTTTCGTTCATATGTTACGTGATGTTTTAGTCCTTCGTCAAGTATGAGCCGAGTATCGTGTATAATTTGTTGTAATGGTTTTATTTTATTAAATAGTAACCCATTAACGACTTCAATAGTAGGATCCTATCCACCCCTAAAAAAAAAATACGGGTAACACAGTAACATTAAATTTTTCTGTTTTGAAGGACCTATTTAGACGACATTTAGATTGTTCTATTTCTTAATCTAACCCAAATCGTAGAAAAATTACTTAATTTTTAGCGTTTACTTTTTTATAAAATGTTAATTTTCTACATGTTATTTCCATGTATTTGTGTCATGTTATTTCTATCTAGTAATACAATATATTTAGTTATGTAACTTATGATATATTCCTGTAGAGTAGGTAGTATATTCATATAGATGATAGTTACAATGAAATTTATTAATTAATTTATATATATAAAAATAATTTTACTTCTTATCGTTCAATTTAATTTTTGACCATTTATTATATAAATAAAATATATAACATATGCAATGGCATTAAATAACTAATTTATGCTTACTTTTTGATTTCTTTTTCTTTAATATTTAATGTTATTTATCAAAGAATGATATGTAATTATCAACATATTTATAAGCGCGAAAAGCATTAAACACATTAATACACTGTCATAGTCATACCATTCATGGACATCCTCGAATTAATGTGCAGAAAACAATTTAGCATCTTTCACTGTTTGTATGTACTTGACTGTCAATATTAATTTACAACAATATGTCAAAATAAAGAGCACATAGTCGCACAATTTCTCTGTTGTGACAGTGACTGACATTCCATTCGCCTCAGTCATCATTTCAGATCCATAATTGCTTGGGCGCCAACAACGCTCTCTGTATTTAAATCGTCCCGACATTCACTCGGTGTTCTGTGAACTGTGATATATGGAAAAAAAGAAATAGTCAATGGATATAAAGAAGTTGCCGCTCTCTGTGGTAACTGCCCAAAAATAAACACACGACATTAAATTAACTTTATGGGTGGCTCATTACGTTTATGCGGCCGGTCGTAAAAAGGAACAAGAGAAAGATAATTATGAGATCCGAACGCTATGAGACTTTCTGGAAGTATTTAAAAGCACGTGTGACTTTAATTTTTTAATGTTGCTATAAATATCGAAGCGTCAGATTAGAAAGGCTGCTTATGACAGAGTTATTTGTACTGCATCGTTGGTCTATAGTCCGAATGCGCAACTGTTGATCATGTGTTGACGGGTATGAATCCCAGGAATGAAATGAAATGGAACGAAAATGAAATTAAAGCTTTTACTTTTCAACTCAAGAAATTCTATTTCGTTTGCCAAACGTCAACCATGTTTCTTAATCTACTTCCATCGGGTCGAAATACGTGATTAGATTTTTTTATATCATTGGGTGACAAACGAGTACACAGTCCACCTGATGGTGAGTGGACGCTGTGGTCCATAGATATCCACATTTATCCTCAACTAAAGATCAAAACGCAAAATTATTGTCACCCCTGAGGACTAAGATAGAGTGCCTCGACTCTAGTAGAAATGGTCTTCGGTTCTCTACACTCACCATAAGAAACACAGAAGCATTACGTTGCTATTTTACGCTGGTGTTCTGTTAGAGCGTAGTCCTTTCTTGATCGAGCTTCCCTATATAGTCGGTGGATGCTACAGTCCAACATCATCTGACACCAAAACAATTCTATATTTATAGACGTAAATAACTCGCAACAAAATACTTATAAAAAATCACTAAATATCGAACCAATAGGGTAGCGTTATAAATTTTATTTATATTTGTAAAAAGTTCGACACGAATTCAGATAAAAAGTCACACAAAAAGTCACTGTGCCGGAAAGAACAGAATAACTTCTGTTGTGTTACCTACATATATCGTTGAAACTAAACCCCTTCGGTACCTTTGTATATTTATAGAAAAGGTAATCCATCATATTGAAACATATTTCCAAGGAACCCTCATAACTCTCCTAAAATAAACATCACCCCTCGTCTTTTCCCACATCATTAATATTGCCCACTAATTTTTTTTCTATAATTAACCATACAATAACTTCAACAATGCGTGGTACATCATTGTCAACCACTGAAAGTGCCACGAACCGAGGCAAATCATCTACAGTTTACAGTACGTCACCTACATCAAAGAGGCTTACTTCAAACGCCACTCTGATATTCTACAAAGTAAGTTCTTCATACTAAACCTCATGTACTACGATAAGATAAGGTTCAGTTTCCCCTGAAGTGATAAAAGGACATTTTAACATAGAGGCACGTCGCCAGGATTTATTTTGTCTCATTTTGAGTTGATGACAAACGTGGATTCACTTTTAAATCTCATCCCTAATGAGATGTTTGTACATCTTTTTGAAATAAATGTAAGACTATTTAAAATTAGCTTTATGCTTTCTGTTACGATGTTTTATAGCGCTCAAGCAGCAACTTAGATTTCCTTTTGTACTTTGTTATTGATAATAGATGATAAAATTCTTCCTATTTTTGTATTGGATATTTTTGGTATGCAATGTTTTTTTAATAAATTAAGCAATAGGCATGTATTTATCGTCGTCAATTACACAAATAATTCGTGCAAAGGAAAAAAACTCCCAATAAATCGCACGGTGATGCACCTTAAGCATCCAGATTGCGTGGTACATTGTCTTGATATTGGAGCTGGAATTTTCAGAAAAATTTTTTCAATTTCGATTTGGTTACTCTATCGAAAATGCCACATGATTTTTTCGTCATTTAAATTATTATTTATCATAAATATTATTATTTTTCAAACAAATATCATTTTGTATTTGAAGCAGCAGCATGATACTGACATTGATTATTATTTGATGATTATTCCTTTACATTTCTACTTATGTGTGAGGAAACTTACTTATTCATATAATATATTTAGTATATTTGATTACCAATCAAAAAGTTGAATTCAATTTTAACAAAAATAATTATTTTATTATAATCATTGTTTTCTCTAACATTATATTATCTATAATTTTATCAAAAAGTCATATACAGACCGAGAAAAATGTTCTCCATTTATATATATATATATATATATATATATATATATATATATATATATATATATATATACATACACACACACGTACACACACACATATATATATATATATATATATATATATATATATATATATATATATATATATATATATATATACTCTGTGGCAACCCAAGTGACAAGTTGTAAAATAATAGCTCCCAACAATTTAGCAAAATTAAATATTGTAATTTGATAATATCCACCTCAATTTTTAGTTACAGTTGTTAAATAATACTTAATTGTGTTGGTAAAATAAGTAAAAGTCATAAGTATTTTAATTAAATAGTGTTTTGTGTTTCAACTAAAAGAGACAGCTGTAACGAACATCGTTTGAACTTTCTGTAAGTTATTGTAATTTTCTTGTTATCCCTTTAATATTTTAAGATTTACCTTTTAAATTAGTGCAGTTTCGGATTTCAATTTGAATTATTTACCTGATAATTTAATTTGAGATCTGTAAGTAGACCCATAGATCTAGATATTAGCTTACTCTGTTTCTTCGGTTTTCTTTCTTTGTTTTCTTTTGCTATTTACACATAATAGTAAAATGAATACACGCAACGCCAAAACGCGCCAAATGGAGAACCAACTTCAAATGGCGCTTCTAGTACTTAAGGCGTCAAAAGAGCAGTGTGAGCTGTTGCTTAAAGAAAGGGATGACAACGAAAAGGAAATAATAAATATAATTGCCAAAAATAGTCAACTAATAACCGGCCAAGAGCGTGTCGGGCCACGCTCAGTGTAGGGTTCCGTAGTTTCCCGTCCGTCACAATAAGTGTTCCCACTTATGAGTTTAAAGGTGGGTATCCATTATGTTCGCGCTCCAGCAGCGCTCCGCGCTCCTGCAACTGCTCCCGGTAGTGGGTACGTGCGCGAACATGGAGCGTGCAACATTGCACGCTCCGCGGCAGGCGCTCCGACTTTCCATCCAAGTTCTAAATAATTTTCCTAGAAAGTCCTTATAAAGTTCTACTTTGCAGATTTTTTTCATATTTTCTAAACTTATGGTTCAAAAGTTAGAGGGGGGGACACATTGTTTTTTACTTTTGGAGCGATTATTTCCGAAATTATTGACATTATCAAAAAATGATCTTAGTAAACCCCTATTCATTTTTAAATACCTTTCCAACAATATATCACACGTTAGGGTTGAAATTAAAAAAAAATAACTTTCCACTTTACATATAGGGGGGCTACCCTAATAAAACATTTTTTTCTAATTTTTATTTCACCACTTTGTCGGCGTGATTGATACACATATTGGTACCAAATTTCAGCTTTCTAGTGCTAACAGTCACAGAGATTAAGCGAGGACGGACAGACGGACAGACAGACATGGCGAAACTATAAGGGTTCCTAGTTGACTACGGAACCCTAAAAAGTGATATGGTTAAGTTGCATAAAGACTACACAAATGTTTTAAAAGAAAGGGATCAGCTTCAGGAAACATTCGATGAGTTTGACCGATGCAGCAAAGAATATGAGGAATCCCTCAGATTAATTGCTGCATTGCAGTTGCAGTTAAGTGAGGCTAATGAGCAGATTTTGCAATTAAAACAATACTTAGATGAATTGAAAGTGTCCCAAACTCAAAGTCTGTTCAATGAGCTCATAGAATGTAAATCTTCAAAAACATTGCATCCCTCCACAACAATCGATTTGACTGGTGATGATTTTGTCACATCTAGAACAGCAGAAAGGATTACATGCAGTAGAAGAAAATTAAAGAAATACATAAAAATTAATAAATATGTTAGGAAAGTACAAAAGTTAATTAAAACAAAAATTAATACAAAAAATTATATAAATATATGTAAGGAAAAGCATGTATTAATTAATAAACTTAAATTATATGCAATTGAGGTGGAAAATATGAAAAACTGTTATGAGACTGAAATAGAGTGTCTCAATTCAGAAGTTTTGTCGCTTAAAAACTCCTTACAAATTATCTCAAATAAATATGCATCGGCTCAGGTTGAGATAAAAGAACACATATTGGCCATGAATGATCTGGTAAAGTCATGTAATTACAATGAGGAGCGCTTTGACTCCTTAGTAAAACATCAGAGTGAGAATCAACGCTCCATACCATGTTCATCGGAGACAATATGTGTAAATAGCAATGACTCCTTATTTTCACCAACACTCTATGACGGTGCCATAACACAGAATAAAAACTTAAAAAGTAGTTTAAATATTAAAATAACATAAAGTTATTATGTATTGTGATTACATAGGTAAAAATTTGGGCATGATGTTAAATAACCATTTAAAAGGACAATTGACTACTAATTATTGTATGCCTGGAGCATCCTTTAGTCATATAATGAATAAAGTTTTAACCAGTAAGTTTTCTCCTAATAGCACATTAATAATTTTTGTTGGGAGAAGAGGCAATGTAAGCAAAAATCAATTATTAAAATATATTGATAACCTCAATACTTTAAATGTATATATATATATATTATATATATATATACGCCCCACACTTCGCCTACCAGTAAGAGGCTGCCACTGGAGAACCTTTAACCCCAATTGTTGTCGGTTCGTCTTACCAGGTGTCACTGTATCTAGTGGGGGTTGCCCTACACTTCACCTACCATTAAAAGGCTGCCACTGGAGAACCTTTTTCTCCATCGGTTGTCGGTTCGTCTTACCAGGTCGTCACTCTATCTAGTGGGGGTTGCCCTAGACTTCACCTACCAGTAAGAGGCTGCCACTGGAGAACCTTTTTCTCCATCGATTGTCGGTTCGTCTTACCGGGTCGTCACTCTATCTAGTGGGGGGTCGCCCTACAGTTCACCTACCATTAAAAGGCTGCCACTGGAGAACCTTTTTCTCCATCGGTTGTCGATTCGTCTTACCAGGTCGTCACTCTATCTAGTGGGGGTTGCCCTAGACTTCACCTACCAGTAAGAGGCTGCCACTGGAGAACCTTTTTCTCCATCGGTTGTCGGTTCGCCTTACCAGGTCATCACTCTATCTAGTGTGGGTTGCCCTACACTTCACCTACCAATAAGAGGCTGCCTCTTGAGAACCTTTTTCCCCATCGGTTGTCGGTTCGTCTTACCAGGTGTCACTCCATCAAGTGGGGCGTCACCCCACACTTCACCTACCAGTACGAGGCTATCACTGGAGAACCTTTTTGCCCATTGGTTGTCGGTTCTTCAAGCTATATAATTATAGTAATATAGTTATAATATCTTTAATTCGACCAACAAGGATCATATAACATAATTAGTATAATAATGTGATTACATAGCTTATTTTTGGTAATTAGTTATAATAATAAAGAAAAATTGAATAGAAATAAATAAACAAGAGAATATATAAAAAAATTCAAACCAATCAACAAACGTCGGGATTATTTATTTGCCAGTACATGAACCATACAACAATGATTCGAGAACTGACAGTCAACTCTATTCGAGAACATCACTGGGATGCGGTTGGAGCTGACCCGAATTCTCCGTGCCAGGGATGTACACCGTTTATGTATGATCGTGTAGAAACTATCCACTCGCGCTTCAGCAAACATCGCCGATGCGCTGCAGAACCGAGGCAGGCTCATTAGTGCATTATTGTTTTGCGTGCGTAGCGCGCGGTACCTCCATTGAGAGGTTGCGTATTCTGATTCTGCACTTGGATAGCCATCGTAGCCCTTCTGTACAAACACTTCAGCATATTTAAATACTAACAGTCAACCTGGCACCGTTGAAGTAACGGCAGCACCGCCCAAATTTAATGGAATTGAAGCCTTTCTCATAGTCTGCATACGCAAGACATACATAGTAGCAGATTGTACTCCTCGGTCTTCTGTACAACTTGCCGACGGGTATGTACGTAGTTTATAGTATCCTTTTCGGAAATCGGCTTGTTTGGGAGACTGGGAGTGGTCGAGTCTGCGTGCGAAATTATACGTAGTGACTCTCGGAAATGTAGATGCGGCTCCGAAATAAAATCGGTCCGTAGTTTTTTAAGAGAGCGTTGTCGCTTTTTGAGGAACAAGACAATCGAACTTCTGCCACAAGAATATAAAACCGAGCAGAATGAAAGCTTCCTAAGGAAGTACAAAATACTTACCTACTGTGAGCAAGACCTACGCGAGTGCGAGTCCGGATTCAGCAAAGAACACGGACGGATGGACAGGCGGATAGGCACTGTGACTGAGGTGATCCCATAAGTTTTCTGTTTTCATTTAAGTAAGTACCACACATTTTATAATATAATGTTTAATATATGTTTCTAAACAATTTAAAATTTACAAAACGCGTTATTCACTTAAATGAAACAAAGCCTTAATTATCCAAAAGGTAATCATAGAATAATATAATACGTCGTCAAAAAGTATTTCTTCTAAAATCTTTGTTGTTTCCGTCACACGTATTAACCTGACGCTAGTTTTTCTACACAATTATGGACGAAACCATGTTAATACATATTTAAGAATTCTTTTCTAATGATAATATCCATTTTCGTCAATTGTCAGCCTAAGTCGGTCATGCTTCTCTATGCATACATAATAACGACAGTGAAGATAGTTTCTAGGTCTTACTATTCATAAATACTGTTAGTTTTGTATTGTATCTATGAATAATCTTACCACTACCGTTACAGTTTACTATTCCTATTTCACTGCTGAACATCGGCCCTCCTAGATTATCCTTCATAGATTGTCTTGTAGAGATGGTATTTGTTATAGTAGCTACGCTTGGCAAGTGACGTTTTAACGGCAGTTTTCTATTTTTAGTCGTTATTAAGAAGACGCCGGTGCCCATCTCCTAATTTTTTTCCTTCTGACGACTCTTACGACACTCATGATACGGTGCACTCTTAAGTACAAGCCACGCTGAAGCTATATTATGGGTCGGCTCGACCGATAAAGGACCACAAAAAGTAAAGTTAAATGTAAAGTTACAGCCTATATACGTCCCACTGCTGGGCACAGGCCTCTTCTCATTTCTGAGAGGGTATTAGGGCAAGGAAGTGTCCGCCACGCTGCCCCAATGCATGTTGGCGAACTTCACATGTCTTCGGAATTTTTCTTTTCTTATTTCTCAGACATGCAAGTATCCTCACGATGTTTTCCTTCACCGCCGAGCATGTGGTAAATCAGCACTTAAAATTGCCATTAATAATTTCATTGGGCCGGCGGGGATCGAACTCGGTTAAATCACGTACTGTGAAATTTACAGCAAGCGCTAACCATTTGAGCTACCACGGCTCTCAGAAAGGGCCACGCTCTCACATAATACATATACCTGCGTAAAATAGCAGTATAAGGCTGCTTTGTTTTGTATGATGAGTGTAGAGATACGGATACCCTTATTACTGGAATCGAGGCATTCCATCTAAGTCCTCAAGAGGGCAATGCATATGCATTTTGATACTTAATCGAGGATATATGTAGATGCTTATGTATATTACCATTATTAGACTGTGTACTAATTTGTCACCCTTATTCTATAAAAATTAGGTTGCAAGACATTACGTCTACGAATAGGATCACAAAGGGAATGATTCTATTGTTTGATTACACAGAATGAGGAAAGAGGGACAAAGTGTTTTAGATTATTTTGGTTGCAATAGACCCCCTAGGCGGAAGTCCATTGACCAAATTGTTGCCATATTGAGGATCGGCTATAAAGTTTGATGGAATGAAGAGTACCCTCAACCGATGAGCATAATATACGCGTAGATAAGGACGAGAAAGAAGCGAGCGTAAATGAAAATCCGTAGTAGACAGGCATGAGAGTTTATATTTTTATGTTTTAACGTTTATGTCATACGTAACAAGTAAATACTACAAAAGGTACACTTAATGCTAGTTAGCATTCTACTCCAGTCAACCCGTGGCGTTGTTTTCTTTTTATAGTCATAAGGGTGACAAACGAGCACACCGTCCACTTGATGGTAATTGGATGCTGTGCCATATAGACATCTACATTTATTCTCGAAGAATCAAAACGCAGATGCGTTGTCACTCCCGGGAACTAACATGGAATGCCCTGTTTCCAGTAAAAAAGGGTCTCCGGATCTCTACACTCACTATCCAAATCACAACAGTATTAAGCTGCTATTTTACGCTGGTATTCTGTGAGAGCGTGGTTCTTCCCCGGTTAAGCCGACCCATTCGTGCTACAATCATAATATAGCTGCATTAATAGTATTTAAATAACTTAATATAATAAATATAAATACGATATAACACATATGAAAATAAGGCTTGCACACTATTGTTTTATCAAAGTAATCGACATCATACGTAATGATTAATTTATAAAATACTCTCACCTAATTAGTTTGTGTCGCAGTCAATTCCAAACTGTTAACGCTAAAAGTGAATTCACATTCTAAATACGCACACCAACGCTAGCCTAATAAGCGGTTGAAAACGCGCGGGTCCGTAATTAAACGGATAGTTGATTATATTATCTGATAATTTAGGATAATGTTTAGAATTCGAACCCTCTTAATTAAACTCTAGCTTTGTGTTTGTTATAGTAATATATCTATAATAGCTCTTCCACGTGTATAACGAGGAACGCATCAACGCATCAACGCATCTTGCATTTGATTCGTAATCGAGGATAGATGTAGATGTCTATGAGCCGCTGTAACCATTTACCATCAGGTGGACTGTATGTCGTTTATCACCCTTATCCTATAAAAAACTCGTATCATATAATTAGGTCAGCTGATTCGCACACTCAAAAATTCACCTTACTAAGAAAATTGATAAATAAATAGTACTAAATTTCTCTTCGAAATGATATTTCAATTAACCGCCACATTCCCAACTGTGGTGCTTATTTATTTATTTATACTTTTTTGTACACCACAATACAGAAACATCAATATAGTTAAAACTAATTAAAGTATGTACAATAGGCGGTCTTATCACCGAAAGTGATTTCTTCCAGACAACCTTTGCGTAGAGGAAAGATGCAAACTAAAGTTACAAATAGAGGGGGGCATACAAAATAATAATAAAAATACAATAATACATACAGATAAAAGTAAGTGAAAGTTATATATAAAATATCATATAATAGATTAAATGAAAAGAGTAAGAGAAAAGTAAAGTAATTTATCTAATAGCGTTCTAAATAATACGATTTAACAAGAATTTTGAAAGAGTGAAGAGATTTAGCACGACGAATATGGAAAGGTAAGGAGTTCCACAATCGCACAGCGATTACGGTGAAGGATTTCTTGAAAAAGGAAGAAGAGTGCAAAGGTGTAGAAAGAGAAAGATTGATGGAGGATCGAAGGAACCGATTATGGGTAAGAGAAAGATACTGGAAACGGTTTTTTTAAATAAAGAGGAGTAGAAGGATTAAACAGCACACTATACAACGCGGAGAGAATGTGAGTATTCCTGCGAAGGCGGATCGGGAGCCATTTGAGCTGTTTGCGAAATTCGGAGATATGATCATATTTGCGAAGCCCAAATATAAATCTAATGCATAAATTTTGCGCTCTAGCTTATTAAGCTGCTCCTCGGTAATGTCAAGATAGCAAATATCAGCATAGTCAAGGATAGGCAGAAGAAGAGACTGGGCGAGCGTAACTTTAGTTGCTGTGGGAAGGAAATTACGTAATCTACGTAAAGAGCTTAACGCAGCAAATATTCTTCTACTGACCTCATTAACCTGTGAGGTCCAAGACATACAGAAGTCAAGATACAACCCCAGGTTTTTAACCTTGTCACTGTAAGGGATTAGAGTGCAGTCTAGTATAATAGGGGGTAGTCAAGACCAGTCAATTTTGCCAATTAATCTAGAACTACCGATGACAATGACCTGAGTTTTCTTAGGATTAATCGTTTAACCATAACATTTACTCCAATTCGAAATACAAGTCAGATCAGCGTTAATAGTGTCAACTGCTTTAGATAGATCTTCAAGAGAGGACTGAATATAGATTTGGAGATCATCAGCATACAAGTGGTAGGAAGAGGACAAATTATGACTTATAGAGTTAATGAAAATTGCAAAAAGGAGAGGAGACAACACGCCACCTTGTGGTACACCAGCAGCTGTAGTAATCCAGGTGGAAAAAACCTCTTGCGCCTGAATTCGCTGTCGGCGACCAAACAAGTAACTTCGAAACCAGTCAACTACAGTTGGAGATATGTTGAGAGAGCGTAGGATGCTTAACAAGATATCAAAATCTACAGTATTAAATGCGTTACTAAAATCAAGCAACGTGAGAATAGTAAGCTTTTGTTTGTCCATACCATACCGAATATCATCAGTGATTTGTAAAAGTGCAGTAGTCGTACTATGGCCAGGACGGAAACCGGACTGCAAGGGATTTAAAAGATTGTGTTTTAAAAGATAGGTGCTTAATTGATTGTGCACAAGACGTTCTAGAACTTTGGAAAAGAAAGGCAAAATAGAGATAGGTCTATAATCGGAAAAACTTTTTCGGAAGAGGAACTACAAATGCGTCTTTCCAAGCTGAAGGGAAAAAAGCAGAATTCAGTGATTTATTCAGGATAGACGTGATTATAGGTAAAAGGAGATCAATGAGAGGGATGAGCATTTTCCGACTAATGCAGTCACTACCAATCGAATTTGAATGGATGGACATTATGGCTCTCTTAATATCACAACTGTTAAATTGACTAAAATTAAAAGCAGGGGTGTCCGGAGTGGGAGCTTTTGAAAGAGAATCTAAAGTATTATGTTTTGCTTTATCGTTAATGCAAGACGAAGATGAGAAATGCAAATTAAGTTGATTGAGATCAAGGTTATGGTGTGTGAGATTTTGTAGTAATTTCCCAACTCCTAAGGACTTAAGAAATTTCCAGACCCTAGCAGGATCAGGATCTTGTACTGATTCACGGATATGGCGTCGTTGTGCTTTTCTACACAGATTGTTGCAACGATTCCGTACTAATCTATACTTCTCTCTATTCAAATCGCTAGGGACTGACTTGTATTTAGCTTTGGCACAATTTTTAATGTGGATGATTTTTTTATATCATCGGTCAGCCAAGGAGAGGGAGGGTGCTTTACACGCACTGGACGAACAGGAGCATGAACGTCGTAAAGCTGAATTAACAGAGAGTTGAACAAAGCAACCTGTTCATCAACGGTAGACGCATTGACGACCACACTCCAATCAATCTTTACAGCGTCATTTAAAAGCTGCTCCAAATTCAAGTCACTAAAGTTACGCTGAAGTAGTATCCTTGACTTAGCTTTAGGGGGACGGATTTTGTACGACAAGTATAAAAGTTCGTGATAGGAAAAAGAATCAGCAGCATGTTGCCCAAATTTAAGAACATGGTCAGGTAAAGACACAAACATTATGTCGAGAAGAGAAGGGGCACAGTTCGGGAAAAAGTGTGTGGCAGAAGTAGGAAGAAGTTTTAAATTTGCTTCTTCGATAGTAGATTTAAGTTTTATTGATCTAGCGTTGTTTTTTAAAAGACAGGTATTAAAATCACCCATAATAATACTGTGACAATAGATAGGTGTAAGATTGTCAAGAATATTTTCTAACGTGGTGAAGTAGTCGACAGTGAGAGAGGGACTGTAAAAAACTCCAAGAAGTAATTTTGTATGACCAAGAAGAACTTCGATAAAGAGAAATTCCAATTCCAGTCTGCGAACCATTTGAAACTTGAATTACTGAAAAAGGTATATGTGAGCGCAGATAAATAGCAACACCACCACCGCCCCGATCGGTACGGTCGTTAAGAATCAAATGAAAAAATGGAAGCGAGTAGGAAGTTGATGGAAGACATGGTTTTAACCACGACTCCGAAACAAGGATAGCGTGTATGTTTTTGCTATTAAAACTTGACAACATGTCGGGGTAATGAGCAGGAATACTTTGAGCATTTATGTGAATAGCGTTAATGTTTTTGTTAGATTCAGAAAAAGTTGAATCTAACATAATATTTAAGGGTTCAATACTTTCAAAGCTGTCAATACTGCTTAATCCATCAGAGGCAGAATCAAAGGCGAAGGAATTGGAACTCCGAACGCTATCATCTGAAGAAATCATATTAAATTATATCTGATTACTAAATATATGTAAAGTAAATACGTATTATTATATGTATGTATTATAATATATATATATATATATAATTATAATTATAATTATAAAATAAATAATTCCAAAATAAATAAGTCATCAGTAAACTACCTGCCAGCATTATGGAAAGAAATGTTTAATTCATTTAACAATAAGTGAAGAAACGGAACGTTAACATACCATAGACACAAAAGTGAGAGGTGTTAATAACAGATGAGTCAAAGTGTCAAAGTTACAGTACGTTAACTAGCAATTATCTACCTTACAATATACTTTTATCACTAATACTAAACATTCCAAAGAAATATTACAATAACAATTACCAACATACAAGAAAAATTATAACACTAAATAATAAACATTCCAAACAGAGATTATTAATCATTACATTTTGCTATCTAATCTACAATTAACAAGGAAAAGTAATGAAGATATAATGATAAAAAGAAAACCAAAATATGAAGTCCAGAGAAAAGTTATAACAGAATTACAAAAATTAATAAAATATAAAATAAAATTATTTACGAAAAAGTTCATTTTTTACCGGCCCTCTTAGTACGCTGTGGTGCACCTTTATCTTCGGGGGCCTTATTTGCCTCAACCACAATAGGATAAACGGGTGAAGCAGAAGTTGACCCGTTGCATTATGCGTCAAGCTCAGACAAGGTCTCAAGATGGTGCCTTGTGCCATCTGGAGTAAAGAAATTGATAACTCCATCCCTGGTCCAACATTTGGTGATGCCATACCTTCGCCTAGCTTCTAGAAAAACACTGTGGCGCCTCCTTGTTAGAAACTCAGACTGGGTTATACCTGTGCCCTTAAGTTTGGTTTTGGAGTACCAAACCTTGTCTCGCATCACAGTATCGCTGAATTTGACAACTACAGGCCTGGAAGATTTATCAGAAGGGCGTCCCAGACGACGACAACGGCTTATGGATGTTTTACTGAAACCTGGGACTAGGAGTTTAGTGCTGATAAGTGTACTTATGACGGCGGTAGTATCCTCAGATTTTTCTTCAGGAACTCCATGGAGTAGGATCATCTTTCTGCGGCGACGCATTTCACTACGATCCAGTTCTCTTCCCAAAAGATCTACTTGGTTATGCAAAGATGTTAAAGCAGCCAAGATGAATTTTCTAAAAGCATTAAAATCACCTGGTAGAGAAGATGAAGATGTGGCAGCAGAACTTGATTGTTGCAGTTCCCGCTGAAAGTTATCCATTTGACTTTGGAATGACTTTGACATCTCCATAAGTGAACCTTTCAGTGCTTCCATGGTGAAAGTAGTTGTAAAGTGCAGTGATGTTAGAGAAAATACTTGGAAATAAGAGCTGGTAGGTAGTAATTTATTACATATAAATAATAAACATGAAATTCAAGCTGTAACTATTTTTAAAATATATTTAAATCTAAGATGTCTAAAATGTGAACTACTCAATTGACCTACCCTCACAGAAAAAGGGTGCCCTCACAGAAATCCCATAGATTTTGCAAAAAACTTATTTTTTTGCAAAATCTATGAGATATTCCAAAAAGTTATTTTAGCTTGCAGAAAATAGAAAAATATAAATTCTATATCTATTAATAAAAATTCCACATTTATCTAACCTAGCACATAATGCAGCCATCTTCGTTTACACCGAGCATATACACCAAATTACGCAGTATCCTATCAATTATAAAAGTCAAGTTAAAAGAAGAATCAGGTTAATATTTATTAACGATAATAGTTATTTATAAAAATGTTGTAAACCATGAATTACATTTGTTTTTATGACGAATTAGGAAAGAGTGACATAGAAAGAAATTTGCGTTTTATCAAATTCATCATCATCATCATTATAGCCCTTCACAAGTCCACTGCTGAACATAGGCCTCCCCCAAGTAATGCCACAAAGTACGGTCCTGAGCCACCTGTATCCATCGACTTCCTGCATATCTTACCAGGTCGTCACTCCATCTAGTGGGATATAGTAATTTGATAAAACCACCAGTTTTATCAAATTACTACTTTATTATTCAATCTTTTTTATTTAGCATTTACTACCCCATATTGTCATGGGTTTCGTAAGAAGCAGTAGATACAATTGAAATATAATTGCAAATAAACAGAAGATGGTCAGCAGTTTCTTCTTGATAACAGCTACGAAGTAGAAAACTGCGGTTCCTCACAAGAGGGCTACTGGCCAAATTAGCCAAGCAAGGCTAATTTGGCCAGTAGCCCTCTTGTGAGGAGATGATACAAGAAAAAAAAACACTTTCAAATTGTCTTCGTCTTCGAAAAAAGTCTCCTCTTTTTTCGAAGACGCCTAAAAATAAACAATTTGTTTACTCAACGAGGAAACGCATTTATACTGAATCAGAATTTATGTTTTACCCAATTAATAACAATAAAGGCGGTCAAACTACAACGGAAACGCAAGGCAAGCTAAACAAATGATTAATGTTCGAACGTCCAATATATTTGTAATGGACCTTCCATTCATGACAAATGTACCCCCGCTGAGCGTAGATGGAACCTTTATGGTGTTTGACGCAACCAAAGGGATAAAATGCTATTGACAGTCGTGAAACAATTTGTTCTGACCCGAGCTTCTATTGTTTTCGCATCGATGTACATTTCAGAAAGTATGAAGTTGGAGGTTAAATGGTTAGTTGTTTACAAAATAATAAAAATTATAGATTAACGACAATGTTAATAAAATATAATATACGATCAAGCAATTATAGATTAAGACCAACAGCTAACGGATACATCCTAAAGGACCCATCACTTTCTGAGTCACTTAGGTATGTAATCTCCGGTTTTCCGGCGCTTTCTAACTCTAAATATTTGCACAGAGATAACCTAGTAGTCAGGATTCTACACCAAGAGGTAAGTACTCTGAAATATCGTATCGTGGATCGGAAACTGAATTATTATAAATACTTGCCGAAAGCCGTGCTCGAAAATGACCGAGCCAGGCTCTACTGGGACCAGGCCATCATCACAAACAGGCCTTTTCTTGCGAATAAGCCTGATATTGTGCTGATTGACCGGGCAGTCATTTAGTAAAAATCTGTCATTTTTATTTTTAAAACAGAAGCTTCAATTTTATTTGTTGTACGAATGGGCCAAATTAAGAGTAGTTAAATGACAAGCATGTACGCGTAGGTATATGGACGTAAAAGAGGCGAGAGAGGTGTTTCAGGACCGTGCCAAATGGAAGTCCTCCATAGTCTCTGCCCATCCGTCTGGATGACAGGCGTGAGTGTTTATGTTTACTTTTAGTTGGTATGACAGTAATCTTACATATTAAATTTTGAATATGAGTGATTTCTGTTCGTAAATATAAAAATGATGGGATTGCAATAAAACTTGAAACACATTTGGATTGTTTTTTTTTTTTTAATTTTAAGTCTAATATTGAGTTGTTGGCAACCAAAAAAGTTTGTTATTCATTTTTTTTCTATTATTTTTTACGTGTTTTATTTAGCGTGCAGTTTCTTCTCGGCTAGTTTGTTTATACAGCAAAAAGTTCAAAAAATATTTGCACTATTATGTTTTATTATAAACTAGACAATGCCAACTGTTGAATCCTATATTTTATTCTCTAAATTAAATTATATAAACTATCGTCTGAACAGAACAAAGATAGTATGAATCGGTCAAGTTGTTCAGAAGTAACACGATCACTAAAAATCGACAACAATTATAATGTATAAATTAAAGACTATCTATTTACATATCACTTTCAACGGTACACCATCTATGGATTAAAATTAGAATTTGATTTTAATTTGCAAATGAAATAGGAACTACGGCTGAAATAAAATTTTATTTTTTTCCTGAGTTTTAACTACTCTTCTTCTAATTTTTATTATTATATCTTACAAACGCATTTATGAAATGCCTCTTCAGTGAAGCGGTAATTCTTGATGATTAATATTTGTTAAAAGCGTTCAGTACTTTGATGTGTTGCACGAATTCGTGCTGAAAACATTTTTTTCTGCAATTTACGCAATGAAACATTTAGGAGAGAAGCAAATAGACGACTGATTATAAACAGAATATTTGTTTCTCTTTGATACTGTACATCAAAAGTAAATTTTAATTCGGACATTCCATTAGCGAATAAGTCTACAAGGACGCAAACACGAAATAATCTATTTAAGGGCTGCACACAATGAATCTCGCCTAAATTCAAAACAGAATAATTATAAATAATAATCATAATATTTACAAAACATTCAAGAAATATAGAGAGTTGGAATGTGTGTTTTATTGACTGTACTTTATGATAATAATAATTATAAAAAAAAATTTCCCTTTCCTCCTAACCCCCGACCGTTTGGTCTACCCTGCCGAGGGCTTACATCTGGTTGAATCTTATTTATTTATGTATTTTTTGTATTTATTTTATTTTATTGATATTTATGTATATTTATCTTTTCATTTTAATTTATAATTATGTATTTATAGAACCCAACCAGATGAGAAAATAATAATAATAATAATAAAACATTTATTCATTACCACCAATAAAGTTACAGTGAGCAGTACACACAGAAATAACCAGAATTACATAGTGTAGTAATGAATGGGCTCTAGCTCAGCATAAATGTTGCAGTTGCCTACAACGCTGTTATTCTGCCAGCGCCCAACAAATGAAGACAGTAGTACAGTACGCGCGCACCGCTGCTTATGTGTTATACATCTCGCAGTTTGCCAAGTATTAGCGAGTATTAGCCAGTTCAAGATTCAAGTTAAGATATATTTTTAATTATCATAATTTTTTTTCCATAAAATTTATATTTTTAATAATTATTGACACAATACAACTAATAGTAACAAACAAATTATTAAATAATATTTATTATAAAAAATTAAAAATTAAATAAAATAAACTAAGTATTAAGTAATATTTATTTTACTGAGCCTAACTTATTTGAGCTTATAAGTCTACTACCGTCTACTGGAAATTTTTATTTACAAGACGGCCCTTTATTTAGTAAAAATAATTCTATTATGACTGTAATTTTTCGCTTAGTAAGTGACGTCTATAATTCTTTTTAAAACTGGTTTTACTTGTCATAATGCGTAGAGTGGTGGTGGGAGATCATTCCAATACTTAGTTGCCATAAACTTAAAACTACCCCGGAAAGCCGATGTTTTGCATATATTTTTTGTAAAAGTTGCAAGTAAAGTATATTTACAGCCTATATACGTCCCGCTGTTGGGCACAGACAGCCTCTCATTTCTAAGATGGTTTTAGAGCAAGAAAAAATTCGCAACCCTGCCCCGTTGCGTGTTGCCAGATGTCACGTCACGAAGCTAGACTTTTATCATGTACATGCAATTGCAATTGCAATTAATAATTTCATTGGCTGGAGGATCGGACCCTGGTTACTTACGCACTAAAATATTTATGGCAAACGCTTCGCCCCTGAACTACTACATACACATAAATAGAACTAACTGCTGAAGCAGAAAAATTCACTGAAGCAAATTGCCTAGGCATCATTTTTCAGGTTAAAAAACTCTCTGTTCGTTTTAAGCGGAAAAGTGTGACAAATCTTTAACAGACACCTAATCTCGCGCCGCAATAGTCCGATTTACAATTCTTCCTTAAAACTTATTCGTTGTAGTATTTTAATTTAAAACACAAAGCCTTGTTCCAGAAACCATTATTAAAATCGCATTACAAGAGAGAAAAAATTTTACGCCTGAAAACATTGACGGAAACATTTGGCAGTAATTTTGTGCTTTAATTGGGCATTTATTATGATAGAATTTTGAAATCTTTATATATATATATATATATTATAATTATTTTGTACGTATATTGGTCACTGAACAGCTGGTAAATGAAAAACGGCTCGACAAATTTTAATGAAACTTTTTGCGTGTATTGAGTTGTATGGTTTAGATTAATCAATGAACGGTGGAGTTGTTGTCGAGACTCAGAAATTGCCAGTGCGAAGAAGCCGGGACGGATCGTTGATAGAACTCAGTTTATGGAGACGACGTACCGTATAGTCTCAGTGTAAAAATATCCATTACCCAAAGTCATCCTGGGGATATCGTAAGAGGCGACAGAGCGAAAAACAGGAGGAGATGGGCAGTAGGGTCTTTCAATTAATTTAGATTAATATAGATTAAACTTTCGTCTGTTAATCTGGGGACACGGCAGTGCCCCCGCCAAGTCGAGCAAAAAAGCGGCACGGCCGTACCATACTTTTCTCGAAGCAATTCAGGCCATTTTCGACCCTCTATAACTTCGTAGAGGATAAAACTAGAAGCCTGAATTTTAAAGTTTCGGTTACCGTGTAAACATTGTATAAACATGATATATTTCAAATTTCATTCAGTTTGAACCAGTAGTTTAAGAAGTATAACTAGTCAAAGTTTCTTAATTTTGTCACTCACTGACTGACCGATCATCAAAACTCTAAGGCACTTCTAGCAGACATAGAAGCTTCAAATTCAGAATACAATTAGTGTTTAGTGTATAAATCAAGGAAAAACTAAAACACTTTTTAATTTCTATTCAGTTTTCTAGATATACCAACTGCACAAATAACTTTGTAATCCTATATAAATATATGGAATTACAAAGTTATATTTGCAGTTAATGGATCAGTGTACTTTGTATTATGTATAATAGGTGTAGATAGGTACGTTGTTGGCATTCAGGAAGTAGAAGGTACCGGAAAGTAAAAAAAGTAGACTATCTTATCTACAAAAAGAAATGAGATGCTATCAAAAACATAACTTGTAAAAAAACGAAGTCTCGCAACTCAGTTCTTCTACCTTAAAAAGTACTGAAATCCATGTAATAATACCAAGTCGGTTAATTTATTCAGTCCCTACTGAAGGGCCCTTCTGTTTTAAATTATTACGTAATTAGCTAACCTAACAAAATTTTATAGTGACCATATCGTTGTTAAAAATCTTTTATGTTTTAAATATAAAAATTGACTTGGCAAACTTTTTATATACTTGTTATATATATTTTATATGATTCTAGTATATAAAATGATGATAACAGAACTGTGTTATGAACTGTGTGAATCAATCAACTTTATTGTCATTAAAGTTACAGCCTATATACGTCCCACAGCTGAGCATAGGCCTCTACTCATTTCTGAGAGGGTTTTACGGCAAGGAATTGTCCACCGCGCTGCCCCAATGCATGTTGGCGAAATTCACACGTCTTTGAAATATTTTTTCTTATTTCTCAGACATGCAGGTTTCCTCACGATGTTTTCCTTCACCGCTGAGCGCGTGGTATATCAGCACATTAAATTGCAATTAACAATTTCATTGGTGCCGGCGGGGATTGAACCCAGGTTACTCGCATTCTGTTATATTTACACCGAGCGTTAACCATCTGAGCTACAACGGCTCAGCTCGGCTATTCACGTACTGTGAAATATATATGGAATTAAAATTGTATTTAACAATTTCATTGCTGCCTGGTTTGCTCG
This sequence comes from Parnassius smintheus behrii, assembly GCA_036936625.1. Lineage (NCBI taxonomy): Eukaryota > Metazoa > Arthropoda > Insecta > Lepidoptera > Papilionidae > Parnassius > Parnassius smintheus. The sequence goes on from JAUPFT010000012.1 coordinate 5,753,581, forward strand.
CGTACTATGAAATTTACAGCGAGCTAACCATCTGAGCTTCCACGGCTCCACCAATTTTTTCGACATTATTTACAATTAATATCAAAATGTAGCCTGTAACATGTAGCCAGCCGCACCTAAATGCCGCGCTTGCCAAATATTTACATCGAGGGTCAATTCACACCGAGACGAGACTTACTTTTTAATATAATAAAATTTTACTTGTTTGTTTACGAGATAATACACATTTTATTGAGATAATTCTAAAATGCCCCGCGGTGCGGTGTCGCGCTGCGCCTCGTGATGCCTTGCGGCGTAGTGCGAAGCCGCGTGACGCAGCGAGACGCCTTGAAGCGTAGCTTAAAGCCCTCGTGGTGACTACTGTTCTCTACTCTACTATTGATTAGGCGACGAGCTACCAGCGACTTCACGATGTGCCCCGCGACGTCTCGGTGCGTCTCGCGGTGGCAAGCTAGCCGGTGCAAAACCACAGGCTTCTTCAAGCACCGTTGCATCGCGTCGCGTCTCACTGTGAGCTGACCCTAACGCTCGTATTACTTTTCGCAAATTAGGTGGAACTTCTTACTTTTGTGATTTGTCACTTGAACTTGTTTCACAATATTTGTTTAAACTTATCAAAATTAATTATAAAACCGACCGGTTTCTCTCCACCACCATTTCCGGCAACATTAAAGGTTCTTCTTCTTTATCACCTGATAAACAATTCAATACTGAATACATCTATCAGTTCTATCCCATCCTAGCCTATTTTAACTGAATAGGATTTGATGTAATCATCACGCTTGGTGAATAGGCGGAATTTCTGTTCCACGCGTCTCGCTACACGCTACTACAGGAGGATCCCATAATTGACTCATCATCATCATCATCATTACAGCCCTTCACAAGTCCACTGCTGAACATAGGCGTCCCCTAAGTAATGCCACAAAGCACGGTCCCGAGCCACCTGCATTCATCGACTTCCTGCATGTCTTACCAGGTCGTCACTCCACCTAGTGGGGGGGTCGCCCTACACTACGCCTACCGGTACGAGGCTGCCACTCGCAAAGCCTTTCTACCCCATCACTTATCGGTTTTTCGAGCTATATGGCCGGCCCATTGTCACTTCAGCTTACTAATCCGTTGAGCTATATGGGTCACTCTGGTTTTACTGCGGATATCCTCATTTCTGAGTCTATCACGCAGAGAAACTCCGAGCATAGCCCTCTCCGTAGCTCGCTGAGCGACCTTGAGCGTCCTCATACGGCCAGCAGTGAAGGACCACGTCTCAGATCCGTAAGTCATCACTGGAAACACGCACTGGTTATACACTTTAGTTTTCAGAGATTGAGGTATACCTGACGAGAAGATGTGTCGTAATTTCGCGAACGCTGCCCAGCCGAGTTGAATCCGTCGATTGACCTCTCGGTCGAAGTTAGACTTACCTAGTCGGACTATTTGTCCCAAGTAAACGTACTCGTCAATAACTTCGAGCAAAGTGCTCCCAACAACTACCGGCATAGGTGTGACATAAGCCTTAAACATGATCTTTGTTTTGTCCATGTTCATCTTAAGACCTATCCGTTGGGAGACACCATTGAGGTCATTGAGCATAGTGCTAAGGTCCCCAGCGATTCTGCCATAAGGACTATATCGTCACAAATCGAAGGTGAGTGATGTACTCGCCATTGATATTAATACCGTATCCTTTATGGACTCATACGATACCCAATTAACGAGAGAGTGTGATGGATTATATTAGGCCGTGACTGCATAACATGCTAATTGCTTATGACATTTGTTTTACGGTGGGCTTAATGACATTAGGCATTCTCTATCAGTCAACACACAGAGTGGTGAAAAATTTGACGTAGTTTACGTGGTAGAGCCATGCTGCAGTTATACTAGTAGTATAGTTGTAGCACGAATGGGTTGATTCGACCGGGGAAGGACCACGCTCTCACAGAATACCAGCGAAAAATAGTAGCTTAATGCTGCTGTGTTTCGTATGGTGAGTGTAGAGAACCGGAGACCGTTTTTACTAGAAACAAGGCATTCCACCTAAGTCCTCATGGATGACAACGGATCTGCACTTTGATTCGTAATCGAGGATAGATGTAGATGTATATGGGCCATAGCAACCACTTACCATCAGGTGGACTTTCTGCTCGTTTGTAATCCTATCCTATATAAAAAAAGATTTATCAATATAGAGGAAAAAGAGAAAAACAATGGCATTTGAAAACCGTTACTCAAAATAATATTTTCATTAAATCTTTTCTCACTTTTAAAAAATAATTGTGCATAAATGAGAAGATTTTTTTATATTTATGAATTAAAATGTAGGACATACACATATCTTTAAATAAAATAGTTATTTTCATACTAGCAAATCGACCGCCAATAGAATCCGGGTCGCACGAAGCGCGTAGGGGGATCTACCTGATCAAATTGATACATCCTCTCGCTAAATTATTTCCACCTACTGACGCTGAATTTGATAAATATTTTGAGTACAGGTTAATAAATATTTTGCGTTCCCTAAATTGTACCACAGACTAAAACAGCTAAAATAAACTTTAATAGTCTAAGATTGCCAGCACGCGTGCCGAGTTTGGCGATTAACGCAAATATCCCCCTATGGGGCAGCCTATTGGGGAATCCTTTATTCAGTAGCAGACTTTTGATAGACTGTAACGGTAAGATAGTTCCACAATGGTATTCAAGTACTGAAAAGCTTCTATCCAAGTACGTATAAGATAAAAGTAAAATAACATAATATAACAACAATATATCCTGGGCATACACCATCCAGTTTTGAAGGGGTTATGGAGCTATTAGTCCCCTGCGTTGCCCTAGTATGAGTTGATGGACTTATATTATATTATACTTACATATGAAGAAATAAAATATTTCGAGGACATCCTCGAAATATTTTATTTCTTAGAAATGCAGATTTCCTCACGATGTTTCCATCGCCGAATTAAAAACCAGCACTAAAAATGGGTATAGAAATTTTTGCGGCGGAAGGGATCGAGCATCGCCTATTCATATAAAAAGTAAAGTAAAGTTACAGCCCATATACGTCCCACTGTTGGGCACAGGCCTCCCTTCATTTCTGAGAGGGTTTTAGGGCAAGGAAGTGTCCGCCGCGCTGCCCCAATGCGTGTTGGCCAACTTCGTAGGTCTTCGAAATATTTTTTTTCTTATTTCTTAGACGTGCAGGTTTCCTCACAAGGTTTTCCTTCACTACCGAGCACGTGGTAAATCAGCACATAAAATTGCAATTAACAATTTCATTGGTGCCGGCGGGGATTGAACCCAGGTTACTCGCGTTCTGTTATATTTACACCGAGCGTTAACCATCTGAGCTACCACGGCTCAGCTCGGCTATTCACGTACTGTGAAATATATGCGCTTAGCTTGTGAGCTAACGTGGCTCTTATTTGTCTATGTCTTTCTGTATAATTTCAAAATCAAGTATGCTCCCATGCTAGTATCTTCACAAGTTCTCTGCAAAATATAGGCCTCCCCCAACGAATGCTACAAAAGACGGTCGAAGGCCACCGATATCGGTAAAGGTAATAGAAGCTTATTGATTTCCTGCTTGTCTCACGAGGTCATCACTCCATGTAGTGGGAGTTCATCCTACAGTTCACTTACCGATATGAGGCTGCCACTCTAAAATCAATTAAGTTTTTGCGTGGCTACCCAATTGTGATTGATACGAAACCAATCAATATCGGTGATCGGTCTATCGCGTAATGGTCACCCATTGGTTGTCAGATCTTCGAGCTGTAGCACATTGCCTTTATAATAAATTGCATAGATAATCATCATCATCATTACAGCCCTTTACAAGTCTACTATTGACTATAAGTCCAAGAAAAGTCACAAATCGCGGTCCTGAGCTACGTGCACCCATGAAAAAAAGGAAAAAGAAAAAAATATATTTTGACACACATATATGGCACTAAGACAGAGAAACGAAGTCAAAACAAAAATACCTAATTTAACAACGAATAAAGAGCCAAAAAATTAGGAAACAGATAGCATTAAAATGAGGGGAAAAACTTATATATATTCTTAAAACTAGTGTCTTCCGGTAGTGTCAAAAACTAGGAACCAATTTATTATGATTCCATGCTGCAAGCCTGATGATGATTTTCTATTGGCCCCCTGAATTGAATTCGTCTTCACCTCCGAAACCAGTTACCGTATACGTCCACAAGAACACTGTATAAGTGAACCTTATGAACTAACTAATATGAGTAATTATATAATAAATTATAAAAACATATAAAACATAAACATAAACACTCACGCCTGTCACCCAGAGGGGTAGGCAGAGACTACGGACTTCCATTGGGCACGATCCTGACATACCTCTTTCGCCTCTTTTACATCCATATATCTACGCATACATGCTCGTCGGTTAAGGGTACTTCTAACGTGGCCCATTTTCAAAATATCGCCAATTTGGTCGATAAACTTTTTCCTAGGGCGTCCCTTCCCGACTCGGCCGTTCACATCTGCCATATAAATTTGCTTTGTCACTCTTTCCTCATTCATTCTTTCCACATGACCAAACCACCGAAGCATTCCTTTCTTAATCCTGGTCACAACATCATCTTGCATACCACATTTATCTCTTATCACGCAATTTCTCACCCTGTCATTCAGATTCAACCCTAGCATATTCCTTAAAGACCGCATTTCTACAGCATTTATTCTACTTTCGTGCTTCTTCTGCCACACCCAGCTTTCACTACCATACATTAAAGTAGGGACTAACACAGCACTATGAATTACCATACGTGCCTGTTTTGACACATTCTGGTTCTTCACAATAGAGTGTAGTGCCCCATTCACTCTATTCCCTGCATTTACTCGTCGTTCTATATCCCTATCATATCTACCATCCCTGCTAAATACACATCCCAAATACACAAACTCATCCACTTGCTCAATTAACTCTCCTTCTATTCTTATTTCACATACCGTTTTGCTTTCTTCTCTTTCAAAAACCATCACTTTCGTCTTACATGCGTTCACTTTCATTCCCCTTTCTTTTAATTTCCAGTTCATTAATGTAACCATCATTTGCAACTCAGCCGCCGATGACGCAAATATGACTTGATCATCGGCATACAAGAGGCATTTGACGGTTAACTCGCCCATTCTTAACCCACATTCTTCATCTTTCAAAGTTTGCAAACACCGGTCCATAAATAGGTTGAACGGCCAAGGGGAAGCTACACAGCCCTGTCTGACACCTTTTTGGATGCCAAACCAGTCCGACTAGACCCCATTGATCCTGACACAAGCACTAGAGCCCCTATAAAGAGACCTTTATGCCTGTATCAAACCATCGCTCAACCCATATGACTTCAGTGTTTGCCATAACACATTCCTGTCCACTCTGTCATAAGCCCTTTCCAAGTCCATGAATGCACAAAAAAACTTTCTGGTTTTTGGCCAAAAACTTCTCCGCAATCATGCGCATGGAAAAGACTTGATCTGTACACCCCATTCCCTTTCTAAAACCCGCTTGCACATCCCAAATTTTTCCATCAGTTTCTTTCATAACTCTTTCAATTAATACCTTAGCATACAGTTTACCCACAATACTAAGCAAGCTGATACCGCGGTAGTTTTTGCAGTCCTGCTGTGACCCTTTTCCTTTATATATTGGTACTATAACTGCTTTACACCAGTCATCCGGTACCCGTTTTAATTCCCAACATAACTTAAACAAGGTGTACAGCAGGCCTGCCACCACTCCCTCTCCAGCCCTTAGCATCTCGAGTGATACTCTAACATATCCAGCTGCCTTACCTGCTTTCATGCTTTTCATTGCTTTCATTATTTCATCTACACTTATCTCCATACCCATTTCCACTTCTTTCGGAATTTCTAGTTCATTTAATTCAGACGACTCTTCACTCATAAATACGCTTTCAAAGTATTCCTTCCATCTGTTTAAATTCGAAACTTCATCATTCAGAATACATCCATTCTCGTCTCTTATAGCATTTATTATATGCTGTTTTGTATTTCCCCTGGCAGTTCTTACGAGTTTCCAGAACATTTTTATGTTAGCCTGGAAATTAGCAGATATCCTTCTATCAGTCTTATCCGTTCCTTCTTTCTTTTTCCTTTCAACAACTTCTTTTACTCTCTTATTTAGACGTCTAAATTCTGCCTTTTTTCTTTCAATCTCATCATTCATACCAGAAGAATTACCAGCTTTGGTTGCTAGTAAATCTAACCATGCTTGCTTCTTTGATTCAACTTCCACCCGTACCTCATCATCCCACCATAACGTATTACTTTTCATTTCATTTGTTCTCTTACTTACACCACATACTTCGGTGGCGGTATCCACCAAACCTTTCTTAATATTATCCCACACAGTATTCAAGTCTAAATCATTCATACACAACTCATTCAAACATCTAATATTTTCTCTCAGTCTACATTTATACTTCTCTTTCACATTTTCATCTCGTAACTTCTCTATTCTTATACGCTGTAACGCAGTGGTAGACACAGATGTCCGATGCCTCCAACGCTTGAAAAGACCATTAATTCGACATAAGACCAAGTAATGATCCGTCCCTACGTTGGACCCCCGGTAAACCCTTGTATCTACGACTGCGCTCCTCATTCTTTCATCCACAATTACGAAATCTATCATGCTTCTATCATCACCTCTTTCCCATGTATACATGTGAATCTTCTTATGACGAAAAAAAGTATTCGTCACAAAAAGATTCTTTTTCGCACATACGGTGAGGAGGTCTTCACCATTCTCATTTATACTTTCATCACCAAACGTTCCCAATATCCTTTCATAACCAGACCTCTTCACCCCAACCCTTTCATTAAAGTCTCCTAACATAATAATATTTTCATTTTCCTTACATTTTGTCAACACCATCCTTACCATGTCCCAAAACTGCTCTCGGATGTAAATGGGCTTAGACATGTCTGGGGCGTACACCCCTAGCAGGAACAGCTTCTTTAAGCCCACTTTCATTCGTAACCATAGCAGTCTCGGGCTTACACATTCATACTCTTTCACACATTGACCCATTCTTTCTGAAAGGATGAGACCGACTCCCTGGCATGCCCGTTCGGTCTCGCCTACACCAGACCAATACGCGGTATACGTACCATGTGCAGTGGCATCCTTTCCCTTTCGTTTCGTCTCATTCACACATAACACATCTATTCCTCTGTCATTCATCATTTCGCATACTTCATCCATCTTATCGTTCATTCCTCCACATACATTCAGCGTAGCCAGACGGGTTTCCGCAATCCACTTTTCGCCCCTCCGGGAGACAGAACGTGACGGGTGGCGAACCTCGTCGCCGGTTTTTCTCCCGGAGATTCTTCGCACCCCTGCCCCATTTAAGGGGCGCCGGGAACTCGGGGCCATTTCTTTTAATAGCTGCGTCATGGTGCGAACAAGGGGTGGTGGTAGATTTTACGCCGCTACCATACGGCGAGGAGCCGAGTCTATTTTTTCGGCTTTGTCGCTCGTTTAGCACCACCCGGGGGACACGTGTAGGGTGGGCCTAAGGTTAGGTGGTCGAAGCCTACGGACGCGAGCGACTCATTATAAAAACAATAAGGATATAACTAAAAATAAGAGTAAAAATAAATAAATTAATTTTGAATAGATTGAACCTGGAAACAGTAAATGTACGTCTCAAATAACCATTAAATAGCTATCAAATCCATCGACTTTCTGCATGCTTTACTAGGTCGTCACCCCATCTAGTAGGGGGTCGCCCAATACTTCGTCTACCTATACGAAGCTGCCACTCAATAATCATCGATTGTCAATTCTTCGAGCTATATCGCCGGCCCATTGCTACTTTAACCTAATGATTTATTTGCCTATGTCGGTCATTCTGGTTCTACTGCGGATATACTATAACCTGTTAATATCTTTCCGAGTGACCTTGAATATCCTCATAGGATCAGCAGTAAAGGACAACCTCTCAGATCAATAAAACATCACTGGCAACATGAACTGGTTGTACAAATTCGTTTGTAAGTTTCGACCTGTTGTACTTGATGAGAAGATGTGTAGTAATTTCCCGAATGCTGCTCAGCCGGGTGAAATCCGTTGATTGACCTCCAGATCGAAGTTGGACTCAGCTAGTCTGAATATTTGTCCCAGGTAAACATACTCGTCAACAAATTCGAGCTTAGTGCTCCAAACAACTACCGGTGTATGTTTGAAATGGACCTTACACAAGATCTTTGTTTTGTCCATTTTTATCTTAAGATCTATCAGTTTCCAGGCACCATTGATGTCATTAAACATAGATGCGCTTAGATTCTACAGTGATCCAGCCATTAGGACTATATACTCGGCAGATCGAAGGTGAGTGATGTACTCGCTATTAATGTTAATACCGTATCCTTTCCAGTCCAGTAGCTTAAAAACGTCTTCCAACGCAGCTGTGCTGTTCGCCGAAGAGTATTCTGTGCAATTTGTCGAAGAGTAATGTGGTCTGTGATGCTAAAGACTTTTCGGAAACCGACTTGTTAAGGAGGCTGAAAGTCGTTGAGTCCACGTGCGAGAGGATTCTTAATGACTCTCGAAAACAGCACCTAGACGCGGCTCAGAATGGCAATTGGTCTGTAGTTCTTCAGGAGAACGTTGTTGACCTCTCGCATTTCTTGATGAGCAAGACTACCGTACTTCTACTCCACGCCTTCGGAGTAGTGCCACCATGGAAGACAGTAAGTACAGCTACCCGTAGGACCTCTCAATCTCACTTAAAACCTCAGGTGTCCCGGAAACGATGCTACCGCACTCAGTCTTCAGCTTTGATAGTTGGCTCTTTCTGGCAGACAGACTGGCAAAGACTTTGGAGTCCTGGTTTCGCTCGATAGCTTCTTTAATACAACCTGTATAGTAGGTGCGTAAGTCCCGCCACATGCATTTGGAGATCCATCTATTTAGTTGCCTGTATGCTATCAAATCAGCTAAAGACTTCAGCTTCAATCACTGTCTAATATCATTGAGATTAAGAGTGTGGCACTTGGACAGTTTCCACGAGATTATCATTAATATCGTAGTCTCTGCTTACCCCTCTGGGTAACAGGCATGGGTGTTTATGTTGTATGTATGTTTCTATCTTACGTTATATTTATTTCCTTTGTTACAAGGTTTGTTTGTTGCAAGGTTTGGGATATAACATCTACATCAAAAACAAACCGTGGAAATTAGAAGCCACGTTGCCGTGACCCAGTAAATCATTGAATCCCATTCTACGACAGTTGAAAAGGCCCCGCATTTACCATTATGTCAGTCTGCACTTTTATTGAGCGCGTTATGAGCGACTCTGTCACACATGATATATCACTCACAGTTACTCGAATTAAATTGACCTTTAAAATTTAATATCTATCGATTTTTATTAATATTCTTTTCTACGCGTTTTTGGTGTTAATTTAAATATATAATAAAGGACAGTATTTGATAGAGTGACAAAACAGTAAGAGATTCAGGAAGTCGATGGATGCAGATGGCTCGGGCTTTTTGGCTTTTCTCGGAAGAGGCTGTTTTATAAGTTCCATAGTGATTAAGATCAAGAACAAATTCTGGCTGTTTCGATTTTCGATATATCGATAAATAAACTTATATATAAAACTCCGATATTTATATATTATAATTATCAATATATCGAAAATTCAATATTTTAAAATATCAACAGTTTTAGCTTGAACTGATCAGTTGGAATGATCAGTTGAACTGACCGTGTGTGGCGTCCATAAGAATAAATCAAAGCATGTGGGATGCTACGTGCGTAGACACTTGGGCAACCTCGCTTGGAAACGGAGCGGTACCAGAAGCAGCCGCAATGAGCAAGTTGCGTATAAGTATGAATATCTGAAAGATGAATACATATTAGTGGCAATTGCTGTAGATACTATCAATCCACGTACAGTTAAGGTCACAAAGGAACTGTATCCACGAGTTGTCTATGTCAGTGGTGATAGGAGGGCTTGTTCTATTCTTGTCTAAATACTAAGAGTACAGCCATTCAGCGAGGAAACGCAGTTAGTGTTTTTGATGATTTACCGGAGGGAGTGGGACTGTATAATACTTAATGTTTTTTGTTTTATTATTGGTAACAAATAAAAATGGTTGATATAATTAAGTAAATATTTCGTAATGTGTATAAATATTTTAATTATCTCTACTATATTTATAATTAAAATATACGTCATCAACTATTTCTAGGTTCACCCTCAACATCATCATTACAGCCTTTCACAAACCACACCCACTCTCAGGTTTATTGATGAAAAGTACGTAAATGTAAATTGATTATACAGTTAACAAATCGTAAAAACTCTTTTTATGTAATGGTGATATGTTTTAACACCCGTTTATTATGAGTAACTGAAATATTTCAACTAATGTGTTGTGGAATAACCAACGACATTCTATATAATATGTTACTTATATACTATGTGCATCACAATCACGATCGTTACACAGGTCTACTGCTGAATATGAATATACATTGTATACATTAAATGTAAAAGAGCAGTTTCTGATAGGTATTAGGCCTCGACCGCCTGGCAGACTATCTTGTAGGTGGCGCGATGAGTTTAATTTTCACATACACACTTTTCTATAGACTAGCATTATGATTAAACAACATATATATATAATAATAATAATAATAATAAGTTTATTTATTGAATAAAACCATATTGACACTACAAAGTTGAAGCCCTGACTCCCGAACTAGCAATAGCTGTGTGTCGGGAATCAGTTCCTTCCCATTTCCATTAAATTACAATTACAAAATGGCTTATCAGCTTATCACAACTCAGAACAAGGTAACAAAAATAAATACAATTTTTACAAAGCCAAGAAAAAATTAAAAAATAATAATAAAAATATGCATGAATATGTGTGTTGCATCCATGGTCCGTACATGTGTGCGTGTGTATGTGTACATGTGTTTGTGCATGTGTGTGCGTTTGTGTGTGTGTGTGTGTGTGTGTGTGTGTGTGTGTGTGTGTGTGTGTGTGTGTGTGAGTGTGTGTGTGTGTGTGTGTGTGTTCGTGTGCCCGGGTGAGTGTGTATAAGTGTGTTTTTAGTATACTTGATAGGAAATGACTCGTACTATTGAATTATTTTTAACAGATTTTCCGTCTCATTGTATGTTAACTTACGCAACCATAATAAAACTTTGGATTTAAGTTGATATATAGACAGGTTTCTCACTTTATTATTTACACTAAAGTAATTGTAAAGTCTTGGTGCCTGGAATTGATAATGCTGTCGAGCAATCTTACATCTCACGCGCTCAGCTGTGAAACGTTCTCGTCTTTTTCCAGTGGAGGGTAGATACGGTACCGCAAGTTTATGGTATTTTTTAATGCAATTATAGATATATAATTGTCGCACAGAAAGTACGTTTGCCGTTTTGAATAGTTCAGTAGTTGAATGCATAAATGGAAGGTATAATATTACTTTGAGGAGAGATCTTTGTGCTCGTTCCAGTTCTATTAAATTTGTTTTTGCTGCTGCCCCCCACGAACATATACAATATGTAAGTAAACATTCCGCAAGTGCTTTATAAATTTGTATTAAAAGTGTAGGTTCTGAAACAGTGCGCAATTCTCTAAACACATACACTAATTTCCTGAGTCTATTAGCAACAGATGTTATGTGCTGTTTCCAGTTGAGCTTATCATCAATACTTATTCCTAGATATTTTATAACTTTTACTCTTTCAATTAATGAGCAAGCACATGATTTATTATTGGTATTGACTTGTCGATTGCATGGGTAAGAATGGATTTGTAAACTAAAAGATTTGGGTGAGTTCATATTAGTTTTACTGAAACACATATATTTTGTTTTACTTGTGTTCAGTGTTAGCAAGCTATTTTCTAACCATGATGTAATAGTACGAAGACCGTTTTCAGCAAGACGATGTACATGTTCCCAAGACTCGCCATGAAACAGTATGACTGTATCATCGGCAAACATTTGAATATCAGCACCCTTGAGATTAGTTTTACACAGATCGTTTATGTAAATTAAAAAAAGACTTGGTCCGAGTGTACTGCCTTGTGGCACACCGTAAGAGGAGCTGAATTCATTACTTAAAAAGCCATTAACTTTAACACGTTGCTTTCTATCCGAAAGGTAGTCCTGGAACCACATAAGTGCATTTCCCCTGATTCCCATATTTTCCAAACGTGTTAATAATATTGGAACAGATACGGTATCGAATGCCTTCTGAAGGTCCAGGAATACTCCCATCACTTTTTCATTTTTATCAAGATAACGTGTAATATTTGTAGTAAGTTGGAGGACAGCGTCATCTGTGGACCTGTTGGCACGAAAACCAAATTGATTTTTATCTAAAAGCTCATTCTTTTCTAAATAGTTCATTAATCGCTTGTTAAATATTTTTTCGAGAACCTTGGACATTGTGCTTAAAAGTGAAATTGGGCGATAGTTAGTCGGTGAAGATTTATCCCCAGATTTATATATGGGACAGACAATTGCATTTTTATAGATTTTGGGGAAAACACCATATTCAAATGTCAAATTAATTAAATATGCAAAAGGTTCCGAAATATATTTTATGTTGTCTTTTAAAATTTTGGACGTAATACAATCATATCCTGATGAGTTACTAGATTTAATACTGCAGATGACGCTTGAAACTTTCACTGAATCAGTTAGGTAGACGGACATTGAGCCATTTGGTGCATCTTTGCATTTTGCCAATAGAGAAAGAGAACTCTCAGTAGTGTTAAGTTTGGATAAGATATCATTTGCAAGACTATGACCAACAGTTGCGAAAAACCTGTTAACCCTGTCAAGAGAGTGAGTAGTATTTAAACCTTTTTTGATTAAATCTGAGGAAGATTCTTTCCTTTTTTCCATATTACATAATTCCTTTATTGTATTCCAAGTTTCTTTCATATTTCCTTTATTTTTTTCTAATAACATTTTATAATAATTTCTTTTTAATTGTTTTATTAATCTATTTAATGTGTTACGATAGTTTCGGTATGTGTGTCCCAATTGCTCATTATTTAAATCTTTTTTTAATTTTTTATGCATTTTATCTCTCTTTCGAATTGAATTAACAATTCCCACAGTAATCCAAGGCTTGAGTGGTATTTTACTTTTAGATATTTTACTAGTAATTGTGTTGTCCTTAATAGCTTTTTCTAATTTTGATGTCAGAATCTGTGCTGCAAGATTTACATCTTTAGTTGAGTATAAGTCATCCCAAGACTCAGCCATCATCATTTTTTGTACGCCAGCAAGATCAACTTTTACTTTATTAAGCATTTGTGTTTTTCTACATACTTTAGTAAAATTCATATGTAAAAAAATAGGAGAATGATCTGTAAATTCGTCAAAAACATATGTTTGACATTTAGCATAAGATTTAACCATGAAATGATCTAAACAGGTTTTTTGTCGAGTTGGTCTGTTTACACCTTGCTTAAGTCCGAACGTAGCCATAAGATTTAAATATGCAGTTGAGTAGTTATTAAGATTATCTGGCATAACATCAAGATTAATGTCTCCGGTTAAAACAATATCACGTTTATTACGACAATTATTTAAAATATCATCCAGAGAGTTGATATAATTCATAGGATTTTTATAACATGGAGGACGATATGTACAAATCACAGAGAGGGTATCTTTTAGGTCAATTACTATACAATTACCATCGATAAGACACGGCTCATAGGCTGTTGACTCAAGTTCATTCCGAACATAAACAATCACACCGTCGTTTTTATTAAGATTAATAAGAGTTTGAAACATTTTGTAGTCGTGAATGTTAGGTGGTATATAATATTTATTTGTCCAACATTCAGTTAATACGAGCACATCAATTGTAAAGTTAAATTTGGACAAAAATATCAAAAAACTATCGAAATTAGCATTAATACTGCGTATATTAACAGTAAGAATCGTAATGGAATTCTTTCCGACTGATAATAAGTCTAAATCGGTTGGAACTCCCACTCTGGTACACGCAATATGGCCCGATTCTTCAATATCGTCCATAACGATAGTATCTATAGAATTAAAATTTAACTGTTAAAAATTCCAATGCATAATTTGTGGGAACAAGGTGGGTAGTTGTAAATTTGGATGATAAAACAATTGTCGTTACCTTTAGACACATATTTGTGCTACCATCAATAATTTTAGAATGATTTCCTAAATATTCGTGCATAATTACGTAAAGAGATAAAAAACTTAATTCATTGTTAAACTGTAACATATTAAAAAACAGGTCCGTAACAACTATAAGTAGCAATAATGTTATGATAAACATAAAATATAAATAATCATTCATGTTGTTAGTCGATAAAAGCGTTAATACAATCATTTCATGTGTGAATTTTATTATAGAATCGTAACTTTTAAGCTGCCTAAGGTATGATTTAACAAAATAATGATATTTAAATTTAATATAAAGAGCAATATTTTAGGAATATGATAAGTGTAGTGTATTAATATATAATATTTAAAACAATATTTTAACGAGTCATATTTATGTGCGAATAGTTTATATTGTTGTGTAATGGTGAAAGTGTTTAAGCAAAGTACGCAACTAACAGAAATCAATAAGAGAAATACATGAATAACATTGCAACATACTATATAAAGTTGAAAAAATGTAATAAGTATTAGCCAAGATAACGGTATTGTAACATTACATAGTCAGTTTTTAGTTTTGAGCTTGTCAAGGTCCACCTCACTGTTGATTCGTATGGCCGGGCTGGAATCTGCTTTGCGTATGTAGACATTACCGTGACTCGTCCATATGTATTTATAGTTATTGTCATGGCCAAAATTCCGAGCTATGTAAAATAATCGCTTAATTTTCGGAGTTAGATTCTCAGAAATGTACACAATAGCTGGGGGACCTGCTATCTTTAGATTCTCGGTTGTAAGTGATTTTTTATTCTTCCTGTACTTTTTCATTGAGGTTAGAATTTCCTCCTTTATGTTGACGTTGGCAAATTCAACTATTATAGGGTTAGGCGTTGACGATTTAGACTTAGATTTAAGCCTAAAAATATCCCGTATCTCTCTATCTTCAATTGTGACATTGAGTTCCGTGCAAACCTTTCTTACGATATTCTGGAGATCCCGCTTAAGTTCTGGCTGATTTTGGGTAACATTTCTCATTTCAATACTGCACGATCGGGCTTTGCGCTCGAAGCCTTCAATCCTGTCTTCTAGTGCTTTGATGCAGGTCAAGCTAGCCTTGCGGTCAGCTTCTAGGATTTCCATTTTTTCTCGCATTTCCTCATATTTACTCGATATGAATTCAAGTGACTTAAAAATATCAACATTTTGATCTTTTATTTCCTTTAAGGTGTTTTCCAACGAAGATAGTTTTTTTTCTTTTAATTGGTTAGTTAAAATTATATCTTTAATGGACTTATCAAATGAATTAAATTTCGCTTCTTGTTGCAGTATATTTGATGACAACATTTCCTTGATTTCGTCCATATAGTCCTTTATTTTAATGTAATCGGTTTGCTCGTCATCGCGCTTGCGCTTTATCCTACATGAAACATGTCTTTTAGCGCTAGATAGCTCAGGCTCCGAGTCAGAGCGAGGCGGTGTACGATACATTACGTTACTGTTAGCTAGTTGTCGAATAGTACCAGGGCGGCAGAAGAATTAATACGTATAATTTGCACTTAGTACAGACACAGTATAAATACATACACAGATGTATATCTATTTCACTCTCACAAACACAAACCACGAACGAACTATGTTGACTGCTCACTTTTATTTACATCACACAAGCATAACACAGTAGTACGGATCTGAGTGTGATACGTTATGCGCTCCTAATATTTTCGAAGAATTAACTATTTAAAAATGATTATTTTTCTTGATCCACTGACGCGTCTTATCGCTACGGAAGCACACAGGGGAGGGGTATATATATATATATATATATATATATATATATATATATATATATATATATATATATATATATATATATATATATATATATAGTAAAAAAGATGGAATGTTATTCATTTTTTAAGTTTAGTTTCGTAATAGATACGCGGTTATAAAAATAAATTTAAAAAAATTATAGCAGAATCCTTCTTTTTTACTCCTACGCACGCGAATATAAAGTTATGTAATTTTTTATGAGGTCATTTATTGCCTACGTACTAAATTTTAGAATGTTTGCGTGAATCGTAAACACGCAAATAGTATATTAAATTTATTATATGTGTATAGGAGAGGATTATAAAGGGCAACATGTAAACTTTTTCTCTTAATGTCTACCGCAATTCTATGACGTCCATCTAATTTAATTTATAAATAACGCGACGCTCTGAGGATCTATTAGTAAAAAAATACAAATCCAAATACCATAGACTGTTGATAGTAAGAAGCGTAATTGCGAAAACTTCGAGCGGTGACTTCACAATACCAACCTACAAGCCTCCTTCATAGATTGCTTCAGAGATTTCTTAATAGGGCGGATATTTGCCAAGCTTGCCACGCGGCTTGGTAACCGCAGTTTTTTTTATTCATGGTCGTTATTAAGAAGGCGGTGCTGCCCTGCCTCTTCTGATAGTTTCCCTCTGTCGCCCCTCACGACACCCACGGCATGTTATGAGGTAGTGGATATACTTACACCGCCAGTACACGGTATTTTTTATAGCATTGGGTGACAAACGAACACACAGTCCACCTGATGGTAAGTGGATGCTGTGGCTCAAAGACATCCACATTTATCCTCAAATAAGAATCAAAATGCAAATGCGTTGTCACCCGTAAGGACCAACATGGAATGCCTCGATTCCAGTAAAAAGGATCTCCGGTTCTCTATACTCACCATACGAAACACAGCAGCAATACGCTATTACTTTACGCTGGTATTCTGTGAGAGCGTGGTCCCGTCCCTGTCAAGCTGTACCATTCGTGCAACAACTATAATAATTAGATAAATGTATTGAAATAATACTAGTTTTTACGGAATTTATCGCGTGTATTTAACTTTTTTACCCGACGTTTCGAGAGCTTTACAGCGTCAATTTACATAAGATAAATGTAAATTGACGGATTATTTCAATAGACAGATTATAAAAACAGTAAATCAATTAGAATTATAATAAAAGCGAATAAAATAGCTTCTGAAGTCAATGCTAAGACATAATAATGTCCTCCAGGCCGAATTCGGCCACGGCGGCCTGCCTCAACGGAGGCTAGCCATCGGCGCAGGACAGGATTATAGTGTCCAAGTGTATGCGCAAGCACAGGTGCGCTCTCTCTTCCCTCACTCTTATAATCCGATGGTACGGTAAACCGACACGACCGGAGAGAGATCAGGCTCAGGACCAACGGCTTTACGTGCTTGAGGGCTACGGGGCTACGGGGGTGAGACACCGCCAACTTCCTGACTCCAAGCAACTAGGTACTGAGAATTTCTTGACGGAAAAACTCAATAATTAAATTTTTGGCCCGACCCGGGATTCGAACCCAGGATCTCATGATCAGCAGTCGCACTACTACAATCACTAGACCAACGAGGCGGTCATATAGTTAAGACATAGCACGTAGAAGAATTTAAGTCCCGACTTCAGAAGCTACTAACTACCGACTTTCGACCTGAGTTCTTTCAAGACAGCTTTTGTATTTTATTATTAGTTCCTTTTAAGCACTATTGAGTGTAATAAGGAATATCACAAGCTCAAAAACCAACTAGAAAGTCTAAATAGTTAGCCTGAAAATTTCATACCTTATTTTACAACCCTTAGGGGTGACATTTTACTCCAAATTTATACCAGACTGCTTCTAAAGTATAAAGTATTTAACGAAAAAAATCACTTAAATCGGTTCAGTCGTTTCCAGAAATGCTTAAAAAATTTAAGTGTATGTTATAATATATGCATTGAGTATTGAACTTCCTCTATTTTTAACTCGAAAAAAAACCGGTTTATTTTACTAGCGAATTAATAGATTTTATTTAATAAATGATAATAATATCTTATAACTAATCTTTTACGTCGCCAGTACTTGGTGGTCGGAATACACGGCCATAAAAATTAACATCTCGAGTTTATCGTTAGAGGCGGCGAGGTAAAACTTGAACAAGAGATGAACAGCAGTGTCTTCCCGATAACACCTCAAAATAATAAAAACTACAGTTTTCAACCGATTTCTACTAAAGGACAATTTATTAGGAGGTCTATGTTCAACGGTGAACATTTAATTTTAAGATTTTAAGATGTAATAATAAAAAAAAAACTAAAAGAAACACATCACACACCTAAAGAAAATTACCTTATATTTCCAAACGAATCAGAAGTCAAAGCACCCACTCACACAGTCACAATTACACACATTTGCAAAATCACATCGAACAAAAGTCAAAATTGAATCGATAAATAAATCGAGATCGCATATTTCATGTTCCGATTGTCGACCATCACTGAACTCACAAAGCACGGCAAGGCGCGAGCGCGCGCGCCGGTACATGTGTCTCAACTACGGAATCCTCTTATTTACGATAACACGACGCGCTAACTATAAATAAATTGTTCGCTTTGCTCCCGTATTCCTTACGCCGCTGTGCGGTGAATAAATATGTTTTTTGCGTCCTTTTTCGTTATTAAAGTAGCTCATGATATAAAATTTGCTGTTAAATTTGACATTCTGTAGAAGGTACAGCAACCAAGTTTTATTCTAAAAATGTTTTGTCTTGCGAAGTTTTTGAACAAATCAACTTAATGATGTCGCACGGGTAAAGGTGATGATCTAACACACAGTCGACGGGATAAAGGTGGATACTGTGCTATATGTATCCTCGATTAAAAATCAAAATGGGTATTTCGTTGTCACCCTTAGTAATAAAATTAAATGCCCAGTTAAGTTGAACTTTGATTCACGCCATGTTACCATATGAAACGCCAATATTTTTTTTATAGGAGAGGGGGCAATACGACTCACCTGATAGTAAGTGATTATCGCCGCCCATAAACAGCTGCAACACCAGGGGAATTGCAGATGCGTTGTCGGTCTTTTAAAAAGGAATAGGCTCTTTTCTCGAAAGTCCCCAAGTCGTATCGTTCCGGAAAAATCTCTGGTGGTAGTTGATTCCACAAGGAAGTTGTGCGAGGAAGAAAACTTCTTTTAAATCACTTAGTGGTGGACCGCCAGTCATCCAGATGGTATGGATGGTATCGCGAGTTTTGACGCTATGTGCGATGGTGAAACTGTGCGGCTGGAATTAGTCCAAGCAATATATTCGTATTTAAAGCTAGTATTCCGTGAGAACGTAGGTATTTCCATGATCGGTCGTTATACAACTGCAGTTTGGCTCCATCAGAGAAGATTCATCAGGATTTCTACGTTATGTACATTTTCTCTTATTTGTCCCAGAAATTATATCTCTATTTTAGTCATGTTTTCTAGGTAGTTTAGTCTTCAGAGCTAACAACACGTACGTAGACTTCACTTTTTTAAATTGGTTACAGGTGATTGTTGTGCAGTAGCTGCTTACCTTCAGGTGAACTGTCAGTTTGTCATTTCTGTTTAATTAAAAAAATGATCACGGTAATAGAAGAGGGTAAACAAAGGTTATTTTAATACAAAATGTATAATGTAAGTTAGCATATTGCTGCTGTATTTCGTAGAGTGGGTGTACAGATACCTTTTTACTTGTAACGAGATATTTTGATTCTTAGTCCAGGATAAATGTAGATGTCTCCAGTTTTTAGCATACCCTTGCTATCATGTAGACAGTCTCAGCGACATAATTGTGTGGACTCTTCTCGTCATTGCCGGTCTGGCGATGTATATAAAGTTAAAATTGCAGCCTATATTGGTACATCTCACTGCCGGGCACAGGCCGCTCTCATTTCTGAAAATATTATTAGGGCAAGGAAGTCTCCACCGTGCTGCTCCAATTCATGTTGGCGGACTTCAAATGTCTTTGAACTACCTATTTTATTACTTAGTTATGCAGTTTTCCTTACAATGTGTTCCTTCAATTCCGCGCACGTGGTAAATAAGCACTTAAAATTACAATAAACTATTTCACTGGTGACGGCGAGGATCTAACACGGGTGGCCCGCATACTGTATGAGCTGCCATGGCTAACGGCAATGTATATAAGAGATGGTATTATATAAGTTATGTTTGAACCGCCATCTATAGGAGGCCAAGAGAATTTTCGAGCATTTTTCTTAGTTTTCTCTCAAAAAATCCGTGCAACTTAGCGTGTAAAAATATCTGCTTTCTCTTATATTGTCGCATTTTTAGCTACACGTATTTATACGTGGTAGAGCCATGCTGCAGCTATATTATAGTTATAGTATGAATAGGTCGGCTCAACCGGGGAAGGACAACTCCCTCATAGAATACCAGCAGAAAATAGCAACTCTATGCTGCTGTTCGTATGGTGAACTGGAGACCCTTTTTACAGGTGAGCCGTCATAGAGAAACTGAACCGGGAAGTGGGCAGCGGCATCTTCATGATAGCAACTTGAAGTTATAAGAACTGCGGTTGTCAAATTACCTGCCAAGCGTAGAATCTGTGGCGAAATCTATGAGGTGGTTTATGTTAAGTAGTAGACTTATGGATTGATGGAACGGGAAAAAACATTGTAGTAATATGGGAGTGGTGTGTTCACTTGCACCCCACCACAAGATGAGTCGCTCTATTCGATTTAAATTATTATTTCCTCTAGTACACTTTTATTACACAACCGTAGATAAATCACGATTCTATGAATATGGAAATTGAATAATAATGAAAGCCAATATCGTAGTCAATTATAATAATAGAGTGAATTTATATTGAAAATTTACCAACCTAATACCTTACTTTAATTGATCATATAATGTTTATGGGGCGTGAGTTTTCTTTTATCATCATAATTATCTGCGCTGCGTAATTATCCGGAACTGCAGAACCGCTGTACACGACATAACATTATACTAGTGGTCATCCAGTGGTTGAAATTCGACCGTGATTCATATTATTTTTTAAGTTGGTAAATTAAGCAAGCTATATTAATTTCAAGAAGCAGTATATTTAAATACCATCTACGCCGTTAACTGTACACACACACTCACACTCACACTCACACACACACATACATATATAAAACACAGATATCTAATATCTTTATATATATATATATATATATATATATATATATATATATATATATATATATATATATATATATATATATATATATATATATATATATATATATATAAATCAATTGTTTTCCGTTAGTCTCGCAAAACTTGATAATGGCTCGACTGATTTTGATGAAACTTTTAAAGTGTGTTTGAGTGGCTTTGGTTATGGTCTAGACATACAATTGGACCCGGTAGATGGCGCTGTTGTCGAGATCCACAAATCGCCCGTGCGAAGTAAAAAGTATAAAATAAACCCCTTCCTTGCCTTAAAATACACTCCACAGAGTATTGAAAAAGGAACATTAGAAATCACGCGTAGCCACAGCTCATACAGTCAGTAATTATTAATTGTTGGGAACATTGTAACCTCTTATTAAAAAAATATGGATATAATTTAAAATTGTTTTAAAATTAAATTTTCATTTTGCGAAATAACACAGCTTTTAATAATCCATCAAGGAGAATAGCTTTTCGGTTTGATTTCGTATGTTGTCTACTTCTGTCTTGTTGATAGAAAGTATGATGGGTATGTTCGAACGTCCGTCCGCAACGGGGACTCTCAATCCTCTTTTTGCATACTTTGATCACGAAAGTGTCGGATGTGTTTTACTGTTGACAAGCCGCCATGACACGATGTCCTATCGTTTACTCGTATCTATTATTGATGAAACCTATTTATTTTTAAATGGAATTTTTTTTGAACAAGAAACATTAATAGTTTCTACAATTCATACATTAATTTGATTTTGAACCAAACAACTTGCTTCGTCTTTCGTAATGCGTTCGCATTGACACTAATGTTGTTTTTAAATATGTATAATGTATGTAGGGGATACCTTGAAAATAAATCGTAGTTTTAGGGGCGTGGCTTATTCCTTTGTCGATGAAGCTGACGGACGACTGAGGGAGTGTCAAAATGAAAGTGATGCAATGACTTCATAGTACGCAAATTATGAGATAGCTATACCGAGCACACGCTCGGAAAAAAACTAAGTAAACGCTAAACAACATTTTTATTTTTTTGTAACAAAATTACGTTATGGATTAAAAAAATGGTTTATGAGAACTTAGATATGATTATTTACTATACCTTAAAATTATTCCATGAACTAGTTCGTAAAATAATTGTGGTGTCATGAAGAAATGTAACTAATTCGAGTCTACTTTGCAGTTTTTTTCTATCAAGAAAATAACATGTTACCATGTTTTCCCTATGTGCAATCCAAGGTCATATAGTCAAAAATCATATATTAAAATTTTGTTTCTAATCTATAATACTCACAAAAATATTTGAAATAGAAAAACCACCTAATTTTCGAGGTATCACCTTAAGTGCTTATATACCACGTGATCAAAGGCGTCACCAACATGCACTAAAGCAGTTCGGCAGACTAGTTGCTTCAAACTATAAGCTTATTAAACAATGATCTTGATTGTGCATTGAAGTAAGTCATATAGTCTGAAAATAAATTCATCAAAAACAAAAGTAATAATGATTGGCAGTCAAAAATTGGTCACACTAATAGATTTTCCTACTCTACCTGGCATTGTATTTTACCCATGCCATATAGCGATGCTATTAAAAGTTTAGGTATAACTTTTGACATGTTTTTATCCTAGGCTCCACAGGTAAGCGAGATGAGTGGATCAAGCAATTTCCTATTCATACATACCAAAATCGCGCTTGCACAATCACTCCTTTTACCAATTCTCGATTACACTGACACGTATTATCTTAATTTAAAAAAGGAGTTGCTTCATAAACTTGAGCGCATTCAGAACTTTTGTATACGGTTTATATTTCGTCTCCGAAAATACGACCATGTTTCCAAATTTCGCAAAAAAACTCAAGTGACTTCCAATCCGTCTTCGCAGGAATACTCACATTCTTTCACTTTTATACCGTGTTCTATTCAATCCCACTTTTCCTGCATACTTTAAAGAGCAGATTGAGTTTCTCGGTGGCACTCAGTGTTGCTCCCTTTGCTCTGAGAAAAACCTCACCTTAAAAATTCCGTCTCATAATACTCCTTTTTACTCTAAACATTTTTCTGTTGTAGCTGTTGGGCTCTAGAAATCTTTACTGCTGCAATTTAGACGTGCGCAATCAATTGAAAATTTTAAAAAACTTGTGCTTAAATAGGAATATAATATCATTCCTTTATCTGTCCCTAAACTCACGTCGCTTATTAAAATTGCCACTTATTTTCCTTTTCTCTTGCGTTACGGCTTTTATTTCACTTGTTTACTCCTGTATGCACTTGTACATGTATTTCTGTGCTTTTAACTTAAATGTATTTATTTATTAATATTATGTATGTATTTATTGAAGATATAATTATATGCATGTTGCATGTATTTTCAAATATCTTGAGTACTCCTTTTCTCTTTCTCACAGGTCATTACTTACTACATTATCACATTGGTTGTGTGGTTGCCTGGTAGAGATCGCTTGTAACCTACCTTTGTACCTTTGTTTTTTTATTTGTATAATTTTTTCGCTTATTTATAAGAGTACATACTGACTTAATAAACTTATCAGTGTGCAATAAAGTATATTCTACACTGGTAAATAAGAGAAATTTTGTCTATTTTAATTCAGAAAAAAAGGCTTCTTTAATATATTACACTGCAAACGACGAAAATGCGACATCGGCTTTGTGTTCTTAAGTACCGGATGTGAAAATTACGAGGATCATTCACAACACCCAAAGTTTTTATATCTCGCCACAAATCGCTTCTGCCGGTTTTATGCGGCAACATTTGCCATGATATAGTAAAGTTGACTATGGGGCGCCATAAATAATTCCTTTAACGATGTCATTCGCATGCCCGCTGTAAATGTTTCACACTGGGGTGTTTTGACGCCTACATACGTATAGATTTTAAAGAAATATTTGAAATGCTATTGATTTGCATTTTACGTTGATGTGTTTTTAGACCACGTCCATTCGGGCTTTTATCATGTTTAACTTTAAATAATTTTCAATTTCAAATATTTTGAGTACTTTATAGAAACCATAATCACCTCTCGGTAGAGAGTTAACTATGTTCCGTTGTAGTCACTGTTGGACTGGGGCGTTTTACGTTCAATCATAGATAATAGTCGTACCTTTACGTTAGGAATTAACAATAAGGTTAATTTAACGCGTTGTAATCTGTTAAATCAGTTTTATTGAATGTATATATTTATTTTTATATATTCGCGTAAATATAATAAATAATGTGACAATAATTAAAGTTAAATACGACGTTAAATGACAAAAGAGATTTAAAGAAAATACAATCATATGGAAAGAACAATGGCCACATTTCGAACATGCTTGGACTAGTAAAATCTAATATAACTAACTTGATGAAACATAAATATGTCGTTTCATTTGTCTATATAAGTAGAACGAAGTACTGCATTCAATATATTTCAAAAGTACAGAGAATTAAGTAATTATGCTATATGTTTGTGAGGCTATGTGGTATATTTTTAATCTGTAACATTTTGAATTGCTTTTATCTCACACCGCAATTTTTCGGAATATTTAAATTATAGCCCTAATATTTTTCTTGTGTCGTAAGAAAAGTGTGCAATAGTTCGTAATGTTTTCGTTAATATTAGTATTACTTTCTCCTGGTAATATCAAATTTTGTTGGTGGCTCATCTACTTAAATAAATAATAATTAGCATGAATCAGACAGTGTCAAAGATATAGTATCTTAAAGTAGTACAAAATACTAAATTTCTTTTAACTACAGTTGGCAATTAACTTACTTGTACTTCATTTTGGAAAATCATGCAAAACTGAATAAAGCAGCCCATTTGCTATTTAAATTATCCAAAAAACTTAAATTAGAAGTAGCTTTAGTAGCTTATCTCGGTTAAGCAACACCAACTTTGTGTTTGGGCGTAATAGTTTGGGGTAACTCACGAAAAAAGATGTTACTAGAGATGGCCGTGTACTTGTGTTTAAATCAACTAAATTATTTACTGTACCGTATTAGAAATATGCAACTATCTGCTTTCAAAATTATGTAAATCAAAAATGGCTTAGATCACAATATGGATTAACGTTAACAACTGGTGAGCACAATACTGTCACATGCTCACGTAAGGTTCGGTTATCGAGCAATAAACATACGAAATTTTCTCAAGATGTTCAACAGCTGATTTGAGTCAATAATTTTTGACTTATCAACAGCTGATAGGAGTCTAAGATCTAAATTGTTTAACTATCTTTTCTGATCCCTTTCCGGTACTTATAAGGTACGTTACGATAATATGGTTACCTTAAGCTTTACCGCACTTTAAAAATAAAACTAGGAGGAAAACAGAAACACAAGACAAAGTCGTATACTAGGACTAATATATTAAAAATACAAACAAGCTCTGGCAATAATTAGGAACACTTCGAAAAATCAACCTAAAAAAATCAACCCTGAAAATTAAAGGCCAAATACCTAGGGGTATACGTTTTACCAAGCCAAATCTTTTGTTATCCTCATCCATCCGCAGGTTAGCAGTGAGATCAATCTGTCCTTAAGACACAAGCATCATATCTAGAAACGTACGTAAGACGCACGTAAGCGTAGCCTTCGCGAAAGTGTCCAAATATAGATTTCAAGATATCCAACCTCTAAAACTCAATAACTGATTTTATGACCTGGATAGCGCGTAGGTGATAACATGCAGCCTTGTGGAACACCAACATCGATAGGCTTGTAATCAGAACATGCACAGTCTACTACGACCTTGATGCTTCGATCTACAAAGAAGCTGGTGATCCAGCTTCCTAGCTTCAAAAGTAGCGCTTTGTGCCAAACCCAATCGAAGGCCTTCCCAATACCTTCCCCTTGGAGTCTACTGCCTACGCCCTTTATGAGTCAGGTAGACCGGAAGAACACCAGCTGATCGAGACCTATAAAACCCGTATTATCGGTCACTAATCAGCTGATGATCCTCAAGGTACCTCATGATTTGGCCTTTGTACCTCATTAATTTATAATGAATAACATTATTTTGGAGAACAAGATGATGGCGATAGGCTTTTAATTGAACGAGTCTGGTCACCTTTTTTAGTGATCGTATGGACCAAAGCCGTCTTCCATTAAACTCGGGATCACATCTTGGGAATAGGAGTACCGGAAAAAATGCGTTAAAACCAGGGTCAAATGCGTTATAGTATATTACAGAATGGTTTTTTTCTGAATTAATATAGACACAAAGTTACACAACAAGCTTCCATGGAGAATTATGAAGCAACTAATCCGCCGAACTACTTCAGTGTATGTTGGTAATTCCTTAGAGCACGTTGTATATAAGCACTTAAAATACATATTTTAAAAAAACATTAGTGCCAAACCGAACGCATTACGAAAGACTAAATAATGTGTTTGCTTCAAAACTCAAAACATTCAAAATTCAAAACTCAATTTAAAAAAAATTTTTCCTCAAGAATTTATACGATCGAACGAGAAGACATCGTTTTTTTTTTATAGGATAGGGTGACAAACTAGCACGCAGTCCACCTGATGGTAAGTGGTTGCTACGGCCCATAGACATTTACATCTATCCTCGATTACAAATCAAAATGTAGATCCGTTGTCACCAGTGAGTACTAAGATAGAATGCCTCGTTTCCAGTAAAAAGGGTCTCCGGTTCTCTACACTCACCACACGAAACACAGCAGCAGTAAGGTACTATTTTACGCTGGTATTCTGTGAGATTTCTGTGAAGTTTGTGTTGTCGGTTTGTCAACACTAAAACACACCCGACGCTTCCGCAATCGAAATGTGCAAAAAAGAGCACTGAGAGTCCTCGTTGCGGACGAAAGTCTAAACATAGTCGCGTTTGATCCACAACACACAAATAGACAACATACAAAATCAAACTTTAAAACTGTCCTCCTTGATGGATTTTTAAAAGCTGTATTATTTACCCTATGGAAAAGTAGTTTTAAAATAAATATATAAATTCAATTCTTTTTTTATATAAGAGGGGTAAGCAAGTATGCGGCTCACCTAATAGTAAGTGACTACCGCCGCTCAAAAAATATGATTATGAAAAACCGCAACATGGATAGAATTGCAGGTGCATTACCGGCCTTTTGGAAAAGAGTAAGCTATTGTTACGAGCTTGAGGTTCGTGACAGTAAAAATTGCCGATAAAATTACCTAAATTAACACTTTAATTTACTTTATACAAATTAAAGTTAAAAACACTAATAATTAAACACACTAATTCACTTAATTTCGCTCGCTTGTGTCGCCGAGTTAAACTCTCTGCCCCGATCGCATATTGCAGCGCCTATTTATTTAAATTAGCAAAGAAACATCCCGAATCTTCAGGTAAATGCGCACAAAGGGACGAGTTTGCGAGTATAGATTTTCTAGAAACTTAGTTCTTCGGGTGACGCTGTGGGTCGAAAGATCTGTGATGTCATTCTTTACACGCTCTACTCGCTCTCGTTCCTGACACTAGATGGCGCTAGTATATCGTCGATTGGAGCGCGTAACACTGCCCCCTCCTAAGACATGCTCGTCCCGAGCATTATCGGTCCCATGATAACGCGCCAAGCGATCCACATGGACGATCTTAGGAGTCCCTCTTACGCCTTTCTGTAACGGCTCCGCAATGTCAAGGGCTGTCCTATCCCGTGGTGCACCAATATTGTACAATTTCGGTGCTCCTCTACTACGTGTCTGAGGTCCCCGCACAGCCGCACAACTTGTACATGTACGACACCAATCCTCGACATCGTCACGATAATGGACCCAGTAAAACTGTTCTCGGACCTTCAGCTGAGTTCGTTTAACTCCCAGGTGGACTCTTGAACGACCATTATGGCACAGCTGTAGAACATTCGGCACTTTAGCTTTAGGGACAACCATTTGCAAACGACAGCTGTCTCCTCGACCATTGTCCCATTTACGGCACAGGACTCCATCCTGAAGCAGCAAGCTGTCCCATTGAGCCCAATAGCTTTTCGTGGTTGAACTCATCGCTGAGACGTCCCTCCACTTAGGCTTGGTAGCACGGGCCTTCATCCATCCCAGAATCGGCTTGATGTCCGGATCTTCCTGCTGTGCATGTCGTAGGCTGTCCCTCCACCCGTTGCTGAGGTAGTCTGTCCTGAGCATCCTCACGGATACCACTTCCTTACTCTCTTGCCTACCACAATGGTTGCAATCTTCAGGAAAAGGTCTTCTTGACAATGCATCTGCGTTGCCGTGAGATTTCCCGCTGCAGTGTCTGATAGGAAAGTCGTATTCCTGCTGCTGCTGGGCGGTGCTGTTAGCTGCACTTCCTTTCTGAGACCGTTCACCTTCCCTTCCTAGGGTGTGCTTAGGGCAGCTGGACCGAAGATGGCCCCTTTCCCCACAGCCATAGCACCTAGGGCTGTATCTTTTATTGTGGTCGCGAACCGTAACTGCTGTAACCTCCCTAGCGTGAGGTGAACGTTGATCCTGTCGCCGCCAGGCAGTGCCTTTAGCTGCACTACCCTCTCGAGATCGATCAACTCTCCTTTCCGCGGTTCGCTTAGGGCAGCTGGATCGAAGATGGCCCCTATCCCCACAGCCATAGCACCTAGGGCTGTATCCTTTGTTGT
The DNA here is from genome assembly GCA_036936625.1 of Parnassius smintheus behrii. Taxonomy (NCBI): domain Eukaryota; kingdom Metazoa; phylum Arthropoda; class Insecta; order Lepidoptera; family Papilionidae; genus Parnassius; species Parnassius smintheus. The sequence continues at coordinate 5,782,405 of JAUPFT010000012.1, forward strand.
GGTCGCGAACTGTAGGTGCTGCAACCTCCCTGACGCGATGGGAACGATGATCCTGCCGCACGGCTTCCACTTCCAGTGCATGGGCCAAGGCGTCCTTAAGCGTCTCGTGGTGCCCGAGCCTCACAGCAGCTCTGACTTCCAGGTCGCGGATGCCGTCGATGAATGTCTGCACCAGGTTCCCTTCAATGAGCGCAGGTACAGACTGGTATGCTTTTCGAACCATCTTCTCCACCTCAAGGGCCCACTGCTGCAGGTTTTCGTTGCTGCGTTGCACGCGATCTTTAAGCTGCGCGCGAAAGACGTGTTCCAGGTGAGCGTCACCATATCTCGCCTCCAAGGCCTCAAGAAGCTGCTCATAGGTCACTTTCTTACCGAGAGCTTCCAACACAGTTAAGGCTTGGTCGCGCAGGCCTAGGGTGAGTGCAGTCATGGCTTGGCTTTTATTCCAGCCGTTCGCCTCCATGACGGCCTCGAACTGGATTTTGTAGGCCGACCAGGAAGAGATCCCGTCGAACGGCGGCACTTTGAATCCACGTAGCGAAGGTGCTGCAGCTACTACGGGAGCTGTAGTTCCATCTCCAAGTTTGAGTTCATCCAGCGTTTTCTTAACTTGGTTGATTTGGGTCTCAGCTTCCAACAGGCGGTTATCATGTTGAGCAACCTTATCCTTCACCTCCCTTATCTCTTTCCCAAAGGTAGCATGAAGGTCCCTCATGAGGAGCATCTGTTCCTCCTGTCCACTCTGCAGCTGCTCTTTCAACTTACGGACCTGTTCCGCCTGCTGGCGAGCCTGCTCCTCCTGTCGGCGGGCCTGCTCCTGCAGCATCACCATCAGAGCACCTAAGTCAGGTGCCACAGACGTAGAAGCTGCTGACGGACCGGCTTCCGTGGCCGGCGGCTGGCCCTCAGACATCTGCGGCGTTGCACCACCAAATCTCCTCTGGTCCGTCTCCTGCTGGCGTTGACTTCGGGTACGGACACCCTCCGTTTCCTCCTTAGGTAAAATCGGCATTATTTTATCCCACTTCTGACACCAATTGTTACGAGCTTGAGGTTCGTGACAATAAAAATTGCCGATAAAATTACCTAAATTAACACTTTAATTTACTTTATACAAATTAAAGTTAAAAAACACTAATAATTAAACACACTAATTCACTTAATTTCGCTCCGAAGCTTCGCTTGTGTCGCCGAGTTAAACTCTCTGCCCCGATCGCATATTGCAGCGCCTATTTATTTAAATTAGCAAAGAAACATCCCGAATCTTCAGGTAAATGCGCGCAAAGGGACGAGTTTGCGAGTATAGATTTTCTAGAAACTTAGTTCTTCGGGTGGCGCTGTGTGTCGAAAGATCTGTGATGTCATTCTTTACACGCTCTACTCGCTCTCGTTCCTGACACTAGATGGCGGTAGTATATCGTCGGTTGGAGCGCGTAACACTATTTTCTTGAACATCTCTAGGTTTTATTGGTCGAAAAACATTGCTGGTGGTGAACAATTCCACAAAGAGGCGGTAGGAGAAAGAAAACTCCTAGTAAAACGCATAGTGGTAGACTATCGAGAATCCAGATCCATAGATCATACCCGGGCCAAAAAAATTAGTAATTAAGTTTTTGGAACCAGGGACTTCATGATGAACAGTCATATTCCTACAATCACTAGACCAACGAGGCAGTCTCTGACATAAACTTTCATTAACTCTCATAAAGTGAAAAGACTGATGTTTTACGTGCTGCAGCTGTATTACTGGTATAGTTGCACCACGAATAGGTTGGCTCGACTGGGAAGGACCTCGCTCTAACAGAATACCAGCTTCAAATAGTAGCTTAACGCTGCTGTTTCGTTTGGTGAGTGCAGAGAACTGGAGACCTTTTTTACTGGAGACGAGGCAATCTATCTTAGTCCACACGGGAGGCAACGCATCTGAATTTTGATTCGTTATCGAGCATAGATATAAATGTTAATGGGTCTATCAGGCTGGCATCACCTGAGGATGCCTCGTTTAAAGGTGAAACACGTGTTGTATTACCGTCGATGATGTGTCTTTCCTAGTTTAGTGGTTTTGGGATCAGTAGTGACGGGATTAGTGGACGAAGTTGAGGGACGTTGAGTGGTGCTCTTCAAAGTAAGTAAAATACATCATTTTCCTTTATTGAGTGGTTATGTGCGAATTCTTACCAACTTTAAAGGAATGGATTTCCACCGTAAAGCCTACTTCTAATAATTGGCTCTGATTTTTAAAATGATATCATATTGCGTCCTCCACTCCACGCCGAAAGAAGCCGCGGGCAAAGCAAGTAACAAATACATTTTAACAATATAACATTATGTTGTATCGTTACTTGTATGTAAAACAATACTCTTATTATTCTCTAGTTTAATAAAATCTCGTTCAACAAAAGCTCGTAATATTAACATGTTGTACAATACTCGAGTCTCGTTCAAGATATCCATTAAATAATGCGATACGTAAAATATTCATTACGAAACTTTGCAATTTGAGCTTTTGAATTAATTGTCTTTGAAATTTATTACGTGGAATATTTTAATGTTAAGAAAACTATTTTATCATGCAAATATATTACAAAGTTTACTAAGTGGTAGTACGCCTGTTCTGCCACTTCTGGGTTTGTCTGAGTAGATGCCACCCTCTATTTATTCCCATCGCCAATTAGCTGCTGTGTTCCCTTCTGAAGGTTATAGAGTATATTTTTTATAGGAGAAGGGGCAAACAAGCATACGGCTAACCTGATGGTGATTACCACCGCCCATGAACAACTGCAACACCAGGGGAATTGCAGATGCGTTGTTGTCTTTTAAAAAGGATTAGGCTCTTTTCTTGGGGGTCCCTAAGTCGTATCGGTCCGGAAAAATCTGTGGTGGTAGTTGTTTCCACAAGGAACTTGTGCGAGGAAGAAAACTTCTTTTAAATTGCAAAGTGGTGGACTGCTAGTAATCCGGATGGTATGGATGGTATCGGTAGTTTTTTCGCGATGTGCGATGGTGAAATTGTGTGACTGGAATTAATCCAAACAATTCCTCAGAGCAACCTCATACCAAAAATGAGTATAGTATAATTTTAGGCAATGAGGTCTTCCACCTTATTCCTCAGTAGTAACAACGTATCTATGGCTTTCTAAGTTCGAAATTGGCAGCAAGTGCCCATAGACTTTATACCACCAGGTGGACATTTATTTAATTTGTTACTTAGTTACTTACTTTTTAAACATGATAGAGCCCCGTTGCAGCTATCTTACGGTTGTTGCACGCCCTCACAGAACACCAACGAAAACAGCAGCTCAATGCTGCTTTGTTTCATACTGTTACCTTAGTGTAAAGGACCGGAGATCTTTTTTTATTGGAAAATCTAAAATGCAATTGCGAAATTTGCATGCATATTGTATTGTGACAAAATTGCATTTTTTATAACTTGTTCTTATATTTTATAAATTGTTGTGAGTTTAAGATACTTCAGTCGAAAAGTGTTTTTATAGCATTGGATAACAAATATATGATAGTATGTGGATGCTGTGGCTCATAGACACAGATCCATATTTATCCTCAACTAAGGATCAAAATGCAAATGCGTTTTCACCCCTGAGGACTACGATAGAATGCCTCAATTCCAGTAAAATGGGTTTCTGGTTCTCTACACTTACCATACTAAAACCAGCAGCATTACGCTGTTACGCCGTATTCTGTGAGAGCGTAGACATTTTCGGTCGAGCTAACCCAGTCGTGCTACAACTATAATATAGCTGCAGCATGGCTCTACCACTAAAGTTTTGATATTTCTCCTCCGAAACTTAAATGTTGGAGGTTTATTGCTTCCAAAGCCCAAGCAGCCGTAAGAAAACTACATTTTCTTGCAAAGGCGACGGTGCTTCGCTGGGACAGTTTCTTACTATAGTTTTAGAGTTCAAGTATAGAGTACCACTGTTATATATAAAATGATGCTGCCAAATTACATACATGTATTATGCGTAGCAGCGTTGAGCTCTAGATACGTAGATGGGTGTGCCAAGATATATTTCTAAGAGTGAGCGCAGGAATAACGATAATACGTTCTTCCCTCCTCTTACCACTCTGGACACTAGGCGGGTTTCATCCCATTATAATCGACATTCCCCGACCTAACCTATTTCGCTATCGATATGCGAATAGCAAAGGAGTGGAATGATTTGCTAGCGACTGTTTTCCGATTATGGGTCCTAACTTCAAATCTTAGGTTAAGCTAATATAATATGGATTAAAACACAATTGCTGGTCGATTACGGTAGTAATGTTGGAGTAGCCGAAGTTTTTGACAGCGTATTGAAGATTACATCCTAAAAGTTTAATTCATTAAAAGGTTAAAGAGTGAATCTCTTCTTAAGAGCACGTCAATTCTTTGTAGATTTCTTCTTCTCCTTCTCTAACATGTAAAAATTCATTGCTGGTGTATGACTATGCTCTATATGTTGTTGTAAAATGGGTTTTGTCTCTTCACAGGCAGATTTCTCTTTAGACTCTTTGCAGGCAGATTAATGACCGCAGTACGGACGCTGCTAACTGTTACGTATTACATACTTTGTTGTAAACACGATCTGCGACTTAAGAGAATCCGTCGGATGACGTAGCAAGCGGTATAATCCAGACCCTTATCTACGGTAGCAATTTTATTTAATGAGGACAAAGGCATTTTTGGACCTGAAGTGTAAGAATATAGTGAGATTTGCCCGATTCTGGGCTGGCATGTTCAGAAGTACCACGTTATGAAATGTTATGTATGTTATGAAATTTCTGCATTGAATGTGCGACATTACGGCACACGATTGCTTATGGTTGAGCGACGGGAGATATTAGGATGCAGGAATGACGAAGCCTTAGTGAGCAGTATACCCGGCGAACAAAATTATAAGAACAAACGATTCATTTCCGCGTAACCAGCTTACGTAACGAGTAAATCCAGGAATGCCTTCCTAGAAAGTATAGATTATAAGGAAATTTAATCATCATGCTTACGAAATGTACTGGCCATAACAATGTCAAATGTCATCATAAAAACTCACGCCTGTCACCCAGAGGGGTAGGCGGAGACTACGGACTTCCATTTGGCACGATCCCGACATACCTCTTTCGCCTCCTTTACATCCATATATCTACGCATATATGCTCGTCGGTTAAGCGTATTTCTAACGTGGCCCATTTTTAAAATATCGCCAATTTGGTCGATAAACTTTTTTCTAGGGCGTCCCTTCCCGACTCGGCCATTCACATCTGCCATATAAATTTGCTTTGTCACTCTTTCCTCATTCATTCTTTCTACGTGACCAAACTACCGAAGCATTCCTTTCTTAATCCTGGTCACAACATCATTTTTCATACCACATTTATCTCTTATCACGCAATTTCTCACCCTGTCATTCAGATTAAACCCTAACATATTCCTTAAAGACCGCATTTCTACAGCATTTATTCTACTTTCGTGCTTCTTCTGCCACACCCAGCTTTCACTACCATACATTAAAGTAGGGACTAACACAGCATTATGAATTACCATACGTGCCTGTTTTGACACATTCTGGTTCTTCATAATAGAGTGTAGTGCCCCATTCACTCTATTCCCTGCATTTACTCGTCGTTCTATATCCCTATCATATCTACCATCCCTGCTAAATACACATCCCAAATACACATAATATACGAACTCATCCACTTGCTCAATTAACTCTCCTTCTATTCTTATTTCACATACCGTTTTGCTTTCTTCTCTTTCAAAAACCATCACTTTCGTCTTACTTGCATTCACTTTCATTCCCCTTTCTTTTAATTCCCAGTTCATTAATGTAACCATCATTTGCAACTCTGCCGCCGATGACGCAAGTATGAATTGAGCATCGGCATACAAAAGGCATTTGACGGTTAACTCGCCCATTCTTAACCCACATTTTTCATCTTTCAAAGTTTGTAAACACCGGTCCATAAGTAGGTTGAACAGCCAAGGGGAAGCCACACAGCCCTGTCTGACACCTTTTTGGATGCCAAACCAGTCCGAGTAGACCCCATTGATCCTGACACAAGCACTAGAGTCCCTATAAAGAGACCTTAATGCCTGTATCAAACCAGCGCTCAACCCATTTGAGTTCAGTGTTTGCCATAATACATTCCTGTCCACTCTGTCATAAGCCTTTTCCAAGTCCATGAACGCACAAAAAACTTTCTGGTTTTTGGCCAAAAACTTCTTCGCAATCATGCGCATGGAAAAGACTAGATCTGTACACCCCATTCCCTTTCTAAAACCCGCTTGCACATCCCAAATTTTTCCATCAGTTTCTTTCATAACTCTTTAAATTAACACCTTAGCATAGCAGTGTCAAATGTATCGTACTGTTAACTTCAAACGCCATTGTCGATAATCGCTTGAAATGAATGTGATAGTTGAAGCAATTTTCATTAGGCCGTTACTATTTAGTTGTGTACGTAGACCTCTCCAATTTTACAAATTATTTACTGATTTCGCCACCCTTGACAGACGTGATGGCAATCTGAATACCAGACATCTCATACCTTAGAACTACAATGTCTTTTTATAAACATTTAATTTCGTTTCATTTCATTTTATTCGACATTGCTTCCTGTCGGTGGATATCACCTGACATATAGACGCAATGGTTATACAACAGTAATATTATCTATATAGATAAAATTACCGCGGTTATACTACCTTTTGTTTGTACAAGATGTAATAAATCTTCGTTATTTATTCCACAGTTGTCTCTAACAACGACTCGGGTCCTTTTACATTATATCTTAAATCAAAGAATCAGTAAGTTGAAGTGGCAATGAGAACCGATAATCGATAGAGAAGAAAGTTTCTTGTAAAGCAGCCGCGTACCTCTGAGAAGAGAATAGAGCAACCCCAATTAGATGAAGTTGGAAAATGGTGTTGCATACAACAAGTCTATGTATTAAGGTGGTTCAGGTCCATGTTATGTTACATTCCTTGGTGGCTTATGTTCAGCTTTATTTGTAAGTGTTGTAATAAAGATGATGGCGATGGTGATGATCTTACAATATATTTATATTTGAACATAAATATTTTCCTTTTTTCACTAGTTTTATCACAAACAATAAAGGTTAATTATTCGCCCCTATTAATTTAGTCACAAAGAAAACAGATATGCGATCTGTGTTTAGCGATATCAATTTGGGTAAGCTCGCACAATGGCGCATTGTATAACGACGTATTAATCTCTGACTGTGGGATTATTATGGTTGACGAAGCATACGTGCAAAAGAATATTTATACAAATATCTCCTCACAATTACAATTTTCTTGTGTGAAATTTATTTGGGAAATGTGGAAACGTATTTTAAATAATATAATATTAATATTATGATAAGATAGAACTACGCGTTGCTTGGTACCATACACCCAAAGTGTATTGATCGTGTTTCGCAATATATTTTAATTATTAATGTAAACTCGGTACAAAATAAGTCAAATTTCACTGTAAAACGTTTGATTCTACAGTGAATTGAACAATTTTTCCTGATGCGAAATGGTACCAGAGGTCAATATACCACAGCAGTTATATACAAGAGGGCGAGAGAGGGCTATGATGGTTTTTATTACATTGTGAATGCGTTTTCACCCCTGAGGACTGAAATGTAATGCCTCGATCCCAGTAAAACGGGTCTCCGGTTCTCTGCCCTCACTGTACGAAACACAGCAGCATTCAGCTGCTATTTTACGCTGGTTTTCTGTGAGAGCGTAGTCCTTCCTCGTTCGAGCCGATCCGTTCCTGCTACAAGCATAATATAGCTGCAGCACGGCTCTACCACGTATTAACCGGTTTTTGTTTTGCTAAGTCACGTCTCTTTACCAACTTTGGCTACCCCACCTTTTTGGATATCACCACTCAACAACAGGTGCGATAGTAATTAAGCTATGGCGTAAAAAATAAAAAAACGTAAAATGAAAAATTTATATTCTAATTTCAGACACTGAAATGTTTTTAAAATTTCAAGAAACGTACCATAATCATGAAATAATTAGCGGTATAATTAAACACGTTTCCGCTGTGAAGTAGGTACTTCTTATGAATATTTTATTCGTTTACTTTAAATTATTTACTTTTACGAATTTTATACACATAATTATAATAACTTTGTGTTTTCTAGGGGCTATAATTTCTGTGTCGATGATATCTCTTGGAAATGTTTGCTCATTTCTTTTCTTCTATGTAACTATGTCATCTTTTCTTCTATGTAATATTTTAGCGTGTTAAGACGGCGTCATAATGATCATTCACATATCCACTGCTTAGCGCCCGAAAATCCGAGAACCATTCTCTCTCATCGGTAATTAGTTATTTGAGCTGTATGTGTATATACCCTGACCGTTGACAGAAAGAGAGACAAAGATGCGAATTGGCTGGTTGTGCGTTTATCAGTTAGCTGGTTAAGCGATTAATGCAAACATTTCTTTCAAACAGAAGCGGCTCCTGTACAAGAATAATTAAGAATTGAATTAATCGGGATAGTAGGGATTCGGAAAGGATGGGATGGGATGGGTTGAGATAGGTGGGATGGGATGAGATGGAATGGTATGGGATGAGGTGGGATGATATAGATTGGGTTGTGATGGCATTTGATTGGATGGGATGGTTTCATCAAGAAAAACATGATTATTCATTAAAATGTATCAACACGAATTCTTGAGAATGCAGTGGAAATGGATTATTAAATAACTTCCTAGTGGTAAAGCTGGTAGGTGACTGACATGAGTGCTGGAATGCACCCGAAACGTCGAAAAAAAAAAACAAAAAAACATTTAAAATTTAACGCGATAAAATCCGTAAAAGTAGTTTGTGTAATGTTCGCGTAAATATAAGAAATCATTATTTAATAATAAATTAAAAAACACTATTCATTTATGTGCAAGTAAATGAATTGTTAGATGAGTAGTATTATATGGACAATGTAGTCATTTCAAAGGTCCTTTTCGATAACTTCGTTGATGAATATAGCACTGTATTGCGTGCTCTAGTTTAAAAGTATTGTATTGTAATTTACTGCATATTATTTAGTGATATAAAAAAACAAGTATTTATTTAGGTTTTCACATTCTTTCTTGGCGTAATTGATCTTTTTTGGGTGTGTCAGGATCGTGTAAAAGAGAAGTACGTAGTATCTGCCAACCCTCTGGTCGACTTTCGTGACCTTTTTCGACTGAGTGACCTTTTGGGTGTGAGTGTTTATGATATATTGATTATCCTTTTTTTAATATTAAAGAAACAATCGGGCTAAGAGTCAGGCCTTATTCACACATTACATAGATAGTAACATCAACATAGTCATTGACAAAGTAGGAGAATACACTACCCTAGTATCATACCATAGATGTGAAAGGCAGAACAGGATAATGTACAGGTGATGTACAGCAGCAGCTCCCGGATATGCTAAAGTTTTATTCCTATGTAGATGAACTCATATTACATATTACATGGCAGGATGGCAGCCTGTTTTATTTTTATTTTAAGCTATTATTAGGAAGCCGATACTGCTCATCTGGTTTGTTTGAATGGGGTTATGAATGTCGGTATTGCTAGTACACACTTAATATAATATGAATAATATTCTTTATATTTAATGCGCTATTCAATAATTTTTTAAAAGATAGCGCGAAATATATTCTACGGTTTTGTTCATCACCGTTACCGAAGTATAAATCTTTGAGCTTGAAGGAGGCTATATTACAAAATGAATATGCGTAAAACCTATTATGTATTTATGTTTTATATATGTATAGGGAATTATACATATATAAAATCCATCATCCACTTAATTAAAATAAGAATACAAAAGCACGCTAAACAGCTTTACTAGTAATATATTTATGTAAAAGAAGTTATTGCAAAAATACTCGAACGTTATTTCAAAATTGGATTAATTAGTCTAAGAATATATTCATATTTAAAATACAAATTAATTACTTCTTTGGCTTTGAAAATATTTTTATTAAAATGTTTTAAAAGCACCTACATGCATCAAGAGGTCACCTTTATATCTAATGGTGAGTTGTCTGACATTGGCCTCGACAACAATAAAAACATAATCTTTTCTAGACTCTGAGCAAGGACACTCGATGCACTGCGTTGACTGCGCGGTGCTTGGTCAATGAACTGGTGCGTATTACATACAAAAAAATCTTGGCCAAATCAAAATCTTTTCAGATACATTCTGTCTTAGTCCTCAGAGGTAACGACGCATTTTATTTTCATTACGTAGAGTGCACGCGCAAAAAGTGACTTGTCTACTAATATTGGCTGTATTGGGTTTTTTGGAAAGTGGGATCCGCTGAGATAGTTACTCGGATTAATAAGCTTAGCGTGCATCGAATAAATTAAATCAGTTATCCGTCATACTCGTACCTTTGTTGGTGCCTTAAGTCACAATAGTATTACCTCGTAGTCTTAGGTCTTTGATTTGATTCTTGGTCGGGTAAAATAGCAGCAGTACACAATAGTAACATAATAATACTACTATTATATTACTGTAGTACTACGATTATATTACTGTAGTGCCGTGTAGTGACAGTTGAGAATATCCACTACCCCATATCTTCCCGTGGGTGTCGTAAGAGGCGACAGAGGGAGACAGGCAGGAGATGAGCAGCAGCATCTTCCTGATAACAACTGTGAGATAATAAAAAACTGCGGTTGCCAACCCGCTCGCCAAGCGTGGCAACTATGGCAAATATCCCGCATGAGTAACGACGCAAACAAATGACCCCCAGTCCCCGGCGCCCCGCTATTCCTGGCTACGGTGGCGACCATGGTAACGGCGGGGCAGGGGGTGCTAAGAATCTCCGGTGGAGGTTCGGTTGCCACCTACGACGACTCGACCTGGCAACATATAACGCACGCACCCTAAGGACTGAAGAGAAGATACTAGAGTTGGAAGAAGAGGTAGACAAGTTGCGCTGGCATATTATTGGGTTATCCGAGGTCCGAAGAGAGGGGGAGGACACGGTAATACTCGAGTCCGGCAACTTGTTCTATCACCGGGAGGGCGACCATCTGTCCCAAGGAGGTGTCGGATTTATCGTCCACAAGTCTCTCGTCAACAACGTTGTAAAGATTGGGAGTGTGTCGACGAGGGTCGCGTACCTGATACTCAGAATCACCAAACGGTATTCGCTGAAGGTCATACAGATTTACGCACCAACCTCGGCACATCCCGATGAGGAGGTGGAGGAAATGTATGAGGATATTTCCAGAGCCATACATTCCTCCATAACCCACTACACGGTGTTGATGGGAGACTTCAACGCAAAACTAGGCACAAGAGAAAGCGGTGAGCTGAAGGTAGGGAAATTTGGAGTAGGGCAACGGAACCGTAGGGCCAGCAGCTGGCCGACTTTATGGAGAAAGAGGGACTCTTTATGATGAACTCTTTTTTCCAGAAGCGGCCCCACAGGAAATGGAACTGTTCGAGCCCCGACGGTTCGACAAAAAATGAGATTGACTTCATTATGACGACCAGACGCCAACTGTTCAGTGATGTCTCAGTGATCGCAAGGGTGAAAACTGGCAGCGATCACCGAATGGTTGGAGACACACTGAACCTAAACGTTAAGTTCGAGAGGTCTCGTCTAATGAAGTCAACGCTCCGTCCTCCTCGTGTTCTAATCCAGAATCCCGAAACTTTTCAGCTCGAGTTACGTAACCGCTTTCAGTGCCTAGAAGATCGCAATGCAGTGGACGATATGTATGATAAGCTCGTGGAAATTGTCCATGCGGTCGGAGCTAAGTTCTGCAAGACCGGCCGCAGAAGAACACAAAAGCTCTCCGATCACACTCTTAATCTCATGGCTGTTAGACGGGAGATGAGGCTGCAATCGTCGACAGATTTGACAGCATACAGGCAACTGAACAGACAGATCTCCAAATGCATACGGCGAGACTTACGCAAATTTAATACTACTCGTATTGAAGAAGCGATTGAGCGGAACCAGGGCTCCAAAAACTTTGCCAGAGATCTGTCTGCAAGTACGAGCCAACTGTCAAAGCTGAAGACTGAGTGTGGCAGCATCGTTTCCGGGACTCCTGAGACTCTGAGTGAGATTGAGAGGCTCTATGGGCAGCTGTACACATCATCGTTGGAGCCACACGCAAGTGTGACTAATGATCCAAGAGCGGGTCTTATCCGACACTATTCCGATGATATCCCGGACGTCAGTCTAAACGAGATTAGAGTGGCTCTCCAGCACCTTAAAAACGGCAAATCCCCGGGCGAGGATGGAATTACAGCGGAGCTTCTGAAAGCGGGTGGAACACCGGTACTTGAAGCTCTTCAGATGCTCTTTAATTCCATCCTCCATGGTGGCACTACTCTGAAGGCGTGGAGCAGAAGTGCGGTGGTCTTGTTCTTGAAGAAAGGTGACAACGCCCTCTTGAAGAACTACAGACCGATATCCCTTCTGAACCACATCTACGTGCCGTTTTCGAGAGTCATTACGAATCGTCTCGCACGCAGACTCGACGATTTCCAGCCTCCCGAACAAGCAGGTTTCCGAAAAGGCTTTAGTACCATAGACCATATACATACCTTTCGGCAAATTGTACAGAAGTCCGAAGAGTACAATCTGCCACTTTGCCTGGCATATGTGGACTATGAGAAAGCCTTTGATTCCGTCGAAATTTGGGCGGTGCTACAGTCTCTTCAGCGGTGCCAAGTTGACTGTCGGTATATCGAAGTGCTGAAGTGTTTGTACAGTAGGGCTACGATGGCTATCCGAGTACAGAACCAGAGTACGAAACCTATCCAACTGCAGAGAGGTGTAAGACAGGGTGACGTTATTTCCCTGACACTCTTCACCGCTGCATTGGAAGACGTTTTCAAGCTACTGGACTGGAAAGGATACGGTATTAACATCAATGGCGAGTACATCACTCATCTTAGATTTGCTGACGATATAGTACTTATGGCAGAATCGCTGGAGGACTTAAGCACTATGCTCAATGACCTCAATAGTGCCTCCCAACGGATAAGTCTTTAGATGAACATGGACAAAACAATGTTCATGTTTAATGTCCATGTCACACCTATGCCGGTAGTTGTTGGGAGCACTAAGCTCGAAGTTGTTGACGAGTACGTTTACCTGGGACAAATAGTCCGGCTATGTAAGTCCAACTTCGACCGAGAAGTCAATCGACGGAGTCAACTCGGCTGGGCAGTGTTCGGGAAATTACAACGCATCTTCTCGTCAGGTATACCTCAAAACCTGAAAACTAAGTTGTACAACCAGTGTGTGTTGCCAGTGATGACATATGGAACTGAGACGTGGTCCTTCACTGCTGGCCGTATGAGGACGCTCAAAGTCACTCAGCGAGCTATGGAGAGGGCTATTCTCGGAGTTTCTCTGCCTGATAAACTTAGAAATGAGGATATCCGCAGTAGAACCAGAGTGACCGACATAGCCCAACGGATTAGTAAGCTGAAGTGGCAATGGGCCGGCCATATAGCTCGAAGAACCGACAACCGTTGGGGAAAAAGGTGTGGCAGCCTCGTACCGGTAGAAGAAGTGTAGGGCGACCCCCCACTAGATGGAGTGACGACCTGGTAAGACATGCAGGAAGTCGATGGATGCAGGTGGCTCAGGACCGTGCTTTGTGGCATACCTTGGTGGAGGCCTATGTTCAGCAGTGGACTTGTAAAGGGCTGTAATAATGATGATGATGAATGATATTACTGTAACTTGCATCTCATCACTCACTATACGTAATATTATGATAGTGACAAGGTATTCTATGTTATTCCCCCACAACAGCATATTGTCCTGTATCGTGGATGCAGTTTAAATAATTACATGAATTGTACAAGGACAAACATCCAGACGCAAAACAATTACAGCTATCCCGGGCGAGATTCCAAACCCTGGCGGGATGATGGGTAGTGTATATTCTTACACCGCGACTAAATGGTAAAAAATACATAGAAATATGTCATTGAATTAACGTTATTAGTACCTTCAGAATACAAACTTGACACCCACTTGGAGAATGCTTGTATTTCAACAAAGCTTATTTCAGTGCGTGGGCTGATAAATAGAGGAAAATATAAATTAGATAAATTATAATAGTATTTGTACTGGTACTCAGATAGAAGACAGGTTTAAGTAAGTGACGGCCATTTCATGAGGGAAGATAGTTGTATATAGTATTCACATTTTAACAGTGATAAAACACATTTATTGAAAGGCAAACGTTCTGATTAAAGCTGGTAAGAATAACTTCGCCCATATCCACTTAATGAAATAAAATGATGAGTCTTACTTATTTTGAAGAGCACCTCTCACCCTCCCTTAATTGCATGCACTAAGCCCATCACCACTAATCCCAGCACCATTTACAGAAGACTTGTCGCAGTCGCTCGCTACTTTAGTAGTGAGTGGCGAGTATAAATAGCAGCTGGCTGTTTTGACTCGCCGCTCTGCGCCCTACTTTCTGCCAAGGAGGGTCGCGTTCGTATACGGCTTAGAGATCTCTCGTCAGATCGGTAAGCCAATCCATAAAGGCGGTGTTTAGTGGGTAAAATTCTCCACATAACCACGCAGCCGGCTGCGTAGTATGCTAAAAGCATTCACCGCCTCCCTCCCCCGCTTTCCGGAGGGTTGTCCATATTAGCTTCAGGCGCAAAAAAAACTCACCACTCACTTAGCCGTCATCCACTGCAGAGTCTACATCACCTGAGGATGTCTCGTATAGAGGTGAAATACCTGTCGTATTATCGTCGATGGTGTGTCTCTCATAGCGTAGTGGTATTGGGAGTAGTGGTGCTGGGATTAGTGGTGACGAGATTAGTGCACGCAATTGAGGGACGGTGGGTGGTGCTCTTCAAACTAAGACACGTCATCTTATTTTATTGAGTGAATATAGGCAAAGTAATTCTTACTAACTTTAAAATAATGGTATTCTGCGAAGTAACGCCTGATCCTATTCATTGGCTCTGCATTTTAAAATGATATCATACTCGTAATTCGACTTTAATTCCACGTAAACGAAGCCGCGGGCAAATCACGTAACAAATATATTTCAACAACATAACATTATGTTGTATATAGTAACTTGTATGTAAAACGAGACTCTTATTATTCTCATCTCTAGTTTAATAAAGTGTCGTTGAACAAAAGCTCGTAATATTAACATGTTGTACAATTCTTGAGTCTCGTGCGAGACAAACATTTAATAATGCGGTACGTAAAATATACATGACGAAACTTTGCAATTTGAGCTTTTGAATTAATTGTCTCTGAAATTTATTACTTGAAATATTTTAATGTTAAGAAAACTATTTCATCACGCAAATACATAACAAAGTCTACTGATTGATAGGAAGTCTTTTTGTCGTCTGTCCAGGGGTTTGTCTGAGTAGATGCAACCCTGTTACCTATTTACACCAATAAATAGCTGCTGTATTCCGTTCTGAAAACCTTCAGAACTATATAACCATAACCATAGAGAACTATACTTCTACAACATATAACTCTATAACTATCACCAAACACCACCACAACGACAAATAAACGCCAGAAAATAATATACATTGCCAAAGCTCTGTTCCATCTCGTAAAGAGGTTGTAGTATCAGAATGTTTCACATGATGCCTAGGTCGAACACATTTGACCTAATATCTGTTAACATTAAATATCTTCAGTAATTTGTTCTACTTACTATACTATATTTTGTACTACTATGTACTGTATTTATATTAACTTATCATAGTTATGCAAATCAGTGTCCAATTAATTTATATAATTACTGTACCCAACCTATCCTTTGATTAAAAGCAATTTAATATATTGCGTTGAACTAAATTGCGATTGCGAAATTTACATGCATACTGTGTGGTGAGAGAATTGTATTTTTAATAACTTGGTCCTATATTTTATAAATTTTTGTGACCGGTTTGCTTCGTCTATCCAAAGGCGAACAAAAACGGACGCTGCTACCTGTTACATATCAAATACTTAGAGAGACCTCAGGTGTAAACACGATCCTGCCTTAGGGTGACTTGTCGTGATTTCGTCGGAGTGAGTGAGTTTCTCATAGCAGGTGGTATAACCTAGATCCTTATCTACAGTAGCAATTTTATTTAGTAAGGACAAAAGCATTATTTGACCTTAAGTGTAAGAAAATAGTGAGACTTGCCCAATTCTGAGCTGGCACGTTCAGAAGTACCGCGTTTCTTAATTAATCTATAGATAATATGTGAAGGAGCCGCGTACATGTTAGAGGAGCATAGGGCAATCCCAACTAGATGATGTTGCAAAATCGTATGACAAACTGGAAGTCTATGGATTAAGGTGGGTCAGGTCCGTGTTATGTGGTATTCCTTGGCGGCTTATGTTCAGCTTTATTTGTGAAGGTCTGTAATAAAGATGATGATGGCAACGATGATGATCTCACAATATATTTATATTTGAACATAAATATTTTGTTTTTTTTTTTTCACTCGTTTTAACACAAACAATAAACGTTAATTATCCGCCCCTATTATTTTATTCACAAAGAAAATAGATATGCGATCTGTGTTTAGCGATATCAATTTGTGTAAGCTCACACAATAACGCATTGGTAACGACGTATTAATCTCTGACTGTGAGATTATTATGGATGACAAAGCATACGCGAAAAAGAACATTTAAAGAAATAACTCCTCAGAATTACAATTTCTTTATATAAAATTTAGATGGGAAAAGTGGAAACGTATTTTAAACAATATAACATTAATATTATGATAAGATAGAAGTACGCGTTGCTTGGTACCATACACCCAAAGTGTACTGATCGTGTTTCGCAATATATTTTAATTCTTAATCAGGATTATTAGGTACAAAATAAGTCAAATAGCACGATAAGGCGTTAAATTCTATAGTGAACCAAACAATTTTACCCATTGCTTAGTGGGAACTGTAGTCGATATACAACATCATTTATATACAAAGAAGGGTATCCGGTTTTGTTTCGCCAAGTCACTTCGCTTCAGCATCTTTGGTTATATCAGCCCTAGACATCAGGTGAGATTGTAATTAAGCTATGACATTAAAAATAAACAACGAAATGGAAAATGATATTCTTATTTCAAACGGTGACGTATTTTTTCAATTTCAAGAAACGTAACACAATTATGAAATAATTAGCCGTATAATTAAACACGTTTCTGCTGTGCTATATTTCTAATGAATATTTTATTCGTTTACTTTAAATTAATTACGTTTACAAAATATGTAAAACATATAATTATAAGTATAATTACTTTGTGTTGCTAGGGACTATAATTTCTGCGTAGATGATTTCCCTTGGAAATGTTTTCTCATTTTCTTCCATGTAACTGTGTAATAATTGACGTGTTAAGGCGGCGTAATAATGATCATTCACATGTCCACTGCTGAACATAATCCTTTCCCAAATGCATGTCATAATAAACGGTCCTTAGTCACCTGATTGCATAGACACGCTGCATCTTTTACCAGGTCGTTAATATAACCAGTGGATGACCGCAGCGCTGTGCTTACCCAGAAGAAGGCAACCATGCGAGAACCATTCTTATTCATCGGTTATTAGTTATTCGAGCTGTATAATACCTGACCGTTGACAGGGAGAGAGAGAAAGATGCGAGTTGGCTGGTAGTGCGATCAAACGTACATACGTGGTAGAGCCATGCTACAGCTATATTATGGTTAAAGCAGGAATGGGTGGGCTCGACCGGGGTAGGACCACGCTTTTACAGAGTATCAGTGTAAAATAGCAGCTTAACACTGCTATGTTTGGTATGATGAGTGTAGAGATCCGTAGAACCTTTTTTATAGAAGAGGGAGCAAACGAGCATACGTTTCACCTGATGTTAAGTGACTACCGCCACTCATGAACATCCGCAACACCAGAGGAATTGCAGGTGCGTTGCCGGCCCTTTAGAAAGGAGTAAGCTCTTTTCTTGAAGGTCCCCAGGTCGTATCGGCCCGGAAAAATCATAGGTGGTAAGCTATTCCACAGAGAGATTGTATCCGGAAGAAAACTTCTAGTGAAACGTACAGTTTTTTTACTGGAAACGAGGCATTCCATCTTAGTCCTCAGAGCAATGCATCTGCTTTTTGATTCTTATATATATATATATATATATATCCTATTTTGGAAATTACAAAGTACAGCTCTTATACGATCACTGTTTGGAGCTCCTAATCGATAACAGCGCTTCAAGGAAGAGTTGCTTATGTGAAAGGCCTATTTTATTATGAATAAGTGAAAGTGACTCATGTTCCACATTTAATCCAGACTTTAGGAATACCATTAAAAAGTAGTACCTTAAGCCTTTGTCCCATATCTATTTCAACACACAGCATTAGTACACGTCCGAAATTGTTGCTGCAGATGACTAAACATGTTGCTCACCAGGTCTTTTTAAACATTAAATTCCTCACTTAGCTGGACCAACGTAGAATTTGATGGGGCTAAAGCAGCTTTCAAGTGTTTTTCCAACTCTGTCATAATTTGCATCCAATTAACTTTAAGCTCCTTCTGCATCAGATCAACCTTTGTGAAATTTACCATTATGTGTTAGTTACATCAAATGTGTATAGTTATTCACTTATAAGCTAAATTGAGCTGTAAAATAGGGTGATGCATCATCCTATTTTACAATACAGAATATTTGAGAACTAGCTTGCAAGTTAGTAATAATAATAATAATTAATAATAATAATAATAATTTCTTTATTTGCTTAAAACATGGTGTTTGTAGGTGGTACAGTAAAATAAGTTCACATGTTTTGCTTATAATTAGCATGCAAATTTAAGATTATACTCAGGTAACATTTATTTCAAAGGGGTCAAATATATATTTATGAATTTATTGCTTTAATGAATATTCATTAAAGCAATGTCAACAAATCAATAATTATTAAAGCTTAATGTCAATAAATTCTTCAATGTCATACACTTTAAGTTTCGCTTTGAAAATATTTTTATAAATGTTTTAAAAGCACCTACATGCATCAAGAAGTTACCTGTATATCTAATGGTCAGTTTTCTGACATTGGCCTCGACAATAATAAAAACATAATCTTTTCTAGACTCTGAGCAAGGACACTCGATGCACTGCGTCGACTGCGCGGTGAGTGGTTAATGCAGTGGTGCGTACTACATACAAACAAATCTTGGCCTAATCAAAATTTTTTCATATACATTATGGCTTAATCCTCAGAGGTCACGAAGCATTTTTATTTTCATTACATACAGTGCACGCGCAAAATCCGCATGTGATCCGATCCGAAAATGGGAATTTGCAGAGATAGTTCCTCAGATTAATAAGCCTAACGAGCATCGAGTTAATTAAATCACGTATCCGTCTTACTTTTGTTGGTGCCTTAAAAGTCACAATAGTATTATGTCGTAGTCTTAGGTCTTTGATTTTATTCTTGGTCGGGTAAAATAGCAGCATTAGGTAGTTGTAGCATATTAATACCAATATTGTGTACTAATGTAACTTGCATCTCATCACTCATCATACATAATATTATGCTTGTAACGAGGTTTTCTATCTTGGTTCAAACCCCCACAACAGCATTTTTTACTATATCGTGGATGTAGTTTAACTACTACCTACCTTTACCTACATGAATTGTACAAAGACAAAGATCGAGACGCGAAACAACTATAGGTATCCCGGGCGGCATTCGAATCTCAGTGCTATAGCTCTATGCTTAGCGACTGCATCATGAAGCTGTCAAATTCATCATTTTTTTTAAAATATAGATTGTAAATAAACTCTTTGACAACTTTTCGAGAGACAATTTCTGTCCAACCATACAAGAACATATCAGACTGTAGGAATTTAAATATTTTGGATTACAAAAGATACATACCATTAATGTTACAGCCTCTTAAAGGACACTGCTGAACGTAGGGTTCCCTATAGATTGCCGCATACGGAGGATATTTTCCATAGTAACCGCGCTTGGCAAGCGGGTTGGCAAAAATAAGAGACGCTGCAGCACATTTCCTGGTTTGTTTCATTCGTCGCCTCTTGTGACACCCACGATATTCTTACACCCGAGTATACGGTAAAAAATAAATAGTTTTTTTTTATTGTTTAACGTTATTAGTACCTTCAGAATACAAACTTGACACCCACTTAGAGAATGCTTGTATTTAATTAAAGCTTATTTCTAGAGCCGTGGTAGCTCAGATGGTTAATGCTCGCTGTAAATATAACAGAACGCGAGTAACCCGGGTTCGATCCCCGCCGGCACCAATGAAATTGTTAATTGCAATTTTTAGTGCTGATTTACCACGTGCTCGGCGGTGAAGGAAAACATCGTGAATTAGAAAAAAAATATTTTCGAAGACATGTGAAGTTCGCCAACACGCATTGGGGCAGCGCGGCGGACACTACCTTGCCCTAAACCCTCTGAGAAATGAGGGGAGGCCTGTGCCCAGCAGTGGGACGTATATAGGGTGTAACTTTACTTTTATTTCTGTGCGTGTGCTGATAAAGACAGGAAAATATAAATTAGATAAATTAAAATGTTATTTATATATATATAGATCGATGGGGGCGAAATATACTCAGATGGAAGCCAAGTTAAAGTAGGCGCTTGGTAGGGCGTACCTATAGATGCAGTAACGTTCATTACATGGAGGAAGATATTTGTATACACTATTAACAATTTACCAGTGATAAAACACGTTTATTGAAAAATATACTTATTGTCATACAGGGTTTATATCCTCAACATGTTTTTTTATTTATTTAAAATCATCTCCAGCAACCTTAAGGCAAGTCACCTCTGGGGATCAAGGTAGGATGCTTCACAAGCATCGCCCCCCGACAGAAATGCATTCACTGATGTATATTGGTAAGCATTGGTAATTATGTAGCGCTAAGTAGTAAAGTTGTCCTAACATCTAGTAATATTTTCGTGTGTTGGCAACTTTATTACTGGCGATACCGCCCGCCTCTCTTCGTGCGCAACCAAAGAGCAGTGGGAAGATAAATGTTATAATATAGACTGCATCGTGATTATAAGGATTCTGTTTTCGGTAACACGCGTCGAATTAGTCTGAGTGTAATTAAGTGTCGTGAATACAAAAAACTGTAACATTAAGTGATATATTAATTGAATAAATAGATTGTGTTATCGGTGCATATTATTTATGATAAAACTGTTTCTCTTTGTTAACATCAGTAGTGGGATTACAACTATAGTTCACAACGGGTAAACGAAGGAAACGTACTAAAAATTCAAAACGTAAGCAAACACGTGCCTCAAACTCTAGCAGCGCGAGTATTTCTACATAGTTTGTGGTTTTACAGTGACGCTTTTGCCAGCGCGGGCTCGAAACTATAAAACGAGCTTAGAGTCGCGAGGTTTTGTATACTGTTGAAACGCGCGGCTGAATGCCTCTAGCGCGGGCCATCCGCGCGTGTTGGTTACTTGGCTCGTGGCCCGCGACGCTTATCAACCGCGCTGGCGAAAGCGTCACTGTAAAACTACACCACAACGGTCCACCACTGTATGGTTCACAAGGAGTTTTCTTCCGCGTTCGACCTCTCTGTGGAATAGTTTACCATCGGCGATTTTTCCGGACTGATACGACCCGGGGACCTTCAAGAAAAGAGCTTACTCCTTTCTAAAAGACCGGCAACGTACCTGCAATTCCCCTGGTGTTGCGGATGTTCACAGGCGGCGGTAGTCACTTAACATCAGGTGAACCGTATGCTCGTTTGCCCCTTCTATAAAAAAATATATATAGGTTACAGTGGTACAGGAACTTAGACTGAATCCTGTAATGTTCCTAGTTACGATAATTTGGATAGATTTTTTTACACGGTCGTAATTATAAATCGTCAAACAGGAACGTTTGTGCAAGAGAACTTTCAAAAATCATAGGTTCAAAATATGCCATCTAAGTCGACAGTACCGCATTAGACCGGCCTGACAACCAAATTCAAGATTCGGGACTATTGCACATTCGTAAGACCTTAAAATGTTTTGTGTGTGGTGGCAAACACAAAAGAACCAAATGTATCGTTAAAAAATTTGATTATTGTGGCAGACGTGGTCACTTAGAATCTGTATGCTACCATATTAAAAATTCGCTTAAATCTGAAAGACCAGAATTGAAATTAATTTTGGCTATTGATACACGAAAAAATGTATAAAGAGGCTATACATACATAATTTTTATCAAAATGCGTTTATTGATACCGGAAGTAGTCGTTCATTAATATACAAGGACTTAATCAAACAAAATTCTTAAGACAGTATATTACTAGACTCGCCAATCAGTAAAAAAATTAGATAAAAGCTCTCGATAAAACAGTTAAACGTTTCAAATATCTATACTGGTTTCCACGTATGCGACACATCATAAGAAAAAAAAATTGAATCAGTTGTATATATTATAAAAACAAAGGTGGTCCCAAAGAAGGGGATCTATACACGTTGCCGAAGTATGCAAAACCATTCCATTCACCGCACTTAGACCATTTAGGTCCACCTGTAAAAACTTGTAAGAAAAATAAGTATCCATTTACTATCGTAAATGCTTTATTAAATGCTAGTGGAATGAAATTGCTACGTTTAAGCGAGACTAAAGGTACTTAAATGCAAATGATTCCAGCAGACGACGTTCCTTTAAGATCCTTTAAGTGCAGGTGGTCTTAAAATTGGTCTTGAGTTGGTGTAAAAAAAATATGTGTAACTTGATTGTAAACTTTGACTGTTTATTAACTTGCATCATGATCATTTTGTAACAAAAAATGGCAGTTGAAATACATTGCTTTTAATATTTATTTATCAAAACAGTTTCTAATCAATTTGTGTCATTTCAGTATTCTAAATAGACTCGTGAGGTTCCTAGGACAGGAACCATGCAGGATGGCAGTGTTGGCAACTTTATACTGGCAACACCGGCCGCCCGTCTTCGTGCGCAACTAAAGAGCAGTGTGAAGATAAATGTTATAAAATAGGGTGCATCGCGATTATAAGGATTGCGGTAACATGTGTCGAATTAGTCTGAATGTAACTGAGTGTCGTAAATACAAAAAACTGTAACATTAAGTGATATATTAATTGAATAAATAAATTGTGTTATCGGTGCATATTATTCATAATAAAACTTTTTATCTTTGTTAGCACGTGTATTGATGATTCATGCTAGAATTATTTAGCACAGTGTGTAGTTTAAATTGATCTTCATAATTTTTTCGATTTCTTCGTACTTCAATTCGTCAGCCCTTGGAATTTTGGTCACAATGAAAAACAAGATAGGCAGTTCGTGTTTAGCGATATCAATTATAAACTGGTATAGACGCATTATTTGCCGGTGCAAATTACTTTCTAAAAAGTGAATTTTTAAATTTTTGTTAAAGTCTCTGGCTCACCGAGAAGATAATTAAAAATCAATTAATATATTTGACCCGAACAGACACACACGAAAGCTAGTAAATGTAAACAGGTTAAATAAAACCATTAACGACGTTTCTACAGATTATATTTACAATTTTTAAATTTGCACTAAGGTTAAAATAATATTTTGGTTCTGGCAACAATGTGAATGATTCGGCGGAGCTCAAGCCAACATCACAAACTCTAACTACCCACTTTCCCATCTCCATTTATATTTAACAGTGTATCGACACCCCTGAGCCTACTCTACTTATTTAATAATTTGGTTTTGATAAGCACAAAAAAATAAAGCAATTATCTTCAGGCAAAATAATATAATTTTCGTAAAGCTTTGTTGTTTTCATTCAGAAAATTTTAATTTCATACTGACTGCCCCACTGACAGGTAATCAAAATGTTAAAGCATTTCAAAAAGACCTATTACTTCTTTAATAAAATCATTTACTAAAATGTAATTTACTTTATTTTGCTAAAGAATTTTATATAAAATTAACTACGAGTACGGCTACTTTTGTGTCTGGGAATCTCTCTTGGTTTCTGGTTCAGGTTATATATATATATATATATATATATATATATTATGCCACCGTCCTCTTGATCGGGGTAGGACCACGCTCTCACAGAAAACCACCGTAAAATAGCAGCTTAATGCTGCTGTGTTTCGTATTGTGAGTAAAAAGAACCAGAGAACCTTTTACTGAAGTCAAGGTATTCTATCTTACAACTCAGGGATCGGTCTGCATTTTGATACTTAATTGAGGATAAATGTCTATGAGCCACAGCACTTACCATCAAAAAAACTGCGTGCTCGTTTGTTTACCCTTATTCTAAAAAAATCGTATCGAAAGTCTATTGCTGAATATAGATCTCCTACATATATTGCTTACTTATCTTCACGCACAATCCCTAACGGGGTAGCCAGAGAGAACAGATCGCCAAGTGTCACGATCCTTACATACCTCTTTCGCTTCTTTCAGGTTCATTAACTTCTTCATACATGCACGTCTAGGTATATGAGTACTCTTGACCCTCCCCTCTTCGAGCAATTTGCTCACATGGTCTTCGAAAGTTAGTCTCGGTCTACCTCGACACCTTTTAATATTTACTTTCGCTTTGTATATTTTCTTCACCATTCGGTCTTCACTCATTCGTTCAACGTGCCCAAACCATTGGAGTACGCCCCTATCAATTTTTGTGATAAGGTCATCTTTCAATCCTGCCATATTGCGAATCTCTTCGTTTCGCTTTCGGTCGGCTATGCTAACGCCACACATTTTACGAAGAGATCGCATCTCCACTGCATTCAACTTGCTTTTATGCTTCTTCTGGCATACCCAGGTTTCGCTGCCGTATAACAAAGTCGGTACCAACACTGTGTTATGTATTGCAAGGCGTGCACTCTTCACCACGCCTTGCCTTTTTACTAATGCATTCAGGGCACCATTGACTTTGTTTCCGGCAGCGACACGCCTATCCACATCTAAATCACATTTTCCATCCCGGAACATCACATCACATCTTCCATACATAGATTGCTCCATAAGGATATTTGCCTCGTAGGATATATTTCTATAATTTTGAGTTGTTAACAGGAATATTTAGCTGCCCATACGACGGCATATGTTAGTAGACATTCTCACGCCGCCACTATACGGCTACTAACATGGCGATACAGCATGCACTTGTTGGGCACAATTATTCGGATGTAGGTAGAAAGTCTCCAAAGAAGACATCAGCTCAGAAACGACCAATAAACTTTATACATCACGGTCTTAAACTCGTCCGAAATCTATAATATAAACGAATACCTTCCATTATACGTTATAATCAAATAACAAATCTCACATACTATTTTCTGTATATTACACACTGGGTTTCTGAAGTCTACAGAAATATATAGAATACATATTTTTGCAAAAATATATATCCTATATATTTCTGTATACTTACAGAAACCTAAATCTGTCAACTTGACTAGCATTTTGACGTTCTTCACTATTGGATAAAAATTAGCTTGTAATTTTAACTTTTTTTATAGCATTGGGTGACAAACGTGCACACAGTCCACCCGATGGTAAGTGAATGCTGTGGCCCATAGACATTCACATTTATCCTCAATTAAAAATCAAAATGCAAATGCGTTATTACCCCTGAGCACTAAGATGGAATGCCTCGATTCCAGTGAAAAGGGTCTCTGGTTCTCTGCACTCACCATACGAAACACAGCAGCATTACGCTGCTACTTTACGCTGGTATTCTGTGAGAGCGTGGTCCTGCCCCGGTTTAGCTGACCCAATCGTGCTACAAATCTAATGAACTATAAGGTACCACGTATAAAACTTCTTGTATGTAAACGAAATCCATTTTAATTTATTATATTTAAAGGAGTACTTGAATGTTGAAATCTGTTGCTTTATAAAGGCGCAATATTCTGTTTAATGTAGGGCATGAATGATGTAGCTTAGTCTATTACTTAATCTGGGGCTAAATACTGTAAAATTCTTATCTTTATTGAAGTGGAGCGATCGAAGTGAGCGGAGCTCCCATGGCGCAAGAAATCGATTCTTTGAAATCTATCTCCTTCGTAACCCCAAGGCCAATTTACATAATTTTTCTGCAATATTTGTAGCTCAACGCAGACAAGGGTTTTAAACAATAAAACTCTGAATTAGATTTTTTTTGTTTTACTATCTAATCAATTTTCTAATTTACATCTGAACAATGTCACCACCATTCGATTGATTCCTTTGTTAAATAAAGATAGTTATGACTTTAGTCTTTTACTCCGCTCCGTTTATAAGATGCTAGCAAAAGGTTTTACCTTCGTATCGGCTCTGGTATATATAATTCTTCTGTCCTTGTGTATGTGGTTGAACCCCTTTTAAACGGCTGGTACAACATTGTTGACTTTTTTTGTTAGTATAATTAAGTTGACTCGAGAATGGTTTAAATTCACAATTGAACCACGTATGTGGCGCTGACGAGGTCCAAAAATTGCGTGCGTAGCCGGAGAGGATCGCGAGTACTTATATACTGGGTGATTTTTTTTAATCGTCTGGAAAAAATAGGGTATAACAAATAAACGAAATAGAAGCCTATGGCCGTAGACAGAGAAACCTATAGACTAATGATTAGCGTGGCCTTGAGTGAGAAAGGACGATAATGTAGTTTTAGGTTATACAATAACCTTTATGACTTAAACTTATTTAGATAAAAATTTTAAATATTCTAAGAACTGAACTGAACGTGATTCACCAATCTTAAGCTCAGAAAATACTTTTTTCTCACTTAAACCAACTTGTAAACTCCTTAGATCGGTACAAACTGTCAAAGTTGTTTAGCAAAGTGTAGTTTGCGGAGAAAAGGACAAACAATCACATCCCTCTATCTCATTTTTATGCAAGACGTATGCATAAATCTATCTTTTTCATGTGCGAATGCGAAAGAAGGTGTCAATTTGTCTAAAGGTTTCTCTGTCTACGCCTATGGCACTGATATTTTCCATTTTTTTCCTTTTACATTAATATATTATAAAATCGACCTATGAATAATTATTACCAATTGAGTGCTTATTATTTTAATTTTGATAGTTTTAATTTCTTTATTTAGTTCAGAATTTTGTTTCTACTTTTTAATACCGAAAGTTTATTTTAAGTTAGTAGTATTTATTGATAGATCAATTTCATAATATTGTTACGAGCTTGAGGTTCGTGACAATAAAAATTGCCGATAAAATTACCTAAATTAACACTTTAATTTACTTTACACAAATTAAAGTTAAAACACTAATAATTAAACACACTAATTCACTTAATTCCGCTCCGAAGCTTCGCTTGTGTCGCTGAGTTGAACTCTGTCTCGATCGCATCTTGCGCCACCTATTTATTTAAATTAGCAAAATATCCGGAATGTTCAAGTAAACACGCGCAAGGTACCGAGAGTTCGAGTATAGATTTTCTAGTTCTTCGGGTGGCGCTGTCGGTCGAAAGATTTGCGATGTCATAAACTGCAACGCTCCCCTCGCTCTCGTTCCTGACACTAGATGGCGCTAGTTGTGTCGTCGACTGGAGCGCGTAACAATATGTTAAGGTATAAGCAAGAAAATTGTAAAATATCAGTGTAATAGTAGGCTTCTATATCGTTCACCTATTACACTCTATTTTTTCCAGACGGTAAAAAAATCATCCAGTATAAAAAAATTAAAATATGATGAATAATGAAATTGCTAATAAACTCAAAGATGAATGCGACAGAGCCGTATTCATTTACTACTCAATTCAGGTAAAAGTTCTACATATTATTATTTTTTTAAATTCTATTTTTGTGAATTTTATTTTAATATGAATGAACATTACAGTCACTTGACATTAGTTCCCTAATAAGAGTATGTATACAATAAGTTTACATTTTAATACAGGTATTTAGATAACTTTTCGTTAATTATATTTGCTAAGAGTAGGCGTACGAAGCCTTATCGAAAAATGTTTTTAATAAGGTACATTCGAACATTCATATCGAAGTCCATTGCTGAACATGGGCGGATTGGAAACCACCAGTTTTTATATTCTGGTTATTATTAGGTAGACTCTGTTCCCCATCTCCTGGTTTCTGTCGCTCAGTTGCCTCTTACGACACCCATGAAGCAATATGGGTTATTGGATATTCTTAATATTTTCACTACAAGGTAGGTTGCATGCAATCTATAATTTTAAAATACATCAGCATAATCAATCAATTTAGAGTATTAATTGTACAAGAAAGGCGAGAATTTTTTAAGTGATATAGAGATCGTAAAATAGCAAAAATATACACGAGCTAAGATTTTTAATGAAGTTGGGAAGCAGTATCAAGCAAATATTATTGTGCATGAAGAAATACTATTGAAGATAATAAAATTAATAAAAACTAAGGAAAAGAAATAGGAAAGATAATAACTTGCGTGAAGTATATTGAAAAAATATAGAAGTCTGATGAAGGCTGATAGCGGAAAAAAAGTAGTATTCAGTTATTCATGTCACCTGGCATTAATTTTTCACCACATCATGGGTTGACTGGCAGAGAATGTTAACTGGCATTAAGTCCATATTTTGTAACCTTTATGGTTAGAGCGAAAAAATAAATAAATATTCCACTGTGTTAAAAACATTAGAAAGGTTATTAAACAACATATAATACCTCGCTGAGCATCCACACCCAAGCTAACCTGCTCTTCCTGAGCGTGGGTGCTCAGGCTGCCCTGCGTATTCTGGGGGGGGGGGGGTGACGCTCAAGACCAAACTTGCTCGGGGCAAACGGAGCATTAAGTCAAAAAACACCGCCTGCAACGCTATCCGTGAATTTCTGCAACATCAGGGAATTCCATTCAAACAACGCCGTCCACCACCATCTAGAAACAGAGACACAGAGAAGAGACACAGGTGTCCTCTCCGGCTCAACCCCGTTCCTCTTCTACCCGGCGTCCAAATTAGAACACTTCTATGTGCACGGGCTGGAGTTTGCGTGTACGTCAGAGAGAACATCTGTTCCCGACGCCTCCGCAGCCTTGAAGTGATAGAGAAAGACACATGAAGTGCGCGTAGATAGCGACAACCATCCCTGCGTCTACGGGGCCTGATGGCGTCCCTCCTATTGTGCTGAAGACGTGTACTTTGGAGCTGGCACCAGTTTTAAAGCGTCTTTTCCGGTACTCCTACACCATAGGCGTAGTCCCGAAATCATGGGAGACGGTTTTCATCCACCCGACGAGGCCTATCGTCATCTCCTCCTTGTTCTCTTAAAAAATGGAATCCGTTATTAACAGCCAGCTCATGCGTTTCCTTGAGGATCATCAGCTGATTTGTGACCACAAGTAAGGTTTCCGTCGAGGCCACTCAGCTCGTTCTGGGTTACCTAACTCATAAATGGGTGGAGGCAGTTGAGTCTAAGGGAAAGGCGTTGGCCGTTCGTTTGGACATAGCTAAGGCCTTCGATCGGGCTTAGGCACAATGCGCTTCTTACGAAGCTTCCTTTCTGTGGGCTTTTGGGGAATTGTGCAATTGCATCACCAGTTTTCTTGCAGATCGGAGCATCGAGGTCGAAGTGGACGGTGCATGCTCCAAATACAAGCCCATTAACCCGGTGTTACACAAGGATGAGTGCTATCACCAACGCTGTTTCTTCTGCATACCAATGACATGTTGCAAACCGATAACATTATACACCAGCCGTGTCAATATTTCTCGGGAAAACGTCTCCGAGTACCGGGACTAATTTGTGCCTGAAGTCGAAACTTTGTTGAACAAAGTCTCGGACTGGGGGCGACTAAATCTAGTCCAGTTCAATCCCCAGAAGACACAAGTTTGCGCGTTTACCGCTAAAAAGAATCCCTTCGTCGTATTTCCTTAGTTTCAAGACACTCCCCTGGTTGCCTCAGCCAATATCGGAATACTCGGCGTCGACATATCGGGTATGTTGGCCTTCTGTTTTCACAAGCTCTTCTCAAGCTTTTCAGAGGTTCACTTTCGTGGTCACTTGACCTCTGAAAAGCTTGGCTTGCTCAGCAGAGCGGGAAGACGGGAAGTATGTTATGCTGGCGCACCGCTTGCAACTTTACAAGGCGCAGGTTCGGCCGAAAATGTAAGATTGTTCCCATCTCTGGGCTAGGGCTCCTCAATGCCAGCTTCTTCTATTTGATCGCATCCAGTGCAGAGCTGTTCGAATAGTTGGAGACCGAGCTTTTTTCGATCGGCTTGACTCAATGCGAAGGGATGTTGCATCGTTTTGCGTATTTTATCGCATTTACCACGGGGAGTGCTCTGAGGAATTTGTTCGGACTAATTCCAGCCGCATGATTTCAAATAACACATCGCGATAAAACTCATGATACCTTCCATACCATCTTAATGACTGGCGGTCCACCACTGTGCGATTTAAAAGGAGTTTTCTTCCTCACACAACTTCCTTGTGTAATTGACTACCACCAGAAATTTTACCAAACTGGTACGATTTAGAGACCTTGAAGAAAAGAGTCTACTCCTTTTTAAAAGGCTGGCAACGCATCTACAATTCCCCTAGTGTTGCAGTTGTTCATGGGCGGCGCTAATCACTTACCATCAGGTGAGCCGTATGCTTGTTTTCCCCCTCTCCTATAAAAAGTCACCAGCGCGTAACATAAACTGGTAAACTCTAAATATAAGTTATAATTTTGCGCAAATATAATTCATAATAATTTATAACTTTTAAATTAATAAACTTGAATACAGTACTGAAAACGAACAGCGTTATGTAATAAACGAACGCTCAAGATACATGAGAACATTAAATTAGGCAACGCGATACGACGCAATATTAATTCATCACACAAGTTAACATGAATGACTCTAGAATTAATTACGTCAATATATCTCATTCTTTAATGTAGATAAAATACACGAGAAATATGTTATTTATTGTATAAAGTTATGAAAAATATTCGTCTTCGAAGAACATAAATGTTATTATAAGTACTTGTTTTGATTATTAGATCACAATTTTTCGTTTGGCGAAATTAAACGGCTCTATGAGAGAGTTCTTATTCATTTGATGCTTTGTTTTTTTTAATTGCAAGCAAAAAAAAATTTTTGTGATGATCAAACAAGTAAATATCCAGGATTATTTTAAAGCACAATTTCGACAAAATGAGATCTTGATAAATCTTAAAATAAGTAGCGTTTAAATTAAACCCTACTTCTATTACATACCTAGTTGGATTGAATGTTTACTCGGCATCATCATCAGCTCACGAAAATCCACTGAACGTAAGGTTTCTCCATTGTGGGAGGATAGGCCTTATTCGACGACCGCAGTAAAAAGCATCTTAATTTTTCAATTATATCCAGTTATTATATTTTAAATAACAACATTTTGCTTATGGGCTTCCCGAATAGGTGTTGCTTTAATGGATCTGATCATGGGTATTCCAGCATATCGCGATTATCATCATCTTTTTTTATCAACATCATCATCATCTTTTCAGTACATCATATGTCCTACTGAAAATCGATATCGTCCAAAAAGTGCCACAAAGCACTGCCCTAAGTCACCTGCATCCATCGATATCCAGCGTATCTGCATCACTTATCGTTTTATCGGGTGTAATCTAAGCTAAGTTAAGCGACAGTAGCCTAGTGGTTTTCATTCATTCATTACTGCATGTCAAAAGTCCATTTTTGTTAGAATAAGGGTTACAAATGAGTACACAGTCCACCTGATGGTAAGTGGATGTTGTGGCCCATAGACATCCACATTTATCTTAGATTAAGGATCAAAACGCAGATGCATTGTCACCCCTGAGGACTAGATGGAATGCCTCGTTTCCAGAGATCCGGGGACCCTTTTTTACTGGAGTGAGTGTAGAGACACTCACCTTAAGAAACACAGCAGTATTAAGCTGCTTTTTTACGCTGGTATTCTGTGAGAGCGTTGTCCTTCCCCGGTCGAGCCGACCCATTCGTGGTACAACCATAATATAGATGCAGCGTGGCTCTACCACGTACCACTGCTGACCATAAACCGAGGGTACTTGCCATAGTTACCACGCTTGGCGAGTGGGTATCAGTAGCGGTAAACAGTAGTTTCTAGTGGTTATTAGGAAGATACTATTACCCATCTCCTGTTTTTTTTTGCTTCTTTAGACACCCACCAGATGATATATTGTAGAAGATATTCCTAAACCGCCACTACACAGTTGATGGTAAAGTGTTCAGAGCCCGAACTCAAAGGCGGTGGGTTTGAAATCATCATTCGATTACTGCATGGACAAGGTTATAGTGTGTGTTTAAACACTGGTGCACTCACCATTCGCTTACTCTCATAGTTCGATGGAACGGCAATCCATTACGACCAAAAAGAGATCAGATGCAGGAGCAAACGTTTTAGGTACTTTTGAAAGCACGGGCTGAAACACTACCAACTTCTTGACTCCAGGCAGCAATTGAGAATTTTTTGCCGAATGTAAAACCCAAAGACTAATTTTGGCCCAATCCCGGATTAGAATTCGGGACCACGAGCACTATGAGTGGAATTTGATTTTATGAGTGGAATTTTGGATTAGTATCAATAAGGCAGAAAATTAAATAAATTGAAAACATGATTTTTTTAAATCGATTCTGTAGTCTATCAACAAAAAAAATTTTACTTACGATAATACAGTTTACGGAAAGTTCCACGCTCCTTCCTGTTAGTAACAGAAATCATTCATTTGTATTGAATTAATATTAAACAACTTTAGAGGTCCAGAACTGAGCACTGAACAAAGACTTAAACTTAACTGATTTGAATTATTAGGTTCAGATGCATAAACACACATATTCGTACATACTCACAAACAAAATATAGGTTAAGCATATATAAAAGTGTTGAAAACTGCATCTAACTAGATTCAACCAACAGTATTTTAAGCAGACCATCTTAAGATACATTCTATTTTATACACTTTGTGCGTCTTTTACAGCCGATTTAAGAATACGTGTAAGATTTTTATGAAGTATCTTAAAAACTCTTTGAAAATATTTCAAAAATACTTGTATTTGGGAAAGCAAAAAGTCACATCTCGATTTGTCACGTAAAGTAAAGTGAAGTTGGAACCTATATATTACACACACACACACACACACACACATATATATATATATATATATATATATATATATGTATATATATATATACATATGATATAAATAATTGAGAAGCTCGTGAATAAAAGATTGACAAAATATCTAGAGCGCTACAGATATCTAGCTACGAATCAATTTGGTTTTAGGGCACATCGTTCAACAAAAGACGCAGTTTTACAACTGACTTCAAAAATACACATCTTATGTAGACAAAGATGATAAATGCATATGTGTTTTCTTAGACTTCTAAAAAGCGTTCGATACTGTGTCTTTTCCTATACTTCTCGGACGTCTCGAAAATCTAGGTATAAGAGGTATGCCGTATGCATGGTTTTGTAACTACCTTATAAACAGAAGCCAAATATTACGTGTTGGTGACAAGCTAAGCGATAAAGCCGAATGTAGCTATGGTGTTCCAAGGGCAGCACTCTTGGACCAACATAAATGAATTATGTTTGCGGACGATACTGTAATCCTCTTTCATGGTACATACTGGGATACTGTTCAACATTGTGCTGAAAATGGATTACATACGGTCACAAAATGACTGGAAAATAATCTTTTAACCGTCAATGGTACAAAAACAAAATGCATCTACTTTTATAAAACTATAATTCAAAGACCACCACATAGTTTTTCTGTCACCATGCATACGTACCCGTGTAATATGTCCAAAAAAAAAGAAGAGATGTAAATGTACAATATTAGAACGAACATCTACGATAAAATGCCTTGGAATAATCCTCAACGAAAGATTAAATTGGCAACCTCATATAGCAAATGTACTTACTATAGTATATAAGAACCTAAGAACTGTAGCGACAAAAAAACTCCTAATTGAGACATATAACGCCCTTTGTCATTGTCTCATAAATTATTGTATCTGCTCATGGGATGGAGCTCCTAAAATATATCTTATAGAGGCCGAGAGAGCTCAAAGATCTATATTAAAACTAATATTAAATCTTCCTTATACACACCCAACATCTAAAATTCATATAATTGACTAATGCCCTAAGTGTACGAAAATCGTATATATATACCAATGCATAAAACGATATCTTAATATTTGCCCCATATATGTAGATAGAAACAAAAGAAAAAAAAATTCCAATAACATTTGTCAAAAGCGCTTTAGCAAAAAGGCAATATGACTACCAAGCACCTCATTTATACAATGCTATTAATAAAAAATTAAATTAAAGAACTTAAAACGACACCAAATTAAACAAACTATTTTATATTGGCTAAAAGAATACGACTATGAAAATTGTGAAAACCTACTTTAAGCACATATTTTAACAAAAACAGACACACACACCCACACACACACACACACACACACACACACACACACACACACACACACACACACACACACACACACACACACACACACACACACACACACAAACACACACACACACACGCGCGCGCGCGCGCGCGCTCGCACGCAAGCACGCACGCACGCACGCACGCACACACGCACGCACGCTCGCCAGCTCGCACGCACGCACGCACGCATGCACGCACACGCGAAAAAAATAAACAAAGTGTGTATGCACGCATGCATACACACTTTGTTTATTTTTTATTTTTCTTGATCTATGTTTAGTCGGCATTGTGCATGGAATGTAAGATAAGTTTAGGAGTCAGGGTATCTATGAATTGTATATTAATTCTGGGTTCAATAAATAATTATTATTATTATGTGGGGTATCTATATAGTTTTCTCATCTGGTTGGGTTCTATAAATATATAATTATAAATTAAAATGAAAAGATAAATATACATAAATATAATTAAAATAAAATAAATACGAAAATACATAAATAAATAAAAGCCCAACCAGATGGAAGCCCTCGGCAGGGGAGACCAAACGGCCGAGGGTTAGGAGGAAAGGGAAAGAAACAGGCGGACGATGCGGGCGGTATCGAGGAGCACCGCCTTCTGCATTTGAGCCCGGAGCGGTGCGTCATGAAGTCCCAGTCGCCTCAGATAACCCGAGAGGCTGACTGGGATTAGCCCATTCGCAGAGACGACTACAGGAATAATTTCGGTCGGCATACCACCCCACATGTCAGTCACCTCGTGAGCCAGGTCTAGATATTTTGTTCGTTTATCTGTTTCGGCTTTCACGAGGTGATCGTCATACGGAATGGTAATGTCGACCAAAAATATCCATGACTCTGCCCGGTCCATCAGCACAATATCAGGCTTATTCGCAAGAATATTCCTATCCGTGATGATGGCCCGGTCCCAGTAGAGCCTGGCGCGGTCATTCTCGAGCACGGCTTCCGACAAGTACTTGTAGTACGGCAATTTCCGGTCCACGAGACCGTATTTTAGAGCGAGCTCCTGGTGTAGAATTCTGGCTACTAGGTTGTGCCTGTGCAAGTACTCAAAGTTAGAAAGCGCCGAACAACCGGAGATGACATGCCTGAGTGACTCCCCGGGATGGCGACAAGCTCGACAGACGTCGACAGTGCCATCCCTTAGGATGTATCTCCGATAGTTGTTGGTCTTAATAACCTGATCCTGTGTTGCACAGACAAAACCCTCGGTTTCCCCGAAGAGGTCACCGAAACGTAGCCAGTTGATAGAGGCGGCTGTATCTACGTGGGGCTCATGTAGAGCCCTGTAGTACCTCCCGTGGAGCTTCTTCTCCTTCCGTACGGTCTTCCGGTCGGAAATGCTCTGTACTGCCGGATTCTGCCATTGTTCGTTGGCTAAGGATAGAGGGGTAAGTCCTTTATCACTAGAAATGACGTCATTATAGAATGGATCATCCGATCTCGCCAAGAAGTAATGACGGAGGCTGCACACTTCGCGATTATGCATGGTGAGCGCGCTCAAGAAGCCACGCCCACCATGCTTTCGCGGCAAGTACAGCCTCATTACCGACGATCTCGGATGATGCATCCTATGGGACGTCATTGTAGTGCGGACTTTTCTATCCAGGGCATTTAGTTCAGTCTGACTCCACCTGAGTATGCCAAAGGTACACATGAGGACAGGCATGACCCAGCCATTATATGCGTGTGCCTTATTCACACCGGACAAAAGGCTGTTAAGCACTTTGGTCAAGCGTGCATAAAACACGTCGCAAACTGACTATTTCACACCAGCCTCATCGATACCGATGTTCTGTGACATACCCAGGTATCGGTATGTGTTCAGCCTCGGAAAGGGTTCTTAAGTTGACGGGCATAGATAAGTCTATGCCCTCAAATTTAGCAACCCTTCCCCTTTCAACATGGAGGACCGCACACTTACCCGTCCCCAGCTCCATTCTAATAGAATTGCTAAATTCACAAGTGATTTTTAGCAATTCCATAAGATGGGAGTGATTGGAGGCGAATAATTTGAGGTCATCCATATAGAAAAGGTGGTTCACTTTCGTACCTCCTTTCCGAAGCTGAAATCCCCTTCCGGAGCTCTCCAGTAAAGTAGTGAGAGGATTTAAAGAGAGGCAGAACCAGATTGGACGCAGACAGTTGCCCTGGAATATACCCCTTCTTATTCTTATGCGGCTTTCCGCAGCCGTGGTCCGCTCGCCTTGATGACAGAGGATCGTACTCCTCTGCCCCATACACTGTTCGAGGAAGTATCGAACTGTACAGTCAATCTTGTACAGCTCGAGGATCCTCTATAGCCATGTATGGGGCACCGAGTCAAAAGCCTTTCTGTAATGTATTCAGGTGGCGCAGAAGTTCCGACGGTTGCGTTTCACCACTTTGCCAATGACCGCGTCAATGAGAAGTGGTTTCTTGGTTCCACGACCGCCGCCCCGAAATCCATTTTGAGCGCGGGACATCACCTGATTTGAGTCCAGGTGACGAGTGATTCTCGCGCTCAAAATGGAAGTTAGTGTCTTGTATATGGTCGGTAGATACGTGATGGTGAACCAAATGAGTGATCCCAGTGGTGAAGAGGCTCGGGAGCGACGTCTGGTTGAGAGCCTCTTGAAACTGTCGAGCGAGCACAGCATGACACACCATGAACCCTTTCAGCCCGTAGTGATGCAGCCCGTCAAGCCCCGGACTTTTCCAGTTCGGGGCCCTATGGACCGCCTCAGCTACGTCATCTGGCGTTATGATGACGGGGTCCATGGGCGTAATACCCGCATGCTGACTCGCCACAACTTCTGTCCAAGGGTCCTCGATGTGGTTTACGGGCTCTGACCACAGGCTGTGCCAGAATGCGATCGTGTCGGCCTGATTCAGTACTGGGCCCTTTCCAGTTACCATTGGTCGCTCCAATGATTTATAGAGTCGTCTATGCGCTCCGTCAGTTTTTGCATTATATCCGGCTGGGACAAACTAACATTTGTCCCAGCAAACGCCACCCTGACGGTGCGCACAATCCTTGGCCTGGTATTGCCTGACCTGAAGCATATCAGTCTGCCGATGAGGGCCCTAGCCTTTGCGATACGTTCTTCAATTCGTGTTCTCCAGGCTGGGATAGCACTACTTTGTCCAGTAGTGCGTCCAGCCGTGGAAAGTTTGGCGCCTATAATACGGCAGACTGCCAGTGCGGCGCCAAAGAGAATTGAGTCCGTCTCGCAAAGGTCCCGGCTGACTTCCAAACAGGTCACCAGCATTGGGTTTAGAGCCCTCACGATAGCCCGATTCCGCTTGCTGAGGGCTATGCGGGGAAGTCGCGGTCGATTTTCGAGAGGCGTACTGCGCGTTTCCAAAATCGCCCATCAATCGTCGCATCATCCAATGTACTCCTCCTCCATTTTCTAGAGTTCCAGTTCCTGGGCGACTGTTTCATCATCGTTTGAATCAACCAAAACTGGGGTATTATTATTATTATTATATACGTCCCACTGCTGGGCACAGGCCTCCCCTCATTTCTGAGAGGGTTTAGGGCAAGGAAGTGTCCGCCGCGCTGCCCCAATGCGTGTTGGCGAACTTCACATGTCTTCGTAATATTTTTCTTCTTAATTCTCAGACATACAGGTTTCCTCACGATATTTTCCTTCACCACCTTCACTTAAAATTGCAATTAACAATTTCATTAGTGCCGGCGGGGATCAAACCTGGGTTACTCGCGTTCTGTTACATTTACAGCGAGCGTTAACCATCTGAGCCGTGGCAGCACAGATGGTTGAGCTACCACGGCTCAGATGGTTAACGCGGCTTCGTTACGTTACCAAAAAAGAATGTTATTTCTCCTTGCATTTTATAGTTATTACGTCGTAACTGGCAGATTTGTAGAAACTTATATTTGAAAGTTTATAAGCTTTCGTTTTATCTCATAAACAATACAGATGGATTCAACAGGATATCATCCAAGAAGTGAGTGAAGACCAAAAGTCAAAAGGCAAGATGTTTATTTGTACTAAACACTAACTTAGGGCGAAGACAAAAATTTTCATTAAACTTAGTAAAGGCATCAGGATTATTAATTAGTTTTTCCTCTTATTATTAATTTGATTTTATTTACGTGTTCGGACGGTATAAAAATAGCAAACCCTTCCTAATGTGCGCATGTAGTGTGACCTTGACGATACAATAGGGCCCAAATACCAAACTTAGCGTCCGAGGTTTGCTAAAAGCTTTCTTTCTTAATTGAATTTTCGGTGAAGCTATAATGATTTTTTCTTCGCTTTTTTTAATTTATATTATATATATGTTTAAAAAATAAAACTTATACTTATTTTTTATGTCTACGTCATTATCGTCTACTATCGATCGCCTAGCGAAGCGAGCAATTCAAACAATTGTACACCTGATGTCAAGCAGCTACATGCAACTAAATTCAAGCAAAAACGGTACAGACTGTTATTACACTAGCTCTCTATACCGGTTAGACTGGTACATAGCAGTGCAAGCATTGCTCTTTCATAGCAAAAACTGGTAAGAGGAGTCTATCAATAATAATACACAATAACAACAATAGGACATAAACATAAGAAGAATAGGGTGACAAACGAGCACACAGTCCACCTGATGGTAAGTGGTTATGTGGCCCATAGACGCCTACATCTATCCTCGATTACCAATCAAAATGCAGATGCGTTGTCACCCGTGACGACAAAGATGGAATGCCTTGTTCCATACTAAACACTGCAGCATAACAGCATAAACATACTACTATTATAACTGCAGCAATGCTCTACCATGTACAAAATTGTTTCGCGTGTAATATTAACTTATTTTAACTTAAATTTTTGACTAAAAAAGAAAAAAATTAAGGTGCTTAATGCCCTGATGTTTATGACAGCGAGCGCTGCAGCTTTTGCTAAACATGATATATTGTATAACAGCTTACAAGAACGTCGTGGGAAACCTGTATATTTAAAATAAGCTACTCTTATAAGCACCATCATTCCCTCAGAAATAAGAGAAATCCTGAGCCCAGTATGGGGAAGTTCATAAACTGTAACTTCATTTTTAGATTTCGTTTATTTAAATGGTTTAGCTTATCGTGTGGTGGCGGTTTGACGTATAGTGGTGGTGTAAGAATATTTGCTATCCCGTATTATCTCGTGGGTGTCGCTTGAAATAATACAGGGAAAAAAATCAAAAGATGGGCAGCAGCGTCTGCCTGATAACGACTAAAAATAATTTGGGACTCCCCCTCCTATGAGGCAGTCTATGGGGGGAGGGGTGTATAGAAGTTGATTTCAGTAGGCTCTAACAGTATGTGGTTTAGCTATCCTAGCTACTACTATTCGCTGCAATTAATATGATTGTCATTTCACCTTAAAAAGACGCTCGCCCTAAACTTTGACCTGTTAATTGAGTCCAAGGCTAAAGCAACCGCAATAAAATCGAATGACAGATGGCAGGTTGGCATTGGAAAACACTAAAAAATAGCTCATGTTACATAGCTCACGAATAAACAGTGCAATTTCAATTTAAGTACATTGCCAAATATAAGCTTGTACTGCAAATTATAATCCAAGATCTTTGCTCTTAAAAAGCGTGATAGGATACTTACTGGCGATTCAAATTTGATTAAACCCTCCTGATAGACTCGGACGCATGTGTACATAAGCTTGCTTCTTGCCTCTACTTCCCGTAATATTATTCATAGAGTATTTATAAGACTATTCTTCTCTATTCAGTGGATTTAACCTTCACCTTACAATCTGCAATGGCAATCTTACACACAACACTACTTACGAGAAGTGCGTATGACTATCATACCCATTAAGTTCCATTAAGTCCCATTAAGTTTTCGACTGATTTCGTTAAAGTTAACGATTTAAAATGATATCATAGTTCAATACTTACCACCAGGTAGAATTGTAGTCAAACTCTGATTTAAAATAAGTAAAAACATTTTAAAAAGGATATATTAAATTCTTTATTTACCAATGTACTCGTAAATCATTAAATCACACAAATTATATCCAATTAAAATCAAAAAATTGAGCAAACATTTGTCGAACGAAACCTCGACGCTCATGTCCTTAAGAAACCTAAAATTATATACACCATGTTTCAAATAAAGTCAAGTGATTGAAAGAAAATCGGTAAATATTCGCAAGAAATCATTTGGAGTGGAAACGTATCCAAATATAGGTCTGTTCCATAAAATATCGAGGTCCTTCTTGGAAAGTAGAATTTTGTGTTAGTACTTTTTATTAAAATAGATGATTAATATTTACAAATTTTAATTTCTGTTTTGGAAAATCATCTTCGTTGATAAGATATTTTTTTTTCATATCGTTGATATTTGTTCTCCAATCACGATTGAACGGCAGGACAGGACGGATTCTACCTAGAATTTGCATAGTCTATGTCGAAGGGTGGCTTAGGGGTATTGGTACGTATATGTATGTCAATACTTGTTATAAATACAAATGATAATTAAAAAAATCTTATTTAATTTTATATAAAGATTTTTATATAAAACTATAATACAATATTTTTATGTATAACACAATGTTGTTTGAAAAGCGATGACAAGAATCTACTTGAAACAGACCTTTAAAATCCTTTGACTGTTACGTAATATCCAGCCTCCTCTTATAAAATGGGACCTTTGAGCAGTGTCGTGTGAAATTACAGGCTCCTGTTGCGACGGACGTTTCAACTTGTATTACATGTAGCTTTTTTTTTTCAAACATTAAATTTGTTCATTCATCTGGTAACAAAAATGTATCAGTTTCCAGAAAATTTAAAGCACCAACTGACTTTTGTTTTTAAAAATTACATCCAGACTGCTTTGAAAATTACTATTTTGGAGAATTATATCATCACCATCATGAGCATAAATATCCTTTAAAAATCCACTGCTCAACATGGGCCACCCTCAAGAAACGTAACGAAACATGGTCCTGGCTATACTTCGTTTGCCAGTCGTAGTGGCCTCCCGATGCTTTCTTCGCCATTGTTTATCGGTTTCTAGCTACTTCATCTTTATAATCTTTGGAGATTTGTCTTTGTTTGTGATTTTTGTCTTTGTTTGGAGTTTCTACTGCGGATATCTTCATTACGAATTTTATTATGCTGCTGCATGCATGAGAAATTCCGAACATAGGTAGCACTGTCTGTAGTTCATTAAGCGACCTAAAGCTTTACCATACGGCCACTATTAAAAGACCACGTCTCAGAACTATATGACATTATTGGTAACACGCACTGATTGTACACTCCTCCTTTCATGTTTTCAGGAATAGGTAACGATAAAATATTTTGTAATATCCCGTACGCTTTCTACTCGTAGTTGAATCGAATTCATCGTTTGACATCTTAGTAGAAATTGGACTTACTTATATTTATAAATAGATATAGACATCACAGTAACAAGCA
Organism: Parnassius smintheus behrii; assembly: GCA_036936625.1. Taxonomy (NCBI): domain Eukaryota; kingdom Metazoa; phylum Arthropoda; class Insecta; order Lepidoptera; family Papilionidae; genus Parnassius; species Parnassius smintheus. The sequence goes on from JAUPFT010000012.1 coordinate 5,824,271, forward strand.
GTCATACGTGTGAAAATTTGAAATATTCTAGACTTATTTAGAATTGATTGTTTTCATGGTATTAGGACTTCTACCTAGAAGTCCGTCCGGGTACAGACCTACCTATCCTAATACCTTTCTGCCATCAAATAGTAATAATTGCACTGTTGTGTTTCAGTCTGAAGTTTATAAAGAGACTAAAACGGCAGACTATGGGACATTTCATCCTAATTATCAGCGGTGACGATGCATTTCTAGCCTCTTTGTTTGAAGTTAATTGCAAGTGTTTATGACTGTAATATCCACTTACCAACAGGTGGACTGTAAGTTCGTTTATTGTCACTTCCTTTGTAAAAAAAACTAGCTGTTCTGTTACCTGTGACTTCTACCATGTGTTATTAAGGGTTTTCATTTTTTGCGTGGAACTCTGTATTTGTATATATATGAATGCCAATGTGAATAAAATAATTTCGTGACTATATTCTGATATTCTTACTAGAATCATCAACCAATCAATCAATATATCAATCAATCAATCAATGCGTGTTATTTAAGTTTCTCTTTAATTTTAATATTATTTCAAATAAAATTTCTTTTAAGTAGTAGTGAAAAAAATTTAGGCATACAAAGCGTCTACTTCCTTCTGAGCCCGTATTTGCCAAGCAATTAGGGATTCTTTTCTGAATACTTTAACTAAAGAAAAATCACTGTTTGAAATATTTATAACAAAAAAAATCTTTTTTGCCAAAGCTTTAAGCTTAAGTGAGGAAACAAAAGGGAAATATTAATTGAAGAATACTTATTTACGTCAAAGATTTAAACTGAAGTGAGGAAACAATGATCGTACTTAATGCCAGTTGTCCTTGTCAATATTTTTATTTAATTATTTATTAAAGCTTCATATAGCACGATGCTGTAGTCAATTTATAAACATCTTCTATGGCTTATGAACCAAATTAACCCATTTACACCGTATAATAATATGATGGCTTAATGCAAACAGTGAAAAGTAGGAAATCCGAACACTATAAATGAAACCAATTTTACGGATTTATTTAACTTTATAATCGCTGTCATGCTTTTTAGAATTTAAGGGAATATCTTGTTTCCAAAGAAAAAGGTCTCCGGTTCTCCACACTCACCATACGAAACACATTAAACTGCTATTTTACGCTAGTATTTTGCGAGAGTGTGGTCCTTCTTCGATCGAGCCGACTCATCCGTGCTTCAATCATAATACACGAACTATGCTGGTAACGTCAACTCGTTAGCTCAATAGTTAAGCGTTTAGCTGAGTTGTGACTGTTCAAATTTCGCTAGACACATCATGTGTTTTAACGGTTTATGATTAATAATATATCCAGGTGTTCGGGTTCCGCATTTAAACAACAAAGAACGTTTATAATTTCGCCATGTCGGTACATCCGTCTGTCGTAAAACAAATCTAAAAAAAAACTACAAATCTGTAATTATGCTATCTTTAGATATTACAAGTCTGAAAATAAGTTACAAATGCACTACTTGGGCCCATGTTCAGTCGTTATAGCGACCAAATCGCGAACTCACTTAATGCTCACATTATCAAGGAGGTCCCTTCTAAGTTCACGTTGACGTATTGTGACGGGTAACAATGTAATTCTACTTTTATATTTTACGTGGCCTGACACGCGTTTGACCAGATTTTTATATGTTATTTATGCATGTAAGCAGCCTTCACGATTCAGAAGGAACCTTTAGTGTACGGCGCAATGTAAAGTGAACATCTAAGTGTTTGGGAATAGTCTATATTACGATTCTTAATCGAAAACAGATATATGTTTCTATAGGCGGAAATATTCGCTTATTATCAGATATATTTTTTATACGATAAGGGTGACAAACGAGCACACAGTCCACCTGGTGGTAGGTGTAGAGCCTCCACCACGTATAATATAATGATATCTACTATGCTAACAACGTCCGAATATTCGACGATGGCCAAAGTAATAGTTTGAACTAGCACGAGCTAGGTCATATATAGGTTCTTATACGTATTGGTGATTTTGTGACTGATTTCGGTAATCTGTATTTACCAGCTCGATGTTTTATTATGATATGAGATGATTAAACACAGGCTTATTTACCATCATTAACAGGTGTCATTTTCTGTATGAACTAACAAAAAAAAAGAAAATAAACCATTTCAAAGCTGCAGTCACCTGATGAGTAAGTATACATTTTTTTAGAGTAATTAACGTATGCATAGAGAGAACCTACAAGTCTACATAAATTGAGTCAATTACTTGTCTCAATTTTCTAATTTAATTTACAACTAAAGGAAAAAGAGACAGGTCTATTGAAAGATGTTGCGTGTAATTGCGTTAAATATAATAGCATGCGTTGAAAAAGAAATGTCAAGTAGTAATCTTTGGTCTCTTTATACTATGCCAAATATCTTAGACCATTCAACCCAATTGACTCGCTTATCAAACAGAAATGTAGGTCATCCTATGAGAATACTGAGTAGGTTTGTTAGGTAGGTACCAACGTTTAAAAGGTAATTACATTTTATTTAAAATTTAATATATCGAAAAGAATAACATATCTTTCAAAATACAAAACTATAAGTTTTCACATTTCTAACAAAATCACTGTCATTTTTTGAAAGTTACGTAAAGCAATTTACAATTAAAACCATTACACATAACATTATATTTGACTCTAATGATGGACGGACAATACTACAATCAAATTTGTCGACATGCAATACGCTCGTTTACAGACACACCCACACCCTCTACAACAAATGAATTCGTGTTCGTTAATCTCTTCAATTGAAAGTGTAAATTGTAAACGATTTTTACAGAAGTGCCAATTTAACTTTGTGATTTTTATATTAGATTCTTAATAAGTTTACATAAAAACGGCGTGCTGCGTTTATAGGAAAATATTGTTAAAATTTTTCTCTAGATTCCGTACAAAAGATATCTAAAGTAGAACTAGAGTAACTGTCATAGTCGAAATGATCAATGAGATGACCATATAGCTCGGAGAACCGAGAACCGAAGCCCCCCCCCCCCTACCCTATAGATGGAATGAAGATATCTTAGGATCATGTTTTAAGCCATTCCTTGCGGATACCTTTGATTAGCTGTGGGGCTTACTGGCAATTATGATGTATAAATATTTTAAAGTTTTAGTAAAGATTTGAATTTTTTTGGTGTTTATAGGATAGGGTGACAAACGAGCACACAGTCCACCTGATGGTAAATGACCGCTGTAGCCCATAGACATCTACATCTTTCCTCGATTACGAATCAAAATGCAGATGTATTGTCACCCGTGAAGACTAAGATGGATTGCCTCGTTTCCAGTAAAAAGGGTCTCCGGTTCTGTGCACTCACTATAAGACACACAGCATTAAGTTACTATTTGACGCTGGTATTCTGTGAGAGCGTGGTCCTTCCCCGGTCGAGCCGACCCATTCGTGCTACAACTAAACTACTAATATAACTGCAACATGGCTCTACCACGTATATTATACCACGTATATATACTCAAAAAGTAAGATTTGTAAATCTCCCAAAACTCTATTTTGACAGATTTTAGTTATTACGCTTACTGTGAGCTCGTTTGTCACATTTATACCTTTATTCTATACAAAGAATAGGTCACTATCGGGTTGGAGAACCTTGCAGTAACTTTATTCGAGTGCTTTTATGTTTAAGCTATTCATCATACCAAGAATGATGATAACATTTTTTTCTCACGTGATTACGGTCTGTCCAAAACTCTGGTTAATGTAGCTAATAAAAGTAAAGAAGGTCATGTCGTCTGTAAATGTAAACTATTTCTAATTCTGGACACATAAACATTAGGATGAAATATGTCCTATGCCAGAGTATTGCTTTGATTTAATACTACTGGTGTTTACTCTTGAGCGACCTCGTGTAAATCTGACCCGTTAAAATTTTCGCAACTTCCTTCGAGATTTGTGATGATACTGTAAAGATTTCCATCATTTGACCAAGAACTGCGTATAATAAATGAATGCCTTAAGCTCATAAATACATTAGTCACTATGATTTCATGACCAATCAATTAAGTAATATTTAATAATAGGTATTTTCCTATGAAATTTCAGTTTTGTTGAACCGGCCACTTTGAACTTTAATATATATATAATAATAGTTCTTAACTTGGAATTTTAAATTGGAAATATATTATATTATTCCTTTTTCAAAAGAATTTCGATTTTTCTGCATTATTGCTAAATCTTTATGTATATCATTCTTCTGTCCGTGTGCACGTGATTGAAGTCCTCCTAAACGGCTGGACCAATTTTGATAAATTTTTGTTTTGTATGACTAAGTTGAATCGAGAATGGTTTAGATTTACAATTGGATTCGAAATCTAGAAATCATTCATGCGAAGCCGGAGCGGATCATAAGTTTATAACAATATTTTGACCCCTCTCCTATAAAAAGTCAATGAAGTCTGAGTCCAAAGTAAGTAAAAAATAGGCATGCAATAGCAATGACGTACACGGCACTACTAACGCTACTAACAAACAATGCGTTATTTGTACAATCTAAAATAAATTTTGACCTTACAAATGAATATCGAGACCGCTCGCGAAAGAACGCATTACATGTACACTTTGATTTTATAATATATGGAATACCCTCTCACGAAGTTTTCCAAAAGCGGATGATACAGCACCGATTCTGTTATTAATCTCGACGTCAAAGTTACCTGTTATAAAATCCCCTAAGTATTTAAATTTATCTAAAAGCTGCAAAACATTTCCGCCCGGGCGAAGGGATAAGCTAAGGGATGTAGCAGGGTGTGCGGTATGCATTTCCATTACTTGTGGTTTTATGACACTGAACTTGAGCCCAAATCTACATCATGTTGCGTCAAGTTTCTCAATCAGACTCCAGGTTCTCAAAGTCATTCTGAACTTTCCGATACGGAACACAAATCATTGACATTTTGTATGGTTGCGTATGGCCTTTTTTACTAGAAACGAGATATTCCATCTTAGTCCTCACGGGTGACAACACATATGCATTTTGATTCGTAGTCGAGGATAGATGTAGATGTCTATGAGCCACAGCATCATCTTACCATGAGGTGAATTGTGTTCTCGTTTGTAAGCTATAAAAAATGCATAAGATGGTTACAGATATTAAATTGCAAGAGCCTTTGGCCACTGACAAAAAGAGACAGCAGAAGGGTTTAGGGCTAAAACGCTACCAACGCCACCACGCCTCAAGTCCCTGGGAACAACTCGCGTTGTTCTCCATTACCTACCGCATAGCAATTCGAAAAAAAAATTATTCGTTCATCACTGAGAAAATTTTAATTTCATAGTAATTGGCTTACTGGCATGTTATCAAAACTTTAAGTCGTTTCTAATAGGCTTGTTTACCTATCATTATTTGGTTTTACTATAACAAAAGAATTTTATACACACCAACCAATTTTTATTAACAGAAACATTTTAAAGTCATAAAGAGTAACTGAAGTAGAATTTTTTCAACTTTTTTAAACCGAGTGATTGGAAGCACAGGCTGAATTTCACTAATATAACGTAAAACGGTCTACACTAGTGCTATTAAAATAGTAAAAATAATGTGTGTCCATTTTAGTCGAAATCTTCGAATAAAACGGAAACCTATAACTTCGTCGACCTAAATTAAATTTAACTTCTGATTTAATACATGTGAAAGGTAGGTAGGTTTTTTGTGTTATGTAATTTTGGGGTGTGCATTTGCCTCGTTGGTTTAGTGGTTGTAGTAGTGCGACTGCTGATCATGAGGTCCTGGGTTCGAAACCCGGGTCGGGCCAAAAAATTAATTATTAAGTTTTTACGTCAACAAATTCTCAGTAGTTTCGCGGAGTCAGGAAGTTGGCGGTGTCTCACCCCCGTGCCTTGTAAAGCACGTTAAGCCGTTGGTCCTGCGCCTGATCTCTCTCCGCTCGTGTCTGTTTACCGTCCCATCGGATTATGAGAGTGAAGGAATAGAGAGTGCACCTGTGCTTGCGCATACACTTGGGCACTATAATCCTGTCCTGCGCCGATGGCTAGCCTCCGTTCAGGCAAGCCGCCGTGGCCGAAATTCGGTTTGGAGGACATTATTATTTATTGGATCAATTCTTAAAACACCAACTTTTAAAAGAAGATTTTATATAATACTAGCTGGTCGCGGTGAGTTGCTGCCGCAAAAGAAATAATTGTGGAAGTATCGTTTTAAATTTGGGAGAGTTATATTGTTTAACTAGCTTCGCCAGCGACTTCGTTTGCATGGAATCAGTACTTTTACTATTCTAAGTAATGATGATTTTATTTATAAATTAAACTGTCGCGAAGACTTAGAAATACACTAATCTGAATAAAAGTACTCAGTTAGCCGGTCAATGTCAACGAACAACTAAACGGACCAACAACCGTTTGCCACGTTCATTTTTTAAGAACTAAGAAACGAATAAGGCACACTGTACGCTTGTGTATAAATAAAGAACAAAATGACCGCAATTACTTTATCCCTAATTTGCTTCTGAATTTCTCTAGTCAATACTTGGTTTCCATACAACAAATAGGAGATTGCCATAAATAAGCACGCACCATCACCACGTACACTGAGATTAAATAAAAAAATGAAAACTACAATCCAATGCCTACCTTAAACTAAGTACCTACTTAGTTTAGGCTACTATATACTAACAAAATAAATGAAATTGCGTAATTTGTCTCAAACTACTACAATAAAAATAAAACTAAACTCAACCTAAGAAAGATTATGGACCTTTAAGTGATCGGTGTGATCGGGTTTAGAATCATTTGGGTTTCCTATCAAGAAATTTTTAAGTAGCAGCCCGAAGTCATGAGTTTAGCAGTGCTTCATCCCTGTGAAGAAAAAAGAGAAATAAAGTAACCCTCAGAAAGCACGTAAGGCCTAGCCATGTTTTATCCGTACCTGATCTCACTATATTTTAGTTGGATTACTAACTCGGACACAATGTTAAATAAACAATTTTAATATTTTGTATATTATGAATAATAGGGGCAGATTTTCAAGTTCTATAATAGGATTTCCCCACCACCATGCAATTAACAACCATTTTTCCGTACAAACCATGTATCCTGCTTTTAACACTTTAAGGCAAGGTTAAAAAAACTAATTGCATCCTAAAGTATCCGTACTAATTTTAAAGTTACAATAACCATTGAATATTTTTTTCCCTATACAAATATAAAATCACCCCGTAAAAAACCTTATTTTACTATCTAAGAATTTAAAATTTTCAAAACTTTTTTCTTAGTGAATTCCTACATAATATAAGGAAGATATTGTCCCAAATTCATGCATCTACATCCAGCGGTTTGAGCAGATTTAATACAATAATTTTCATACTATTTTCGTTAAAACCGTAAGAGACAAATTTTATTATTGAATTACTTTAAAGCATTAAATATTTTTCTCCCTTCAAATTGAACATTATCCACCCCTTCTCCCTCCTCCCGTAAGGGGTTGTTTTACGAAATACCAAAATATTTGAATTCCATATAAAATTGCACATCCCTCCCCCTGCCTCCTCCATCGTAACGGGTTATTTTGATATCGCAAAATATGTTTTTTTAAATACCGTACTCTCAGTAAGTATCGAGTTAATCGCCCTGTAAAATATTTTTTAATAAAATAATAAAATGTAACAGCCTTATTTCCCTCTTAAGGATCATAGGATCAGTGGATTTCTACGTCGTAAAAGGTAGTTACCTACTGTCCAAATTGTAGATTTCTACTTCAACCGGTTTAGGTTGAGCTTGTGCACTGGTTGATAAGTTAGTCACTCAGTATAGTTTAGAATCTGTAACTCAGTATATAAAGAGTATATAGTAAAACACAGTGAACAGTGACATCTGTCGGTGAATGACAAAACTAACTTTACTGCAATTTAAATTTTAATTGGTTCGTTTCAACTATGTCCAATATAAATAAAATTTTATAAATGCTATTTGAAAACAGAATTATGCCTAATTTTAAGAACTTATTAACTTAGCAAATAAAAACATAAATTAATAATGTGCACTTTATTACTAATTCGAAATTTTAAATAAAAGAGAACGAATGCACCAGGACGGCACTATAGACTCTTCCCCTCTCCAAGAAATATGAGAATGCCTACAACGATATCCTTTATATATATATATAATTCACATTGTATATAGTATATACATAATTCACAATCAACATCATTGAATGCCTGTACTCAGCGGTTGATTATATTATATTGGCTGTATATTATATAATATAACGCTTCTTTGGTTCCGTAATCAGGTAAAGCATGCCTGATAGATCGTGGAAACTATGAGGTAATCAATGGGGAGGCCTGTGTTTAGCAGTGGACTTTATAATTCAACTTTATAATATAGTTGTCACGCTTGGAAAGCGAGTTGGCAACCGCAGTTTTGTAATTTTAGTAAGTAATAAGGATGATTGTTGGCGACGCGCCTGTAAGAATATTTCAATTTATTAGTTAACCGATTACGAATAGCTTCTAAAAAGCATGTTATCGAGCAATAATATTCTAATAAGAAAATGCTTAGATAAATCTTAAAGAAATATCGAATTATTGATATGAAGGTCTTGGGTTCGACTCCCAGGCCGGAATAGTTTGTCGTTTTCTTAGTAATATTTCTTAATAAATTCATATAGGGAATTTTTAAGGTATAAATTATGTTACCGGATTTGTTCCCCGGTTGAAATCATCTTTCCAATAATGTTAATTTAAAGAAATACTAAAATAAAGTTAGAGACCGGATTCGTTCCCCGGTCGAGATAATCGCTGTGCATAAGTAGAATTAACGGAAATTGATTGCATAAGTATTGTCTTATGTGAGTTTGATATGTTTTGTATGAAAACAAATGCCTATTTTCAATGTATCGATTCATGCAATATTTTGTCTATGTTATCTGATAAGAAACATGATAACTGATAAGAATCTGATTAGAAATAGTTAGAATTGTGTAGAAGCATTTAATCACCTATTATTGTTGATATTAGACTTTCCATTTTTACTGACAGTCGATAGCCGTGCAAAAGCTAGTTGTTCAAATAGTGTGAGCTCATAGACGCACGCTAGCCACGTACTAAGGAGGCCAAATATGTAGAATTTAGATATTTGCAATTTCAGCGATTTATGTATGTAATGACTTGAAAAACATTTCAGATTGATTGTACGTGTAAATAAAATCGGCTAAGAGCGTGTCGGGCCACGCTCAGTGTAGGGTTCCGTAGTTTCCCGTCCGTCACAATAAGTGTTCCCACTTATGAGTTTAAAAATGGGTATCCATTATGTTCGCGCTCCAGCAGCGCTCCGCGCTCCTGCAACTGCTCCCGGTAGTGGGTACGTGCGCGAACATGGAGGGTGCACCATTGCACGCTCCGCGGTAGGCGATGCCAAGGGGAGACCAACCGAACAATTCGATAATACCCGACCCAATGTAATAAGTACCTACAGCGCCATCTCTCGGGGAATTGGGTTACTAATTAATACATAGACGTCCCAGAAGTTTTCGGTGGTAATTTTGGATTTCGAGAACCGATTTTAATAATTCTTTTTTTGTTTGAAAAAACATACGTTCAGGATAATAAAATATGCAAACGAAGTTAAAAAAATGCTTGCTTAAACGATTATACTACAAACTTAGTCCAGAAATTATTTTGTACAACTTTTTGCCTTTTTTGTACAAAACTGTTTCCATCCAAGTTCAAAATGATTTTCCTAGAAAGTCCTTATAAAGTTCTACCTTTCAGATTTTTTTCATATTTTCTAAACCAATGGTTCAAAAGTTAGAGGGGGGGGGGGACACTTTGTTTTTTACTTTTGGAGCGATTATTTCTGAAATTATTGACATTATCAAAAAATTATTTTAGTAAACCCCTATTCATTTTTAAATACCTTTCCAACAATATATCACACGTAAGGGTTGAAATTAAAAAAAAATCACTTCCCACTTTACACATAGGGGGGCTACACTAATAAAACATTTTTTTCCAATTTTTATTTTACCACTTTGTCGGCGTGATTGATACACATATTGGTACCAAATTTCAGCTTTCTAGTGCTAACGGTCACAGAGATTAAGCGAGGACGGACAGACGGACAGACAGACATGGCGAAACTATAAGGGTTCCTAGTTGACTACGGAACCCTAAAAAGGCGAATTCTGTGTTATTTTTATGTGAAAATTCCTGTGAACAAGTGAAATAATGATAGTTTTGTATAAGAAATTTGAAAGTGTTTTTATAGTGAAATGAATAGAGAAAATGTAAATTAAACTATTGTATTGGTTAAGATATGTATAATTTCAAATGGAAAACATTGTTTTAACTTTCTATGTATTTAAGAAATTTCAACTTTGAACATGTGAGTAAAATAGGCATATTTTGTTAAATAAATAAAAGGTTTTTTGTGATATGAAAATGTAATGTATATCGTAGTATAGATGTTTTTTGTGCTATCTTTATAAGTAAATTGTATAAATGTATGTCTTATACAAAATAAATTATTGAGAAAACCGTGAGAGAGTGATAGTACAAATTGATGTAATTGAGTTGCGCAGGCGCGCAAATGGCGCGGCTCACTTTCGCGTATAGCTCGGGGGTGTCTCGCTGAACGAGTTTTCTTGCCACTCGTTCCTCCTCAGGACCGGGCAGCGGCGATCGTTGGCCGTATGGTTCTTGGCGCAATTTGCGCACTTTGGCTCCTCCTCTCTACCCCTTGGGCAAAGGCTGGCAATATGTTCACCGGCACAGCGAACGCATTTCACTGGCCTGAAACAATTAGCGGAAGCATGTCCGAAAGCCTGGCAACGGTGGCATTGTGCCGGTCCGGTCTTCCTCTGCCAGGCTTCGATGACGACTCCTCTCATATAGAGGAGCTCGTCGAGTCGGTATAGTTGCTGTAGCCGTTCCAGGCTCAGATGCTCCAGCTGTGCATAGTAGAGGCAGCCCGGTCTGCCCCTACGTGGTGGTATAGCCTTCACATAATTGATGGGGAAGCCTTTTGCCCGAATAGCCTCCTCGATCATTTTTGGGTCGGTGCCCACAGGTAAGCCACGGATGCCCACTTTAGTGGGCTTCTTCTCTGCCGGGGTGTAGCAATACCACGACATGGTTTTGTCCTTTTCGGAGAGCTCGACCATATATCTCTGTACGGTACGGAACTCATCCGGGCTCTGTGGTGTGAACCTAACTCCCTTCCCGAACGGACGGGCGTTAGGAGGGTGGCCCAACTTCTCATTCAGGACCTTAAAATGTTTGGTCCACTCTGGGAGGCATTCTGCGACAATCGGCGGATATCTCTTCTCTTTCTCAGTTTTCTCAGGCTGTTCCGCCGATTGCGGTCGTGGTACTGCTGGGGCCGCAGCCATGTGGGCATAGCTCGTTGACGGCCGCTGTCCATCGTCCTGAGCTAACCCGGACGGGTTGGTGGTTTGGACCGGGGATGATCTTCCGGCCGATGCAGCTAGGGTTGCATATGTTGTCGAGCCCCAGCTGTAGGATTCCTCACCTCCTTGCTCGAATTGGATCGAGTCGTGACTACGTCGGTCCGGTGAGATAGGTGGCGGTGATGGCGACTTAGGAGGTGAGGTGTGGACCTTCTTCCTAGTCGTTGCTTGGGGCTCTTCATCTTCTGATGATGTTGGTGAATCAGATGAGTTACCGATGCACTGCCTCTTTTCGTGGAGGGAGGCTTCGGTCTCCGGTGGTGTGTGCCTTCGTGGCGTCTTCTTAGGCCGCTGTTGTTGTGAGGGCAGCAGTTCACGCCTAGTCGTACACTCAGGTACGATGGGGGAGAGTGCAACCCTAGGTGCGGCCTCCTTACCCGGCGACGAAGGTTTCCGGGTCGGTATTTGGGAGTAAGACGAGACTACTCTCGTCCTCTTCTGGTTGAATATGTCACGATAGGCGATGGGTCTATCCAATACGCCTGGTCGATCCGGTGGTTTCCTTGCTCTCGGAGAAGGTTCCCCCTTTTCGTTCCCTGACATCCTAACCTACCAGTCAGTGTCAGCGGTAATCTAGTTAAGGCCCTATCTATCTTCCAAACGGTCGGCAGCAGATGTTGATGCGCGACGCGGATGGTGGTAATACTGTTATAGAGACTTTCCACACTGTGGGCACTGCCTACCCCTTTTATAATAAAAGGGTTGGGGGAAGTGCAAAGGTGGCACTTTAATGCGTGACTAGGCACAGAATGCACGAAACGCATAAAGTGCCAAGAATCACCTAGGGGCCGGTGACCTCGATGCCTCACGGAATCACGGGACTCAACGTTCGGCGGAGTTTGTCGTACCGGCGGTTATTTGCAGCCACTGTATAACTGCAAGCAACGCACACCTAGGAGATCCTGCCCTCTCCTGAGGAGGATAGCCAGGAAGCAGGGGATCGTCTTACCTGGGCTACTGCCGGAGAACCCAAAGAGGATCCCCCAAAGTCGCCCAAAGGCCGTCACCATTCAGGAGGACGGGTGGGCTACCATCACCAGAGGGAAGGGTAGGCAATCAGCTCCCCCCCCCACCACCTCCTGTAGTACCATCAGAAACGGTTGGTCCCACAGACCAAAGGGCAACCACCGGGGCGACTCTCCGACCTCCTGCCAACGACGCCACTGAGAGGCAACCCTCCAGGAGGAAGAGGCGGAGGAACAGTAGCAGGAGAATGGAGCAGCCTCCTCCTCAGGCTGTGACCTCTACCCCTACAACCACAGGACCGATAGCCTCGCAGGCGCAGGTTGCTGCAAAAACATCAGCACCAGCTACGGCAAGTAGAGCGCCAGAAAGGGCCCTACCGGAAAGCAGAGCCCGCTCCACACATAGAGCGCGCTCTGTGCAAAGGAAGACCCAAACCAATGCCCCGAGACCAGTGCCTTCACAAAAGCGTAGTGCAGAACGCAGACCACCAACTTCCGACTTCGAGACGGCTGATGCTATCCACAGATTAGTAGGCATAGCCATCGAAGTCGGAACACAAGTCCTGGCCGACATTAGGGCCGGGACAGATCCCGTTACCGCCGTCATGAAGGCGCTGGCATCACTACTGGCAAGGCATTATGGAGGATAATAACCTGCGCCTGCTATACTGGAACCCGGACGGGATTCGTCAAAGGATCCATGAACTCCGCATTCTCACCCAGCAACAGGACATCCAGGTGATTTTGCTGGGTGAAACCAAATTAAGACCTACAACGCATCTTAAGCTGCCTAATTACCACATATACAGGAGAGACGAGGTCGATCCTCAAGGGGTCGCTTACAGATGGACAGCGATCCTGGTGAGGAGAGACATCGTCCACCAGGAGCTGGATCTGCCAGACTTCCAGACGATGCGTTCAATCGGCATAAAAATGGAGGCGGCGGGCGAGGAACTTAGGATCTTTGCAGCATACCGCCCGCCAGGGACTCCATTTCACTCCTCAGACATCCGGACGGTAATGGAAGGTACGGCACCCACCATCATCGCCGGGGACCTGAACGCCAAACACCCGGCATGGGGGTCCAGAGTAATCACCCCGCGGGGTCGTGAACTCTACGAAGATGCGGAAATCAACGACTATGACTTTCTAGGTCCCGAGGAACCGACGCATATCCCTAGCGACCCTAGGAGGCATCCGGATGTATTAGACATCGTGCTCACTAGGAACGTCAACTACCCAGTAGTGGCAGAAGTGCTGTATGACCTGAATACGCAGCACCTCCCGATTCTGATAACCCTTGGCACTAAGGCAGTGACTTCACCGCCCAGAGCCGTCAAGACTAAGATTGACTGGAGGCTCTACCACCAACACCTGCAGGAGAGACCTCCAGTCCATACACCGATTAACTCAGCGGACGACGTAGAGGCCGCTGCAATCAGACTAACCACTTGTATCCAGGAGGCCCTCAACGCGGCCTCTACGATCGTCCCTCTCACGGGGAGAAAAGAAGAGCTGCCGCTAAGACTACGCGTGCAGCTCAACCATAAAAGAGCGCTGAGAAAGCTCTGGGCGCGTACTCGCTGCCCTAGTGTAAAAAGGCCCACAAAGGAGAGGCCTGGGAGCGGCGCATATGGAAGGCGGACGAACAGCATGCGTCGCTCTATACATTGAACTGACAGTTAACGAAAACACGACCACCTGTTTGCCCGCTGACTAACAACGCGGGCATTCAATGTTACGACGCCAAGGGCAGAGCGGATATCCTAGCTGAGCACTTCGAGGAGCAATTTATGCCGAACCCAGCAAGTGCGGAGTTCCTGGAATCCCATACAAGGAAAGAGAGCCGCGTGCAGGAGCTCCTGTCGTCGCCCGCACCACCGCTTGCAGGAGAGTGGTTTATCTCCCCCGCTGAACTGCGGAGGACAGTAACCCGCCTGCAACTGAGGAAGGCGCCGGGGCACGACGGGATTACTAACGCTGCACTACGACAGCTGCCCAATAGAGTTCTTGTAGAGATAGGTCGGCTCTACAACGGAATATTGCGGACATCCCACTTCCCGGAGGACTGGAAGAAAGGCAAAGTCATCGTCTTGCCGAAACCCGGGAAGGACAGGCGTAGAGCTGCCAACTACAGGCCGATCACGCTGCTACCGCATATAGCTAAACTGTGCGAAAGACTATTGTTAAGACGTCTCCGCCCGTGCATCCAACTTCGGGCGGAGCAACATGGATTCAGGAGGGGTCACTCAACAGCAACACAGCTGACCAGAGTGCTGCACCTACTTGCGGCCGAACACAACCGTGGCCGCATATCGTTGGGCGTCTTTCTCGATATCGAGAAGGTGTTCGACCGGGTGTGGCACACAGGATTACTCTACAAGTTAGATGTTCAAACAAGTATCCCTCCTGCTATATTGCGGCTAGTGGCGTCTTTCCTGGAAGGTAGGAAGTTCTACGTCTGCGTAGAGGACGCCGAGTCCGCAATCAAGACCATAACAGCTGGTGTGCCACAGGGCAGCTGTCTATCTCCAGCCCTGTACGCGGCGTACACTAATGACATACCCACCCTGGCAGGACACTTGCAAGAATGGGAGGACGACGTCGAACTAGCGCTATTTGCGGATGACAGCGCATACTTCACGTCGTCCAGAAGAGCCCACATAGCAGCTGCCAGGATGCAACGTCTGCTGGACCTGCTGCCACCATGGTTGGATGAGTGGAGGATGGCCGTCAATGTTAGCAAGACGACCGCTCTACTCACTCGCCGCTATAGAAACCTACCACCACCACTAACCATCAGAAGCCAGGAGATCGCATATGAGAAGGCCGTGACCTACCTTGGATGTCGGATTGACAGGATGCTGCGTATGACTGCGCACGTTGACTCTGCTATACGCAAAGCTCGATGTGCGCGGGCAATGCTCCGTCCTGTCCTGACATCCAAGTTACCGACAAAGTCGAAGATAACCATTTATAAAACCTACATAAGACCCTTGCTAACATACGCTGCTCCGGCCTGGTATGCACTCCTGAGCGATCGTCAGAAGCGGCGACTTCAGGCCCAGCAGAATTTGTCATTAAGAACTATAGTCGGCGCGGGTTGCTACGTCCGTAATGACGTCATAGCGGCCAACCTCAAGATAGAGAGCCTTCATGAATTCGTTGTCCGGCTGTCGCGCGGTATGTTTGACCGTGCCGACAACGGGCCACACGAACACCTCAACGGCTTCTCGCCGTTGCATGCAAGGCCGCCGGACGGGCGACCTTATCCAAGAGAACTCCTCCCTATATAGATTAGGGAGTCTGAGTAAACCCCTCAATGCCGCAGAAAGGCCAACTTTGACAAATAATTGTGTTGTTTAAACACAATTATTAGATAACCATCTTTTCCTTATAAATTAACCGACTGCGACAATAGTCGTTATAACAACGCCTTTAACATCAAGGCGCCCAGGACCGGCACATTGTAGTGTGCCGTGAGGAACATCCGGGTAAAGGGGTACACCCCGAGGCCCGAGACCTGCACGGCATTATGCCCTGCAGAGGACAACAACGATTGCAACTCGTTCGGGAATCCTTCGGGATTAGTTCGGGAAAAAGTGCAAAACCAGCAGTCAATAAGAAGAAAAAGTGTAGGGAAGTGATAGGTAAAAGTGATTACTCTCTCACGGAACGGTTTGAAGATAATTGCCGCTTTATTCCCAAGAAATTCATCCCTCAAAATTATACAGTCCACATCGAAGAATTAAGGCGTTGAGACCGGGACGACTTCGGAAGACCCGTAATCCCCGCCCGAACCTATTTTCTGAAAAGGAAGAAGTTATCGACCTTGTGTGTTACCCCGTTGCGGAGATCACATACGTTGCTCCCGAACCCAACGTAGGCGTGATAGGAGGCCGGATCGAGAAAAGCCTCGATTCCTCCCTTCTGTTTCAGAGCCCGAAAGTTTACGTCTGCCCTGGTTCCTTTTCAATTGGTCCTTCGAGCCGGATCAGGAGGACATTCCGAGCCCGGTTCCTTTTCAATTGGTCCTTCGCAGCCAGGATCAAGGAACCAGCAGTGGACTGCTGGTTATGGTAAAAGAAGACCTTCGGAGCCGAGTGAAGATCAGCAACCGAAGGAAGCCGGAGGTTTGAGCTGAAGCAACAGGACCAAAGGCCAGAAGACCAGGTCAGCGCAGTAGGACCGGACCTGGAACTACCGGAAGAAAGAAAACCGGGATTGCGGCTTGGGGCGTGTGCTCGCATGGGGCACGTATCGCAGCCAGGCGCAGGTGTCTTGTGAAGGCACTCATCGTGGCCAAGCAGGGCTTGGCATTTTTCCTGTCGGGCAAGCGTGCTCGGCATTTTCCTGTCGGACGATCGTGTCCGGCATTTCCTGTCGGACGACCGTGTCCGGCATTTCCTGTCGGACGACTGTGTCCGGCATTTCCTGTCGGGTCATCAGAGGGTGCAGGAAGAAGAAGCATCCACCGCTGCTACTGCCAGGCGAGGGTGCTCGTGGGCACCTTACTGCATCGCGGCTGGAGGAGGGCGCTTGGACGAGGCGTCACCGGCGACTGGGCGACGAAGCGCAGCATACATCCCGACCACCTAACGGTGCCAAACGGTCAGGCTCTGGCACAACACCTTCGGGTGGAGCAGTTCTCTCGAGCGAGACTGCGCTTGTACTACCGCGCGACTGTTTCGTCATATTCCTTGGCGGGACAGTTCCTAAACCTTTCCTCCATTCCATTCCTGCACGACTCCATCCCTGGACGGCTCACCTCGGTAGGCACCGTTCAGGATTGATAGGGCTGATAGGGCTGTTAGGGTAGTAGTAAGGTTGTAGGGTTGGGAGATAAAGGGGGGGGAGGGGTAGTGGGGTTAAGTTGGGGTGTAGAAGGGTTGTAGGTAAGGGTTGTAGGGACCGTAGGGACAGTTAGGGACTGCAGGCCAACAATCACCTTCCTGCAAGATGAAGAAGGCACAAGACCAGACAGGGAGAAGCGAAGGAACCAAGACAAGAACAGAGCTCTCAAGAAATGCTAAAGAGGCGGAATCATTTGGAGCGACCACAGCTAATGCTTCGAGTGGAACAACTCCTTTAAGTGGAGCCACCACCGATACGTCCACATGCACGTGGGACTCAGGGGCGTCCATGGCAACGACGAGCAACAGGACGGACACCAGTGGTACGCAGGCCGGCACCGCACAACAATCCGTTATATCCAGAAGTTAAACAGTAGTCGAAAAAGTAGGTCAAAGGACCGAAGAAGCGGCATCGTCAAGGACAGTAATCGGGCACACTAGTGACAAAGGGTCACAGAGAGGTAGTAGGTCATCGCGATCGGCGAGGCTGAAAGCCGAATTAGAGGCGCGGATTAAATTCGAACGCTCAGAGCTCGAACGAGCACAGGCAGCTGCTGCCTTAGCCAAGTCTCAATTGGAGTTGGCACGACTCAACCGAGAAGAGGAGATCGACTCGAGTGAGGATGATGAAGAGCGGAATACTCAGGTGAAACCTTTCGTAAGGAGTTGGGTTTAACAGACCATAATGAGAGTTAGTGTAGCGCAACCCGATATTACTGATAAGGAAGCGTGTAAAGGATCACGCCGCAAAGGGGCGGAGGTCGAGCGCAACCTAGGAAATGCACGGAAAACATACGCGTGAGTGAGGTGAATTGACCGAAGCGATTGTGAGTGCAATAAAGATAGCGGGAAAAGATAAGTCTTCCCAGCTTCATTTCCTCCAGGAATTACCGGTGTTCGATGGAGACCCGGGTGAATGGATAATTTTCAAAACGGTGTTTGAAGACACAAGAAGCCAATTTTCAGGGGTGCAGAATGTCGCACGCCTTAGGAGGGCATTAAAGGGCACCGCTAAGGAAGCGGTTAAATCGTTGTTGTTTACTTTGTGTGAACCTGAAGAAATAATGAACGCTCTCGAAAGAAGATTCGGTAGGGTTGAGATGCTCATTCTAGCCGAAATCGAGAATGTAAAGCGTATGCCAAGATTGGCAGAAGATTGCCGAAACATAGGATCTTTTGCAAGTCGTATTACGAACGTGGTTGCCATAATACAAGCGTTGAATCAACCACAGTATTTATACTCACCGGAGTTAGTAAGCCGCATAGTGGAGAAACTCGGAACTATGGTTAAATTTAAATGGTTTGAATATCGAGCTCAGCATCCTTTGGAGCCAGAGTTGCAGAAGATGGCCAAGTTTTTAAATTCATTGAGTGAACAATTTGGAACGTCCTTAAGCAATGAAAATGTGCCTGAAAAACGGAAGCATCCTGAATTCAGGAAGCAAACTGTACACACCGCAAAGGGGTCTGTACGCAACCGTGTCAAGAGCGAGCGCTATGAGCGCCGAAGTAATACGAGCGAGCGTCTAGAACGCCGAAATAATAAAGGGCACAACCAACAAGTGGTTATGATAACCCAGGACAAGCCTGTAAGTCTGGTAACGCATAAGTGTGTTATATGCAACAAGGAGCACTCTACAGTGAGTTGTTACAAGTTTGAGGACATGAATAATCGCGAGGAATGGGACGCGATCATAAAAGCGAAAGTATGTTTTCTATGTTTGTCACCTAACCATAGGAGGTTAGAGTGCAGAGCGAAAAAATGTGGTGTAGAGGGATGTAGAATGTCACATCATCGAATGCTACACCGATACCCCAATGAAAATACCTCGTCGCAAGGGGACGAGGGGGGTAAAGAGGCTCAAATTACAACTGTTAGTACAGTGAACGCACTGGCATGTGCATACTTAAAGATTATACCGGTCGAGTTGTATGGACCTAGAGGAAAGGTCAAAGCAACAGCTCTTCTGGATGAAGGATCGACCATGACACTCATACAGGAGTGGATGGCTCAGAAGTTAGCGCCTCGCGGACGTAAAGAAGAATTACGTATTGAAGCCGTGGGAGGTAAGCGAATCAACGACGACAGTTCGTATCGCTTAAACGTTAAGATAAAAGGCATTTACTCGAACGACTTAGAGGAGATAAGTGTACAAACAATTAAGTCACTTAACCTTTCTCCGCAGTCAGTGAGCCGTGAATTATTGCAACGGTGTTCTCATTTGACACCGATTAAGGACGAGTTGATGTACGAGAGGTCCAGACCTACCATATTAATTGGCCAGGACAATTGGCATATCATAGTTACTCGTGAATTAATTTCAGGAGGTAAGAACCTACCTGTAGCATCGCTCACCAAACATGGATGGGTTTTACATGGTCACATATCGGGTGGCATCAAACCAATTAAGATTGTTAACCACATTTCCACCAAGAAGGAGGAGGACATGGATAAGTTGATCAAAGATTATTTTAGCTTGGAATCTCTGGGAGTGTCTGCGAGAAAGCCCGCAAACGACCCAGAAGAACGAGCTTTAAATATTTTGAGCAAAACGGTACGTCGTGTACCTAATAATAGGTACGAGACTGCTTTGTTGTGGCGCACAGATAATGAGTGCATGCCGTCGAATAGAGCGCAGGTTGAAAGTCGCCTGTTTAATATCGAAAAGAAGCTCGACAAAAATAGCGAGTTGAAAAAGGAATATGAGAAGCAAATTGAAAATCTTATCGTTAACGGTTACGCAGAGAAAGCGAACCATATTTCCATTTCCCCACGCACGTGGTATCTTCCTCACTTCGCAGTGACTCACCCACAGAAAAAGAAAATGAGGATAGTTTTCGACGCCGCCGCAAGGACGGGCGGACGTTGTCTCAATGATGCATTGTTAACCGGACCGGACTTATTTAAGTCGTTGTTTGGAGTTCTACTACGTTTCAGAGAAGGAAGCGTGGCAGTGATGGCAGACATTAAAGAAATGTTCCTGCAAGTGAAAATCCGGGAAGAAGACAGGGATATCCTTCAATTCTTATGGCGGCACAATCGTGACGCGCCACCGGAAGAGTATAGAATGACGTCACTCATATTTGGAGCGGCATCATCACCATGCATCGCTATGTATGTGAAGAATAGAAATGCGCACGACAACGCACATATCTATCCAGAGGCAGCTTCCGCGACGGAAAGCAATTTATATATGGATGACTATCTACAGGCATTTCCCGACGTGATGAAGGCCGAAAGGATAGTAAACGATATGTATGAATTACATAAACGTGCTTCTTTCCAACTGAGGGGATGGGCTAGCAACCGACCCGTGGTTTTATGTAAAATGGAAAATAAATATAAGAGCGACAGTGCTTCGCTGGGAGATAAAGAGCACACAGAGCGCACTGTAGGTTTGGTTTGGAATATCAAACGGGATATAATAAGTCCTGATTTATGGCCCAAACAAGTGGACACCATAAATAGCTTAGAAACAGGTGAAGAAAAATCGCCAAAAGGCGTAAATGCGCTGAGAAAGCAAGAACCGTTAGGTCTACCCGACTACAGACGATTTAGCAGCTTTAAGAAATTCCTTGGGGCAACTACACGCACCTTACAAGCGGTAGAAAAATTCAAGAGTTTAAGAAAGTCGGTTAAAGGACCCGACAACGCAGCCGAAAAGTCGGTTATGTGTTCCAACGAAGTTTTAGCAAAGTCGGTTAAAGGACCCGATAGCGCGTTGGACATAGCGCTCTCGAAAAAAGCTGAATTAATAATTTGGAAGTTCGTTCAAGACGGGTGTTTTCCTCCCAAATGATCTTGCTGATGCACGGGGGGGGAGATTGTTGGCAACACGCCTATAAGAATATTTCAATTTATTAGTTAACCGATTACGAATAGCTTCTAAAAAGCAAGTTATCGAGCAATAATATTCTAATAAGAAAATGCTTAGATGAATCTTAAAGAAATATCGAATTAATGATATAAAGGTCTTGGGTTCCACTCCCAGGCCGGAATAGTTTGTCGTTTTCTTAGTAATATTTCTTAATAAATTCATATAGGGAATTTTTAAGATATAAATTATGTTACCGGATTTGTTCCCCGGTTGAAATCATCTTTCCAATAATGTTAATTTAAAGAAATATTAAAATAAAGTTAGAGACCGGATATGTTCCCCGGTCGAGATAATCGCTGTGCAGTAGAATTAACGGAAATTGATTGCATAAGTACTGTCTTATGTGAGTTTGATATGTTTTGTATGAAAACAAATGCCTATTTTCAATGTATCGATTCATGAAATATTTTGTCTATGTTATCTGATAAGAAACATGATAACTGATAAGAATCAGATTAGAAATAGTTTCCTACAGTTTGAGAATTGTGTAGAAGCATTTATTCATCTATTATTGTTGATATTAGACTTTCTATTTTTACTGATAGTCGATAGCCGTGCAAAAGTTAGTTGTTCAAATAGTGTGAGCTCATAGACGCACGCTAGCCACGTACTTAGGAGGCCAAATATGTAAAATTTAGATATTTGCAATTTCAGCGATTTATGTATGTAATGACTTGTGAAACATTTCAGATTGATTGTACGTGTAAAAAAGGTGAATTCTGTGTTATTTTTATGTAAAAATTCCTGTGAACAAGTGAAATAATGATAGTTTTGTATAAGAAATTTGAAAGTGTTTTTATAGTGAAATGAATAGAGAAAATGTAAATTAAACTATTGTATTGGTTAAGATATGTATAATTTCAAGTGGAAAACATTGTTTTAACTTTCTATGTCAAATATTTAAGAAATTTCAACTTTGAACATGTGAGTAAAATAGGCATATTTTGTTAAATAAATAAAAGTTTTTTTGTGATATGAAAATGTAATGTATATCGTGGTATAGGTGTTTTTTGTGCTATCTTTATAAGTAAATTGTATAAATGTATGTCTTATACAAAATAAATTATTGAGAAAACCGTGAGAGAGTGATAGTACAAATTGATGTAATTGAGTTGCGCAGGCGCGCAAATGGCGCGGCTCACTTTCGCGTATAGCTCGGGGGTGGCTCGGTGAACGAGTTTTCCTGCAATTCGTTCGGGAATCCTTCGGGATTAGTTCGGGAGAAGATGCAAAACCAGCAGTCAATAAGAAGAAAAAGTGTAGGGAAGTGATAGGGAAAAGTGATTACTCTCTCACGGAACGGTTTGAAGATAATTGCTGTTTTATTCCCAAGAAATTCATCCCTCAAAATTATACAGTCCACATCGAAGAATTAAGGCGTTGGGACCGGGACGACTTCGGAAGACCCGTAATCCCCGCCTGAACCTATTTTCTGAAAAGGAAGAGGTTATCGCCCTTGTGTGTTACGCCGTTGCGGAGATCACATACGTTGTTCCCGAACCCAACGTAGGCGTGATAGGAGGCCGGATCGAGAGAAGCCTCGATTCCTCCCTTCTGTTTCTTAGTTTAACGTTTACGCACCCTGGTTCCTTTTCAATGATGCTACTGCTTTTCTTCTGATTTGTTTCCCTCTTTCGCTTTTTACGTCACCCACGATATGATATGGGTTATAGATATTTGTATACCAGCACTACATGATAATCGTACACCTACACCTACCTACACGGTAATAGAACCTAAAATTATAATATCTCTCACTCTCAAAGCGGAACACAGCTTCACTGTTGCATGGCGCCGGGAATAGGGTACTCACATTCCTTTGGTATCGTCTCCCTTTAATCTAAGTACTAGGTATTTGAACAAGAATAAATAGTCCGTTTGTTTTGTGCGGACGTAAACAGGGATCATTTATGGACATGTTAGTTTACAGAAGCCTGTAAATGGATCGTTTTATGTTAGCCATGTGTTATTTATATGATTATATCGTTCGATTGAAAACGATGGTACCTACTGTACTGTCGTAACGAGAAAATTCGCATCGCTCAGGGCGTGAATATATTTATTACTCAAATCACCATTTACTGTGAATTTCGAGGCGAAATATATTTTTGACTTCATCAGCAAATTGACTACATAGTTGTAGGTCCTGTTTTTTTTAGAATAATAGTGTCAAACGAGCATACAGTCTACCTGATGATAAGTGGATGCTGTGGCCCATAAACATCTACGTTTATCCTCGATTAAGAATCAAAACGCAGATGCGTTGTTACCTTTGAGGACTAAGATAAAATGCCACGTTGCCAGTAAAAAAAGGGTATCCGGATCTATACACTCACCATACGAAACCAGCAGTATTAAGCTGCTATTTTACGCTGGTATTTTGTGAGAGCGTGGTTCTTCCCCGGTCGAGCCGACCCATTTGTGCTACAACCATAATATAGCTGCAGCGTGGCTCTACCGTTCTCATGTAAGTTTTATAGTGGATGAGCCAAGAATTCGTTAACATTTGAATGTAACACCCCGCGCAAACACAAGCCGTGCGCGGAAGGGTTTTGGCACTAGCTTGTTTCTCGGAAATTTAGTCGCAATGGGTTGCTTCACGGCTTCGATCAACAATACCAACTAGATGTCAAGTCGGCGCAAGAAATCCATCTCAGTAAATAAGAGCGCACATGAAACGTGAGCTCTTGCACGTGAGAGTGTAGCTCGTAAGGCAATAACGGGAAAAAGAACTTTATTTGTTTTAAACTTAAGGTTGAATTCACACTAAATGTTATTTAATTTATGTCTTTTCATAGTTTATATTCATGCGGACAGTATTTAGCTATGATTTTGTACGTGACTCTTTATCTAGTTGTTATTGTTGATCGAAGCTTCACGGGGCCCCAGCGGGCTTATTGTGTGAAACAATTTTATTTAAACAACAATGAACGAAACGGAGTACCACTCCATGAGACTCATTAAGGATCTGAACAACCCAACTTCATCCTTAGACCAATGTAATCGCCATTTCGCACCCGTAGGGGAGGTCTTCGCAAAAAAAATCTTAAAAAACCTAGGCACGACTCAAGACCTACTAATCAAGAATCACAAATGTTCAAAATCTAACCCAAACTCTTTCTATCTGCACCCTACTGATGAACAAGAAGTGAGCCGAATTATTTATAACCTAAAAACCAACAGTTCTCCAGGATTAGACCATGTCACTGTTACACTGCTTACAAAGACCTGCAATAATATTATTATTCCCCTCGTTCACATATTTAATTTAAGCCTAGAAACGGGAGTTTTTCCAGAATCCTGGAAAACTGCAGTAGTGTCACCTATTTTCAAAAATGGTTCTCCGACCTTGTCGGAAAATTACAGACCAATCTCTTTACTTAGTATAATATCAAAAATTCTAGAGAAGATTGTGAATAAGCAACTTATCTGTTTTCTACATAAAAATCGGATAATTACAGATAAGCAATATGGGTTTTGTCAGGAAAATCGACCGAGGATGCTGTAGCAGCATTAGCTGATCAGATATCACAACAAGTGGAGAATGGTCAATGTTGCATAGGTGTTTTTCTCGACCTGTCACGAGCTTTTGACACAGTCTCTGTTGGCCTCCTCTTGAAAAAGCTAGAAGCCGCTGGAGTAAGGGGAAATACACTTCAATGGTTTGAAAATTACCTAAAAATCAGAAAACAATGTGTAAAAGTAAGAAATTACACAAGTAGGCAACTGGATGTTCATTTTGGCGTTCCACAAGGCAGTACCCTTGCACCCAATCTCTTCATCCTGTACATGAATGATATTCTGGAACAAAACTTGTCTAATTCAAATGTAATTGCTTACGCAGATGATACAACCATATTATTTCACGATACGACATGGAGTCGAGTATACAGCACCGCGGAACAAGGCCTATCTCGTATTGCCATGTCCTTAAACTTAAATCTTCTTAGACTTAATTAGGAAAAGACTACATACATATGCTTTTATAAATCGAGACGAACAAGTCCTCCGACCGCTACGCCCTTGAAAATTCATTACTGCAAAAATGATTATACCAATCTGCATGGCTGCAACTGTGAACCGATAGCACGCTCTAGAATAACTAAATATCTTGGAATTATCATAGATGAAAACCTAACGTTTGATGCTCAAATTTCTAATTTATCTTCCCGTGTGCGAAAGTTCATTTACATCGTGAAAAAATTGCGAGTTTGCACTCCCGTAGATATAATACGTCAGGTATACTTTGCACTCTGCCAATCTATACTGCAGTATTGCATTTGTATACGGGGCCGCGCTGGGAGGACTGCATTTATGACATTTGAAAGGGCTCAACGTGCACTAATTAAAGTAATTCTAAGTAAGCCATTCACATACTCCACAGACTCTCTATATAAAGAATTTAAAGTACTACGGGTGCGACAGCTGTTTATTTACAATGTCACACTCAAAGTGCACAAAACCGTAAGAGGTCGCCCGGACTACAATGAATTAAGAAGCAAACGCACTTTTAGAATTCCTGTTCCAATCGTAAAGTCAAACCTGGCCAAACGTTGCCCCACCTTCTCACATCCTTTCATCTACAACAAAATATTAAAAATAATTGACCTTAAAGACCAGCTACTTTCCTCATGTAAAACCCTATTAAAGAACATGCTGTACACTGTTGCATATAATGATACTGAAGAGCTAATTAAATAGCACATAAGATACACACACACACACACACACACACACACACACACACACACACACACACACACACACAAAACCAGACCCGGACGTAATCATTCCTATTCCAACTATTGCGGAATCATCTCCTGCAGGCGCTATTATTTATTTTATATTTATTTATGTAGTAAAACAATACTTCCTTAGTTTTTGTATTAGAGGCATTAATTTTAAAAGCCGATGACAAGCACGTAATATTAACACTATCTCGATGTAAATGAGGTCCAGTGACAAACCAAGTAAGATACAAGCTGCGCTTAGTTTAGGACCCGCAGCTACCTGTGTTCTTTATAATGTTACTTATTGTTAAAATAAAAAATAAAAAAAAATTCGCTCATTACTGTGAGACGCTTATTTCGCGTTGAATACGATTTACACCGGGTTCGATCCCCACCGGCACCAATGAAATTTGTTATTTGCAATTTTAAGTGCTGATTTACCATGTGCTCGGCGGTGAAGGTGCTGAGTATGTGAAAATGTTACAGAAGTTCTTGACACTGATGCTGCTGGAATCGGTAGCTGCAACCGTAAGACATGGTTTCAACAAGATGGGGCCACATGTCACACATCCAACGAGTCCCTGCCGGTGGTGAAAGAAATGTTTCCAGAAAAGCTGATTTTCAGACGAGGCGACATCCCATGGCCACACAGGAGCCCAGATCTGCCCACAGCAGACTTCTTTTTATGGGGGTATTTAAAGAGTCGTGTTTACATCCATAAACCAAACACAATACGTCAACTAAAAAAAAAATCTGCGAAGAAATGTCGGCAATCTCGCAGTCTCTTTGTCGCCGAGTATTCGAAAATTTTGGTACTTGCTTAGAAGAGTGCAAAAAGTCGAAACCGTTGCCATTTAGATGATATTATTTTTAAAAAATTAATTCCAAGTAACAAGCTTTCTTATAAATAAACAATTTTTAAAATATGTCAAATGGTTTTTTATACGATTTTTTAAGTGTTAACTAATTCGTGGCCCACTCTGTATTATATATAGTATATAAAACCCCCAGACCTAATTTCGGTCACGGCGGCCAGTCTCAACGAAGGTTGTTGCGCAGCACATGAATATAGTGCCCAAGTGTATACGCAAACACAGTTGCTCTCTATTCCCTCACTCTCATAGTCCTATGGGATGGTATTTCGG
The DNA here is from genome assembly GCA_036936625.1 of Parnassius smintheus behrii. NCBI lineage: Eukaryota > Metazoa > Arthropoda > Insecta > Lepidoptera > Papilionidae > Parnassius > Parnassius smintheus. The sequence goes on from JAUPFT010000012.1 coordinate 5,851,322, forward strand.
CACGACTGGAGAGAGATTAGGCAGACGAACAAGGGCTTTACGGGATTTCCGTACAATTGCATTGTATTAATGTTGCATATTGCCCCTATGCATCGTTTTAGTACCATGAATACTTTATTTAGTTCGCTAGCGTTACCCCAGAGCAAAGTCTCGTACTGTAGAATAGATGCCGTAAAACCATATTACGTAAGCAGTTCTGTCTGCACTTTTTAAATTTTTGGAGCTACCACCTTTATAGACTATCAAAGTTCACTGCTATACATGTGCCTCCCCTATAGTTTACCTCATAGAGTAATATTTGTCATAATTCTACGCTTGACAGGCGGGTTGCCAAACGTAGTTTTATTTTTGGTAATTATTTGGAAAACGCTGATGCCCATCTATCGATTTGTTTTTCTCGTCGCATCTTACCTACGGACGATATGGGGCACTGGATATTCTTTCACCACGGTATCTACTGCGAGCTACCACGACTCTTAGTAATTCTGATCTGATATGAAAACATTTTTTTTAAATTGATTAAGGGTGACAAACGAGCACACAGTCCACCTAAATGTAAGTGAATTCTATAGCTCATAGATACCTACAATTATATTCTAATTAAAAATCAAAATGCAGATGAAAGACCGACTCTTCGACCACGTCCAAATGGCTGCAGATTCGTTGCTACAGCACATCCACTCCGCAGAGATCGTGATCCTCGGCGACTTTAACGCCCATCACGCCGAATGGCTTGGTTCACGTTTAACCGATCATGCGGGGAGATTTGTTCAGGATTTTGCCTTGGCATATGGTCTGACACAACTGGTTACTTCGCCTACGCGGATTCCATCTATGCATTCATCTGATTTCAGATGTGGAGGATCATGCACCTTCCCTGTTGGACCTTCTGCTGACTTCTCACCCGGGCGGATATCAGATTTCCGTCGACACCCCTTTAGGCTCCTCGGACCATTGTCTGGTCCGAAATCGTGGTTGCATTCTGCAGGCTGCCACCGTATTTGGCACTATAGATCAGCCGATTGTGATGGGATGCGGTCTTTCTTTTCATCCTACCCTTGGTTGCGTGTTTGCTTCTCGCCGGATGATCCCAACGTTGTTGCGGATTCTGTTGCTGATGCGGATTCTGGTACTTCAGGGTATGGAACTTTTTATTCCTTCCTCTGTGGTGCCCATTGGAGGCAAGTCTCAGCCATGGTTTGGTCGCTCCTGTAAAATAGCATCATGCTATAAGCAGGAGTGCTACCAAGCTTGGGCTGATGCATCAGCGTCCCAGGATGTAAAGACCAGCACTCTAAAAAAGAAGTATAATTCCGCCTCTAGGTCCTTCAAAAGAGTCATTGCCAAGGCAAAGTCAGAGCACATAGGCAGAATTGGCGAAAAACTAGTTCGCCTTCCTTCTGGAACCCGTGCATTCTGGTCTCTCGCCAAGGCTGTCCAGGGGAATTTCTGTCAGCCATCTCTTCCATTTCTGCACAGGGAGGACGCCTCACTGGCCCATACTGCAAAGGAAAAAGCCGATCTTCTAGGCTCTTTCTTTGCGTCTAACTCGACACTCGATGACGGGAGGAGTACGATGCCGACCATCCCGCGGTGTGAGTGCTCCATGCCGGAAGTGCACTTCACACAGCTCTCGGTTCGCAAATCACTCCTCTCCCTGGATATCCACAAGTCGAGTGGGCCTGACGGAATCCCCCCAATTGTGCTGAGGACGTGTGTTCCAGAATTGGCACCGGTTTTAACGCGTCTTTTCCGGTACTCCTACTCCCTAGGCGTAGTCCCAAAATCATGGAAGACGGCTTAAGTTCACCCGATCCCTAAAAAAGGTGACCGCTCTGACCCGTCCAACTACCGGCCAATCGCCATCACCTCCTTGTTCTCCAAAACAATGGAGTCCATTGTAAACTGCTAGCTCATGAGGTACCTTGAGGATCACCAGCTGATTAGTGACCGCCAATACGGTTTTCGCCGTGGTCGGTCAGCTGGTGATCTTCTGGTCTACCTCACTCACAGATGGGCGGAGGCAGTAGAGTTCAAGGGGGAGGCATTGGCCGTTAGTTTGGACATTGCGAAGGCCTTCGATCGGGTTTGGCACAAAGCGCTTCTATCGAAGCTCCCTTCCTATGGGCTTCCCGAGAAATTGTGCGATTGGATCACCAGCTTTCTTGCAGATCGGAGCATCAAGGTCGTTGTAGACGGTGCAAGCTCCGATTGCAAGCCTATTAATGCTGGTGTTCCACAGGGCTGCGTGCTATCGCCAACGCTGTTTCTTCTGCATATCAATGATATGTTGCATACCCGTAACATTCATTGCTATGCAGATGACAGCACTGGTGATGTTCTTTATACCGGCCGAGCCAATATTTCTCGGGAAAACGTCTCCGAGTGCCGGGACAAACTTGTGTCTGAAGTCGAGTCTTTGCTGAACAGAGTCTCGGATTGGGGACGACTAAATCTAGTCCAGTTTAACCCCCAGAATACACAAGTTTGCGCGTTAACCGCTAAAAAGAACCCCTTTGTCGTATCCCCTCAGTTTCAAGACACTCCCCTTGTTGCCTCATCCAGTATCGGAATCCTCGGCGTCGACATATCGAGTGCGTGATGACTTGGAAGGGAAGGTCAAATTGGCCTCTAAAAAGCTTGGCGTGCTCAGCAGAGCGGGACAGTATTTCATGCCGGCACACCGCCTGCAACTTTACAAAGCGCAGGTTCGGCCGCACATGGAATACTGTTCCCATCTCTGGGCTGGGGCTCCCCAGTACCAACTCCTTCGACTTAACCGCATCCAGCTCAGAGCGGCTCAAATCGTCGACGACCGAGTGCTTTCCGATCGGCTCGATTCACTGGCGCTGCGAAGAGATGTTGCATCTCTTTGCTTATTTTATCGCATCTATCACGGGGAGTGCTCTGAGGGATTGTTCGGATTAATCCCAGCCGCCAAATTTCGTGAACGCACTACACGGCAAACGTCCCGATACCATCCACACCATCTGGATGCTTGGCCGTCCACCACTGTACGTTTCACAAGGAGTTTTCTTCCACGTACAACCTCTCTGTGGAATAGTTTACCACCGGCGATTTTTCCGGACCGATACGACCTGGGGACCTTCAAGATAACATCAGGTGAGCCGCATGCTCGTTTGCCCCTTCTTCTATAAAAAAAGCGACAGTAGCCTAATGGCAGGGCGCGGACCGCGAACTCAATAAGGTTGTAAGTTCGAATCCACCATTCGTCTCCTGGCGTGAACCACTCGTAACATAAGCAATTTAAGCTTACCACGAGTGGTTAAGGGGAATAATAATAATAATATATATAATAATATCACACAACGCCATCTAGTCCCAAGCTAAGCAGAGCTTGTGTTATGGGTACTAGACAACTGATGATACATACTTATATATTTCTAAATACATAAATATTATAGATAAATTACACCCAGACACAGAACAAATGATCGTGCTCATCACACAAACATTTGTCCTGGGTGGGAATCGAACCCACGACCTCCGGCATAGCAGTCAGGGTCACTAACCACTAGACCAGCAGGCCAGTCATATTATTAGTAATGTTTATAGCATTGTTAATATTCTTTTAAAAACAAAAGACAAACAAAAAAAAAAGATGCTTTGTTACCCCTGAGGGCTAAGATGAAATGCCTTCTTTCCAGTAAAAAAAGAACTCCACCTGCTATACGAAACCCAGTAGCTTTTAGCTGCTAATTTGCGCTTGTATTCTACGAGAGCGTGTTTCTTCCCCGGTCAATTTGGCCTATTTATGCTTCAACCACAATATAGCTGCTACATAGCCTTCATCTGTCCAAACGCCATATTCTGGCGTCTCAAATAATATGCGCATCTGTCAAACGCCCATAGAACCTCTCAATCTCACTCAAAATCTCAGGTGTCCCGGAAACGATGCTGCCAAACTCAGTCTTCAGCTTTAACAGTTGGCTCTTTCTGGCAGACAAATCTCTGGCAACTACTTTGGAGCCCTGGTTCCGCTCGATCGCTTCTTTAATACGGGCAGTATTAAAGTTGCGTAAGTCTCGCCGCATGCATTTGGAGATCTTTCTGTTCAGTTGCCTGTATACTGTCAAATCTATTGACGATTGCAGCCTCATCTCCCGTCTAACAGCCATGAGATTAAGAGTGTGATCGGAGAGTTTTTGTGTTCTTCTGCGGCGGGTCTTGCAGAACTTAGCTCCAACCGCATGGACAGTTTCCACGAGCTTGTCATTCATATCTTCCACTGCATTGCAATCTTCTAGGCACTGAAAGCGGTTACGTAACTCGAGCTGAAAAGACTCGGGATTCTGGATTAGAGCACGAGGGGGACGGAGCGTTAACTTCATCAGACGAGACCTCTCCAACTTAACGTTTAGGTTCAGTGTGCCTCTAACCGTTCGGTGATCGCTGCCGGTTTTCACCCTTGCGATCACTGAGACATCACTGAACAGTTGGCGTCTGGTCGTCATAATGAAGTCAATCTCATTTTTTGTCGAACCGTCGGGACTCGACCAGGTCCACTTCCTGTGGAGCCGCTTCTGGAAGAAAGAGTTCATCATAAAGAGTCCCTCTTTCTCCATAAAGTCAGCCAGCTGCTGGCTCTTACGGTTCCGTTGCCCTACTATTTTACAGAAGAGGGCCATTCGAGCAATATATAATTTAAAACCAAAAGAGTCACTGAGACAAAAATTTAAAGAAATTAATATATTAACTCTGGCCTCTCAATACATTTATGAAAATGTAATGTACGTACACAAAAATAAAAGTAGTTTTGCGAAAATAAGTGATATTCATTCTGTAAATACTAGGAACAGACACAAGCTGGTAGTACCTGTTACTCGACTCCACCGAGTCAGTAATTCATTCTTGGGGCGATGTATACGCTTTTACAACAAAATCCCAGAAAATATACAAAATTTGTCATACACAAAGTTCAAAAATGTTATTAAACTAACTTTGTATAAAAAGGGTTATTATAATATTAAGGAATTTATAGATGATAATAACCCCTGGGAAGGGTGATCGCTACCAAGCTGTTTCTAATTTATCTTGTGTTGTTGATTGTAAACATGATTGTAAGCTATTATTAAAAAAAAAAGTCCCGCTGGGTTTCTTGCTGGTTCTTCCCAGGACAGAGGTTTTTTTTTGCGAACCAGTGGTAAATTAAAAAAGTGACGTTCAATAAGTATTTTTATAATCTACATTGAATAAAAAAGTTTCTATTTCTATTTCTATTTCTACTCCAAATTTCCCTAACTTCAGCTCACCGCCTTCTCTTGTGCCTAGTTTTGCGTTGAAGTCTCCCATCAACACCGTGTAGTGGGTTTTGGAGGAATGCATGGCTCTAGAAATATCCTCATACACTTCCTCCACCTCCTCATCGGGATGTACCGAGATTGGTGCATTGACCTGTATGACCTTCAGCGAATACCGTTTGGTGATTCTGAGTATCAGGTACGCGACCCTCGTCGACACACTCACAATCTTTACAACGTTGTTGACGAGAGACTTGTGGACGATAAATCCGACACCTCCTTGGGACAGATGGTCGCCCTCCCGGTGATAGAACAAGTTGCGGGACTCGAGGATTATCGTGTCCTCCCCTTCTCTTCGGAACTCAGATAATCCAATAATATTCCAGCGCAACTTGTCTACCTCTTCTTCCAGCTCCAATATCTTCTCGTCAGTCCTCAGGGTGCGTGCGTTATATGTTGCCAGGTCGAGTCGTCGTAGGTAGCAACTGAACCTCCACCGGAGATTCTTAGCACCCCCTGCCCCGCCGTTACCATGGTCGCCACCGTAGCCAGGAATAGCAGGGCCGCCGGGGACTGGGGGCCGTTTATTTGCGTCGTTGCTCATGGGGGGATATTTGCCATAGTTGCCACGCTTGGCGAGCGGGTTGGCAACCGCAGTTTTTTATTATGTTATTGTTGTTATTAGGAAGATGATGCTGCCCATCTCCTTTCTGTGTCCCTCTGTCGCCTCTTATGTCACCCATGGGAAGATATGGGGTAGTGGATTTTCTTAACCGCCACTACACGGCTAGCAATTAAATAAGCTATCAGATTATGCAATACAGATATATATGTTATATATATCATATATATGTTACAAGTAGTTTGCTATCACTACACATCATCATTGGAGCCACACGCAAGTGTGAGTAACGATCCAAGAGCAAGTCTTACCCGATACTATTCCGATGATATCCCGGACGTCAGTCTGAGCGAGATTAGAATGGCTCTCCAGCACCTTAAAAACGGCAGGGCCCCAGGAAATTACAGGAATTACAGCAGAGCTTCTGAAAGCGGGTGGAACACCGGTACTTGAAGTCCTTCAGAAGCTCTTCAATTTCGTCCTCCATGGTGGCACTACTCCAGAGGCGTGGAGCAGAAGTGCGGTGGTCTTGTTCTTTAAGAAAGGCGACAACATTCTCTTGAAGAACTACACCGATTTCCCTCCTGAGCCGCGTCTACGTGTTGTTTTCGAGAGTCATTACGAATCGTCTCGCACGCAGACTCGACGACTTCCAGCCTCCTGAACAAGCCGGTTTCTGAAAAGGCTTCAGTACCATAGACCACATACATTCCCTGCGGCAGATTGTACATAAGACCGAAGAGTATAATCTGCCACTTTGCCTGGCGTATGTAGACTATGAGAAAGCCTTTGATTTCTTCGAAATTTGAGCGGTGCTACAGTCCAAGCGGTGCCAAGTTGACTGTCGGTATATCGAAGTGCTGAAGTGTTTGTACAGTAGGGCTACGATGGCTATCCGAGTACAGAACCAGAGTTCGAAACCTATCCAACTGCAGAGAGGTGTAAGACAGGGTGACGTTATATCCCCGAACCTCTTTACCGCTGCGTTGGAAGACGTTTTCAAGCTACTGGACTGGAAAGGATACGGTATTAACATCAATGGCGAGTACATTACTCACCTTCGATTTGCCGACGATATAGTACTTATGGCAGAATCGCTGGAGGACTTAAGCACTATGCTCAATGACCTCAATGGTGTCTCCTAATGGATAGGTCTTAAGATGAACATGGACAAAACAAAGATCATGATCAATGTCCGTGTCACACCTATGCCGGTAGTTGTTGGGAGCACTATGCTCGAAGTTGTTGACGAGTACGTTTACCTGGGACAAATAGTCCGACTAGGTAAGTCCAACTTCGACCGAGAGGTCAATCGACGGATTCAACTCGGCTGGGCAGCGTTCGGGAAATTACGACACATCATCTCGTCAGGTATACCTCAATCTCTGAAAACTAAAGTGTACAACCAGTGCGTGTTGCTAGTGATGACTTACGGATCAGAGACTTGGTCCTTCACTGCTGGCCGTATGAAGACGCTCAAGGTCGCTCAGCAAGCTATGGAGAGGGCTATGCTCGGAGTTTCTCTGCGTGATAGACTCAGAAATGAGGATATCGGCAGTAAAACCAGAGTGACCGACATAGCCCAACGGATTAGTAAGCTGAAGTGGCACTGGGCCGGCCATATGTCTCGATGAACCGATAACCGATGGGGAAGAAAGGTTCTCGAGTGACAGCCTCGTACCGGTAGACGTGGTATAGGGCGACCCTCACCTAGATGGAGTGACGACCTGGTAAGACATGCAGGAAGTCTTTGTGGCATTACTTGTGGGAGGTCTATGTTCAGCAGTGGACTTGTGAAGGGCTGTAATGATGATGATTATTTAATCACGTTTCCATTGATATATGATTTTAATATACTTACTTAGTAAATATATATATATTAATACTTATATACTTGTTATATACTTAGTACTTTGGAACGTGCTCGACAGATGCGCCATATTGGCCAAAATGACCCCGACATTCGAGTGGATAGCTCAACCAGATGTAAAATCGTACTTTTGTTACTAAAACTGGAAAGGATAGACCTCTTACCAATGCTGAATTGATGGAGATTTTGTACACCTTTGTAAATAGTAATAATACGTTGACTGTGTAGTTGCAATGTAAAAGTATCCACTTCCCTATATCCATTGATTTATATGTGTTGTATAACTCAAAGCCTATATCGTACTCTGCGCGTTGTAAGAGGCGACAGAGGGAAACAAACCAAGAATGAGTAGAAGTGTCTTTCTAATAACATGTGACAAATAAGAAACTGCTTTACTACGAACTGCTCTAACCCGCTTTCAATCGTGTCACAGTATGGTGAATATCAGATCAGAATCTCAACTTTTATTTTCTTTATTCCAATAATTCTAATGGATTTTAACAAGATTAAAATCCATCCCAATCTTGGTTATAATGGCACCCGTGATAATGTCTGAAGGGTTTTCTTTTTCTGTTGGAACGTTAACTTGACATTAGAAGTAAATATTGGATGTTTCTTTACTTGGATGGTTTGATTCTCAAATTTGCAAATAATATTTGTTACTTGGACAAATATCCAGAGCAGGAAAACAATATTTTTGGGCCATGCCAATAGTAGTCTAACCAGTTCACCACAGCTTCGCAAATACCGTTCAGCTACACTTAGCTAAATTTACTGAGACGTCAATTTTAACATTGCAATCAACCAATGAATGCTGTCTTTATAACCCTTCGATCTCACTTTATCTCTTAACTGCTGATTTATTACTTTGAGGCTTTATGACTTTACTACTATTCTTTGAAGTGTTATTTTAGCTTGCCAATTGTGTTGGTGTAATTGTTCATGGGGGGTATATTGCCATAGTTGCCACGCTTGGCAAGCGAGTCGGCAACCGCAGATGCCGGTGCCCATCTCCTGCATGTCTCCCTCTGTCGCCTTTTACGACACCCACGGGAAGATATGGGGTAGTGGATATTCTTAACCGCCACTACACGGCAACCTAGCTCGAAGAAACGATAACCGATGGGGAAGAAAGGTTCTCGAGTGGCAGCCACGTACCGGTAGGCGTAGTGTAGGGCGACCCCACACTAGATGGAGTGACGACCTGGTAAGACACGCAGGAAGTCGATGGATGCAGGTAGCTCAGGACCGTGATATGTGGCTCTGGGGGAGGTCTATGTTCAGCTGTGGAATCGTGAAGGGCTGTAATGATGATGAAGATGATGAATAACGTTGGTTAGTTCCATATTGTTAAATATTTTATACAGCAATATTTTAAACGTATACATTTTTTGTCTTTGTATCCATAGAATAGAATGTAATAATTTAGAATTAAAATAATTTTTATGCTAAGTAGAATACAGAAACATTTATTTAAAATTATTTATGCTTTTACCTCTGGTTCTGATACAGCAAGAAATTATTACTATTTTCTTAACAAAATTTAATACTACCGCTACACTATAAACAACCTTTAAAACTGTGAGGTTTTAAAATGACCCTGTAACTTGCCCCTTGTATTCACGTTATTAATAGAATAGCAATAGCATAAGTGGTAGAGCCATGCTGCAGTTATATTAGTAGTATAGTTGTAGCACGAACGTGTCAGCTCGACCGGGGAAGGATCACGCTCTCACAGAGTACCAGCGTAAAATAGTAGCTTGATGCTGCTGTGTTTCGTATGGTAACTGTGGAGAACCGGAGACCCTTTTTACTCGAAACAAGGCATTACATCTTAATCTTCATGGGTAACAACGCATCCGCATTTTGATTCGTAATCAAGAATAGATGTAGATATGTATGGACGGCAATAGCCACTTACCATCAGGTGGGCTGTGTACTCGTTTGTCGCCCTATTCTATAAAAAAAAAACGATTGTACTATTATTTATCCAATGTGTGTCATAAGAGCCGACGGGGGAAATGAAATAATAGGTGGGCAGCAGCATTATGCTGATAACAAATCAAAATAATGAAGCTACTGTTGTCATGTTGCCATCCCGCCAGCTAAGGGAGGCATTTAAGGAAAATATGGGGTAATCTATAGGGAAAGCCTATGTTAAGCGATAGACCATAGGCTGTAATGAATGATTGAACCAATGCTAATAATACCATTACCAATATTCCCGTTGAATACACCAGGTGAGCTTAGTATTTGTATTGCAAGTGATCACGAGGGTAGTCGAATAACAGATTCAAGCCCACGTCTTTAAAGTATGCGGTCTGTACACACTTAACCAATACTACTGTAATTACTACGACATTATTAGTGATTTATGAAAATGTTGTAACTCAAAGAAATGTGTGGAATTTCTTTGCAAATTGAAGAAGATCTTGATTTAAATATTTTAAATGCCAAAATCTGTTCTTGTTACCATAAATTATGCAGCAAATCACAAAATAATTATGACTGAGCCTGTAACTAAAATAAATTAAAAATATATCGACTTCTAAGTAACTTTCTAACAAGCTCGTTTGTAGGAATTTAGTAGAATCGACAACTCCCCCATCGTTAACGTGTACGACTTTTAAATCGACCGAAATAAATCTCTGACGATGTACATTAATCGTCTTTTATGCGTGAACATTTCTTCCCCGATATAAACACAGCAACTCACGTCGAAATCCCGAAATACCTAAATAAATAACGGTTTAAAAGGTATTTCTTTGTACTGATACAGTACCGACTGATTTGTGAAGGGTTTGAAGTCTGGTCAAAGATGAGAGCGGAGGTATTCGTAGAATAGGATATTTTTAAATAGTTTATATTAAACACCTTAGAAAAAGCAAACCGTGGTAAACCAGTGGCTTAGTGCTCGTTGTTAATTTCACAGTACGTGAGCAACCCGGGTTCGATCTCCGCCGGTACCAATGAAATTGTTAATTGCAATTTTAATTGCTGATGTACCACGTATTTGACGGTAAGTGAAAAAAATCGTGAGGATATCTTCATGTCTCAGAAATAAGAAAAAAAAATTATTTCGAGGACATGTGAAGGCAGCGCGGCGGACATTTCCTTGCTCTAAAACCCTCTCAGAAATAAGAAGCGGCCTGTGCCCAACAGTGGAACATATATAGGCTGTTCCTTTACTCTAATTTCACCTAAAATATCAGAATAAATATTGACGATTAAAACAATATTTTAATCGTATAACACATTATAGACATAAAAATCTAGCTATTCATAATTACAACTAAATAATACTTTTAGATCTGCCTTATGGATCTGAGATGTGGTCCTTCACTCAACAAGCTATGGAGAGGGCTATCCTCGGGGTTTCTCTGCGTGATAAACTTAAATATCCGCAGTAAAACCAGAGTGACTGACATAGCCCAACGGATTAATAAGCTGAAGTGGCAATGGGTCGGCCATATAGCTCGAAGAACCGACAACCGATGAGGAAAAAAGGTTCTCGAGTAGCAGCCTCGTACCGGTAGGAGTAGTGTAGGGCGTCCCCCCACTAGATGGAGTGACGACCTGGTAGGACATGAAGGAAGTCGATGGGTGCAGGTGGCTCAGAACCGTGCTTTGTGGCATTCGTGATTCATTCATGAATGATCCATTCATAGCTGTAATTATGATAAATGATGAATATTTTTAAACTCATTCAACTTAACATTACTTTACTTTTAAATATTTAGGCCATTGACGGACTGCAGCACACACAAGCCTACACCTAACAGTAGAATTTTTACTGGTCTTAAAATCTTTAAAATTAGTTTTAGTATTTTTTTTATTTAATAAAACTTGTTTTTGCGTATTTTATAGCGTATTTTAATTTATTTTATATTCCCGACGTTTCAAGTACCAGAATACGCGATAAACACCTTAAAAGAAATAGTTTTATTTAAATATGTGGTGTTCACGTAAATATAAGAAATCACTTATTTATTTTTACTTTCTTTACTTTATTCGGAGTATAACACATTACAATTTATTACAATATTTAAAAGTAAACAAAGAAAATTATGAATAACATTATATATCAACGTTGTGCATTTTTGATATTTTGGAATGTTTAGGGAATAATTTTGCACGAACTACTATAATTATCAGTATAAAAGTACTATCATTTATGTAGTAGAATACAATATTTATTTAATGCGCTATCGTAAACAAACATGACAATTTATACTACATTCGCGCAAGCGCCCAATGAAACAGCAGGCGCAGGGGATACTTCCTCTCCTACGCCGTCCGTCTTACGCATTTTCGATCAGGGTCACGTGTCCTGACGCGATTTTAATATTTTTTACACATTACAAAAAAGTGTACAACGCCTCTAAAGAAGTTTTCACTTCAAAAATCACTTTAAAAATCTGTTATCGGTGTTACGTTTGCTCACCCACCTGCATAACGGGGTCACTATAAACATCTTTCATTGCGGAATCCGTCGATTTGTGAATTCTTGAAAAGAACTAGCAGTAGATACAAAGGGTGATTAGTTAGCATATTCGAAAGAAAACATTTACTTTGTTCTTAAATTTGAAGTCTGTTCCACGCTCCCTTAATGGAAAAAATAATCAAAATCTTGGGTTGCAATAAAAAAGTGATAGTCCTGGTCCCTTAGTCCTTTTTTATATATAGAATAATGGTGACAAACGAGCACATAGTTCATCTTATGATAAGTTGTTATTGCGACCCATATACATCTACATCAATCCCCGATTACGAATTAAAATACATACGCGTTGTCATCCTTGATGGAATGCCTCGTTTCCAGTAAAAAGGGTCTCCGATTCTGTTCACTCGCCATACGAAACACAGTAGCGTTGCACTGCTATTTAACGTTGGTATTCTGTGATGTGTTGGTTCCTTCACGGAACGAGCCGATCCATTTGTGCTACGACTATACTACTAATACAGTTAGTATTTACACATAGACTTTACTTTCAACATTAAAATTACAAATGTCGATTCCGTATTCGTATACAATCTTTGACCTGGCACCGAACACTTATACCAGGAATGCAGTTCAAACACGCTGCTCGATTATAATTGGCACGCTCTGTCGTGCACACTGAGGAGTGTCCTTGAATACTCCATTTTATAGTGAAAGTATCGTAGTTATGGTCATGTATTTTCACTCGCTGTATCGACGATCAATTTATTTCATTTCCGGGATTCTTCCTGAGGAATTAAATGAAGGAATTGATGTCAATTTTTGAATTAAAAAAGCTTATCAAACTACAAAGTTAATTTTTTCAAAGCAAAATACTTCATATTTCTCGCACTGCACCACGGAAAGGAGCTATTTTAAGATTTTAATCATACGTACAAACATTGTGCCTAATGATATTACGACAGTGGATAATGGAACAATATAGACTTGCCACGATAAGTATAAGATATAATAATACAAAAACTGAATTCTATTTCGGTTCCGGATAAAAGTCACCATACCGTTTTAAATAATGTAAAATAAAGGCGATATATTAATTTTAAAATATCGATCTTGAATCCCACAGGTTATCGATAGGTAGTTGTACCACCAGTGTGAGAGTATCGTCTGGTAGTCTACGGTACTTGCTTGAATTTCACCTTGATGAACCCACCCAGTGCGGTAAATTTGCAAAAGCTTTTGAATTACGCAGATTTATTTGTGCTTTTTTGATAATCCACATCCATCAGAGGCGCTATAAAAGCCGTGGAATAAGAAACTGTAGAATAGATTTAAAAGTAAATGTGTCATGATCAGCAGTTTTATAACGATTAAAGATGGAACGTGAAGAAAGAAGGACGTGTAGAGAGCGTTAAACTCTTCTTTCAGCTACTGGTCGGTCTCCTGACCGCCTAAAACATGGCGATATATTTGCTTCAACAATGCCTTACCCAAATTTATTGAATCTGAAGATACTCGCCCAGTCAACTTAGAAAGTATGAACAAATTTTTCATGTATAATGCAGTGCAGGTGGTGCTTCTTCGAATAAGCAGAAAAAAGCAACTGGTTGCCAATCCACCTGCCAAGCGTGGCATAAAGTCATATAATGTATGTATATATATATATATATATATATATATATATATATATATATATATACCAGGCGGTCCCATATTGAACTGGCCTGATATAGTTCAACGCGACATGTCGCTACATGTTGTGTTGCATTAAATAGTACGTTTATCGTGCACTTAATATAAGAAACATGCATCGACATGAAATGCTTAGTCTTAGTTTAACAGGCATTTTAATAACGAGAGTCACGTATTTTTTCAAAATGTCGAAAACTGAGTATCAAAGTGTCAAAAAGTTTCTGTTTAAAGAAGGTTTATCCCCTGCCCAAATAAAAGAACGATTGGATGGCGCGTATAAGGAGTCTGCCCCCTCCTATAGCACAGTGAAAAATTGGGTGAAAGAGTTTTGCCTCGGGAGAGAAACCGTCGAAGACTTTGGCCACGACGGTCGACCTGTGGAAGTGCTCACTCCCGAAACGATTGCTCTTATCGAAGAGGAGGTTCTGAGTGACCGCCGTTTAAAGATTAGAGAAATTGCAGCAAGGCTTGGGCTCTCTAAGAGTACTGTTCATCGCGCGATTCATGAACATCTTCACATGAAAAAAGTGAGTGCAAGATGGGTACCGAAACTTCTTTCAGCGGTACAGAGACAGGAAAGGGTGCACTACGCTTCGGAGTTTTTGGATCTTTGTGGCGAAAATCCAAAGACTGTGATCAAGCGGCTAGTAACTGGTGATGAAACTATGATCTTGTGTTATGATCAACAAAGCAAGCGCGAGTCAATGGAATGGCGTTATAAGGGTGAAAAGCCCCCAAAAAGGCAAAGGTGCTACAATCGACTAAAAAACTGATGTGCACAATATTTTGCAACATTCCATCTAGTCGCTTGTCATTTGAATTTAAAAAAAAAGAATATTAACAATGCTATAAACATTACCAATATTCCCCTTACCCACTCGTGGTAAGCTTAAACGACGTTACGAGTGGTTCACGCCAGTAGTCGAATGGTGGATTCGAACCCACGACCTTTTTGAGTTCGCGGTCCGCGCCCTGCCATTAGGCTACTGTCGCTTACACAATTTATACAGAAATACATTCTGTATAAATTGTGTAAAAGTGATGGTGGATTTTAAAGAATGTAATACGTAGTCGTGAACGGCGAATATTATGCTTCTTTAATATATAAATTACGAGACAAGGTAAAGGAAAAACGAAGAGGCAAGCTGTCTAAAGGTGTCCTGTTGCTCCACGACAACGCCCCTGTTCATACCGCTGGTGTTTCGAAGGATGCAGTTCATCAATGCGGGTTCACAGAAGTTCAACATCCACCTTACAGTCCAGACACGGCACCGTCCGACTTTTATTTATTTCCAAATTTAAAGCGGGACTTAAGAGGAAGAAAATTTTCAAGCGATGAAGAGTTGCAGGCGGCCGTCTTCAGTCATTTTGAGGATAAAAAATGTGATTATTTTTATAAAGGTTTAGAGATGTTGATTCACAGATGTCAGAAGTGTGTTAGTATTCATGGTGATTATATTGAAAAATAAAATTGGTTTCGTTTCATTTCCTAGTTAGGCCATAGTTAGGTGCCATAGCAGGTTCATAGTTAGGCCAATTCATTATGGGACCGCCTACGTATATATATATATATATATATATATATATATATATATATATATATATATATATATATATATATATTATAGGGCTTTTAATATGCTATAACGGTAAGTTAACTTGTACCTTAAATAGTGTTACACTGATTTTAGCAAGACATATTTAAAATGAATCACGTGAATGTGCGTAAACAAGTTTTGAAACAAACATTTCAAACTCAAAGGAAGTTATGATGTTATTCGTTTCACATTTTACATCCCCATGTAACAAGTTACACCTGCGACGATTCATACTCGTAAGTTTTACTTACAATCTATTGTTGTTAACTTGCAACTTGCCGTTTCAATTTTTATCGGTATACTAGATGTATCAGATATTCTTTTTGACACGAGCTGAAAGAATAAATTTACTGTGATAATATTACTTTCATAAGATTGCGCTAGTTTTTTTTTAATGGTTTCCGCCGGTGGGTACACCCCCACCGACAGAAGTATATTGGCAGTTTTCACAGTTCTTCTCTGAAATTAGACCAAGTTTAGATTATTATTACAATTACTATTTACAAAAATATTTTGCGTAATAATAAAAACGAAGTACCTAGGTTGTACTATTACTGTTAAAGGTATTTTATATTATCCAGAAAAATAAATAAAAATATTTTTTAAACTTGAACAGAGACGAAACTTAAATATCCTTATTATGGTTTAAAATATGTAAGTTGTGGGGGTTAGATATAAGTTATACTGGAAATAAGTTTACGATTAATGCCTGTGTCAAACTTTCAATTAGGAAGTTAGGGCTAAGTTTGTGCTTGGAGAGATGCCAAACCTTGAAGTCACTGGCACGGATGCCACGTGAAACTTGAGAACTACTTGAATAAATTAAATTATCTAGTAGGAATAGCATCAAATCAAATACAGGTGCACATAAACCAAAGAACGATCTTAGTAGATTTGACAAATTCAAGTTATCCAATTATTGTGTCTTGACTCAACTCGTAGTTGTACTCCCAACTTTGTTCACGATCAATGTCTCTTGACTTGATCAGCACTTTACTGCTTATGGTCTTCCCCTATTCTGTTACGATCTAAATAATTTTATAGTATACTACACTATATATATACAATATATAATTAGGGCTTCGCTAAAAATGTGCTGTTTGAAGCCTCGCATTTTTTTCCTCTAAAAATTTTATGAGTATTGCTAAATGTCTACCGTTTGGCAATTTAATATAAAAAGCACATAAATAGATTTTATGTGTAAAATACACTCATATAAACATGTCCCGTTAACATACTTAAGTTCTTAGAAAAGCAAGTAGCCTCTACGATGTTTTACTATACGCCTGAGCACGTGTAAATATACACAATTCAAAATAAACTAAATCTACACATGTAATATTCATAGTCAGTCAAATCAATAGATCTCACAATCAAACCAAGTCAAACCCACACTTTACTATCAAACCGAGTCAAATGCAATCTTTAAAACATGATTTTTGCTTATGAGACGAAAGTTTGTTATTGTAATGATATTTTTAAATACCTCATTTCAATAAGTCGCCAAATTCTGAACACCCTCAGATGTTGCCATATAGTAAAATAAAAAGCTCGAGTATGTTGCAAATTTAACTTAAGTGGATTTGATAAATTTTAATTTTAATCGACTCATATATGCATAAGCTTTAAATATATTTTGGTGCAGGTAGCCAATACTCTGACAATACTACCACGTCCAAGGCAACTTCGGAACCTTGAACGAGGTATAGTTAGTAGCAGTAAGTAGTTAGGTAGGTAGGAGGTAGTAGTAGGTAGGGCATATTATTTTTTGAAGTTTTGTGTTAGCTGAGATCTTTTCACATCGTTTACGTTACAGTTGATCGATCACACGGGTAAAAGACAACAAATCTAAACCTAAAGAAATAAAGTAACCCTATTATTGTATTATTATTTTCATTTAATAAAGAAATCATATTATTAATATTTAATGTTAAATCAATGAATATTTTACGAAATCCACGTGAAAAATTGATGATAATAAAATATAAGATAAACCATACTCTTAATCTTTTCGCTTTTTATTATGCAATTATTCTAGTTTTTAGTTTCAAAAGTACTTCTATTCTTTCTGACAAGTGTCAAGTGACAAGTGACTGAGAATAAGTAATAAAAATTATGATTATTCGAAAATTAACGTTTTGTAATATGTAAATTAACTGTCGAAGATAAAGGTTTATATTTAAAAAAATGAAGCATTAATACATTAAAGAACGTTATAAAACTTTGAAATGAATTTTCTCGTTTCTTTTCACGTTGCAACTTTGATAAGAATTTCAAAGTTTAAATGAATAACATATAACTTCGTAACCTAAATCTTGGCATGCCTGTGATGTTTTGAACAATACAAGATACGAAGTTTGCTGAATATATGTAAAATATTTCTGGCAATTTATTTCCTCGAAGTTGTTAGAAATTAAATTGCTTATTTCCGCGTAATAAAATAAAATATGTCCTGTCCAGTTTGAAGCGCACACCCACTTTGCGTGCACTATTCCCACCAATCCTAGGACAACCAATCCTAGCACCACCACTCACAGCACTATCACACTAGGAACGACATACCACTTGCAATTGTACGGCAACTGTTTCTCCTCTACACGAGGCGTCTTCAGGTGTAGTAGACTGTGCGATGGTTGACCTCTGAGTGCTTCCCAATAAAGTTCTAACACCTTCAGTAGAATAAATTTCCGCAAAGTATCGTCTGATTCTGTAATTATTTGTTTTCAAAGTCTTTTAATAAATAGATATTATTAAGTCATATCGTAATCATAATTTAAGATTTATAAAAATAACTAAGAGGTGAAGTTTCTCTTTCACAAGAATCATAATGAAAGGTACAAAAACTAGTTTTTTTTTTTTGACTCTATAAAACTTAGTATTTGCTATATACTAATCTTTCTTAAACGCGTTCGAGTTTTGTTAGTAATAATTTTTTATCCCTTCTTCTTATTCTTCAACAACCTGTAAAATTTCACAGCTGGAATTTTACAGGTTGCTGAAGGTGTACTTTGATAATACCTGCTACTGGAACTCACCGAAGAGTAGAACTAGGTGTGCCGAGTTGGTCTTCGTTTTGTTATACAAGATGAGATCTTACTTCCGGACTTGATAGAGTGACCAGAAAGTGTACTTTGGTGAATGCTAAATTAAAATTCTGGTTATGACTAGATGAAAAAATGTTTGAATACGATATAGTAATAATTAAATTCATTTCTATTGTAAAGACGATATTTCTTTATAATCACGCTTGAAAAACGCATTAGGCGATCGCTGTAATCACCGTTTCGCCCTTTTTACATTGTTTACTGTTCTTGATCTGACATAAATGACATGATTATACCACCATTTACCGCAATTTGTTACACATCATTCATTGATTTATTCAATACATCCATTCACGAGTTTACTGCTGAACATGGGCCTCCCCCAAGGAATGTCACAAAGCACTGAACCAACTGCATCCATCGACTTCCTGCATCTCCTACCAGGTCGTCACTTACGTTAAACCTTACCACTTTAACATTGCTGTAAATTCCTTTTTCTATACTATTTATTCGAGATATAAAGGAAAAATTCTAGCAATAGCAAGCCGTTAGTGTACGTGACGTGAATACGTGTCCATTATTCTTTTGTAAAATATTACTTTTAAACTGAAGTTGCAACTGGAAAATTTTCAAATGCATCCGATCCTCTCGATAGAAGGTTTTATTCAGTTTCTATAATAGTTTGGGAGCGGGTTCTTCTAAAATATATTATTGAGAAACGTGCTAACAGTCTACACTTTGATTAAAGTTACTACAGCTTATAGATACCTGCTAATGCCGTTGAACGTGATAGAGAAACGCTGTCAAATGGATAGATGAATGACCACGCTAACACGATACCTGTAGGTGTCGTAGGAAGCGAAGGAAACAGACTAGTAGATGGGCAGTAGCATCTTCCTAGTATAAACTCAAAATAAAAAGAAACTGTGGTAACTAGCCCGCCCATCAAGTCTGGTAACTATGGCAAAATCCCTCTTATGAGGCACTTTTTGTGGAGTTCAGTGTGACACAATAACAGCGTGTAACTCTGCATAATGTTGCTTAGGCCTTTGCTGTGCTGTACAGCACCTAAAATATCGAAAACTGAAAATAGGTTTATTTAATAATATCGCTGTTTCTTACAGTAAATAACGAGAACCTGGATAATCAAGGGCTATAAAATATATTAGCATTTGGGTCGCAGTATTCACTTTAAATATAAATGTTTCATTCTTTAATGATTTCTTATATTTACGCGAACACTACACATTGATTAAAACTACTTTTACGGACTTAATTTAAATTTATTTTTGCGTTTAATTTAAATGATTTTTAGATGCTTCAGATGCTTTGCAGCACCCATGGACACGGGTACTGAGGTGACTGACATCCCGATATTAATGTTAACGCGGAATAACTTCAGCTTTTTAATTATTAATTATGGTCCAATCTACGCTGAATTTTATTAATTACGGGGTCTCAAGCAGGTGGTAGTACCCAGCCTCCTTTTTTAGTGAAATTATGATGTTTTTTTAATTTCAATAGACTCACGTATCATCCTTGGTAGGAATCGAAGTTCTCTCCCGAGTATTTGTGGTCTATCAAATCTGATAGATCACAAATGATCTGGTTGGGGCTGCCTAGGATATGATCACAAACTGCAGACTTCCCGGAACATTGATGCTTTACGTCAGCTATATGTTCTTTTAGACGGGTACTCGTACTAATTGATCTCTTTGTTTGCCGTATATATAGGAATTAATAATCAAATTAATTAAACGCATTGAAATCTGTAAAAGTAGGTA
This sequence comes from Parnassius smintheus behrii, assembly GCA_036936625.1. Classification (NCBI taxonomy): domain Eukaryota; kingdom Metazoa; phylum Arthropoda; class Insecta; order Lepidoptera; family Papilionidae; genus Parnassius; species Parnassius smintheus. The sequence continues at coordinate 5,871,634 of JAUPFT010000012.1, forward strand.
GTTTTAATCATTGTGCTCATTTTCGTTATTGAAAGCAAGTTCTGTTGTTTTAATTGTTTGATAACTTTACTAAATTATGAGATGTATGAGAGACCACATTCACAATCAAGCTTATATACTGCAACGAGACCAACTGCCTGGTTAGTCTAGTGGTTGTTGTATTGCGACTGCTGATCATGAGGTTCTGGGTTCGAATCCCGGATCGGGCCAAAAAATCAATTATTGAGTTTTTCTGTCAAGAAATTCTCATTAGCTGCCCGGAGTCAGGAAGTTGGCGGTGTCTCACCCCCATGCCTCGGAAAGCACGTAAAGCCGTTGGTCCTGCGCCTGATCTCTCTTCCGGTCGTGTCAGTTTACCGTCCCATCGGATTACGAGAGTGAGGGAATAGAGAGTGCACCTGTGCTTGCGCATAGACTTGGACACTATAATCCTGTCCTGCGCCGATGGCTAGCCTCCGTTGAGGTAGGCCATCGTGGCCGAAATTCGGTCTGGAGGACATTATTACGTTGCAACTTTTAGAGGAACATGACACTTGACAGATGGTTTCTGTCATGATGTGAAAAGTTTATTTAAAAGAAATCGGTATTCATTGTCATACAACTGAATGGCAACTTTTTATTGACAGCTTAACACAAAGTGTAGAAACAAACGGTTGTATTACACAATGAAAACAAATTTTCATCTATTCCATAGACACATTCCGTACATCTCAACGAAAATTATGAGAGTATTTAAATGCAGTTAACAGCAATTAAATATATGGAATACAATAAATATAGAAAATAAATATGGGAAATTATTGGAGAATTCAAGATAGTGTGTGTTTTAACTGGAATGCAAGGTGTATATACTAAATACTCCTGCTAGCTTTGCCTGTAGAATAGTAGGAATAATGCCACCCACTAACTCCAAAAACATTGGGCCTAAACGTACTAAGTACGAAGTAGGAAAATGCAATATTAAATGGGAAGCAATTTTCGACCCTAAAATATATTAATGTCACCATTGCATATTAAATTGGGTCTTATTAAATAATTTGTATAGCCTCATAATCACGAGATGAGTACGAAGCTTTCAAATAGTTAAATAATTGTTTGCCAAAGCTTTCAGAGGTAAAAATTAAAGCTGGAATCTTTGTACGTCCTGAAATAAAAAAAATAAAATGGATTGTGACATTTTCCCGCGGTTACTTAGCAAATGGGAGAAGAATTCTGGATTCATGGTTTCCTTGGAAACCATTGAGCAAATTATGACGATCTGATTACTGACATGGTTTGGAATTTTTGTATCATCGGATGTTGAATGTTTCTATAGATGCACATGTTACATCCTAATTTGGATAAATCTAAAGATAATATGGCTTATTAGGTAGAACAAGGGGAACGCTTCCATCAAGACATAATGGAATTTGAGAGACGTTACCAAGGCTGGTACACTAAAAGCGTGGTGGGGGTTATATTTGGGGGTTAATAAGATGAACTTCTGTTGAACATGACAGGAAAAGCAAAACATTTCATTTTTAAACATTTGGACTCTGTTTTAAGATAAATAAATCATAAATGGACGTTCGTTGTGCTTTAATTAATCGTTCCTATGTAAAAAATATATGTGTTTTTATTTATTTGGTTTTTTGCATTTTTTTCACATAAAATAAAATACAGAACTATTTTTGTTCCTATTCTTATATATATATATATATATATATATATATATATATATATATATATATATATATATATATATATATATATATATATATCCCATATTATGCAAAAATTCTGTATGCTCTAGACGGTGTATTAATGTTTCCTTTATAAAGAATATTTCCGTCATAAATTTTATTCTTTTGATGAGTATACATAGTGAACGATAGCATAGGCAGGATAGGAGCCTAAATTAAATATGTTCGTATAATATCTATTATAAACTTGCCTATTAAATTGTAATAAGTACAAATTCGACATTCGCTTGTCTCTGAAGCTATTCAAACTGAATAACTTAATTTATTCAAGTTTCTGAACCTCATATGGCAGCCGCACCAGCGATGTCGCTGTTTGGCAGTTCTCCAGGTACAAAGTTTTCGTCCCAACTTCCTAATTGAAAGCTTTACGCTGCAATTAATCATGAACTTATCCTATTATTTATTACATTATATTTTAGTACGTGTCATTAGTTTCGTTTAACGTACCGAACTGAATTTAAAAATTTCATTTTTAAATTCAGTTATTTATTTTCATTCATTAACAGTCAACAGTAATTTTCGTAGCGTAGACACGTGTCAGAATCCTCTTTAAAATGAGAGCCAGTATGTGCCCAGATGTGGGATAAACTAAACTTGTAACATAGCCACGAAGTACCTGAAAAAATAGTTTAGCTAGTCAGGAAGTTGGCGGAGTCTCACCCCCGTGCCTCGGAAAGCAAGTAAAGCCGTTGGTCCTGCACCTTACCCCTCTCCCGTCATTGTGTCGGTTTAACGTCCCATCTGACTATGAAAGTGAGGGAATATACAGTGCACCTTTGCTTACGCATACACTTGAGTACGATATTCCTGTCCTGCGCCGATGGCTAGTCTCCGTTGAAGCTGGCCGCTGTGACCGAAATTCCATCTGGAGGACATTATACCTCTACAAAATGTCGTCCGGACATAATATCATAATGTCCGCTAGACAGAATATTACACTCTTATAAGCCTAAATTGACACAAATCAGCCTATTTAGCACTGTAAGTATGACAATACTTAACACACATTTATGTCGACAATAGTGTTCTTAAAAGGGCTGTAGAAGAAGATAATTTACAAGGAATATAAAACTTTTCCACGAGCTTGTCGTTCATATCGTCCACTGCATTGCAATCTTCTAGGCACTGGAAGCGGTTACGTAACTCGAGCTGAAAGGTTTCGGGATTCTGGATTAGAGCACGAGGGGGACGGAGCGTTGACTTCATTAGACGAGACCTCTCCAACTTAACGTTTAGGTTCAGTGTGCCTCTAACCATTCGGTGATCGCTGCCAGTTTTCACCCTTGCGATCACTGAGACATCACTGAACAGTTGGCGTCTGGTCGTCATAATGAAGTCAATCTCATTTTTTGTTGAACCGTCGGGGCTCGACCAGGTCCACTTCCTGTGGGGCCGCTTCTGGAAGAAAGAGTTCATCATAAAGAGTCCCTCTTTCTCCATAAAGTCGGCCAGCTGCTGGCCCCTTCGGTTCCGTTGCCCTACTCCAAATTTCCCTACCTTCAGCTCACCGCTTTCTCTTGTGCCTAGTTTTGCATTGAAGTCTCCCATTAACACCGTGTAGTGGGTTTTGGAGGAATGTATGGCTCTGGAAATATCCTCATACATTTCCTCCACCTCCTCATCGGGATGTGCCGTGTAGTGGCGGTTGAGAATATCCACTACCCCATATCTTCCCGTGGGTGTCGTAAGAGGCGACAGAGGGAGACAGGCAGGAGATGGGCAGCAGCATCTTCCTGATAACAACTGTGACGTAATAAAAAACTGCGGTTGCCAACCCGCTCGCCAAGCGTGGCAACTATGGCAATTACCCCCCAATGAATAAATACACAAACAGACGGCCCCCAGTCCCCGGCGGCCCCGCTATTCCTGGCTACGGTGGCGACCATGGTAACGGCGGGGCAGGGGGTGCTAAGAATCTCCGGTGGAGGTGCGGTTGCCATCTAAGACGACTCGACCTGGCAACATATAACGCACGCACCCTGAGGACTGACGAGAAGATACTGGAGCTGGAAGAAGAGGTAGACAAGTTGCGCTGGCATATTATTGGATTATCCGAGGTCCGAAGAGAGGGGGAGGACACGGCAATCCTCGAGTCCGGCAACTTGTTCTATCACCGGGAGGGCGACCATCTGTCCCAAGGAGGTGTCGGATTTATTGTCCACAAGTCTCTCGTCAACAACGTTGTAAAGATTGGGAGTGTGTCGACGAGGGTCGCGTACCTGATACTCAGAATCACCAAACGGTATTCGCTGAAGGTCATTCAGGTTTACGCACCAACCTCGGCACATCCCGATGAGGATCTTAAGACCTATCCGTTGGGAGGCACTATTGAGGTCATTGAGCATAATGCTTAAGTCCTCCAGCGATTCTGCCATAAGGACTATATCGTCGGCAAATCGAAGGTGAGTGATGTACTCGCCATTGATGTTAATACCGTATCCTTTCCAGTCCAGTAGCTCGAAAACGTCTTCCAACGCAGCGGTGAAGAGTTTCGGGGATATAACATCACCCTGTCTTACACCTCTCTGCAGTTGGATAGGTTTCGAACTCTGGTTCTGTACTCGGATAGCCATCGTAGCCCTACTGTACAAACACTTCAGCACTTCGATGTACCGACAGTCAACTTGGCACTGCTGAAGGGACTGTAGCACCGCCCAAATTTCGACGGAATCAAAGGCTTTCTCATAGTCCACATATGCCAGGCAAAGTGGCAGATTGTACTCTTCGGTCTTCTGTACAATCTGCCGCAGGGTATGTATGTGGTCTATGGTACTGAAGCCTTTTCGGAAACCGGCTTGTTCGGGAGGCTGGAAGTCGTCGAGTCTGCGTGCGAGACGATTCGTAATGACTCTCGAAAATAGAATGTAGACGCGGCTCAGAAGGGAAATCGGTCTGTAGTTCTTCAAGAGAGCGTTGTCGCCTTTCTTAAAGAACAAAACCACCACGCTTCTGCTCCACGCCTCCGGAGTAGTGCCACCATGGAGGACGGAATTGAAGAGCTTCTGAAGGACTTCAAGTACCGGTGTTCCACCCGCTTTCAGAAGCTCCGCTGTAATTCCATCCCCGCCCGGGGCCTTGCCGTTTTTAAGGTGGTGGAGAGCCATTCTAATCTCGCTCAGACTGACGTCCGGGATATCATCGGAATAGTGTCGGATAAGACTTGCTCTTGGATCGTTACTCACACTTGCGTGTGGCTCCAACGATGATGTGTACAGCTGCCCATAGAACCTCTCAATCTCACTCAGAATCTCAGGTGTCCCGGAAACGATGTTGCCACACTCAGTCTTCAGCTTTGACAGTTGGCTCTTTCTAGCAGACAGATCTCTGGCAAAGACTTTGGAGCCCTGGTTCTGCTCGATCGCTTCTTTAATACGAGAAGTATTAAAGTTGCGTAAGTCTCGCCGCATGCATTTGGAGATCTGTCTGTTCAGTTGCCTGTATGCTGTCAAATCTGTTGACGATTGCAGCCTCATCTCCCGTCTAACAGCCATGAGATTAAGAGTGTGATCGGAGAGTTTTTGTGTTCTTCTGCGGCGGGTCTTGCAGAACTTAGCTCCGACCGCATGGACAGTTTCCACATGGACAAAACAAAGATCATGTTTAATGTCCATGTCACACCTATGCCGGTAGTTGTTGGGAGCACTATGCTCGAAGTTGTTGACGAGTACGTTTACCTGGGACAAATAGTCCGACTAGGTAAGTCCAACTTCGACCGAGAGGTCAATCGACGGATTCAACTCGGCTGGGCAGCGTTCGGGAAATTACGACATATCTTTTCGTCAGGTATACCTCAATCTCTAAAAACTAGATTGTACAACCAGTGCGTGTTGCCAGTGATGACTTACGGATCTGAGACGTGGTCCTTCACTGCTGGCCGTATGAGGACGCTTAAGGTCGCTCAGCGAGCTATGGAGAGGGCACATCTCGGAGTTTCTCTGCGTGATAGACTCAGAAATGAGGATATCCGCAGTAAAACCAGAGTGACCGACATAGCCCAACGGATTAGTAAGCTGAAGTGGCAATGGGCCGGCCATATAGCTCGAAGAACCGATAACCGATGGGGAAGAAAGGTTCTCGAGTGGCAGCCTCGTACCGGTAGGCGTAGTGTAGGGCGACCCCCCACTAGATGGAGTGACGACCTGGTAAGACATGCAGGAAGTCGATGGATGCAGGTGGCTCAGGACCGTGCTTTGTGGCATTACTTGGGGGAGGCCTATGTTCAGCAGTGGACTTGTGAAAGGCTGTAATGATGATGATGATGATGATAAAACTTTTATTTTTCTGTTTTTTTTAAACTGCCATCATTATTTTCATAATATTCTTGCATTAAAATGTTCTCCCATACCAATTCCATAACTAGACACGCACTTATCTTCAGCTCTATTCTAACTGAATAACTTAATTTATTCAAGTAGTTTCTAAACCTCACGTAACGTTCGATCCAGTGATGTCAGCACTTGGCGCTTTGCCAGTTTCTAGCTTAGGTCTCAACTTTTTAATTGAAAGCTTGTCTCTAGAATTAATTGTGAAGTCGTCACATATAATAGTTAAGATCAAAATTTTAGTATTCTGAGGGTATTTTTTCACTTCAATATTATATCAATTACCTACTTTACCTTAGTTGTTGCATTAAAACAAAACCAAGTGTGTTGACGGTAGGGTTGGCAACTTTTTATATCAAATAAATTATTATTAATTGTTCTAAGTTTCAACTTAATAAATATATATATTTTTTATTAAGATAGCAAAAAGAATATTTTATATTTAATGGAATAGCATAGCTAAGCAAATCAATAAGCTGAAGTGTTAAAGGGCTGGGCATCTAGCTAAAATACAAACGATGGAGAAAAAGGCAGCTTCGTACTAGTAAGCGAAGTATGGAGGGGCCCCAGCTGTATGACGGCGTAATTATTCGATAAGAGATGCAGTAATTTGAATGGATGCAGGTGGCTAAGGACCATGCTTTATGGTATCCCTTGGGGGAGGCCTATATGGAGTAGTGGACTAGTGAAGGGCTGTGATGATGATAATGATGATTGGAAGGAATGTTTTTGATGCTGTAGTCATCTTATAATAAAATATAATAATTTTACCGCAAGTATAGTATGATATTGTGTAGTATAATTAGCAAGCCTACGGTCAAATTAAGAAGCAAAACAATAAATTATGAAAATATTTCCAAAAAAAAAAGTCAGAATCAACGCCAACGTTTATATTGGAATACAACGTTATTTGAGCAAAATGTTAGCGGCACCAACGCGTAAACTTTATCTTGTAACTAAACGTTTAATAATATAATAGCAAACAAGAGCCGTTTAACCTACAGTAGCTTTGAAACTTCCAACTTTCCGTTATCATTACAAGATTGGAACTGATATTTATGTTTTTTAACGATGCTACTTAAGCTTAAATAAATAGATTTTTTGAACGAATTGAGACAGAGGATTATGAGAATCAACCAAATAGTAAAATTTACATAACATCTTTAAGAATCAAGATTGTTGACTATGCTCATAGTCAACAACTTAAGGGATGAAAATGAAAATGTGTGCAAAACATTAATTATCATTCTTGACACACTAATCTCTACCGTAACCGTTACAGCTTATATAATTATAAATACAGCTGCTGAACATAGGCCTCCCCCATATGTTGCCCAAAGAGGGAATATTTGCCATAGTTGCCATGTTTGGCGAGCGGGGTGACAACCGCAATTTTTTTTTCAATTTATTAAGTCGTTATTACGAAGATGCTGCCGCCAATTTCTTGACCTATTTCCCTCTGACGCCTCTTACGATGCCCATGGGATGATATGGGGTAGTGAATATGCTTATATCACCATTACACTAATCCATGCCGTAATAAATGCCTGCGCGTACCCGCCTCGCGAGGGTTAGGACGGGTTTTGTCGGACTAATTTATTAATTCAAATATTGCAACCTACTAAAGTCCACTGCGGAACACAATACCGACACTCATATTCTCCCATGATTTCAACTCGAATGTGGAAGATAAGGTGAGACAACAAACCTTCTACTGCAGTTTACCAACACGTATCCGGAGTGGGCTGGCCTAGCTTAATCAGAGCGGCTTCTTAGGCTAGCCCTTTGCATCGAGCCAGGCGTATGAGTGTTTTTTCGTCCTCCTTAGTTACAGCCAATAACAAGACCCTTTAGAGAAGGGGAGGAAAGCAAAAAGAAAAACGGTGGCATCTCTCACGCTCTGAAGACCAAGGACGGGTGTGTCGGATTTGAACTATTAAAATTCGATTGTGTCACGGAAGCGCCCTTGCACATATCCTTGCGTACACACGCAGTCTATCTCCAAACATATCTCATCAGTATTCGTACAATAGTAGTGTTATAACATCTCCTATCTTTGGTTTGCCTTAAATTTTTATAGAGTGCATTATCATGTTTTAAAATTAACGTTTGAAAACTAAATATATAACTACCCGCTTCGAACAAGAACTAAATATATGCTCGCAGATTCAGTTCAACGTCTAACTTTATCCTTGGCGTGCAGATACGGAACAGAAACTTCTGGTGTTGGTCATTCTGACATAATGAGACAAATCTAGGTAGAAACTGTTGGTAAACTTTATACGTGAGTTCAGTTCGCTAACTAGGAATGACTTTTCGATAAAAAAATAAGCCTTTTCCCATTTTAGAAAAACACGAATATTGACTTTAGAATAGGAAACAGGTTTGTGTGCATATTGTTTGTGTAGTACGTAACGATGTTGTAAAATCAATTCTTACATCAGAAACTTTGATTATATAAATCAAAAGTCGGAAAGCAATTTGTTAAATCTAGATAGACTCGCGCGGACCGCCGTAGCGAACAGACGCGCGCAGCGGAAAGCTCCCGAGAGCCGATCCGCGCACGACCCACGCACTGCGTGTGGTATCTTGAAATTTTGTGTGGTTCTTAAAACAATCCACATTGGAACGAGACTTGAAGTGAATAGAAAGTGAAAAATCATGAACTGTGAGGACCCCGGGGGGAGCACCCCCTGGGATTCACCGGAAGAAGTGAGACAGGCAACACCCAACAGAATTAGTGAATCAAGAGTAATAGGAAACATGCTCTCGAAAAACAACAGTGAAAGTTCACACAAATCTAATGATATGGACACGGATCTACTTAGTCTAGACAAGGACAGTAAACAAGTGAAAGACAAAGTGAAAAAAGTGAAAATGGACCTCAATGAGTTCAATAAAAATTTAATACAGTGCTGGGAATGCGAACAATACTTCCAAACGGACGCCCCCCTGTGGGGTACCAATCAAATGAACACGAGGAAAATCCAATATAAGGTATGCATGGAAAGCTTTCTCATAAAGGCGGCCACTACTATAGTGCCCGAATTCGAAAAAGAAACACTAAAAATCGAAACTACCATAACAATATACACAGCCTCGCTAAAAACCGGAGTAAGCAACTTTCGTGCGTGCGAGGACTGTAAAACAAAGAGAGAATTGATCACCCTACAGATAGACGCATTTACATCGGAGGAATGGTTCATCTGTAAGTGCGGCAAACTCAATGCGCACTTATAAAAACCACGGCAGAGGATTCAAGCCCGTCTCTAACCACCCAAAGAGGCAAGAAAAAAAGAAATCGTAAAGTCAGAACGACAAATAATACCGTCGAACTTTGCGCGCTAAATACATACCAGGGCGTTGGCTTGCAAGAGCCAGTGCACGTGCAACCAACGAGGTTAGAGCCGACGAACATGCAAGCCGCTCGCCACCCGGACCGCCCCGGCCTCACCTCAGGGGAACGACACAGCGTGCGAGCGTCTACGCTAGTGAACAAAAGTAACGACACTATCGCCCAAAGCCATACGACCACGGCGCGTTCCTGCGCGACCGTAACAACCCAAAGTTTGGCCACCACATGTAACACCCAGCGCGCGGACAGGCAAGCCGAGGCCAACTCGGAAACAATCTATAATATACCGTTAGCAAACAGATTTGAAACGCTACAAAACGAAAATAGAGGAATAAAAATACAACGCACCGGAACAGATAAGTTCGTGACGCCCACACAGAAAAACACACATATCCCTGATATAATAATTAGGGATGAAAAAATAATGAAAGACCAACGCGCCCTCAGATTTATAAGAGAGGCGACATCAACAAATAATTGCATGAAGCATGCAAAACCGCTGACAGGAAGTTCTTCTGCGCCCCTTGCATAAAGGTAGAGCCATTCAGAGAAAATCCGAGACACATAGTGCAATGCAAGAAATGCTATGCATTTGACCACTCGAAACAGTCTTGCTACGGCAGACAAGAAGAATCACAGATCAAAATCAATACCCGATACCCGAGGGCACTACGACGATGGTCTGCAAAAACTGTAAGAAAGAAGGACACAGCGCGAACAACGCTACCTGCCCAATATTTCAAAAAATGATATCCAAACAAATGGAACAAGCGAAAGCCAAACAGACTAAACAAGAAGAGACAATCAGACGTGCAACAGTCAGACCTGGAGTCAGATATGCGGATGTCTCAAGCAAAAGACAATTCCACGCCTTGCCACAGACGGAGCCGACACTATCACAGGGGGAACAGGCAATGTTACCACCGATGAACGAAACAACCGTAGAAAGCCTCCACCTAAGACTGGAGCGAACGGAAAAACTACTAATGAAGCTCATAGAAGAAGAGAGATTTGGTTAAGGGAAACGAAAGAACTGTTGTATGTGGTGATTTGAATGGATGGGTAGGTATCGCTCGACCAGGATACGAGTCGGTGCTTGTAAAGTTTGGCGATAAAAGGGTTAATGATGCTGGCAAGCTTATACTGGCTGTATGCAAGGAAAAGGGTCTTCTTGTGACAAACACTATGTTTAGTCACAGGAAAATCCATACGTACACTAGAGAAAGAAAGAATGAGAGAAGTATGATTGATTTGTTCCTGGTGGATGACCGACTGCGAAAACAGGTGATGGATACACGAGTGTTCAGGGGTGCTGACCTGGGAACGGATCATTATCTGGTAATTACTGGATTTAGGGGTTTGTTCGCGGGTTGGCGCTACCGGACGACAGTAACAGAACCACAGTCGGTCTGTCGCATCCGAAGCTGGAAGCTTCAGGAAGCGGATACTAGGGACAAATATCACACGAGGGTAGCCGAAAAGCTTGACACCATCGATGGCAGGAAAGAATGTGTGGAGAGAACATAGCACAACCTTAGGGATGGAATGGTAAGTGCAGCGGAAGAAGTATGTGGAACGACAAAAAGGGGTAGTAGTAAAAGAAGAGATGCATGGTGGAACGATGAAGTGAGGGAAGCTGTAAAAAAGAAGAAAAAAGCATGGTTAGACCACTTGGCCTCTAGTAACGATGAGCTTATGAGAGAGAAGATGAAAGAAAGATATAAGCTGCAGAAAGTTCATGCGAAAACATTGATTGAGGGAGTACGTGAAAGGTGTAGAATAGAAGCGGACGAGAGGTTGTCGCACAACTTTAGGGAAAACTCCAAACTCTTCTGGAAAGAGGTTGTAGGGTCCCGGAGTGGTATGATAGCCTTAAGAATGAACAAAGTGCTTTCGAGAACCAATGACGTCCTCTCAGAAAAATCGGACGTCATGCAGCGATGGAGTGAATTTTGTAGAGAATTGTATGCGTGTCATGATCTTAGTGAAGGATCCGGGGGTGACGCCGTGACTGGCACGCCAGTCACGGACCTCGATGACACTGAGGTCATCAGCATGAAAGAGATTGAACGTGCGATTCGAAGTTTGAAATGTGGTAAGGCTGCGGGACTAGACAGAGTTACTGCTGAAATGATCAAGTACGGTGGGCCTCGCGTCTGGGACAGCTTTCATCTGCTGTGCAATTTGTGCTGGCGGGCGGGAGATGTCCCGGATGATTGGCGATCCGCGGTCATTGTGCCTTTATATAAAGATAAAGGTTCACATTTTGACTGCGGGAGCTATCGGGCGATCAGCTTGACCAGTTTAGCAAGTAAAGTTTATTCGAAGGTTTTGACACGCAGGATGCAAGAGAAATCGGAAAGATTCTTATGGGAGGCACAATGCGGATTTAGACCTGGAAGAGGATGCACGGATCAAATGTTTTCTCTCCGCATGATCACGGAGAAGCTTCTGAGTGTTAACCAGAGAATTTTCTGTGCTTTTGTGGATCTGGAGAAAGCATTTGATAAGGTTATAAGGAAGAAAATGTGGGAACTGTTGCCGGGATATGGTGTGGATGGTCGATTGTTAAGGGCTCTGCAGTCACTCTACTATGACTGTAAAGCCTGTGTGTGGGTAGGGCATGACCTGTCACTCATGTTTAGCGTCCAAGCGGGCGTAAAACAGGGTTGTGTCATGTCTTCCTGGCTGTTCATAACAGAAGCTGAAAAATAGCTGTTTGGGTGTGAAATTGGGTGACATAAAAGTTAATTGTCTGCTGTATGCTGATCAGAAGCAGAACTGCAGGCATTAGTCACGTGTATGAAAGAGGAATGTGAAATTAAAGGTCTCCGTTTGAATGCTAATAAAACTAAGGTTCTGGTATTTGAAAAGGACGAAGAGAGAACGAAATGTGAAATATGGGTAAATCAGGAATGTCTAGAACAGGTAAATGAAATTGTATACTTGGGGAGTGCTTTCAGCCGGGATGGAAGATGTGATTTAAATGTGGATAGGCGTGTCGCTGCCGGAAACAAAGTCAATGGTGCCCTGAATGCATTAGTAAAAAGGCAAAGCGTGGTGAAGAGTGCACGCCTTGCAATACATAACGCTGTGTTGGTACCGACTTTGTTATATGGCAGCGAAACCTGGGTATGCCAGAAGAAGCATAAAAGCAAGTTGAATGCAGTGGAGATGCGATCTCTTCGTAAAATGTGTGGCGTTAGCATAGCCGACCGAAAGCGAAACGAAGAGATTCGCAATATGTCAGGATTGAAAGATGACCTTATCACAAAAATTGATAGGGGCGTACTCCAATGGTTTGGGCACGTTGAACGAATGAGTGAAGACCGAATGGTGAAGAAAATATATAGAGCGAAAGTAAATATTAAAAGGTGTCGAGGTAGACCGAGACTAACTTTCGAAGACCATGTGAGCAAATTGCTCGAGGAGGGGAGGGTCAAGAGTACTCGGATACCTAGACGTGCATGTATGAAGAAGTTAATGAACCTGAAAGAAGCGAAAGAGGTATGTAAGGATCGTGACAATTGGCGATCTGTTCTCTCTGGCTACCTCGTTAGGGATTGTGCGTGAAGATAAGTAAGTAAGTAAGTAAGTAAGAAGCTCATAGAAACCATGAATGAAAACTCATGAAAACACACAACGACAGACCAATGGCTAATTACGACCAAAAAAGAATACAAAACCTCAAAGTCCTACACTTAAATGCACAAGGACTGAGAAAGAAATTCATTGAAGTAAAAAAGCTGGCAGAAAAATACAGGCCAGCCATAATAGTGATAAACGAATGCAAAATCGACTTCGACAAGGAGAAGTTTAACATGAAAGGATACGATAAAATCACACACTCGCTTAAAACCCACTTAACCACGGCCATGTACATACAAAGGGGGCTAAGATGGACCGAAACAGAGGTCACACCGGGGTGAAGAGAGGAGAGAAGAAAAATTGAAGGCGTGGGCATCAAACTGTTCACAGACCACGCGACCGGATAATACATAAAAATAAAAGGGACCTACTTTCAAATCCCAAATCAACACCAAGCCAGAGAAGAGCTTGAAGAAACCTTGGCTGACGAACCAACGATCATAATAGGAGATCTGAATCTACAGATGCGCACCCTGAACCAAAGAAGAGACGCAGGCCTAGGTATTGTAATCAGGAAAGCAATAAACGACGAAATCTGCTCGCTAAAAAACTAAAAACCGGCGCGCCGTCGAGGCCGACCAACCAAGGCAACGCATTTTCGTGCGCGCGCGCTCAACGCACGGTTGTGTGTATCGATTTAAGCATATTAGCAGTGACCAAATACCAATTTTGCAAATAATTAACTAAGCATAAGTGAAAATGGTGCAATGTAAGAAATGCAAACTGTTTCTTTCTTTGGCTAAAGAGGATATAGTGAGATGTAAGGGAGAATGTGAAAATGTTTACCATAAAAAATATGTAAATAAAAAGTTCCTAACCAGTACGCTCTGTGATGAGTGCCAGACAAATAAAAGCAGCCCAAAACAGACCGTATATGATACGAAAATAACATTAAACCCTAGTGAAGAGTCCGGAGATAACGTTTTAGCTGAGGTTAATAAAAAGTTAGCGGTGATTTATAGCCTCGAGAAGAAAATAGAAGACCTTAGCAATGGTGTTGAATTTTATGCTGATATGTATCAGACATTACTCGATTTTAAAGAAGAATCTCAAAAGAAAATTAAGGCATTAGAACAAAAAAATGTATATTTGGAGAAATGTAACAGGGCATTAGAAGAACGGATACAGGAGTTAGAAATAAAAGATAAAGAAAAAAACATTGAAATTCACGGATTAGAGAAACATGGAAACGAAAATACTATATTAGTAGTCCAAAAAATGGCACAGAAACTAAATCTAGACCCAAATGGAATTCTAGATGCACAGAGGGTAGGCCATGAAAAACAAAGTGACACAAAGCCCTAGACTGTGTTGGTCACGTTGAGGTCGAAATCTATTCGCGACAGCTGGATGCTTGTTAAAAAAGAAACCAAAATAACGAATAATAAAGTCTATGATAATGGCTAATGATAATGTTTGGAAAACGGATTCAAAGAATATGAACAAGAGATTAGTCTATACAAAATTTTGAAATAAAGTAAATAAATTAATAAATATGGCAAAAAATAAATATAGACAGGAACAAATTATAAAATGCAATGGAGATTTCAGGAAAATATGGACAAATATAAACATATGGTTGGGTCGAAATAAAACTAGCTTGGATGATGTTATTTTAAAGCATTTAGGAAAAACAGATAGTATAAAACAGATTTGTACCAATTTTTCTAAAACATTTACGGAGGAAATAAAGGCAATTAAACACGTATGTAATTTGAAGTTTTAAATAGAAATAATTATGTAAAGCCGAGTGAGGTAAGCTATAGATATAGTAGGGTGACTTCGTCAGATGTAGATAAGGCCATAAAAACATTGTCCTGTGAGAAAGCACCCGGTTCAGATGGAATACGGGCGCAAGACATTGTATATTTACGTAAGCAAATAAGTCCTGTTCTAGCTTCACTAATAAATATGTCCGTATCTAATGGTATTTACACTGATCAATTAAAAAATGCAATTATACGTCCCATATACAAATCAGGAAGTCATTTAGAATATACTAATTATAGGCCCATTGCAATATTATCTGTTATAGATAAAATAACCGAAAAAATTATAGTAGGACAGATAAGCGCGTTCTTAGAACAACATAACATACTGTGTGACTCTCAACACGGTTTTCGGAAAGGGTGCAACACGGTCACTGCGTTGTTAAGATTTTCAGATTTTATTAATGATTCCTTAGATTCTGGCAAACAAATAGCAGTACTATTTATTGATTTTAAGAAGGCGTTTGACAATTTAGACCACGATATCTTATTACTGGCAATGGACGAATGTGGAATACGCGGTCCCATAAATAATTGGTTTAAAAACTACCTCACTAATAGAAAAATAAGCACAATTGTCTCTAAAGTGGCTGGGGAAGAGGCGGATGTCCATTTGGGTGTGCCTACTGGATCGGTGTACGGTCCTGTAGTATATATAATGCATGTGAACAGTGTGTCAAATGTCGTACATAATTGCAAGGTGTTCATGTACGCTGATGATATGTGTCTTGTCTATGCCTCCAAGGACATAGCTGAGGCACAAAAGTGTATACAAAGTGATTTTGAAAACATTAGCAAATTGGCGCACGACAATGGCATTATATTAAATCTTACAAAAACCAAATGTATGCATATACACTCGCCATATAATCGAAATGCTAAATCTGTAAGAAATGATTATCTAACAGTGATAGGACATACATACGAATGTATGTATAGAAATAAATTTAATTGTAACTCTAAGAGTAATTATAACTCTAACTCTAAGTCTAACAATAGATAGGAATTTTAACTGGAGAATACACGTAAATGGCATTTGCAATTGTAAGTTAATTGTAACTTTAACTCTAAGTCTAACAATAGATAGGAATTTTAACTGGAGAATACACGTAAATGACATTTGCAATAGGCTAAGGTTAGTGCTAAGTAAGTTTTACCAATAAAAAAATGTATTGAACAAACAAACGTTAAGAATAGTATACTTTGCACTTGCCGACTCGCTAATGAGTTATGGACTTCTTGTACATGGGCGAACCTTTATTACATATCTGAAAAATATCAAAGACATACAAACAAGACTGATTAAGTTTCTAGTTAGTGAAAATGTTAAAGAAAAATGCAACAAAGACTATAATAAGTTGTTTCCCATTTGTAAAATTATTCCCATAGATAAAAAATAGATTATTTGGTAGGTTTGGAATACTATTATAATGATGAATATAAAGTTAATGTTAAAAACAAGTACAACACACATAGGGTTAGAGAAAACAAACTGGTTCAACCTAAAATAACAAATTACCATAATAAGAGAACAACTAAGTATTTAACAAAATAGATCTATTAAGAGATAAAGTTAAAATTAGTAAAAGATCACTTAAGAGAAAATTAAAAAACATTATACAGGATGGCTAATAGAACTAAATACGATAGTATATTAATAAACCATAACAATATAATATATAACTATCAGGTAATTGATTTATATAAATAAAGTTAAATATGTATGCAACTTGTACATAATTAACGCACTTTGTGAAAGTAGTTTAACTAAATCTGTACAGTCAAAGCAAACTGAAATGGATCGTAATTTAAGGCAATAAGACTTTTAAGAGTGCAGTTTTATTTGTATTATTACTAATTCTGTCATTCAATAAAAGTAAAGAAAAATGAACTTTATTTCAATCACGTTAAAGTCTTTGCGTTCGTGGATTTGTACTGGACCACAACATTCTTCCGGAATTAGTATAACTAATTTGATAAATAACCAGTGCTTAAAAATATTTAACTAAAAATACAGTGTATGTATTACGATTAGAACATAATATACTAATTGGGGTGTCTGAGGGTATATATATACATATATGTATATATATGTGTGTATATGTATATAAGATCATATAGTTAACATAACAACAAGATGTCATAGGTTTATTACTCTGTTATTTATATAATTGTATATTATTGTGTCCAATATTAGGAGTACATAAGGTGGTTCATTGCTATGTAAAAGAGCGCCTCTCGCCATCAAACGTAATAGTTTGGCGGGCTTAGAATTAAGTTACACCACTGTCTTATAAATTTATTAATAAAAAAAAAATGGCAGGCAAGGCACGGCAGCCTCAACCTACAACGAGAGGCACGTGCCCTCTACAACAAAGCCAAAAAAGAAGCAGACCAAGCACTGAGAGAATATACCGAGAAGGGCTGGCTGGATAAGATCCAGGATCCGAATGACAATAGGTCGCAAATGTGGCGCATCCAACGCAACATGAAGAAACCAATCATGAGACTACCAAACATAACGGGCTGCAAAACGTAAAAAGAGACGATCGACTCACTGACTGAGGCAGCAATAGTAAAAGAGGCAGTAATTGCGACGGAAGACGAGGGCACAGAGAAAACGACCCCGTTCCAGCCACTCGACCCAACATCAAAACACGAAGTCAAATTAGCACTGAGCAGGTTCAAAAACAGAAAGGCTCCCGGGCCAGATGGAATCAAGGCAAACGCCCTCAAACTCGGGGGATAAGTCTTCACCGAGGCATTTGTGCCTCTGTATATTGTTCACAGGCTACTTCCCTAAGAGATGGAAAACCGGCGTGTGTATCTTCCTGCACAAAGCTGGCAAAGATCATCGCCAGGCACTATCGTACCGCCCGATTACACTGCTCAACATAATGGGCAAACTGTGCGAGCGACTGATTCTGAGACGACTCACTACCACGGTGGACCGGCTGCAACCACCGTTCCAACATGGCTTCACAAGGGCCAGAGGCACAGCGACCCAGATCCTTCGCACCGGTAAAATATCACAGATGCCTTGGCCGACGGTGACAGCGTCTCCATGATATCAACAGATCTCTCGAAAGCCTTTGACTCGATTAACCACAAAGGCTTGATCAAAAAGCTACAAGACAAAGACGTACCCACTAACATCACAAAAATTATAGAAAACTACCTTGCAGGCAGACAACTGAAAGGCAGGTTTAGAACAACTGAAACAGAGGAGAAAACTATACTCCATTGCGTGCCTCAAGGATCGATCCTGGGACCGGTGATTTTCAACCTGTATGTCCATGACATCTGGGACATACATGACAGAATTAAGGGGCTCAACTCTCACAGTACGCGGATGACCTCTGCATTCTCAACAGAGCCACAAACCCAGACCATGCAACCATGCGATCGGAATGGGCAGCAGAAACTATTATTAACTACTATACGAGATGGGGCTCAAATGCAACATAGAGAAAACCGAATGCATTATGTTCTCAAAGAAAAGTAAATACCGCCCAGCGGTAAAATTAAAACAACAGATGCTACCATACCAAAACCAGATCAAATACCTCGGCGTGGTCTTCGATAAACGCATGAGAATGAATCAACACGCCGAAAAGGTAGTGAAGAAACTGAAACGGGTCAGAGGAGCCCTTGGCCCTATAATTGGATACTACGCAAAAACAGATCTAGAAACCAAACTGGCCATAATACAGGCCTGCATTCTGCCACCGCTGGACTACGGAGTGGTCCAACTGCTATCGAGGTACAGCGCGACGAACCTGAGTAAAATCGAAAGACAATACAGAATGGCACTCAAGAGTGCTGCCCAACTACCGAAAAGAATATCCACAGAGACGCTATGGGAGATGGCTGACATAGAAGCCTGGCACCTACGTGCCGAGGACATAAATCAGAAGATGTTGGACAACATTGCCCAACTGGAAATAGAGGACATGGAATCCCCCGGTGACGTCTACCTGGCGCACGGAGAATTCACCTCAGGACCAACCATAGAATAGGTGAAATTGTATATGACCCCAAAAAGAAAAATTACAAGCGATGGCCCACCGATAACACGGGAGCCCCGCGCCCTCTTAGGATAAGGTAATTTAGGCTAGCAAATAAGTACACAAAAACAAATGAAATACATAATAATTTTATTGTATAAACTTTATTATGAATAAGTAAAACACAGCAAACACAGATCCACCCAGGACATAAGTTAGCTGACTCACTCTCGCACGGTTCACCGGCCGTGAGGATGCAAATGTAAATACACAAGTAGGCAAATAAATATTTTCTGATTCTGATTCTGATTGTTAAATCTAATTAAGGCGTTCAGATGACTGTGTGGAGGTGGTGTAAGAATATCTCCTAACCCTTAACTTTCCCTATATTGTATCCCATATCGGGTGTCGTAAGAAGTGACAGAAGAAAACAAAGCAGGATATGAGCAGCAGTGTTTTCCTTATCATCATCATCATCATTACAGCCTTTCACAAGTCCACTGCTGAACATAGGCCTCCCCCAAGTAATGCCACAAAGCACGGTCCTGAGCCACCTGCATCCATCGACTTCCTGCATGTCTTACCAGGTCGTCTAGAGTCCATCTAGTGGGGGGTCGCCCTACACTACGCCTACCGGTACGAGGCTGCCACTCGAGAACCTTTCTTCCCCATCGGTTATCGGTTCTTCGAGCTATATGGCCGGCCCATTGCCACTTCAGCTTACTAATCCGTTGGGTTATGTCGGTCACTCTGGTTTTACTGCGGATATCCTCATTTCTGAGTCTATCACGCAGAGAAACTCCGAGCATAGCCCTCTCCATAGCTCGCTGAGCGACCTTAAGCGTCCTCATACCGTACCTTATAACGACTAAAAAAATGCGGTTACCAACATTCGTGCCAGGTATGGCAAAGTTTGCCAATAGTGGGTGAAGGTGATTTATGGGGAGGCCTATGATCAAAAGTAGATTTTTAATAGGTTGTAACATTAAAAGTAATTAAGACTTACCAGGTAATCTTGCTTAACTGTCTAAAAGTCCAACTGTACACCGACCAACTTCTTACCTATTTACAGTATTAAATATCATAACATCTACTTTTTTGACAGTTTTAAAGCGTAGAAAGTATGCTTGTTAATCACACAATCATGTGAGGAGTTTCACTTTAAATATTACAAGTACCTAATGATTACCTACGATTCTGACTCGAGGGTAAGTGTAGGCGTCTTCTATATCCACTTATCGTCAGATAAACTGTGTAATCTTTTTACACCATTACTTACGTAAGAAATCTAAACATATCATATACAGCAATAATATTAAGAGCAAGTTTGAGTATTGAACAAATATTTTGTTGAAAACGAAACATATACATGTTTTGAACTTTTTCGGTGTGCAACCACAGTCTATAAATCCATAAGCACATATTTTTAATCCTATCATTTCAATGGACTCGTGCTTCAACATTTTACAATTCTTATCATACTTATATTAATGATTTGTTTTTTATTGTAAAGTAAAGTAAAGTTACAGCCTATATACGTCCCACTGCTGGGCTCAGGCCTCACTTCATTTCTGAGAGGGTTTTAGGGCTAGGAAGTGTCCGCCGCGCTGCCCAAATGCGTGTTGACGAACTTCACATGTCTTCGAAATATTTTTTTTCTTATTCCTCAGACATGCAGGTTTCCTCACGATGTTTTCCTTCACCGCCGAGCACGTGGTAAATCAGCACTTAAAATTGCAATTAACAATTTCATTGGTGCTGGCGGGGATAGAACCCGGGTTACTCGCGTTCTGTTATATTTACAGCGAGCGTTAACCACTGAGCTACCACGGCTCTTTGGTTAGGTTTGGTTTTTCATTGATGCTTCTTAAATGTTGTATGTGTTTGCGTGTCTTCTTTTCTTAAATACTTTTAGATATTTTTTTTTGCTTACATATACTGTGAATTTAGTTGCCTAGAAAATTCACTTATATTATTTTAAAGAGAACGTATTTCAAATGCTATTTTTATTCTATCTAAAAGAACATAAATTCTTAAATGCTTTTAAAAATATAATTATATGAACAATTGCTGTACGTTAGTCGCGCTAGAACTCGAAAATGGCTCAACTGATTTTGATGTATTTTTTTTTGTGTGTAGCTGAAGGGTTTAGATTTACAATTGGACCCGGTAGCTGGCGCTGTTTTCGAGATCCAGAAATATATCGTGCGAAGCCGGGGTGGATTGTTAGTTATAAATAAAAAAGCAGTATAGCTAAAAGAATTTAAGAATAATGGTAAAAGTACTGTTTTTATCTCATATTCTATTGTGTCAAACTTTTGCCATTTTTTCAACGTCATTAAAAAAGTGTCTGTTATATTTTTTAGATTCTGTCTACTATATAACAATTTTACAAAGTAATTTCCATTACAACACTCATATTAAGATACTTAATTGAAAAAACCTTAAATAATTTATAAAAAAACACTATTCGTAAATTAGTGCACAACTGTGTCAATCTATTAGCCAGATGCGTTCACGGCTCCTACTTACAGCATTCCTCGCATAGCCGCGAGCACTAGAAAGCCGCTCTTACTGAACTTTGCCAATAAATAAACTCGTTGCCGGCAACCGCGATACTGTATGCAGTGGCTTTATTACTGGTAGGTCATATCTCTGAATGTTCTACAAGAACAGGCAATTGGGTTTTGCTCGAACTCGCTACTAAAATTACAATGGTTTGTTTTTTTTTTCTTTAATTTGTGTCTTTTATGCCTAATATATGTTTATATGATAAACCACCAGTCCACTTGGTGGGATGTGGTTGCTGTTGCCCATAAACATCTACTTCTATTCTGGATAACGAATCAAAATGCAAATGCGTTGTCACCTGTGAGGACTCCTATACCTAATACCTCGTTTTAATTTAAAAAGGGTTTCACGCTCACCATACGAAACATAGCAGCATTAAGCTATTTTACGCTGGTATTCTGTTACTACGTGGATCTCGGACTGAACCGGCGAGGTTGAGCTAACCCATTCGTGCTGTAACTAGAATACAGCTGTAGCATGGCTCTACTACGAATAGATAATTTAATTGAAAACGAAGTAAAAATGGCGTTGTCATTTATTTAGATTAATTAGGTTTAATCTTAATGACTTTAGGAATATACAAGCATAAGAGATTTTAATTTTATCACATACCTGATTTGCAGGCAATTACAGCATTCCATATCAGTTCTTAGGTCAATTATTCGATATGTTGATTCATATACTTAAACACTCACGCCTTTCACCCATAGGGGTAGGCAGAGACTACGTACTTCCATTTGGCACGATATGTCAATGTGCCAAATGGAAGTACGTAGTCCCTTTCACCTTGCCTTTTTTCACATTCATATATCTACGTATACACTTATATGGGTCCATTTTCAATATATCGCTAACTTCGTCGATAAACCTTCATCTCTGGCTTCCCTTCCCAACCCTACCGTTCACATCTGCAATATAAACTTTTTTTTGCACTCTTTCCTCATTCATTCTTTCGGAATATTGATTCATAATTAGGAATTGTTGAATATTTCCACGTCGATTGAGTGTGCATTTTTAAGACTGCAACATGACAACACCGTTATTACAACCATCATAACACCACTGCTGAACACAGGCCTCTCCCAGGGATTCTATAAATACAGTCAGAAGTTACTTGCATCTATCGTTTTGACTTCCAGTATAACTAACTTGGTCGTCACTCTATCTAGTGGGGACTACCCTATACTTAGCTTACAAGTGTCAGGCTGCTACTTGAGAGTCTTTCTTACCTGCCGGTCGTCAGTTCTTCGATCTACATAACTAGCCCGTGACCACTTCAACTTCAAAGGATCAGTATCTTTTGAGACTTGTCGATTAATCTAGTTTTAGCACGCATTTCTTTATAACGACAGACTATCTAGATTCTTATTCGTAACCTACAATATGTGAAGGTCGAGAATATGTGCCATAGCATGCCCTTACCATAAGGTGAACAATCTTAACAATAATATCTTACTCGATAATGTGTTATATGTGGTAGAGGAAATAGAAACAGAAATATTTTTTTATATAATATTAATTGAAAATCATTCTTATGTTTGATTTACCAATGGTTAGGAAAATACTACTGTCCTAGGAAGAACGAGCACGAAATCCAGCGGAACTTTTCTTGAAAAGAAGAACATTTTACAATCGTACACTATGTCACAATTACATAATTAACTACACAAAACACGTTTATACGTGGTAGAGCTACTCTGCAGCTATGTTATTGATGTAACACGAACGTTGTGGAATGACCAGGGTAGGACTACGCTCTCACAGAATAGCAGCGTAAAATAGCAGCTTTGTGAAGCTGTGCTTCATAATATGTTGACTGTAGAAAACTGCAGACCATTTTTACTGGAAACGGTTGTTTTCATTTTTGTCTTCAGGGGCGACAACACATCTGTAATTTGATTCTTAATTGATAATAAATGTAGATGTCTATGGACCACTACAGCCATTGAACATCAAGTAGACTGTGTAGGGCCGGCCCGAGTAGGCCACTCCGAGTGAGCTTGGCGGCCCACTTCGGATGTGTGTTGGTGGGATGTGGCGAGAGGGGTGCCTTTTCCCTCTACTGCTGCAGTTGTGGTGGAGTGGCGGAGGAAGAGGAGTGTTGGTATGACGATACCCACCCGCCCTACGCCGTGACTCTCACGGGGCCGCACCGTTAATTGATGCGGTGAGGGTGAGGCTGCGGGGGAAGAGAAGTGTCGGTATTGTGAGGCGCCACTCTCCCTACCCTCCACAGCCAAATCTTGGTTGGCAGCGAAGCTATAGACCGGATCCGCCGCTGAGGTCAGGAAAGCTAGTGCTTCTGAATGCTTGTTTCTCCTGGCCCATAGCCTTCGCGCATCGGAGACGGGGGCATCTGTTGCGCATGTGAAGTTGAAGGCTGCGGAGGAGGGTGCGCCATGTGTTCTGGTGCACTTTACCGGAAAAAGAGATGGGTTAGGAGTAGTCCTCTCTCGAGGAGGAGCCGCCGTGAGGCGGCCAGCGCTGTGGGGCCGCTAATGTATGCGAAAGCGTTCCCGTGGTCCTGCCAATATGCGACGAATGTGGAAAACAATGAGGTTTTATTCGGTGCGATTCTGACATAACCTGTTCTTGCATGTTAAAAAAAGACTGTGTGCTCGTTTGTTACCCTTATTATATTTATAAAAAAAAATGTTATGAAATAGCTTGGTAGCGATCACCTCATTCACAGCGGTTGTTATTATCTATAAATTTAAAATCTTAAATTAATTTAAATATATTTTAATGATTTCGCGATCCAGAAGCAGATGGTTGAATACACTCGTAATTGTCAACAGAACTAAAATGTTGATGAGAAAAGAGCGTTGAAGGTGATAAATACCTGAGCCATAGTCCCGCGTCTCACGCCTGTTAATTGTGAAAATTTTTATAAATGTGGCAGAGACTTATTAGTATTTTTTTAAATACTTAAATGTCAAAGGGCCTAACAGTGCAATTGATTGTAACTTAATAGATAAAAAGTAGAGTTATTTTTATTATATGTGAGTTTCGTAGCTTATACACATACAGGGTATTCAAAACAAACAAATGTGGTTGCTTCAAGGCAAGAGTGTTACGGGTGGCAAGTGTTACGCTGACAACGGTCCAAAATGTTATGAATGCGGACCACAAGCAGATGCTAAGTGGACAAAAGAAAACTGCGGAACTGCTACGTCAAGTGTGCCCCTGCGAATGTTGTAAGCATACAATTTTAAGTCACTTTTAAGTTCGTAAGTAAGAGTTCTGTTGGTGAATATACATTTTAAATTCAATAAAATTAGTGTAATGTCCTACGGCCTCTGCATAACTGGACTAAAGTTAGTAGGCTATTTAAGCTAAATCAGTGCGTTTTATTTCTTATATTCATCTTCGGCTTCACATACATATATTATCACTCCTGACGATCAAGATAAATAAATACATAAATCAATAAATGTAAAGGTAAACCTCAAATCTTAACAATAAGTTATGTTACACACATTAAGCTCATTTTTCTTTGAATATATAAATCAATCATTGAGAGAGGATGATAAAATTAAATCACTTAGCGTTCTCGTTTGAACAACAAACTGGCAAGCAGACGTAGCGACAACGAAAGGGCGTATTTGGAAGATATTTTCACACGCAATACTCGACACAATACTTTTTTTTTCATGTACTTTGTTCCCGAAACGTTTCACGAATGATACATTATGTACAGCTGTGAATTTAAGCGCTAGGAGCATCTGCTAAAAAGTCACCAAACAAAAGCGAAAAATTATTCTAATTCCCTTAAAGCTTCATGCAGATGCCAGTAGCGCAGCGAAAAAACTTTACCAGATATATTTTTAGGTAAGTATTTCGCGTCAGAATATTTGTATCAAATGTATAGAAATATAAAAAATATTTCTCTTTCTCTTCTTTTTTTATTTGTGGCCTGTGTGTACCATGTGGTGGTTGTTTAAGTACACCCAGAGTTAAATTGAAACAGGAGAGAGGCAACATGGTCTACCTGATAACAACTAAAAATAAGAAAGAAACTGGTTGTTAATCCACCTGTCAAGCTTAAGGCATTATGAGGCAATCTATATGAGAGGCATATGTTCAGCAGTGGACTTTTATAGCCTGCAATTAATGAGTGGATAATTGATACATCATACGTGGTAGAGCCACGCTGCAGCTATTCGTATATCATGGTTTTAGCACAAGTGGGACGACTCGACTGGGAAAATGCAAAACAGCAGCAAGCTGTGTTTCATATGGTGAGTTTAGAGAACCGGAAACCCTTACTACTGCATATGAGGCATTCCATCTTTGTCCTCAAGAGTGACAACGCATCTACATTTTTGGATTCTTAATTAACACTCCATTACACGCGCGCCTGTTTGGGACGCGAGTGCTCGCGCGCTCTACCTATGTAGAACTATTTTGTGTAAAGATTTTACAGGAACAATAAACAAATATAAAAATACTTTAATATCATATGAAAATAAACTTTAATAAGAAACTAAAATATATTAAACATAACTGTTGCCATTTATTAGGAACTTAATAACAAACCTCTTGTGAATTTCGAGAAAAATCAATGATTTTTTGGCATCATGCCTGCTCGGTCTTCTTTTTTAACTCGCTCATATCGTCCACACAGTTCTCATCATTTTTACAACAGTCAGGGCATTGGAGAACCTGATGCAGAGGTTGAATCCACTTTTTACAGGTGTGACATTGTTTTCTAGTGGACTTATTGCGCGCTCTGCCACAAAAGGAACATTTCCCGACTCGACCAGTATTTAGGAGTTATGCTGAGCATGGTTGTAATTCCGATGGTTCTTTTATGCCCAAAAGCATTTTCCCTTTCATTTTCAATGATTTTGGAATACTTTCAATATTTATTCTGCATTGTATGCATGGCGCGACTAGGTGAAAAACTGCTGCTGACTAGGTAAAGCCAAGCACCTACGTATATTTCCATATGGTACGCATAAGGTACCCTTGTGTCCGTTAGTAAAAATATGTTTATCCCATACTTTGCTGGGCATCTATTCTCGACGCCTCAGCAGACTTGAAGGTTCGGACCTGTCCATCCTTTGGCTACGCGTAGACAGCGACGACCATCCGCGCGTCTACGGGTGCCTTTATAGGTCCCATAGCGGTAATGACAAAACAGACCGACTCTTCGACCACGTCAAATTGGCTGCAGATTCGTTGCTACAGCAGATCCCCTCCGCAGAGATCGTTATCCTCGGCGACTTTAACGCTCATCACGCCGAATGGCTTGGTTCACGTTTAACCGATCATGCGGGGAGATCTGTTCATGATTTTGCCTTGGCATATGGTACGACACAACTGGTTACTTCGCCTACGCGGATTCCAGATGTGGAGGATCATGCACCTTCCCTGTTGGACCTTCTGCTGACTTCTCACCCGGACGGATATCAGATTTCCGTCCACGCCCCTTTAGGCTCCTCGGACCATAGTCTTGTCCGGAGTGTGGTGCCACTCACGCTGAAATCGCGGTTGCATTATGCAGGCTGCCGCCGTGTTTGGCACTATAGGTCAGCCGATTGGGATGGGATGCGGTCTTTCTTTGCATCCTACCCTTGGGGGCGGGTTTGCTTCTCGCGACGATCCCAACGTTGTTGCGGATTCTGTCGCTGATGTGGTACTTCAGGGTATGGAACTTTTTATTCCTTCCTCTGTTATGCCCATTGGAGGCAAATCTCAGCCATGGTTTGGTCGCTCCTGTAAAATAGCATAATGCTATAAGCAGGAGTGCTACCAGGCCTAGGCTGACGCATCAGCGTCCCGACATGTAAATACCAGCGCTCTAAAAAAGAAGTATAATTCCGCCTCTAGGTCCTTCAAAAGAGTCATTGCCAAGGCAAAGTCAGAGCACATAAGCAGAATTGGCGAGAAACTAGTCCGCCTTCCTTCTGGAACCCGTGCATTCTGGTCTCTCGCCAAGGCTGTCCAGAGGAATTTCCGTCAGCCATCTCTTCCATCTCTGCATAGGGAGGACGACTCACTGACCCATACCGCAAAGGAGAAAGCCGATCTTCTAGGCTGTTTAGTTTATTTGCGTGTAACTTGACTCTCGATGACGGGGGGAGTACGCCGCCGACCATTCCGTGGTGTGAGTGCTCCATGCCGGAAGTGCAGTTCACACAGCGCTCGGTTCGCAAAACACTCCTCTCCCTGGACATCCACAAGTCGAGTGGGCCTGACGGAATCCCCCCAATTGTGCTGAGGACGTGTGCTCCAGAGTTTGAATCGGTTTTAACGCATCATTTCCGGTACTCTTACTCCCTAGGCGTAGTTGCAAAATCGTGGAAGACGGCTTTCGTCCACCCGATCCCTAAAAAAGGCGACCGCTCAGACCCGTCCAACTACCGGCCTATCGCCATCACCTCCTTGTTCTCCAAAAACAATGGAGTCCATTGTAAACTGCCAGCTCATGAGGTACCTTGAGGATCACCAGCTGATTAGTGACCGCCAATACGGTTTTCGCAGTGGTCGGTCAGCTGGTGATCTTCTGGTCTACCTAACTCACAGATTGGCGGAGGCAGTTGAGTCCAAGGGGGAGGCATTGGCCGTTAGTTTGGACATTGCGAAGGCCTTCGATCGGGTTTGGCACAAAGCGCTTCTTTCGAAGCTCCCTTCCTATGGGCTTCCCGAGAAATTGTGCGATTGGATCACCAGCTTTCTTGCAGATCGGAGCATCAAGGTCGTTGTTGACGGTGCAAGCTCCGATTGCAAGCCTATTAATGCTGGTGTTCCACAGGGCTGCGTGCTATCGCCAACGCTGTTTCTTCTGCATATTGTAACGATCCCCCCCCCCCTCTATTGGATATAAAATAAAATTTTTATAATATTAAAAATATCCCCTTTTCAATAACATTATATATATGTGACCAGGATTAATAAACTATGTTTAGATCTTTCTAAAATGATCTCTCTAAAGGTTTAATAATAGGCCGTTTGTAATCTTTTGGCGTGATCGTCTTAGTTAGGACCCTTATTTACGTTGTGTTTGTTTGTAACTTAGTTCTTTTAGGTGTCTTTTGGAAGAATGAATATTCACTAGAGCAATTGAAAGCTGTTGGTAGTGCCTAATAAGCTAAGTGAACCCCGTTCACGAAGACAGGGCTCGAAAAAGGTTAAGAACATAAAACGTCCCTATTCCACTTGTATCAGGTTTACATTATTAATTTATTATTATTTATCCCTTCCCGCTTGGAAAAGGCTCACAATATATTTATACAAAAATACCCGATACAAGGGCTTCGCTCTCCTACATTTATTTAAAAAAATGTAGGGGAGGTACACGGCCCCACACACGCCGTGCACGGTGAGCGCCAACCATTTTGATGCACTCCCCCCGTAGGGAACGCTAATTCGGGAACTGGACCGTAGTCCACAGCAAAATAACTGGCGAACCAGTAAAAGAGGCTTGGCCCCTTGTTAGTGCGTAAGCACAAACATCGACCGAAGTCGCGCATGTCAATGCGTGTAAACGCCATACAGAATACGAACGAATCCAGCCACAGTGAATGTACGTCACACGGTTTAGGCAAATAGGCACACTGGCTGTAAACCCTCCGTGAGCGCCACCACCTGCCAGACCGCCGCTCCTGCAGACGTGATGTAAGTGTATGGCATCACCACCAATTGCATGATCAGCACGGCTACTAGCCGCAGAGCGTGTCATGAGACTACTGCTCACCTCAAGGGAATGGGGTCCCACGTTGTGCAGCTTTCGGCCGCAGCCTTGAGAGTCTCCTCAGATCCTCCCGCCAGCTACCACCCGCATGAGGTCGACACATTTGCTCCACCAACCAATACAACGGCAGATATAGCCAAAAGGCAGTTATAAGATAAGAGTAATAATTCGCCATCAGAAAGGGTTTGTGTCACTGACGTTGAGTAAATGCATTTTCGATCATGTTTGTCTCACCCACCAACAAGTTGCCTTCATTCATTCAAAGGTGGGAAAGTTACAGAGAGATAATATTATGTTGTTATATAAAACATCGTGGAGGGCAGACAGTCTGCAGCCCCGCAATGAAGGGATCCGACTTGGGCAAAGCTACTTAGGTGTGAGTCAAACCAAGACGCAGAGAGCGCCATTGAGAATAGCGTCCCACCAAACAACCATCGCAGAGAAGTAATGCTGCAGAACGCAACAAGCATCAATACGACTATCGTCGGGCTTACACCATTCCAAGGTCCCCCATACATCCCAGCAGACATCACCACCCGTATACCTCCATCGACCAGAACCACAGAGA
Organism: Parnassius smintheus behrii; assembly: GCA_036936625.1. Lineage (NCBI taxonomy): Eukaryota > Metazoa > Arthropoda > Insecta > Lepidoptera > Papilionidae > Parnassius > Parnassius smintheus. The sequence continues at coordinate 5,901,315 of JAUPFT010000012.1, forward strand.
GCGTCGAATCAGGCGCAGCACACCCGTAGATCCATCACAAGACGCAATACCGCCAGTAGCAGTAAGCATCAATGCAACTATCATACGGATGGCGCCCCCTCACAACACACCCAACATGATCCCTATCGACTTTGGTAACAAAGTTGGTATTGTTGTTATATTAAAAATATCACCAACGTATCATAGTAGCACGCTACTAAGACGCCAATGAACAAAACTCCACGTATCATAGCGCTAATGCACTAAGACATGAAGCTGAGTATGCCTGTTACACTTAAAAGTGCTACCAAACACACTCAACATCCCCATCCGAAAGATAGACGACGCATCGCTATGCGCTACGACGCCGCCCACAAACGGTATGGGTGTGCGATGTCCACGGGAAAGCCGTATTGCTACAACAAACCCGCTTACCACCGACACTAAGATGTTAATTGTATACCTCCATCGACCAGAACCACAAGAGAGCGTCGAATCAGGCGCAGCACACCCGCAGATCCATCACAAGACGCAATACCGCATGTAGCAGTAAGCATCAATGCAACTATCATACGGGCGGTGCACCCTCACAACACACCCACATGACTCCTATCGACTTTGGCAACAAAGTTAGTATTGTTGTTATATAAAAAATATCACTAACGTATCATAGTAGCACGCTACTAAGACGTCAATGAACAAAACTCCACGTATCATAGCGCTAATGCACTAAGACATGAAGTTGAGTATGCCTGTTACACTTAAAAGTGCTACCAAACACACTCAACATTCCCATCCGAAAGATAGACGACGCATCGCTATGCGCTACGACGCCGCCCACAAACGGTATGGGTGTGCGATGTCCACGGGAAAGCCGTATTGCTACAACAAACCCGCTTACCACCGACACTAAGATGTTAATTGTATACCTCCATCGACCAGAACAACAGGAATGCGTCGAATCAGGCGCAGCACACCCGCAGATCCATCACAAGACGCAATACCACAAGTAGCAGTAAGCATCAATGCAACTATCATACGGGCGGCGCACCCTCACAACACACCCACATGACTCCTATCGACTTTGGCAACAAAGTTAGTATTGTTGTTATATAAAAAATATCACTAACGTATCATAGTAGCACGCTACTAAGACGTCAATGAACAAAACTCCACGTATCATAGCGCTAATGCACTAAGACATGAAGTTGAGTATGCCTGTTACACTTAAAAGTGCTACCAAACACACTCAACATTCCCATCCGAAAGATAGACGACGCTTCGCTATGCGCTACTACGCCGCCCACAAACGGTATGGGTGTGCGATGTCCACGGGAAAGCCGTATTGCTACAACAAACCCGCTACGACCGACACTAAGATGATATGTCTAGGACACATTGGTTAGCGAGTCCAAGTTTACCTCGGACCAATTGCTCGTGAAGCAGCACACACGCCACCATAATATTCCTTTTCAAGTCCCTAATAAGGACTAGTCATTTTGCTACAGTACTAGGAGCAGTCAGTCACCCGACCACCCCATACAATGCTTATGCATCAAGGAGACCTCCTATAATATTGCTTTTGTATCATAGACCTTACTTTCATAAGTCATGTATATATAGGATTCGAACCCATGACCCTACTATTGTAATGCATATTAATCATAGAGACCTTCTATAGTATTGCTTTTGAATCATAGACCTTACTTTCATAAGTCATTCATATATAGGATTCGAACCCATGACCCTACTATTGTAATGCATATTAATCACAGAGACCTTCTATAGTATTGCTTTTGAATCATAGACCTTACTTTCATAAGTCATTCATATATAGGGTTCGAACCCACGACCCTACTATTGTAATGCAAATTCATCATGGAGACCTCCTATAGTATTGCTTTTGAATCATAGACCTTACTTTCATAAGTCATTCATATATAGGGTTCGAACCCACGACCCTACTATTGTAATGCAAATTCATCAGGGAGACCTTCTATAGTATTGCTTTTGTATCATTGAGTTTAATATCATAAGTCCCTAATATAGGACTAGTCATTGTGCTACAGTACTTCAGGCAGTCAGGCTCCCGACCACCCCATATATATGTACAACTGCAGGTATGTATCTCCGGCACCTCATCCATACAAGACATCTATACGTGAACACCTTCCATAACTTAGGAAAATTTTCCTTAATACATGAACTCCTTCAACAACTTAGAAAAATTCATCTATACGTGAACTCCTTCCACAACTTAGAAAAATTTCTTTTATACACGAACACCTCCCATGAATTTAACAATTTTTAACAAATTTTCTAATTATCTTATAAATGTTATTTAACTTAATTTTATAATATTTGTTGACTTGTATTTCTATTATTTATCTTATTTTAAATATTTTTACAAGTTTTTATAATAAATTTACTTATTACAAGAAACAATAATTTTGCCTTTAATTTGCTATGTTATTGGGATAATGTCTGAAATATATTAACTTTATATTTATTGATTTAACTTAATTGCTTAATATATATCTTTTAAAACTATTTTTGACGCCCCTTTATATTGAATTTAATTATTAATAATAATATTGAGCCGTCACAATCCACCCCCAAATTTTATGTTAATGACCCACACAGTGGAGTCGTTGATATAAAATTTTACTATACTGAGAGCATATGCTCTACACTCAAATTTTTGAACTTATGTGTATCTGTTCTTTCCTCTTTCAATCTGTTACAATTCAGTATATATTTTCACCCCACCTACCCCAGGGAATGGCCGCCGCCACACACCCCTTCAACCACATCTATCCAATTGCAATAAACCATAAATTGTTATGTTGCTAATTTTATTGTATATTATGTCGTTGATATAGTGGTTCTCTTTAGTTTTTGACTTACATTTTAAATCCTTAAAATATAAATTCAGCAATGTTATCTTTGTATGCACAGTATTTTGATTATGAGTTGAAATCAGATGGCCACACACCCACAGGATAAATTTGATTGAGCCATTCACCCTAACCCAACTCCCCAAATTTATTCAATAAAAACATATTTTACAAAATTATTTTACACTCAATATTTACAGATAGTTATTAATAAAATTATTACAACAATTTTCTTATTTTTAATTAATTTGTGTCTTGCTCATAACTTTAATAATTTTAATCTATTTTTCAAAAGGCCACCCACGGGACCAAATTATATTACAGTATTTTTTTTTTAGTATGTATATAAAACAAAACTATTATTTAAATATTTTAATAAATGAATAGCATTAAAATTTCCTCTAATTTCATTTGTTTCTGGGCTTGCTAAAATATATTAAAGTACATTATAAGATGGTACGGCTGCTATTATATAAGGCCCTTAATACGCCAAATTAAATTTACTCATAACTTTGTTATCTGCATCTGATTTACTAGAACTAGAACCTTTTACTAAATCGCCAATGTGATATTTCATTAACTTATTACGCTTATCAAATTTTGTGTTTCTAGAGCGACTTGCCTCTTTTAAATTGTTTCGCACTTGTTATCTAATTTGTCCGATATTATATATATATTTAGTTTAAGTGGCTGCTTGAACTTATTAATGTTATTGAATCAGGCGTACTGACCCAGGTTTATTATTCTCTCTATTTAATTTAAATTATTTCAAATATCACACATTAACATTATTTGTTTTAATGAATTGATATAATAAAATACTTAATTTAATATTTTCTTAAAAAATTTAACTTAAATCTTGCTCATAACTTTCGATTATATTGAGATTATTAGATGGAACGTCCTTTATTTAATTGGTGAGATCTTATAAAATGTTACTGGATGAGTATTTCATTTTCCATCTTCAGCTTTCTATTGTTACATTATGTTGTTATATAAATTATTCCTTTTAGGATCAGTAACATATGAAGTGCTCGCCCCGTACACCTCTTCTTGGTTTACTTTAATTTGGTGATCTTTCATTTGGTTAATAAACTTTTCTTTGAGAAATTATGTTAACCTCAAAGGTTTTCACTGCATTTTTAATTAATTTTTGAAGCATCATAAATTCATTTTCTGGCTTAGCCTTCACTCAGTTAGAACTTTTCTTTGTTTTAGCCATTTTTATATTTATATACTTTTATCACTTTTAGCACCATTATGTCCTTCACTTACACAAATGTTACTGCGTCTTCTCACTTATTTCACTTTAAAGTTTATTTAGTATTAACTATGCACACATCTTTATAACAAGTAATTAATAGTAAGGTTAAAGCCCCACCCCCAGACTCTCAACCACCCCCAGCAAACACAATCCTCCAAGACACCTCTCCATTTCACGGACAACAAATTGTAGGCATAAAGCCTACTTCATAATTCTTATATAGACGACCTTCTTTAAAATATATCCTGGTCACGGCACCAAATTGTAACGATCCCCCCCCCCTCTATTGGATATAAAATAAAATTTTTATAATATTAAAAATATCCCCTTTTCAATAACATTATATATATGTGACCAGGATTAATAAACTATGTTTAGATCTTTCTAAAATGATCTCTCTAAAGGTTTAATAATAGGCCGTTTGTAATCTTTTGGCGTGATCGTCTTAGTTAGGACCCTTATTTACGTTGTGTTTGTTTGTAACTTAGTTCTTTTAGGTGTCTTTTGGAAGAATGAATATTCACTAGAGCAATTGAAAGCTGTTGGTAGTGCCTAATAAGCTAAGTGAACCCCGTTCACGAAGACAGGGCTCGAAAAAGGTTAAGAACATAAAACATCCCTATTCCACTTGTATCAGGTTTACATTATTAATTTATTATTATTTATCCCTTCCCGCTTGGAAAAGGCTCACAATATATTTATACAAAAATACCCGATACAAGGGCTTCGCTCTCCTACATTTATTTAAAAAAATGTAGGGGAGGTACACGGCCCCACACACGCCGTGCACGGTGAGCGCCAACCATTTTGATGCACTCCCCCCGTAGGGAACGCTAATTCGGGAACTGGACCGTAGTCCACAGCAAAATAACTGGCGAACCAGTAAAAGAGGCTTGGCCCCTTGTTAGTGCGTAAGCACAAACATCGACCGAAGTCGCGCATGTCAATGCGTGTAAACGCCATACAGAATACGAACGAATCCAGCCACAGTGAATGTACGTCACACGGTTTAGGCAAATAGGCACACTGGCTGTAAACCCTCCGTGAGCGCCACCACCTGCCAGACCGCCGCTCCTGCAGACGTGATGTAAGTGTATGGCATCACCACCAATTGCATGATCAGCACGGCTACTAGCCGCAGAGCGTGTCATGAGACTACTGCTCACCTCAAGGGAATGGGGTCCCACGTTGTGCAGCTTTCGGCCGCAGCCTTGAGAGTCTCCTCAGATCCTCCCGCCAGCTACCACCCGCATGAGGTCGACACATTTGCTCCACCAACCAATACAACGGCAGATATAGCCAAAAGGCAGTTATAAGATAAGAGTAATAATTCGCCATCAGAAAGGGTTTGTGTCACTGACGTTGAGTAAATGCATTTTCGATCATGTTTGTCTCACCCACCAACAAGTTGCCTTCATTCATTCAAAGGTGGGAAAGTTACAGAGAGATAATATTATGTTGTTATATAAAACATCGTGGAGGGCACACAGTCTGCAGCCCCGCAATGAAGGGACCCGACTTGGGCAAAGCTACTTAGGTGTGAGTCAAACCAAGACGCAGAGAGCGCCATTGAGAATAGCGTCCCACCAAACAACCATCGCAGAGAAGTAATGCTGCAGAACGCAACAAGCATCAATACGACTATCGTCGGGCTTACACCATTCCAAGGTCCCCCATACATCCCAGCAGACATCACCACCCGTATACCTCCATCGACCAGAACCACAGAGAGCGTCGAATCAGGCGCAGCACACCCGTAGATCCATCACAAGACGCAATACCGCCAGTAGCAGTAAGCATCAATGCAACTATCATACGGATGGCGCCCCCTCACAACACACCCAACATGATCCCTATCGACTTTGGTAACAAAGTTGGTATTGTTGTTATATTAAAAATATCACCAACGTATCATAGTAGCACGCTACTAAGACGCCAATGAACAAAACTCCACGTATCATAGCGCTAATGCACTAAGACATGAAGCTGAGTATGCCTGTTACACTTAAAAGTGCTACCAAACACACTCAACATCCCCATCCGAAAGATAGACGACGCATCGCTATGCGCTACGACGCCGCCCACAAACGGTATGGGTGTGCGATGTCCACGGGAAAGCCGTATTGCTACAACAAACCCGCTTACCACCGACACTAAGATGTTAATTGTATACCTCCATCGACCAGAACCACAAGAGAGCGTCGAATCAGGCGCAGCACACCCGCAGATCCATCACAAGACGCAATACCGCATGTAGCAGTAAGCATCAATGCAACTATCATACGGGCGGTGAACCCTCACAACATACCCACATGACTCCTATCGACTTTGGCAACAAAGTTAGTATTGTTGTTATATAAAAAATATCACTAACGTATCATAGTAGCACGCTACTAAGACGTCAATGAACAAAACTCCACGTATCATAGCGCTAATGCACTAAGACATGAAGTTGAGTATGCCTGTTACACTTAAAAGTGCTACCAAACACACTCAACATTCCCATCCGAAAGATAGACGACGCATCGCTATGCGCTACGACGCCGCCCACAAACGGTATGGGTGTGCGATGTCCACGGGAAAGCCGTATTGCTACAACAAACCCGCTTACCACCGACACTAAGATGTTAATTGTATACCTCCATCGACCAGAACAACAGGAATGCGTCGAATCAGGCGCAGCACACCCGCAGATCCATCACAAGACGCAATACCACAAGTAGCAGTAAGCATCAATGCAACTATCATACGGGCGGCGCACCCTCACAACACACCCACATGACTCCTATCGACTTTGGCAACAAAGTTAGTATTGTTGTTATATAAAAAATATCACTAACGTATCATAGTAGCACGCTACTAAGACGTCAATGAACAAAACTCCACGTATCATAGCGCTAATGCACTAAGACATGAAGTTGAGTATGCCTGTTACACTTAAAAGTGCTACCAAACACACTCATCATCCCCATCCGAAAGATAGACGACACATCGCTATGCGCAACGACGTCGCCCACAAACGGTATGGGTGTGCGATGTCCACGGGAAAGCCGTATTGCTACAACAAACCCGCTTACCACCGACACTAAGATGTTAATTGTATACCTCCATCGACCAGAACCACAAGAGAGCGTCGAATCAGGCGCAGCACACCCGCAGATCCATCACAAGACGCAATACCGCAAGTAGCAGTAAGCATCAATGCAACTATCATACGGGCGGCGCACCCTCACAACACACCCACATGACTCCTATCGACTTTGGCAACAAAGTTAGTATTGTTGTTATATAAAAAATATCACTAACGTATCATAGTAGCACGCTACTAAGACGTCAATGAACAAAACTCCACGTATCATAGCGCTAATGCACTAAGACATGAAGTTGAGTATGCCTGTTACACTTAAAAGTGCTACCAAACACACTCATCATCCCCATCCGAAAGATAGACGACACATCGCTATGCGCAACGACGTCGCCCACAAACGGTATGGGTGTGCGATGTCCACGGGAAAGCCGTATTGCTACAACAAACCCGCTTACCACCGACACTAAGATGTTAATTGTATACCTCCATCGACCAGAACCACAAGAGAGCGTCGAATCAGGCGCAGCACACCCGCAGATCCATCACAAGACGCAATACCGCAAGAAGCAGTAAGCATCAATGCAACTATCATACGGGCGGCGCACCCTCACAACACACCCACATGACTCCTATCGACTTTGGCAACAAAGTTAGTATTGTTGTTATATAAAAAATATCACTAACGTATCATAGTAGCACGCTACTAAGACGTCAATGAACAAAACTCCACGTATCATAGCGCTAATGCACTAAGACATGAAGTTGAGTATGCCTGTTACACTTAAAAGTGCTACCAAACACACTCATCATCCCCATCCGAAAGATAGACGACGCATCGCTATGCGCAACGACGTCGCCCACAAACGGTATGGGTGTGCGATGTCCACGGGAAAGCCGTATTGCTACAACAAACCCGCTTACCACCGACACTAAGATGTTAATTGCATACCTCCATCGACCAGAACCACAAGAGAGCGTCGAATCAGGCGCAGCACACCCGCAGATCCATCACAAGACGCAATACCGCAAGAAGCAGTAAGCATCAATGCAACTATGATACGGGCGGCGCACCCTCACAACACACCCACATGACTCCTACCGATTTTGGCAACAAAGTTAGTATTGTTGTTATATAAAAATATCACTAACGTATCATAGTAGCACGCTACTAAGACGTCAATGAACAAAACTCCACGTATCATAGCGCTAATGCACTAAGACATGAAGTTGAGTATGCCTGTTACACTTAAAAGTGCTACCAAACACACTCATCATCCCAATCCGAAAGATAGACGACGCTTCGCTATGCGCTACTACGCCGCCCACAAACGGTATGGGTGTGCGATGTCCACGGGAAAGCCGTATTGCTACAACAAACCCGCTACGACCGACACTAAGATGATATGTCTAGGACACATCGGTTAGCGAGTCCAAGTTTACCTCGGACCAATTGCTCGTGAAGCAGCACACACGCCACCATAATATTCCTTTTCAAGTCCCTAATAAGGACTAGTCATTTTGCTACAGTACTAGGAGCAGTCAGTCACCCGACCACCCCATACAATGCTTATGCATCAAGGAGACCTCCTATAATATTGCTTTTGTATCATAGACCTTACTTTCATAAGTCATGTATATATAGGATTCGAACCCATGACCCTACTATTGTAATGCATATTAATCATAGAGACCTTCTATAGTATTGCTTTTGAATCATAGACCTTACTTTCATAAGTCATTCATATATAGGATTCGAACCCATGACCCTACTATTGTAATGCATATTAATCACAGAGACCTTCTATAGTATTGCTTTTGAATCATAGACCTTACTTTCATAAGTCATTCATATATAGGGTTCGAACCCACGACCCTACTATTGTAATGCAAATTCATCATGGAGACCTCCTATAGTATTGCTTTTGAATCATAGACCTTACTTTCATAAGTCATTCATATATAGGGTTCGAACCCACGACCCTACTATTGTAATGCAAATTCATCAGGGAGACCTTCTATAGTATTGCTTTTGTATCATTGAGTTTAATATCATAAGTCCCTAATATAGGACTAGTCATTGTGCTACAGTACTTCAGGCAGTCAGGCTCCCGACCACCCCATATATATGTACAACTGCAGGTATGTATCTCCGGCACCTCATCCATACAAGACATCTATACGTGAACACCTTCCATAACTTAGGAAAATTTTCCTTAATACATGAACTCCTTCAACAACTTAGAAAAATTCATCTATACGTGAACTCCTTCCACAACTTAGAAAAATTTCTTTTATACACGAACACCTCCCATGAATTTAACAATTTTTAACAAATTTTCTAATTATCTTATAAATGTTATTTAACTTAATTTTATAATATTTGTTGACTTGTATTTCTATTATTTATCTTATTTTAAATATTTTTACAAGTTTTTATAATAAATTTACTTATTACAAGAAACAATAATTTTGCCTTTAATTTGCTATGTTATTGGGATAATGTCTGAAATATATTAACTTTATATTTATTGATTTAACTTAATTGCTTAATATATATCTTTTAAAACTATTTTTGACGCCCCTTTATATTGAATTTAATTATTAATAATAATATTGAGCCGTCACAATATCAATGATATGTTGCAAACCCGTAACATTCATTGCTATGCAGATGACAGCACTGGTGATGCTCTTTACACCGGTCGAGCCAATATTTCTCGGGAAAACGTCTCCGAGTGCCGGAACAAACTTGTGTCTGAAGTCGAGTCTTTGCTGAACAGAGTCTCGGATTGGGGGCGACTAAATCTAGTCCAGTTTAACCCCCAGAAGACACAAGTTTGCGCGTTAACCGCTAAAAAGAACCCCTTTGTCGTATCTCCTCAGTTTCAAGGCACTCCCCTTGTTGCCTCAGCCAGTATCGGAATCCTCGGCGTCGACATATCGAGTGACGTGCAGTTTCGTGGTCACTTGAAAGTGAAGGCCAAATCTGCCTCTAAAAAGCTTGGCGTGCTCAGCAGAGCGGGACAGTATTTCATGCCGGCACACCACCTGCAACTTTACAAGGCGCAGGTTCGGCCGCACATGGAATACTGTTCCCATCTCTGGGCTGTGGCTCCCCAGTACCAGCTCCTTCCACTTGACCGCATCCAGCGCAGAGCGGCTTGAATCGTCGACGACCGAGTGCTTTCCGATCGGCTCGATTCACTGGCATTGCGAAGAGATGTTGCATCCCTTTGCATTTTCTTTCGCATATACCATGGAGAGTGCTCTGAGGAACTGTTCGGATTAATCCCAGCCGCCAAATTTCGTGAACGCACTACGCGGCAAACGTCCCGATACCATCCACACCATCTGGATGCTTGGCGGTCCACCACTGTACGTTTCAAAAGGAGTTTTCTTCCGCATATAACCTCTCTGTGGAATAGTTTACCACCGGCGATTTTTCCGGACCGATACGACCTGGGGACCTTCAAGAAAAGAGCTTACTCCTTTCTAAAGGGCCGGCAACGCACCTGCAATTCCCTTGGTGTTGCGGTTGATCATGGGCGGCGGTAATCACTTAACATCAGGTGAGCCGCATGCTCGTTTGCCCCCTCTTCTATAAAAAAAAAAGTTCATATAAACAATTCTTCCTGGCCTTATTTCTGTAGTCTTTGTATATTTTATGTACAATATAACCGTTTATAGCACTTATATTTCATTACATTTTAAAAAAATGGTAAGTGGCCATCGCCTAGTGGAGACGTCATAAGTACTACACATTTTGTCTACAATGTCCACGCCTTAATTGGTATTGTTGTAAAAAGTTAGGCTTACGTTTCTCTGCTGTTTGTAAATCGATATGATAATAGAGCATAGTTGAGTATATAAGCACCACTTTCTTTGATTTTGGCATGTAAGATACTAAAGTACCTTGTTTTTGAAAGCCAAAAATTGAACTCTTGATTTTGAATTCTTTGGGAATTTGTGGCTTATTTTTCTTCACAGTGCCTACGGCAGTAATTTTGCTATCTAAGAGCTCTAAGCATTGAGGTATATTCGAGAACCAATTGTCCATTGTGACGTTACAACCTAAACCATCCAATGGGGTAAGTAAGCATTCATTGCACAATGTCCACAACTTTATTTGATTGTGCATAAGGACCATCTGGCTGAGCACCTACATATATTTCCATATGGTACGCATAAGGTACCTTTGTGTCCGTTAGTAAAAATATGTTTATCCCGTACTTTGCTGGTTGCTTCATCAGCAATTACTTCTTCCAACCATCTCAAAATATGTACCATTATTGTACGAAATATAGTTACTTCAGTTACAAATAATATTATCAAACAAAAAAATTCATAATAACAATATTTATACATAATATATAAACACTTACATAACATAAAAACGAAAGGTAAACTTCCGACAAAATGACGCGTAATGCTCGCGCGCTCTACAATTGTAGAAATTTAGTTTTGGCGCGAAATTTCTAACACTTGCAGTCGCGCAGTTTGCCGCAAGGGTACTAATTGTGATCACCAGCTAGTGATGGAGGAATACTATGAGTGTGTGCGTTAGACACCCACAATTAATGTTAAAATTACACGAAATGCATGCCTGTTCTATAATAGTAGAACGCGCGACTAATGGAGTGTAAGATGTCTATGTGACATAGCACCCACTTACCATCAAAATTGTGTGCACGATTGCACCCGTATTATATAAAAAAGTCTGCAGCCTGCAGCGTCCTATGAATATGTTCAGCATCGCCTTCAATATTACATTAGATTAGGTAGACCTCAAAACTTTTTAAAAGAACACTTATATCAAAATAAAGATGGTTCGAGTGAATACACCATTAAAAGACATCACATCATTGGGGTTCAGTATTTTTTATATAGAATATGGATGACAAACGAGCATACCTCTGAGGTCTGAGGTGTCACCTATGAGGAATAAGATGGAATGTCTCGTTTCCAGTAAAAAGGGTCTCCGGTTGCCTCAGTATACGAAATTCACCAGCATTAAGCTGCTACATTACGCTGGTATCTATGAGAGCGTGGTTTTTCTCTGTTAAGCAGCATTTGCACTCATTCTTGCTACAACTATAATATACTTGATTTATTTACATTTTTACGAGGAAAGGACAAATAAAGATACTACTTAACGACTTCAAGACATTGTGAACTTTTTTATATAGATAAAAACAAAATAAGAGCTGAAACCCCCCGACTCAAAACAATTATAAATAGGACATGCAAAAACCCATTTCTTTTAAAATCACTCTTCTTTAAAAGGCTAATAACCTTTCCAAGATTGCAGCATGTAGATAGCCAATGTAAATTTACTATCTTGTAGAATAGCGCAGCTTTAAGTCCTGAAAGACCAAAGGCCCTCGATACACCGAATCTTGAGTCGAGTATCTGCTTATATATTTTCCATAGCTGGAGATTACCTACTTTTCATTTCTATGGCGTTTTGAAAGCGCCTAACATATTTACAGGATACACATTTTATAGGATAGGGTGACAAACGAGCACACAGTCCACCTGATGGTAAGTGGTTGCTGTGACCCATAGACATCTACATCTATCCTCGATTACGAATCAAAATGCAGATGCGTTGTCACCCGTGAGGACTAAGATGGAATGCCTCGTTTCCAGTAAAAAGGGTCTCCGGTTCTCTACACTCACCATACGAAATACAGCAGCATTAAGCTACTATTTCACGCTGGTATTCTGTGAGAGCGTGGTCCTTCCCCGGTCGAGCCGACCCATTCGTGCTACAACTATACTACTAATATAACTGCAGCATGGCTCTACCACGTAAAACTGCGTAATTATGTATTTGGGGATTTTTGTGACTTAGAAATCATAAATATCATCATCATCATTATTATTGTTATTACAGTCCCACAAAGTCCACTAAGTACCGAAAATAAGTGTCTCCCAAAAATGCTACAAAACACCTAAATGTACCGGTAAGCGGAGTGTAGGGCGGGCCTGCGCTTGTCACTATAAACCATAGTGACAAGTTCATAAGATATGCAGGAAGTTTATGAGTGAAGGATGCTCGGAAATGTATTTTGTGGCATTCATATTCTTAGAAATACTTTAAATTTAGCAAACATGATTAAAAATACGACCAGTAATTTCAATTATAACAGAGATTAACTTCAATTCGATACTGTGAAATTTCAACCGAGGGAACATTTCTGAGCTACCACGCCTTTTACGTTCTAGCAACCTCCGCAACTGCGTAGTAGACAAGGAATTTTATATCGTATTATTGATGTAGCACGATTTGGTTGGCTTGACCAAGGAAAGACCATTTACTCACAGAAACTCAACGTGAATAAGCATCATGCTGTTGTGTAGATCGTTTTTAATCGTAATGGTACCTAGAAATCTATCTTGATCCTCAAAAGCGACGACGCATCCGCGTTATGATTATTAATTAGGTAGGTGTCTATAGAACACAGTATCCACTTGCTATCAGATGGGTGTGTGCTCGTTTGTCACGTCTACTACTATAAAATTTGTATTTTGATGTTTTTTTAAAAGATTCAAAATCTGTATTTTTTATTCTTTACAATACTAAAATAATAATTAAAATTGTAATATATTGGGAATTTTTTAATGTTAATTACTCGTAACCGATAAAAACTAAGGGCATTATAAGTTTCTACTATTACTACTACTTTATAGCCTAAAGGTCCTCGGGTATGTACCTTATCTATTTTTCTGTGGCCTAATATCAGCACTTACACTGTTGTGTTTTATTCCGCTGAGTTGTAAGGTATTCCATTTTTATCCAAGTTACCACAACTGTGTAATCTACTTTATTTGAAGTTGGCTGCAGATGTTTTGGCTGCAGTAACCGCTTACCATCAGGTGGAACTTAAGCTTGTTTATCACTTTTAAATAAATTTGATTCATTTAAAAGTGACAAACAAGCTTAAGCTGCAAGTCTTAAGTTAAAGTTGTTATAGCCAAAGTAGTAGTGGCGTTGCAAATAAAACAAAACCTAAAATCTGAACAGATATGAGAAAAGGGTTTCATTTTTGTTTTATAATTGTCCATGTCGAGTGAACGAACTCTTTGGAAACGCTCCGCCGTTTCCTTGAACCGAGCGAGTGATTTATATTGCACTCAATCACCGCACGTTTCAAACAGATGTGTTTTAAAATTTGGGAATGGAGGCGTCACTGTATGACATACACGTTTATTCTAATATGACACATTTATTTTTGAATGTTTTTCATTTTGTATTTTTTTAATAACAATAAAAGTTTCAGCTTATATACGTATTGCTGCTGGACACAGCCCTCCGGTAATTTTTGAGGGGATTTTAATGCAAGAAAAACGCCTCGAAATAAAACGTTATTACTTTTATATTGTTCAGACACGCAGGTTTTCTTCAACGCCGCGTACGTGGTAAATCGGCGCATAAAATTGCAGTTAAAATTTCATTGATGCCGACGGTGATTGAACCTGGGTTGCTTACGTACTATGAAATTTACAGTGTACTGTTATATTCCTTTTTACAAGGCAGTAAATTCTTAGTAAGCATTTATTTAATCACACTGTACTTTTCCTTCATGTGACTTTAGTCAGTAATTATATTGTACCTTTCGGTGTTCGTTTCAATTCCATTAGTAATGATCAGTTAGACTCAGAGCCCGATTTTCGGAAGTCAGGGACTATGATGTGAATATTTGTAATAAACCTTTAGGTGTATTTAGTGGATTTTTTAAAATGTCAAACGGGATTGGCCTCGTAATAGTACGCTCAGCCCTTGTGGTACCATGGCTTACATCACCGTCATTATTATTAATTTTTACGCTAGTACCTACTTTATTCCTGTTATACTTCTACACCAGCTATTATATTATAGTACTAAACGTCTCGTCTCTGCTTCTCGTCATCAGTTTGGATAATTTAGTCGCCTCTTACGACGACGACGACGAGGCGTGTACCTCATTATACTGAATTAATACAGTTCAATTTCAAGTACACCCTCGTACTTATTTCTACTTCTCTTGCACTGCTGTGTTCCGATCTGAAGGGTATGGGTAGCAAGTATTTATACTTATAGTTATAGTCTGGGATTGGCATTTTTAGTCCTCAGAATCTTCTCTTAGTTTAAAAAAAGAACCTTCTAAGGTACAAATTTTTTAGCAAGTCACAGTTGATGAATAGCTCTCCTGGTTTTGCAAAAATTTAAACAGGTGCTCGTACCAGTGAGAAATAGCGGTTGTGGTTGAGAATCCAGTGTAATTAAATCATGCCAAAGGCTTCATTGTTCAAAGAAAAATATTATAGAATCATTTTAACTTTCGAAATAACTTAAGAATGGATGTCGTTAGCATATGTCAAACTCAGATCAATTTCTATAAAAGTATGGCTTCTTACGCTTAAGTATCACTACATAAAAATTCAATTACACTCAACACTTCCTAAGATTCACGTGCGGAAGAAATCTTCAAATAAATCGCATAGAAATCCGTGACACGTGTTCAATCGCGAATATACCTCGCAAAATTCTTTCCTACCTTAGTAAAAAAGTTGTGCACATAAAATTTCGTTCTTAACGCATCTTTATAGTAATAAGTTTATTAAACTTAAATTTAAAACAATATTCGTCAAGATTTATGATCAATAGATTTTGAAATTGATATTTATTTACGGTCTTGTTGATTAGATATTTATGACTTTTGAATTGGCAAATTCCTTGAAATGTTTGTAAAATGTAACATTTAGTTTCTATCATGTGTATGATCTTGGAGCACTGTCTCAACTTTTTGTCTACTCCAAAAAATTTCTATCCAGGTGTGAATGTAGCACAGAAATACGGTAACAATAACAACTTAATAACTTAATAACAAATTAACAATCACTTAACACTAGTTTGTCAACTTTTAGTTTTCAGTTGCACAAAGGTTATATTATATAGGCATTTATTTTTTAGTTATATTATATAGGCAACTAACTAATAGCAGGTGGCGCGTGTATCGGACCGACAAATTTATTTTAACGACAATTATTACTTCTGTGGCATTAACGCGATAGGTGCCAGTGGTAAGAAAATATAGGCCAGAGTCAAAATAGAAAAAGCCATTGATTATCGCCTACAATGGAGACCTATATACTGAAATCTTGTGAAGAAAACTTAGTTCCTCTACATATGCACAAAAATAAGGCTATTAATTGATCTAGATAAAACAAAGTTGTTATTTTTTCATCGACTTCCAGTCTGCCTTCTCGGTTACTGATATTGAAAACATTACATTTATATTACAGACTAGATGTTCCTCGCGTGGAAGCCTGGTTCTTTTTCTAAAATTAAAGTAGCCTTCATTACTTCTTATAACATCAGCTATCAGCACGTGAAAGTCCCATCATAATCGGCCCAGCCTTTTCGGAGATTAGCCGGAACAAACAGAGATAGACAGACAGACAAAAATTTAAAAAAATTGTGTTTTTGTTATAAGTACCGTATATAAATACTTTATATGCATTTAGCAAAGAGACAAAGAGAGACTTTTACAAAAATTAATATTCCATTTATTACATCACAATTCATTTTGGTTTCTATTTTTATATAAAAAAAACTATATAATTTGATGAGTAATGTTCATAATTTGGCCTCGTTAAACTGGTGGCTCATTTTTGGCTTCAATTTCGTCTGATTTACCTTTTCACAAATTAAATGCGCTTAAGAAAAGCATTATTTTAAAGAAAGGAGGCTATAAATTGAATGATTATTTAAATAAGTATGCATGAACATAGTGCGTTATATATTACTATAAGCTAAAATTGCAACCGTTGTAGAAAAATCGTATATATTTTTGCCAGTTTTGAATAAAAATACTTTAACTTTGACTTGACTTAGAAATGACAGCGGGCTGACCATATAGCTCGAAGAAACGATAATCAATGGAGAATAAGGGTTTTCGAGTAGCAGCCTCGCAACAGGAAGCGGAGTATCGCGGCCACCCATTGGATGGAATGACGATCTGGTAAGTAATCTAAGAAATAGATAGTTGCAGATGGCTCAGAGCATGGTGTATATTTTCAGCAGAAGACTTTTAAAGGTTTTAATGATTGTGTGAATGACTATGAAGACGATAATCTTGAAAACGGTGATTATATTTTCTTAAATCCGAGCAATAAGTTTAACTACTTAGGCACTTAAAATATGGAATCAGTTATCAAGTAATCTCAGACAAGAACAGACAGAGTAATCTACTGTGAAGGAAAACATCGTGAGGAAACCTGCATGTCGTAGAAAGTAAAAAAATATTTCTAAGACTTGTGACTTGTGACTAAATACCAGCTCATAAATGAGAGGATATCTGTGTTCAAGAGTGGGATGTAGCAGGCTGTAATTTTAATTTTAATCTTATTGTACAAAAAAAAAATCACTCAAAATCAAATTTTTCTCACACCACGATTCTTGATGATGACGTTTTCGTTTCTTAAAATGAAAACTTAAAAATCAATGATTCTATCTTTCTCTTTATAGGATTTAATACAGTGAAACAAACGCATTGCTTAAATATTTGGAAATAGTTCTATCGGTAATATTAAGCAATATACACATTATTATTATTAAGAAATGTTTATTTATTAGTCAAATATCGTATCATAAATCAATCTGCAAAGTTTTCATATATCAGCCCATGTTTCACGAACAATAATTTACAGTGATAAACAAAATCTTTGACCCGAATAGCACTGCACCGAAATACTCCGACTCACGAGCATATTATTATAGAAAATATTCCAAAATTTTGCATATTATACGATTGTATCGCTTAATTTGTGAACATGAACAAAGTTTATAAGACTAAAAGCTGATAGAAATAATAAAAATACATTTTTTATCGAAGACACTGTATTTTTCATATTTTTCTGTAAGTAAAATTATATTATGTTATTATGTGTGACACTTTACAGTTGTACGAGTACTAACAGCTCCCTGTCATTTCCAAGTCATATTTTAAGACTAGCTAAAAAAGAAAAGATAACTTACTAAAATTAGCTAACCATTAAAACAACAGAACTTGCTTTGAATAACGAAAATTAGCATATTGATTAAAACTACTTTTATGGATTTCATCGCGTGTAATTTATTTGATTTTTAATTCCCATATAGAAGGCAAACAAAAAGATCAATTAGAACCCGCGTCAAGGAACATATAGCTGACGTGAAGCGTCAACGTTCCGGGAAGTCTGCAGTTTGTGATCATATCCTAGACGGCCCCCACCGTTACATAAGATTTTATAGACTACATATCCACGCAAAAGAACATCGAATCCTACCAAGGATGATACTTGAGGCTATTGAAATTAAAAAAGACATCCTAATTTCAGTAGAGAAGTAGGCTGGGTACTATCACCTGCTTGGGATCTTGTAATTAATAAAGTTAAAACCAAACATAAGCATACCAATACAGGACTTCTAGACACAGTAAGTTCATTCTGCGTAGATCGGACCATAAATACGAGTAATAATTAAAAAGCTAACACGTCAGTCACCTCAGTCCCTCGTGACCACGGCTGTTGGAAAGCAGCCGAAACGTCGGAAATTAAAAGTGAAATAAATTAAACGCGATAAAATCCGCCAAAGTAGTTTTAATCAATGTGTAGTATTCGTGTAATTTAATTTAGAAATCATTATGAAAATTAGTAT
The DNA here is from genome assembly GCA_036936625.1 of Parnassius smintheus behrii. Lineage (NCBI taxonomy): Eukaryota > Metazoa > Arthropoda > Insecta > Lepidoptera > Papilionidae > Parnassius > Parnassius smintheus. The sequence goes on from JAUPFT010000012.1 coordinate 5,920,226, forward strand.
GGTTTATTAACTCTACCAATTATTTAGGTACTTTTCCTTATTCAAAAAATTTAAATTAAATTAAATAGTCTGTAATCTTGGAATAACTGGCGTGTATTAATCTCAAGGGTGTTATTTATATTCTATTAAGATACAAATAATAATTTTTTTTTAAAAATCAGTCTGTCTATATGTTAGTGCTAAACTTCGGAATGGCTGAGGGCTAATTATCTTACGCTCACCAGATGTCGCTGAAAAGAAATTGACACTGAGGTTAAGTTTTTTGTTACACAATTCCATTTAATTGATAATTTGGTTTTAAATAAAAGTTTATCAGTTTCTGAAGTATTATATTTATTTACAAAACAATTTCTGTAGTTTGTCCTTCAATTTTTTGCACATTATTAACAATTTTTTTTTAGATTTTTCTATTTATTAATATCTGTGGTTTGGTTTATTTATTTTTAATCTCGTTAATATAAAATATAACTAATGGTACAGAAAGAAACATTAAGCTTTACAATTTTCGAACAAATTAACTTCTCCACTATGAAATCTGTTAAATATTACACCTCATTTTAAGTGACGCCGTCCTGGTGGCAGAAATAGTCGTAGATTTGTTCACTCTACTTTCATTGTGATGAAACATTACGAACAGATAAAGAACAACGTCAGAATTTCAGGTGAAACTGGGGGCATAACTAGTAGAAAAACAACTTCACAAAATTTATGAAATGTCTGCTATAACGTTAAATATTTATGTATATTTTAAAACTGTTTAGCACCACGTTTTATTTACAAAACTTTATCCGTTAACAATTCTCTAATTTATTTGAAACATTAAAAAGTATTTTGTCAGGTGTCCATTTATAGATCAAAGAGAAATTTTAATGAAGCGAGGGTCACAATATTAAACACGCTTAATAAACTTGGATTTGTCTCCCTTTGCATAGTTGAACTTTTATTAAAATCTCTGTTTAATTTCCATACTAATGATTACACATGGGTTTTAGTTTAATAAGTCACGTGGTAGAGCCATGCTGCAGTTATATTGGTAGTATAGTTGTAGCATGATTGAATCGGCTCGACCGGGGAAGGACCACGCTCTCGTAGAATACCAGCGTAAATAGTAGTTTAATGCTGCTGTATTTTGCATGATGAGTGTAGAGAACCGGAGACCCTTTTTACTGGAAACGAGGCATTCCATCTTAGTCCTCACGGGTGACAACGCATGTGTATTTTGACTCGTAATCGGGGATAGATGTAGATGTCTATGGGCCACAGCAACCACTTACCATCGGGTGGACTGTGTGCTCGTTTGTCACCCTATCCTATAAAAAATGCTTTAAAATTGTCGACAAAATTTTTTGTCACATCCCTGCATTTATATGTTACTGTTTTTGGTTGGTTCCTCTTTATTGAAGTGAGCGTAATTGTGAGTGGCCACTGCATTATATGGGCATAACAAACGTAAAACAAAGAAGGCTATATACATATGCGTTGTTATTTGTAAGGACTATGATGGAATGTCTCTGAGCCCGTAATTATACTGTATCCCATTGTGACTGTAACGTATCAGTGCACGCAATGCTGCTGCTGTGCACTCAATCGTACTCCCAGACAGAACAGGACAGACAGACTTACAGATTTAAAAAAAAATGGTAATTCATATTATGACATGTATATCACCCCATTAACTCAATAAAAGGCTTTTCAATTTCTTTTATAAAATTAGGGCGACAAACGATCACACAGTCCACCTGATCGTAAGTGGATGCTATGGCCCACAGACATCTACGTTTAACCTGATTTAAGAATCAAAATGAGGATGCGTTGTCACCCCCGAGGACTAAGATGGAATGCCTCGATTCCAGTAAAACGGGTCTGCGATTCTTTATACTCACCATACGAAACACAGCAGTATCAAGCTGCCATTTTACGCTGGTATTCTGTGAGAGCGTGGTCCTTCCTGGGTCGAGCCGACCCTCTCGTGCTACAACCATAATATAGCTGCAGTGTGGCTCTATCACGCATAAATATCGTAATAATACAATACGTCACAGACAGACACTTCTACTTTATTTGTATGTTCAGGTGGTAGAATTAGAATTATGCCGGTAAGATTAATATATTTTATTATTTACTTTGTAGGTCTCCTTTCGTACCTAATTGTCCATTTGGTTCGGTGTTATCCTCTTGCCTATTTGTATCACCAAATATGTATCACTATCTGCCTTGCTGTGTTCCGTTCTGAGGACTATAAATTATCAATATATATACAAGCTGCAAGGCCAATCTTAGTCCTCAGAGGTTGCTCTGACATACAGTAGTAATCTTTCTTGTTTCTAGTTGGCTGCAATGTCATGCACCACAGTAGCCACTCCCTGTCAGGTGGATTGTAAGTTCGTTTTCCCCTAATTGTATTCAAAAAATATAAGCTATAACTCTATAAGAGATTTTTATTTTTTACTGAAATAAGGGTGACAAATGACCACACAGTCCATCTAATGCTAAGAGAATGCTGTGACCCATAGACGTCTACATATATCCCTGATTATTAATCAGAATGCAGATGCGTTGTCACCCCTGAAGGCTAAGATGGAGTGCCTTGTTTTCGGTAAAAGGTTTCTCCGAACACTCACTATACAAAACAGCAGCATTAAGCCGCTATTTCACGCTGGTATTCGGTGAGTGCATGGTCCTTCCGTGGTACAGCCACCCATTCGTGCTTCAGTTAAGTAGCATGATTCTTAATCCAGGTGATTGTCTAGTGGGTATAATAACCAATCGAAACTGTTTTTAAAGATTCCGTGTATGTAATGTTACTACATAAATTTATATCCACTAGCAGCATTTAAAACTCTTTTAATGGCTTTTAAATATTACAATGCCGCAAATAATTTTTACAGCCTTCAATAATTTCCGCTCTGATTACACAATACTTGCAATTTAATTTATTTTTACAACTCTCGGTAAAACATTTTTAATTGTTTGTAACTGTTTATGGCTTTCATTCTTATAACGATATTTGTTTTTATTACATCAGCCATATATAGTTGTAACATGCCGCCTCAACCGCTCTTTCAATTCGCTTTATTTTATCTAATTCTGTATGTTTTAGACATGCATTGAATTAAACATACATTTATGTTTAATACTTGTATTATAAGTAAAACCAAATAAGTAATGGACCTTCAATAATTTGTAAACGCTTACACTCCAATGGTTTCTATTTTTATCGTTACAATCTTTAATTTAACTTGCTTTCTACGTTATGTCTTTCCGGTTAAATAATTGTAATGTTAAATAATTCAAATTTAAGCACTTGCTGACACTGATTGAGCTAAGGTTTAGCATTTTTATGTAACTAACACGATGATGCAGTTTGGAGCTGACCTGTTGGTTGACTCGTTGTCATATAAAATATGTAAAAAGTTTCTTTTTTGATTAGATATAAAATAATACACATATATATATATATATATATATATATATATATATATATATATATATATATATATATATGTGTGTGTGTGTGTGTGTATAATTTTATATATATATAAGTTCGTCAACATATGATCATGTCAAAGAAGTTTATATGTTTTTTTTTTTACTTCTAATAATCTACCTTGGTGACAAATGTCACTTTTCTAAGTCAACTAGAAGTGAAATAGTTTTTGATTACACATAGGTGGAGGGCCACGTCTCAGATCCATAAGTCATCACTTGCAACACGCACTGGTTGTACAATCTCGTTTTAAAGTTTTAAGGTGTATCAATTTAAGATGAGTCTTGATTTCATTCTGTCTATTGACCTCAAGATTGAAGTTGAACTTACCTAGTTAGACTATTTGTCCCAGGTAAACATACACGTTAACAAATTTGAGCGTAGTGTTTCCAAAAACTACTAGCATAAGTGTGACATGGACGTCCCACATAACCTTTGTGTCATCCATGTCCATCTTAAGATCTAACAGCTGTGAGGCACTGTGGATATCACTGAGAATAATGCTTAGGTCCTCCAGCGATTCCTCAAACCCAAGCATACAGCGCAAGACCTCAAGACACAGTAAGTTAATACTGCGTAGACCATAAATAATAATTAAAAAGCTGAAGGTACTCCATATGGAGTGTAGAAGTAAGGAGTACTAACTTCCATAGAAGAATAGTTGAAAAAGTTACCATCTGAAAGCAGTAACAGTTCAAAAACTCTCCACTACAGCGCTCGAGTAGCTACGGGGTATATTAAATCGTCGTAAAATACGTTGAGAGTGATTTTGAAAATAAAAATTTTGATAGCAATAAGATAATTATTGTAAAAACATATGGTGAAAGTCTGTGCAACAAAAAATTATAAAAAGTTATTTAGAATTTAGACTGTAGCTACAGTGGCGTCACACTTATTTAGCGCTTTCCTACAGACACTTTTTATACAGAGTCTCTGCTCCTTACCTCTACACTCCATAGTACTCCGGGTTAACACTAACATCGACATGTCAGTCACCTCAATCCCCCGTGACCATGGGAGCTGGAAACAGGTGAAACGTCTGGAGTTAAAAGCCAAATAAATTTAACGCGACAAATTCCGTCAAAGTAGTTTTAATCAATGTGTAGTGTTCCTGTAAATATCAGAAATCATTATGGAAGTTAGTATAGTTTAATAAAATATACTAATTATTTACTTCTCCTTAGAATTAAAAGATGTACTTATATTCAATAAATTTAAATTAAATTAAATAGTCTGTAATCTCCGAATAACTTGGACGTTGGACTTACGTTAAATAACTTGGAATAACTAACCACTTTATACGTGGTAGAGCCATGCTGCAGTTATATTAGTAGTATAGTTATAGCACAAATGGTTCGGCTCGACCGGGCAAGGACCACGCTCTCACAGAATACCAGCGTCAAATAGTAGCTTAATGCTGCTGTGTTTTGTATGGTGAGTGTAGAGAACCGAAAACCCTTTTTACTGGAAACTAGGCATTCCATCTTAGCACTCACGGGTGACATCTGCATTTCGATTCGCAATCGAAGATAGATGTAGCTATCTACGGGCCACAGCAACCAATAACCATCAGGTGGACTGTGTGCTGATTCGTCGCCCCATCCTGTAACAAAACTGGCTTGTGTTAATCACAAGGGGGTTATTTACATTCTACTAAGATATGAATAGTAATTTTTAAAATATTTGTCAGTCTGTCTATCTGTTCGGGTTAACCTTCGGAATGGCTGAACTAATGAGGGCTAATAATCTTACGCTCACCAGATGTCGCTGAAGAGAAGTTGACACCGAGGTGAAGTTATTTGTTACACAACGCTATTTAATTGATAATTTGGTTTTAAAAAAGCTTATCGGTTTCTGAAGAATTATATTAATATAAAAAACAATGTTCTGTAGTTTGTTCTTCATTTTATTGCACATTATTAACAATTTTTTAGATTTTTCTATTTTTATGAATATCTGTGGTTTGGTTTATTATTTTTAATCTAATTAATATAAAATATAACTAATGCTACGGAAAGAAATATACAACTTTACAATTTTCGAACAAATTAACTTCCCCAGTATGAAATCTGTCAAATATTACACCTCATTTTAAGTGACGCCGCCCTGGTGGCAGAAATAGTCGTAGATTTGTTCCATCTACTTTCATTGTGATGAAACATTACGAACAGATAAAGAACAACGTCTGAAATTCAGGCGAAACTGGAAAATTCATGAAATGTTGGCTATAACGTTAAATATTTATGTATATTTTAAAACTGTTTAGCACTACATTTCATTTACAAAACTTTATCCCTTAACAATATCTCTGATTGGCCAACATCCGAAACGTTAAAAAGTACATTGAAAGGTGTCCATTTAGAGATCAAAGAGAAATTTTAATGAAACGAGGGTCACAATATTAAAACCCACTTAATAAACTTGGATTGTCTCCCTTTACAAAGTTGAACTTATATTAAAATCCCTGTTTAATCTGCAGACTAATGATTACACATGGGTTTTGAAGTTAAATAAGTCACGTGGTAGAGCCATGCTGTTCTTATATTGGTAGTATAGTTGTAACATGAATGGTTCGGCTCGACCGGGGAAGGATCACGCTCCCACAGCGTAAAATAGTAACTTAATGCTGCTGTGTTTCTTATGGTGAGTGTAGAGAACCGGAGACCCTTTTTGCTGGAAACGAGGCAATCCTTATTAGTCCTCACGGGTGACAATACATCTGCATTTTGACTCGTAATCGGCGATAGATATAGATGTCTATGTGCCACAGCAACTACTTACCATCGGGTGGACTGTGTGCTCGTTCGTCACCCTATCTTCTAAAAAAATGTTTAAAAATTGTCAACAAAAAATTTTTGTCACATCGCTGCATTTATATAAATTGCTGCTGTCAATTGTTTCCTCTTTATTGAAGTGAGTGTGATTGTGAGTGGCCTCTGCAGTCTATGGGCATAACAAACGTCAAACAAAGAAGGATATACACACATGCGTTGTCATCTGTGAGGACTATGATGGATTGCCTCACAGCTTGTACTGTATCTCTATCCCTTTGTGACTGGAACATATCAGTCAACGCATCTGCATTTTGATTTGTAATCGAGGATAGATGTAGACGTCTATGGGCCGCAGCAACCACTTACCATCAGGTGGACTGTGTGCTCGTTTGTCACCCGATCCTATAAAAAAAAAAATCAGTGCACGGAATGCTGTTGCTGTGCCGTACTCCCAGGCAGAAAAGGAGCCTTTGTACAAACTTTTCATCATAACGTGTCCTTTCCCTTACTTGTGTGTACATAAATTGTTAAATAAATAAATATATATTCATATCATGGCATGAATTTTACCCCATTAACTCAATGAAAGACCGTTATTTCGATTTCTTTAAAATTAGAGTGGCCTACAGACATCTACGTTTAACCTCGATTGAGAATCAAAATGAAGATGTGTTGTCACCCCCGAGGACTAAGATGGAATGCCTCGATTCCAGTAAAACGAGTCTTCGATTCTTTACACTCACCATACAAAACACAGCAGTATCAAGCTGCTATTTTACGCTGGTATTCTGCGAGAGCGTGGTCCTTCCTCGGTCCAGCCGACCCTCTCGTGCTACAACCATAATATAGCTAGAGCGTGGCTTTATCATGTATAAATATCGTAATAATACAATATGTAACAAACGGAGAGTTCCACTTTATTTGTATGTTTAGGTGGCAGAATTATAATTATACCGGTACAATTCATATATTTTATTATTTACTTCGTAGGTCTCCTTTCGTACCTAATTGTCCATTTGGTTCGGTGTTATCCTCTTGCCTATTTCTATCACCAAATATGTATCACTATCTGCATTGCTGTGTTCCCTTCTGGACTATAAAGTATCAGTATACGTACAATCTGCAAGGCCTTCCATCTCAGTCCTCAGATGTTGGTCTGAAATACAGCAGTAATCTTTCTTTTTTGTAGTTGACTGTAGTGTCATGCACTGCAGTAGCCTCTTCCTATAAGGTGGATTGTAATTTTGTTTTTCCCCTCATTTGATTTTAAAAAAATATAAGCCTATAACTCTATAAGATATTTTTATTTTTTTATTGAAATAAGGGTGACAAACGAGCACACAGTCCACCTAATGCAAAGAGGATGCTGTGGTTCATAGGCCTCTACATCTATCCTTGATTATCAGAATACAGGTGCGTTTTTACCCCTGAAGTCTAATACGGAGTGCGTTGTTTTCAGTTAAAAGTTTCTCCGACTCCCTTCACTCACCATACGTAACAGCAGCATTAAGCCGCTATTTCACGCTGGTATTCTGTGAGTGCGTGGTCTTTCCGTGGTACAGCCTACCCAGTCGTGCTACAGCTCAGTAATATGACTCTAAAGTCACGTGATTGTCTGGTGGGTATAATTACCATTTGACAACTGCAGTATGTTTAACTTTGGTAAAACTGCAATCTAAACCATAATATTAATACAAAAAAAGACATTTAAGAGAAACAACTTTAAAATACCTGCAGCATGGCTTTACCAAGTATTTTAATTGTAATTTTGTTCTTAAAGATGCCGTATATGTAACGTTACTACATAAATTTATACACTAACAGCATTTAAAATTCTTTTAATGGCTTTTAAAAGTTACAATGCCACAAACAATTTTTACAGCCTTCAATAATTTCCGCTCTGATTCCACAATACTTGCAATTTAATTTATTTTTACAACTCTCGGTAAAATATTTTTAATTGTTTGTAACTGTTTACGGCTTTCATTCTTATAATTATATTTGCTTTTATTACATCAGCAATATATATAGTTGTATCCTGTCACCTCAACTGTTCTTTCAATTCGCTTTATTTTAGCTTATTCTGTATGTTTTAGACTTGCATTGAATTAAACATACATTTATATTTAATACATGTATTAAAATTTAAACCAAATATGTAATGGACCTTTAATTTGTAAACGCTTACACTCCAATGGTTTCTATTTTTATCGTTACAATCTTGAATTAAACTTGCTTTCTACGTTATGTCTTTCTGGTTAAATAATGGTAATCCTAAATAATTAAAATTTAAGCACTTGCTGACATCCGATTGAGCTAAGGTTAAGCACATTTGTGTAACTAACACGATTATGCAGTTTGGAGCTGACCTGTTGGTAGACTATATATATGTAATGAAATGAATGATATTTCATTAATTTGAATTTGCTGCGCTTCGCGTATCTATGTTGTCTGTGGAAGATGGTAGAGGGCGCATCGAAGTGATGTGTAAACTATGATTCAATGGCGGATGACGTTTAGATTATTTTGTGCATTTTATTGTTATAAAAACTTGTAGAGAGATAAACCGAAGGATACGATTGAGGAAGCAATATTAGTAAACTTTAAATGTCGTTTCTTTGTATTTTCAGGTGAGATAGAAGTGTAATTGTCATAACTTGATAATTGTTGTAATATTGGAAAGACGTGTTAAATAAAACAAAACTTTGTATTTTCAGAGAAACAATTTGTGGTTTATTTTGAAGATCCTCAATAATATACCTTATAAAACGACATTTTTGTTAACTAAGAGAAGATGGACCGGCTGCAATTCGAGTTTACGATGATAGCCTCAAATGATGGCAAATCTAATGTACTAGCCATAACCTCAATATCTACAGAAGAAGGAAAATGTTATGTTTTACCCGAGGAGCTGAAGCCGGTGAGTCATCATACATATATTGTTAAAATGAACACTTTCACAAAAGTAAAAAATAGCATAAAGAAAAGACACCAAAGTAGAAAAGTATGGATAAAATTGGAGGAAAATCTAAAGAAGACATATGTAGATGAGGAAGGTAATATGCAATTTTTAGATCAATATTTAGAAGAAATGAGCACAAAACAAACAAGAGACAAAGATGACAGTTTGCAACATATCTTGGAACAATTAATAGAAACTACAACTAAGAAAGAAAGTCAACATAACTTAAAACATATTTCAGAAAAATTTATTATTGAAAAATTCACAAGCAAGAATCCTAATGCGATGCAATGGATAGAGATTTTTGAAAAAGAGTGTGCGCGCTTCAATATAACAAAAGATGAAACAAAAATTGATATATTGAGGTTATTTTTAGATAAACCTTGTTTGGATTGGTATAGCTCGATGATCATAAAACTAACAGTAAATTCTGAATGGAGTGAATGGAAAGACAAATTTTTAGAAACTTTTAAAAACCGAGGATGGGACATAGTCACATATGCTCTCGCATTTAGGTATAAAGAAGGACTGTTAATTGATTATGCCATAAAAAAAGAATGGCTTATATTAAATATAAACAAATCTATAGATTCCAAAACAATGATAGATCTTATTGCAACTGGTTTACCTGGATTTATCTTAAATAAGTTAAACAGGGACGAACTCAACAACACTACTGATTTGTACAACGAGATAAGAAAATATGAAGGTATGGTGTACAAGAAAAACTCAACTAACATAAAGAGTGGTATATTTTATAATAAAAATAAATCTAATGAGAAGAAGCCATGTAAGACTTGTGAATCTTTGGACAAAGGAATTAGATATCATCCGGAGGAGTCATGTTGGTTCAAGAAAAATAAAAATGAACCTGAAAAGGTTCTTAAGACTAAAAATGTAAATAATAACTCCATCATTGAAGTAGACATAAATGCTTGTAAAAAAAACTAGTAAGTACACCATTAATCAAAATCAAGCTATTATTAGAAAATAAACTAGAAGTGAGCGGCATTTATGATTCAGGCTCACAGATCTCTTTAATAAATTCAAGATTGATAAAAGTAAAAGAAAAAAAAGATGATGTGAATATAGCATACATGAAAACGGTTAATGGTGTGAAGAAGATGGATGGCTTGATAACAATAAAAATAAAAATATTTGATTTGGAAGAAGAGGTGGATGTATACATAGTAGAAAATGAAGATTTTGAAGATTTCATAATCGGATTGGATATGATAAAGAAATTCAGATTAACCCAAAATGAGAACTTGCAGATAGAACAAAAGAAAATAACAAATAAAATAGACAGAATGTCTAAAGATAACAGAAATGAAGATAAGAATATAGAAACATATACAGTAAATTTCAATGAACATATAGAAACAAAGGAATTTATAAGTATGACAGATCATTTAGATAATAAAAAGAAAATTGAGATAGAGAAAATTATAAAGGAATATACAACAATTTTTGCTAAGGACAAGTATGATATAGGATCAGTTAGAGATTATGAAGCTCACATAGATTTAATAGTAAATAAATATTGTAGTAAAAGACCATACAGATGTACAATAGAAGATAAATTAGAAATTGAAGAGCAAATATCCATGTTACTAAAGAATAATTTAATAGAAGAATCTTACAGTCCTTTCGCTGCTCCAGTGACATTGGCTTTTAAAAAAGGTGAAAATAGAAAATCCCGTTTATGTGTAGATTTCAGAGAATTGAACAAAATTGTTGTACCACAAGCTCAACCTTTTCCTTTGATAGATGATCTAATTATTAAAACAAGAAATTGCAAGTATTTTACTACACTGGATATAAACTCAGCATTTTGGGCAATACCTTTACGGGTGGAAGACAGAAGTAAAACAGGATTTGTCACACAAGATGGCCACTTCCAGTGGACCTGCCTCCCTTATGGCTTGAAAACATCACCAGCAATTTTCCAGAGAATTTTAAGCAATATTTTAAGAAAACACAATCTCACAGGATACTCTGTAAACTATATTGACGATATTTTGATATACTCGTCTACCTTTGAAGAACATATAAAGCACATAAGAAATGTATTAGAGGCAATAATTAAAGAAGGCTTTAGATTGAAGTTTAAGAAGTGTACCTTTGCTTCAGACTCGGTAAAATACCTCGGCCATATAATTCAGAACAACTCAGTAAGACCATTAAAAGACAATTTGATTTCAATAAAGAATTTTCCAACTCCTAAGACGCAAAAAAACATCAGACAATTTTTGGGAAAAATAAACTTCTACCATGAATACATACCAAGAAGTGCAATTATCCTAGATCCATTACATAATTTATTAAGAAAAAACGAGAAGTTTGTATGGTCAGAGAAGTGTGAAGAATCATTTAATCAGATAAAAAGATATTTATGTTCTCAACCGGTCTTGGAAATATTCGACAAAGACTTACCAATCAAAATCTTTACCGATGCATCTTTGGAGGGCATTGGAGCAATATTAAAACAGACACAACTAGATGGTAAAGACAAACCGGTGGCATATTTCTCAAAAAAACTGAACGAACATCAAAAACGGAAAAAGGCTATATATTTAGAATGTCTTGCTATGAAAGAAGCCGTTAAATATTGGCAGCACTGGCTCATTGGAAAACAATTCACTATTTACTCAGACCACAAACCTCTAGAGAACATGAACATTAAATGCAGGACAGATGAAGAATTGGGTGATCTAACATATTACCTATCTCAGTATGACTTTACAGTAAAATATATACCTGGTAAAGAAAATGTAGAAGCAGACTGTTTGAGCCGAAATCCGGTATTAGAATCAGAAGATAACAGTGAGGAACTATTGAGAATAGTTAATTTAATACAAATAAAAGATATAGTTGAAGACCAAGAGAAAAATGAAACAATAAAAGAAAAGAAACAAAATTTAATACACAAAAATAAAATCTATTATAAAAAAATAAAGAAACAGGAAAAGATTATCCTCTCAGAAGAATTTAGTAAAAAATTTATAAAAAAGGTGCATGAAAATTTATGCCATATTGGGATCAGACAATTGCAGAAGAAAATAAGTCCTATATATACAGCTATAAACCTAACAAAAAATATTATAAATATTTGTAAAACATGTGAAATATGCATAAAAAATAAATCAAGATGTCAAAAAAAAATTGGATTAATGTCACAACTGGGACCAGCTACAAAACCATTTGAGATAATGTCAATGGATACTATTGGTGGCTTTGGAGGATCTAGGTCTACAAAGAAATACCTACATCTTTTAGTAGACCACTACACAAGATATGCATTTATTGCGACTTCAAAAACTCAGAATGCAAGTGACTTTATAAATCTAACAAAGAAAGTACTAGAGACAGATGAGATTGGAATTATCCTGACAGATCAATATCCGAGCATCAATTCAAGAGAATTTAAGCAATATTTGCAGGAGAATAATATTAAACTAATTTTTACAGCTGTGAATACACCATTCTCGAACGGCTTGAATGAAAGATTAAATCAAACAATAGTAAATAAAATAGGGTGTAAAATGAATGACAAAAATAATAAGAGAACGTGGACAACACTAGCAAGAGAATGTATACAGAAATATAATGAAACAGAACACTCCGTTACAGGTTTTGCACCAAAATATTTACTGGATGGTACAAATGTCAGTATTCTACCAAATGAATTTAAAACAATAGAAAAGGAAGACAAGTGGATGGCTGATAGAAGATTGGCATTAGAGAATACAATAAAATCCCATGAGTACAACAAGAAAATATTTGATAGAAATAGAAAAATGCAAGAGTTTAATGTAGGAGACAGTGTATATTTAGAAAATGGAAATAGACTGAATAGAAAGAAATTAGACGAATTAAAAATAGGTCCTTTCAAGATAATAGAGAAAATATCGAATTCGATTTATAGGCTTGATACAGGCAACAGAAAAGCAGAATCAACATTATTTCACATAACAAAATTACAACCTGTCGTAACAGAAGAAGATGAAGGAGAAGAAAACGAATATGAAGATAACTTATAGGTACATTGTATAGATATATTGCTTAGAATTTTCGCTCTTAGGGGGGGAGATGTAATGAAATGAATGATATTTCATTAATTTGAATTTGCTGCGCTTCGCGTATCTATGTTGTCTGTGGAAGATGGTAGAGGGCGCATCGAAGTGATGTGTAAACTATGATTCAATGGCGGATGACGTTTAGATTATTTTGTGCATTTTATTGTTATAAAAACTTGTAGAGAGATAAACCGAAGGATACGATTGAGGAAGCAATATTAGTAAACTTTAAATGTCGTTTCTTTGTATTTTCAGGTGAGATAGAAGTGTAATTGTCATAACTTGATAATTGTTGTAATATTGGAAAGACGTGTTAAATAAAACAAAACTTTGTATTTTCAGAGAAACAATTTGTGGTTTATTTTGAAGATCCTCAATAATATACCTTATATATATATATATATATATATATATATATATATATATATATATATATATATATATATATATATATATATATATGTTCATCTTAAAGATGTTTTTATGCTTTATTTTTTACACGTCTCAGCTCCATAAGTCATCATTGGCAACACGCACTGGTTGTTCAATCTTTCGTTTTCAAGTTTTAAGATGTATCTAACGAAAAGATGTGCCTTGATCTTCCGAATGCTGACCAGTTGAGTTCAATCTGTCTATTGATCTCTAGATTGAAGTTGAATTTACCTAATCAGATTATTTGCCCCAGGTAAACATACACGTTAACAAATTAAGCGTAGTGTTCCCAAAAACTACGGGCATAAGTGTGACACGGACGTCCCACATAACCTTTGTGTCGACCATGTTCATCTAAAGATCTATCCGCTGTGAGGCACTATGGAGGTCATTGAGCATTGTGCTTAGATCCTCAAGCGATTCTGACATAAAAAACGATGCTGTCGGCCAATCGAAGGTTTACTCGCCACTGATGTTAATACCGTATTTTTGCCAGTCCAGTAGCTTGAAAACGTTTTCCAATGCAGCGGTAAAGAGTTTCAAGAACACCTTTTGCGTGTGGCTCCAACAATGACGTGTACAGCTGCCTGTAGAACCTCTCAATCTCACCCAAGTCTCGGTTGTCATAGAAGTGCTACCACATTCTGTTTTTAGCTTCGACAGTTGGCTCTTTCTGGCTGACAGATCTCTGTCGAAAGACTAAGGAGCCCTGGTTTTGCTCGATCGCTTCTACAATACAAACTGTGTTGAAGTTGCGAAAGTCCCACCGCATGCATTTGGAGAACTGTCTATTCAGTTGCCTATATGCTGTCATATCTGCCCAAGATTTTAGCTTAATTTTTGAGTGAGTGGGTCTTGCAGAAATCTGTTCCGATCGCACATACAACACTTCATGAATTTGGAGATCTCTCTATTCAGTTGCCTGTATGCTGTCATATCTGCCCAAGGTCGAACCTTAATTTTTAAGAGTTTTTGTGGAGTTTTTGTATTCTTCTGCGGGTCTTGCAGACATTAGTTCCGATCGCACACACACTAGTTTGTCATTCATATCGTCCATTGCATTGCAGTCTTCTGGGTACTAAAAACGATTTCGTAACTTGAGCTAATAGTTTTCGGGGCTATCGATTATGGCACGTGACGTGACCCCTCGACTTAACGTTTAAGTTCACTGCCCCTCTCATCATTCAGTGATTGCTGCCAGTTTTTAACATCGCAGTTACCAAGACATCTTTGAACACTTGATATCTAGTTTTCATAATGAAGTCAATATCATTTACTGTCGAACCATCGGGGTTCGACCACGTTCAATTTATGTGGGGCCTATTCTGGAAGAAAAAGTTCATCATTAACAGTCCCTTTTTCTTCATAGTCAGCCAGCTGCTGGCTACTTGGGTTTCATTGCCCTATTCTGAACTTCCCCATTTTCAGCTCACCGTCTGGTCTTGTACCTAGGTATGCGTCCCATCAACATCGGATAATGGGTTTTGGAGAAATGCCATAATGGCTTATTTATAGTTTCAACAGCCCTAGGCTAACTATGAATATGCGCCCCACCAGCCGGCGGGTTTTGTCTGTGCCTGCCCAGCTCACGAATATATATACTATAATTACTAGATTTTCTTATTTTATTAGCTTTACACTCCGCAGAAAACTGCGGGTTGTAAAGCTAATTAAATACAAAAATCTAGCAGGGTGAAAAAAACGCTAAAAGCACGCACGGATTCGTTTTCATGTGCAACGAAATTGGACCCCAGAAATAAAGTAAGAGCTACCAGTAAAATACTTGTGGCACTTACTCTATTATTTATTGAGAATATTATACAAAATTTTATAATGTATATAAGTGCTGCTTGAATAGGCCAGCTTAGCAGCCCTCGAATCTTGCGGCCTCACTTTTCTTTTTAGAAGTTCCATGGATATTTTGTGGATAATTTCATAGATATTTACGCGGTAGAATCATGCTGCAGCTATATTAGTAGTATAGTTGCAGCACGAATAGCATTCCATCTTAGTCTTCACAGTTGACAACGCATCTGCATTTTGATTCGTAATCGTGGAGTGATTTAGATGTCTGTGGAAAACAGCAACCAATTACCATCATCAGGTGTACTATGTGATCGTTTGTCATTCTTATTCTATAAAAAAATTCTGAAAACTAAGACAGAATGCCTCTCTACCAGTTAAATAATCGCAAGTTTATTACACTAATCACACACAATAGAATTAAGTTTTAGATTATTATAAAAAAAATACAGTCTGTTGTATTTTAAACTACTTTAAGTTAGTATTTGAAGTTCTTCTGGTGAGAGCGTGATTTTTCCCCTGTCGAGTTGACTCATTCACACTGCAGTCATAATACTACTGTGACGTGGATCCACCACGTAAAACATACACTATGTACACTCAAACCTAATGCATAATGCCTAAGTAGAGACCGTTCGTGAAGAAAGGCGGTGGGAGTATTGGGTTTGCGAAATTAAATATATTTAGATACTAAAAGAAGTGGGTGAAGTGTGGCGAGCGAACAGCGTACGTAGCAAACCTTCTGTTTCATCTCGTAAATGTTCACTGATTAACCACAAATCGATTGGTAATTGCAATACAAAACATCTCTCAATTTTGATGCTACTTGCCATTACCAACCTGGGTAATATACGCCTGCCATAAATGTATTGACACGTATAGAACTATTGTATATCTGTGGTTACAGTTCAAACCACCAAGGAAACTTGATCGGCGGCGCATTTTTGCACCTATATTATTGTTCAAATAATGATTTGATGTCGATTTTTATATGTAAAAGAGGTGTGATTTTGTGAATTAAATATCTACGCACATGAATTATTAGTGTAAATGATGAAATAAGTGCTTCTTTGGTGATGTTAATCTCATGAAAAGGTGTGTGGGGTGCATTGAGATACTATTGACTAATACTATAGACATCGACTGTGGCTGCTTGCTCGAGCTGCCATTAAGATCTTCAAAAAAAAATATCACATGTAATGCATCAACATATTGGGAAGAAGTTTGGAAACAAATTAATATAAAGGATAATTTCTTGATATACTTGACAATAGTGAAAGTGAAAACTTACGAGTCCATTACCAAAAACAAGTGGTAAAATTAAAAGATTTGTACAACCGATTTCAATATAAATAAAATAAGAACATCATTAATGTAAAGGGTTTTTCAATAATGGGTTGATATTGAAATGAAATAAAACAAGCTGTGTGTGAGGTATTAAAGTAATGCTTTTTTTTAATTTGAAAGGCCCACACATACAGTTAAGTGTGGAATATAATATCGTTCAAATGCCCATTTCGGCTTCTTACAGTGACACGGATCCGAGTGATCCAACTTTCAATGACTCTACTGCATAGATCCGCCTTTTTTTTTGCGGATGGAAAATCACCTAATGACGCCTTTCGCCCTGGGTGGAGCGTAAGGGAGTGTCAGACTTTTACTGACTAAAAACCATCCGTGTTCCTTCAGTGCCCTTACGTTCCGGAGCCGCGGTATCTCTTTCGAACAGCCAGCAGCCCCAGCAGGCGTCGGCCCTTGCGGGCCCCTTCACGCTGCTGACAGCTCTTTGAGGCGCGCGTGGAACAAAACGCGCCGTCGACACGGCCTGTCGTCGTTAGACGGAAGGACGGCGAGCTACCCATTGCTCGCCGTCCACAGGCCCGCGCCTACGGTGGCTGGGGGCCACGACGTAGCCCCCGACGCCCGGGGCGTCTTCCGCGACGGCCGAGGAGGAAAGCTGCTCTCTCTCTCTTCTCCCGCTTCGCCACCTCCTTCGCTAGCATCACTGCTTCGCAGAAGGTGGTGACGGCATCCCATTCCGTCTCGCTCCGGACCATGGCTTCGACCAGGGCCGGACGCGAGAGGTCGCCGCCGCCTATCGCCGCTACGAGGACACGTCGGTGCTCCGCTCAAGCGGGGCACACCTCCACGATGTGTTCCACAGTGTCCCCCGGTCCATCCTCGCAGTGGGAGCACCCGGGCGTTTCCTCCCGCCCAATTCGGTGCAGGAACCTCCCGAAAACACCGTGTCCGGTGAGGACCTGCGTCAGGCGGAAGGTGAGGATGCCGTGGCGTCTCTCAAGCCACTCCTCAAAGAGGGGTCTTATCGCCGCTATAGTGGCGTGCCCAGCACGGGGTTGCGACAGTCGCTCTCTCCATGTCGCCATGAGATCGTGCCGGAAGTCTGTCCGCTGCGCGACAACTTGCCGCGGCAGCGGGGTTGCCCCCCGGCAGCAGGGTTTCCCCCCGGCATAGTGCCTCCGCGCGCCATTCGTGCAGGCGCGCGAGGACTATCGCCTCCAGATCCCATGGCGGCAATCCGGCAAGGAGGCTCGCCGCCTCGCGGGAGATCGTGCGATAGCCGCGAACCATTTTCACGGCAACCACCCTTTGGGGCGCGTTCAGGTGGTGGACGGCAAGCCGCGCCAAACCACGCGCCCACACCGGGGCCCCGTAAAGGGCCATGGACCGCACGATCCCCGCGTAGAGCCTCCGGCAGGAGGCGTTTGGCCCCCCCAGGTTCGGCAGGAGGCGCCTGAAGGCAGCCCCAGTCCGTTCCAGTTTGGGAGCCAAATGTCGGAAGTGCTCAACGAAGTTCCATCGGCCGTCGAGGACGAGTCCTAGGTACTTCAGCGTCGACTCGACGCCGATGGATACCCCTCCTACCATCACTGAGGATCCCGGTGGTGGCCTGTTCCGAGGACCATGGAAGTGCATGGCCTCGGACTTGTGCAGAGCCACCTCGAGACCCAGTTGCCGAATCCTCTCAACGACTATCGTAACCCCGCGCGTCATAATTTCCGCCGCCGCCTCGTACGACCCCCCTTGTGCCAGTACCAGCGTGTCGTCAGCGTAGTTTGCCGGTAGGGAGGTTGGCGCGCAGCACCCAGTCGTAACCGATGTTCCACAGAGGTGGCCCCAGAACCGAACCCTGTGGGACACCGCACGACATCTCTCGCCGGTTCCACTCACCGTTGCGACCGGGGTAGATGACGGCCCTGTCCGTCAGATAGTCCCCGACTATACGACGGAGATAGGTCTGCACCCGATGATACCGGAGTGCCTCCCTAATGCAGCTCCAGGGCATGGAGTTGAAGGCGTTGGCGGTGTCGAGAGACACCACCAAGACAACCCCTATCTGGCCACTGCATCCTCCGTCGTGAGGGCTCTCACGCGCATGATGGCGTCCACCATAGAGCGCCTCTTGCGGAAACCAAACTGGTGTTCCGCAAGATCCGGCCCCGTCCCCGCAAGGTGCTCGGCGAGGCGGTTTGCAATGACTCTTTCAAAGAGCTTGCCCACCTCGTCGAGCAGCACCACGGGCCGGTATGCGGACGGAAACTCCGCAGGGCGCCCTGGCTTCCGAATGAGGACCAGCTTCCCCGTCTTCCAACGAAGCGGGAATTGGCCTCTCTCCAAGCATGCGCTTAGGAGCCCCTCCAGTTTGGGCCCGAGAGCCTCCGAGGCCAGTACCCAGGCTTTGCCAGGCAAGCCATCGGGTCCTGGGGCGGTATTCCTGGCCTTGAGCCTACGTACCGCCACTCTCAGGTCTACCCCGATCCCTTCCGGGATGTCGTCGTCGTCGTCCTGGTGGTCCGCTTCCGGCACCGCAGGTGGCAGAGCCATAGGCGGGGGTGGATGTTCCCCTCGCGCAGGGAACAGAGCGCTCACCACGTCCTCCACAAGCTGGGGCCGGAGACTCTGCGTCAGCGGGGGGGCCCAGGTGCGTAGTTTAGCCCGCACCATCTTGTAAGGGCGCCCCCACGGATCTCTGTCGAGAGTCTTCAGCATCTCCTCACGGGCCCGATCTCGGGCCCGCAGGACAGCCGCCCGGAGGGCGGTCTTCGCCGCTCTGTATCCCTCGTACAGCTCCGCCTCAATGGCTGCCGCATTCGGTGGACTAATGCGGAGCCTGCGGTGCCTGGCGTACAGGTGCCGCGCGGCGACATACGCCTCGCGCAGAGACGTCAGCTCACGCGACCACCAATACACCTGACGCCGGGCGCTTCCTGGCCGACCACGACGAACGAGATGTCCACCACCGACTCGCCCCGCATCCGCACACACGTGGGGACAGAACCCCGATTTAGGACGACCAGGCCTGTCTCCAGAGCCCAGTCTTCCACCATCCTACCCCGCACATCTGTACGAAGAGAACCCCAAGCCAAGTTCTTGGCATTGAAGTCCCCGAGGACAAGTACGGGGAGGGGATAACTTCCGACGACGACTGCTCTCAGCTCTGCAAGAGAGTTGTGGAGCTCGGCGAGAGATCGGTTCGGGGAGAAGTACACCCCCACAACGACTAACTCCCCGAACCGTGCTGCTACGCTCCCCTGACCCCTCCTGACACCTTCAAGGGTCGGGGTACCGGCGGCGGCCGAAGAGATGATGGCAACTGAGCCATTAAGGTCCGCCACCCAGTCCTCCCTAGGCCAGACAAAATACGGCTCAGCGACCACAGCGATGTTAATCGACCACTGCGCCATGCTCTGGAGCAGCAGATCCTGAGCGCAGGCGCAGTGGTTGATATTCGCCTGGAGGAAGCTTAATGGGGCCGTTATAGGCATTCCATTTCAGCTTCCTCCACGGGGGGCCCCTCTGCGGGCGTCGGTGTCGCGGCGGCGGCGGCGGCGACAGTGACAGCGGTGGCAGCGGCAGTTGCGGCTGCGGCGGAGGCCACAGAGGCGGTGGCGGCGGAGGGCCCTCCCCTACCCGCGGCCTTGGCCTTGGCGGGTGGCACGCAGGCCTTGCTTCTGGCCCGGTGATCGGCTGGCTTGCCAGTCACCGCACATGAATCACAGTGCGGCGTGGCGGAGCAGGTCGCCGATATGTGTCCGGGCTGACAGCAGCGGAAGCAAAGGCCACTGCGGTCAACCTCCGAGGCGCATCTCACTGATACGTGGTGCCCCACGAGACAGCGATAGCACCTCAGAGGTCTGGGCTCCAGCAGCTTAACCTGCGCTGAGACCCAGCCCACCAGAAGCCTTCGGCCCTCCACTATGGTTTTGGCCGCCGTAACAGGGCAGCACACCGTGGCGGCATGCATACCCTGTTGGTCCGGGCGTATGGCGCCTGACCTGACCTGGTCCGTAGTGCACCCCCCGGACCTGGCGACGGCGGCCACTTACTTCTCCTTTCGATACCGAGTCGTCCAGATCCATGATGCGCAGGTCTGCGCATCTGACGGGCCTGGACACTCGGGCCTCGTCCGCGTCCAGAGACGCTCTGAGCTTCGCAGCCAGAGCGTCCGCGGTCACTCCACTGGATTCCCCGGCGACCGGGCCGCATACGGGCCCCCGTCTGGGTGACTTTGAGCCGGAGGCCCCCGATGATCCCGAGCTCCCCGAGATCCACCGCCTCCTTCGCCTTCGCGAGCAGGTCGCGGTAGGTAACGCCATTCTTTTCCGCTCCGGCTGTAGTGTAATCTCTACAGCTGCAGTCTTCGGGGTGCGGAGCGTAGCCGCGATCTTGCGCGCCCTGAACTGGCGCTGCCGCTCCTGCTCTTTGGTCTTTTTGGCTGCCTTCTTCCCCTTCTTTTTGTCCCCGACCACCTGCCAACTGGCTTCAGCCGCGGGAGGTGTAGGGAGCTGGGGGGGCGATGACGGCGGCGGAAGCTGGCTTGCCGCTGGCGCTGGCACATTCGCCGCAGGCACTGGGGCTGGTGCAGCCACCATCTGTGCTGCCGCCTTGCCCTTTTTCGCCTTCTTCTTGCCTCTCTTTCCCGTCGCCGGCTTAGCCGGAGCCGGTTCAGCCGGTACCGGTTTTGCCGGAGCCGGCCTTTCAGGGGGGGAGGAGCAACTGCAGCCCCGCCCGAGGGCTGGCTGGACAGCCCCGGCCTAGATGCGGCAGCCGTGGCCGCCGCGTACGAGACCGTTGCCGGCCTCGCCATCGTCTTGTTTGCCCCTAGGGGGGGGGGGGGGGCGCAGAACGATGCCCTCCAGCACGGAGAACCGGTGTCGGAAGGCAGCCAGCTCCTGCCGGACCAGGTTCAGAACCTGGTTCTCCACCGGCACGGGCTGGCTTGGGCGCTGCATCTGGGGCGCCGCGCGAGAGGCAGGCTCACGTAGACTGGCCAGGTCTGCGCGGAGCTTCTCGTTCTCCTTTTGGAGAGTCCCTATGGCGGACGTCAGGCGGGCCACTTCCGCCCGCAGCTTCGCCACCTCGTCCGCATTAGGCCCGGCCCCAACAAAGTTGGCCTCCGCAGCCGCCATGATGGAGGCGGAGGCCCCGGGAATGGCCTTAAACTTCGAGGAGGGCTTTTGCTTGTAGCCGGTCCGCCGCCAGTCGCACTCGCCTCTTCGCCTGATCCCCGAGCCGTATCGCCCGGGTGGCGCCCCTCCTCGGCAAGCTTTGCTGCTCGTTCGGCCCTCTGGTTGGCAGAGAGCCCCCTCCCCTTGCCTTTCAGCCCGCCCCGTTGGTGAGGATTTTCCGGGCCGAAACCTCCTCTTCACCGGATGACGGCCCCTGGTCGCCATCCCGCCTGGACCGCTTGCGAAAGAACTTACTGGTCTCCGCGGTCCCAGGTCCCACGCGTCGGGAGCTCTCTGAGCCTCCCACACTGCTCGATGCGGCGTCGGACTCTGTCCCCGCATCGTTCCTCCTCTCCTCTACGTTGCCGTTGCCGGCGGTTTTGGTTTTCCATTTTTGTACCCACGAGTATGAGGGAATTAAAGGTCCACCTTGGCAGAGACCCCTGTACCAAGGTAAGCAGATTTAGAGGATTTATTACTCGCCAGGGGGTCTGCAGGTATCCTGGCGAGGAGCGCACTAGCGACTGATTTGTTCATAGAATCCCGTCAGCCATCCATCCCCTCGCGGTGTGTCGCCACTTGGGATTCGGAGTAACTTTTTATAGAGGTTTTCTCCCTCGCAGTCCGGGCGATTAAGCCAAGACCCTCGGTCCCTATCAAAGCCGCGAGACATGATCCACGACACTTCGATACTGGGATTACGAGACCGGCGGTGACAGCAAAGGATGAATCCTTTACTGTCTGCCCGGAGGCAGGGTAAGTGCACACCGAGCCCGCCCTCACTCCTCTGCTATGCCCTCTGCTGATCAGAGAGTCACGCAGAGGAACGCACTGTTGGTCCGGGACGGACCCCACCCATGTCAGAATAATTAGCCGCGGCAGCAACATTCCCCAAGGAATAAGAATTTCTTCTCATTTCTCGAGGAAGATTACCGCCGCGCCCAGGGTGCACCGGCCCAGTAGCTGCTCTTCCCTCCAGACGTATCGAGAGGGACCCGCAACTACCAGGCACACGTGGAGGACTTCTGACTTCGCACCCCGCATAGATCCGCCTAGATTTGAGCGATGGCCTGTGTTATAATTACCTTTAGGGCATCTATCGACTGTGGTTTATTTGCAGAAGCACGCGACTTTAAGAAACCCCCACAAAAAGTGTCTAGCGGGGCTAAGCTGCATGGCCTTATTGACTAATTCATATCACCCCTGCGAGAGATAAGCATACCTTTAACAACTTAACTTAACAAGCTGTATGGCCTTATTGGCTAATTCACATCACCCCTGCGAGAGATAAGCATACCCTTAAATTGCTCATGGACAATGTCAATCGTGGCGGCCGCTGTGTGTCACGAAGTGTCTTCCTGCTGGAACCACATGTCGTTTTGGTCCATATGGTTCAAATTTGGGCCACAAAAAATTGGTTATCATCGTTCTGTAGCGCTCGCCGTTGAAGGCAACCGCCTCACCAGAGTCGTTTCCGAAAAAGTACGTACCAATGACGCCGCCGGTCCAAAAGTCACACCAAACGGTAATTTTTGAGGATGCATTATCACGTGGTGAACCTTGCGTGAGTTGTTGTCCCATTTACGGCAATTCTGCTTGCACAGCCATTCATCTTAAAATGCGCCTCCGAAAGAAGTACCAGCTTTTAAATAAATAAAGAATCATCAAAATCGGTTCACACAGAAAAAAGTTCTGTGGTAAAACAAATGAGAAAAATACATTTTTTTTTTTATAGAAGAGGGGGCAAACGAGCATGTGGCTCACCTGATGTTAAGTGACTACCGCCGCCCATGATCAACTGCAACACCAGGGGAATTGCAGATGCGTTGCCGGCCCTTTAGAAAGGAGTAAGCTCTTTTCTTGAAGGTCCCCAGGTCGTATCGGTCCGGAAAAATCGCCGGTGGTAAATTGTTCCACAGAGAGGTTGTACGCGGAAGAAAACTCCTTTTGAAACGTACAGTGGTGGACCGCCAAGCATCCAGATGATGTGGATGGTATCGGGACGTTTGCCGCGTAGTGCGTTCACGAAATTTGGCGGCTGGGATTAATCCGAACAATTCCTCAGAGCACTCTCCATGGTATATGCGAAAGAAAATACAAAGGGATGCAACATCTCTTCGCAGTGCCAGTGAATCGAGCCGATCGGAAAGCACTCGGTCGTCGACGATTCGAGCCGCTCTGTGCTGGATGCGGTCAAGTGGAAGGAGCTGGTACTGGGGAGCCCCAGCCCAGAGATGGGAACAGTATTCCATGTGCGGCTGAACCTGCGCCTTGTAAAGTTGCAGGCGGTGTGCTGGCATGAAATACTGTCCCGCTCTGCTGAGCACGCCAAGCTTTTTAGAGGCCAATTTGGCCTTCCCTTCCAAGTGACCACGAAACTGCACGTCACTCGATATGTCGACGCCGAGGATTCCGATACTGGCTGAGGCAACAAGGGGAGTGCCTTGAAACTGAGGGGATACGACAAAGGGGTTCTTTTTAGCGGTTAACGCGCAAAGTTTGTCCCGGCACTCAGAGACGTTTTCCCGAGAAATATTGGCTCGGCCGGTGTAAAGAGCATCACCAGTGCTGTCATCTGCATAGCAATGAATGTTACGGGTCTGCAACATATCATTGATATGCAGAAGAAACAGCGTTGGCGATAGCACGCAGCCCTGTGGAACACCAGCATTGATAGGCTTGCAATCGGAGCTTGCACCGTCGACAACGACCTTGATGCTCCGATCTGCAAGAAAGCTGGCGATCCAATCGCACAATTTCTCGGGAAGCCCATAGGAAGGGAGCTTCGAAAGAAGCGCTTTGTGCCAAACCCGATCGAAGGCCTTCGCAATGTCCAAACTAACGGCCAATGCCTCCCCCTTGGACTCTACTGCCTCCGCCCATCTGTGAGTTAGGTAGACTAGAAGATCACCAGCTGACCTACCACGGCGAAAACCGTATTGGCGGTCACTAATCAGCTGGTGATCCTCAAGGTACCTCATGAGCTGGCAGTTTACAATGGACTCCATTGTTTTGGAGAACAAGGAGGTGATGGCGATAGGCCGGTAGTTGGACGGGTCTGAGCGGTCGCCTTTTTTAGGGATCGGGTGGACGAAAGCCGTCTTCCATGATTTTGGGACTACGCCTAGGGAGTAGGAGTACCGGAAAAGACGCGTTAAAACCGGTGCCAACTCTGGAGCGCACGTCCTCAGCACAATTGGGGGGATTCCGTCAGGCCCACTCGACTTGTGGATGTCCAGGGAGAGGAGTGCTTTGCGAACCGAGCGCTGAGTGAACTGCACTTCCGGCATGTCGCACTCACACCGCGGGATGGTCGGCGGCGTACTCCCCCCGTCATCGAGAGTCGAGTTAGACGCAAAGAAAGAGCCTAGAAGATCGGCTTTCTCCTTTGCGGTGTGGGCCAGTGAGTCGTCCTCAGTGCAGAGATGGAAGAGATGGCTGACAGAAGTTCCCCTGGACAGCCTTGGCGAGAGACCAGAATGCACGGGTTCCAGAAGGAAGACGAACTAGTTTCTCGCCAATTCTGCCTATGTGCTCAGACTTTGCCTTGGCAATGACTCTTTTGAAGGACCTAGAGGCGGAATTATACTTCTTTTTTAGAGCGCTGGTGTTTACATCCCTGGACGCTGATGCGTCAGCCCAGGCTTGGTAGCACTCCTGCTTATAGCATGATGCTATTTTACAGGAGCGACCAAACCATGGCTGAGATTTGCCTCCAATGGGCACCACAGAGGAAGGAATAAAAAGTTCCATACCCTGAAGTACCACATCAGCGACAGAATCCGCAACAACGTTGGGATCGTCCGGCGAGAAGCAAACCCGCCCCCAAGGGTAGGATGCAAAGAAAGACCGCATCCCATCCCAATCTGCTGACCTATAGTGCCAACCACGGCGGCAGCCTGCAGAATGCAACCGCGATTTCAGCGTGAGTGGCACCACACTCCGGACAAGACAATGGTCCGAGGAGCCTAAAGGGGCGTCGACGGAAATCTGATATCCGTCCGGGTGAGAGGTCAGCAGAAGGTCCAACAGGGAAGGTGCATGATCCTCCACATCTGGAATCCGCGTAGGCGAAGTAACCAGTTGTGTCAGACCATATGCCAAGGCAAAATCATGAACAGATCTCCCCGCATGATCGGTTAAACGTGAACCGAGCCATTCGGCGTGTTGGGCGTTAAAGTCGCCGAGGATCACGATCTCTGCGGAGGGGATCTGCTGTAGCAACGAATCTGCAGCCATTTGGACGTGGTCGAAGAGTCGGTCTGTTTCGGCATTACCGCTATGGGACCTATAGAGGCACCCGTAGACGCGCGGATGGTCGTCGCTGTCTACGCGTAGCCAAAGGATGGACAGGTCCGAACCTTCAAGTCTGCCGAGGCGTCGAGAACAGATGTCCTCTCTGACGTAAACACAAACTCCAGCCCGAGGCACAAAGGAGTGTTCCAGTTTGTACCCCGGGTAGGAGAGATACGAGACATCAGCCGGAGAGGACACCTGCGTCTCGGTCAGAAAGAGCAGAGCCGGCCTCGCCGTCTCGAGATGGTAGTGGACGGCGTTTAGGTTAGAGTGAAGTCCCCTGATATTAGAGAAATTCACGGACAGCGTGGCAGGGGTCGCCTTGGTCTTGTTGCTCCGTTTGCCCCGAGCAGTTTTAGTCTTGAGCGGAATTTTGCCCCCCCCAGAATACGCGGGGCAGCCTGAGCACCCACGCTCAGAGGTGGAGAAACATGGTCGTGGATGCTCAGCGAGGGATTCTCCAGGGGTGCTGGTACCCTCCTGGGGTAGTCTATCATTGAATTCCGCTACCATGTTGATGGGGGGGGGGGGGATTTGGGCCTCCGGCCACCTGCACTCACCAGACGAAACGCCTAAGCAGAGCTTCCACTTCACGCCGGTATTCTGTGAGGTCGTGGTACCACCCCGGTTTGAGCCAGCCCATACGTGCGACAGCAAAGCTGCCGCGTGGCTCTACCACTGTTAAAATATAGTAGACATACAGTCAAATTGAATACCTGCTTCTTTTTAAATTCGGTTAATTAAAAACTCTTTCTGGCATTTCACGTAGTAAATTGTGGTGATTGATCGAATGAGATATCTTTTACAGTTCTAATGGCTAAGTCGTAAGTTCGGATTCGCTATTATTTTTTAACTGAGTACAAAAAAGTTTAGCGACTTCAAAGGTGTGTGGCTTTTTTAAGTCAGTTCTATTTTTAGTATTTGAACTTATATCAGTTTAATTTAAACTGATATAAGTTCAAATATTTCAAGTTTTAAATCTGATTTCAAAGAATTCTTATAAAAGTAAAATCATAACCAGTTCATACGTGTTATAACAGGGACATACGAAATAGATTTATTCTCCGATATATTGTACAAGAAGTGCTTTTAATGGAACTCCAATTCTCGTCAAGTGCAGTGAATTACACGGGTAAGCGAGCTTTTGTACACCAAGAACCAAGTTATATTTTATTTTTTTATTTATTTATAGGATAGGGTGACAAACGAGCACACAGTCCACCCGATGGTAAGTGGTTGCTGTGGCCCATAGACATCTACATCTATCCTCGATTACGAATCAAAATGCAGATGCGTTGCCACCCGTGAGGACCAAGATGGAATGCCTCGCTTCCAGCAAAAAAGGTTTCCGGCTCTCTACACTCACCATACGAAACACAGCAGCATCAAGCTACTATTTCACGCTGGTATTCTGTGAGAGCGTGGTCCCTCCCCGGTCGAGCCGACCCATTCGTGCTACAGCTATACCATTAATATAACTGCAGCATGGCTCTACCACGTAGATTATTCGAATTAAAAGCTAGGTATTTGTGTTTACAATTTTCTTTTGGGTATTTAGAAAATAAAATCTAAATTAAATACGTTATAAGCTATAATAGTTCAAGCACCAATTCAATTATTAAATGAATTAAAAGCTGATTTGCCACGTGCTCTGCGATGAAGGAAAATAGAAAATCAATTGTAAGGACATCAATAAGACATCAAACTGGGATATTGATACTTTTTAATGGGTGACACGCGAGCACACTGTTCATTAGATAGTAGTAAGTGTATTCTGTGGCCTATGAATATCCTCAATTACTTTGAAAATGCTTAAAGATGTCCATCGCCTTATGGAGACAAATTTCGGTTTTAGACAAAGGAGGATTTACTTCAGACGTATTAGCAATTGTACATCTGCTGAACTTAGGTCCACTACTTCCTTCAGCTTGAAATGAAATCTTGGTACAGCCTCTGCCAGTAACTGATGCCTAGACAGGTGATTTATATCGACAAAATCTTTTTCTCCAATATCTTCATTAGGCATTTTTATGAAGATAAACTCTTTATAGCATCTTATGCATAGTTTAAGAGATAATGGAAAATTATCATAATTAAACACTCCGCTCGGCGCGCGTGCACACATGAACTCTAGCCGCCCGATAAGAACCAAGAGAAACCAGAGCAAGGTCACTTCAATAATTTTAGCTAAAGAATTGGCAAAATTTAAAAGAATAATTTTATATAACAGCATTTATACGCTATAAACCAAAATTACATTTTATTCCCTCGCCCCCTCCTTCCCGGGTACTGGTATAAACGATACAAGAAAATTGGGTAGGTACGAAATAATCCTTGATAAATTTTCTATCAACTTCTTAAACATACAAAAGCGATATCATTTATACTTGCCGCACAATTAGCCACGAAATATTAACGTATCATTTTCCTATTTTTTTTTTGCAATATTTAGCTGAATAGCCAAATCAATTAATAATAGCATAATAATCATAAATAATCAAAATAGCATAGCAATGTGGAATGAAAGAGTTTAGAAATAAATAATACCTCTGTTTATAGAACATATTCTATTCTTTACTTTAGTTACATTATTACATTATTTACATTTCACATTATCTTGGCGTTAATGTGAAAGATTTACTAAAACTAAACTATAAGCAAAAATTACCGATAAATGAAAAAAATATCAAATTTCATGGCAGATTGCACGCAAAATTATACGTAGGCGGTCCCATAATGAATTGGCCTAACTATGAACCAAGGAAGGAAATGAAACGAAACCAATTTTATTTTTCAATATAATCACCATGAATACTGACACACTTCAGACATCTGTGAATCAACATCTCTAAACCTTTATAAAAATAATCACATTTTTTATCCTCAAAATGACTGAAGACGGCCGCCTGCAACTCATCATCGCTTGAAAGTTCTCTTCCTCTTAAGTCCCGCTTTAAATTTGGAAATAAATAATAGTCGGACTGAGCCATGTCTAGACTGTAAGGTGGATGTTGAACTTCTGTGAACCCGCATTGACGAACTGCATCCTTCGAAACACCAGCGGTATGAACAGGGGCGTTGACATGGAGCAACAGGACAACTTTAGACAGCTTGCCTCTTCGTTTTTCCTTTATCTTGTCTCATAATTTATATATTAAAGAAGCATAATATTCGCCGTTCACGACTTTATTACGTTCTTTAAAATCCACCATCAAAATGCCTTGAAAATCCCAAAATATTGTGCACATCAGTTTTTTAGTCGATTGTTGCACCTTTGCCTTTCTAGGGGGCTTTTCACCCTTATAACGCCACTCCATTGACTCGCGCTTGTTTTGTGGATCACAATACAAGATCATAGTTTCATCACCAGTCACTAGCCGCTCGATCACAGTCTTTGGATTTTCGCCACAAAGATCCAAAAACTCCGAAGCGCAGCACACTCTTTCCTGTCTCTGTGCCGCTTAAAGAAGTTTCGGTACCCATCTTGCACTCACTTTTTTCATGTAATGATGTTCATGGATCGCGCGATGAACGGTACTCTTAGAGAGCCCAAGCCTTGCTGCAATTTCTCTAATCTT
Organism: Parnassius smintheus behrii; assembly: GCA_036936625.1. NCBI lineage: Eukaryota > Metazoa > Arthropoda > Insecta > Lepidoptera > Papilionidae > Parnassius > Parnassius smintheus. The sequence continues at coordinate 5,950,107 of JAUPFT010000012.1, forward strand.
CAAACGGCGGTCACTCAGAACCTCCTCTTCGATAAGAGCAATCGTTTCGGGAGTGAGCATTTCCACAGGTCGACCGTCGTGGCCAAAGTCTTCGACGGTTTCTCTCCCGAGGCGAAACTCTTTCACCCAATTTTCACTGTGCTATAGGAGAGGGCAGACTCCTTATACACGAAATCCAATCGTTCTTTTATTTGGGCAGGGGATAAACCTTCTTTAAACAGAAACTTTATGACACTTCGATACTCAGTTTTCGACATTTTGAAAAAAATACGCGACTCTCGTTATTCAAATGTCTGTTAAACTAAGACTAAGCATTTCATGTCGATGCATGTTTCTTATATTAAGTGCACGATAAACGTACTATTTAATGCAACACAACATGTAGCGACATGTCGCGTTGAACTTTATTAGGCCGGTTCATTATGGGACCGCCTGGTAAGTGATATCGCTATTGTATGCGTAAGAAGTTAATAGCAAATTTTTCATGCATCGTGTACGGTTTTCTAAAAACTGGAAGAAACAGCGCTTCAGAATAACTTCTGGGGCGCGGAGGAGGGGGGTGACGTCCATCCGGGAGAGACAGGGGCAGTGGACAAAATTTAATTCCACTCTATAACGTACATTTGCCGACAGATAAAAGTACTCCACTAATTATGCCAATTTTTCCATACCTTGCTTAAAATAGGTGTCATATCATGTTGCGTGGCTCAGACTCGTGATATACGCGGGTGAAACCACGGGTTACAGCTAGTATTACATAATAGTGAGTAAATCTTATTAGTCTACCATATAAATTTACATAGACATATGATCCTACTGATCCAATAAGGTACACAATAAGCTTAATATAAAAAAAAAATCTAAAAATTTATGACTGATATAAACTAATATCAAAAGTAAGCATATTTTGTATATAATGATTTCTTATATTTACGCGAACACTACACATTGATTAAAACATTTTTACGGATTTTATCGCGTTTAATTATACTTTTAATTATTTTCATTTTTAATTTAATTCCCGACGTTTCGGGTGCTTTCCAGCACCCGTGGTCACGGGGAACTAAGGTGACTGACGTCCCGAAGTCATTGTTAAGCCCGGAGTACCTTCAGCTTTTTTTAATTATTGTTTATGGTCCGAAACCAAAAAACCGAAACCGAAAATGAACTGATTACGTCTTGAGGTCTTGCAGTGGTATGCTTGGGTTTAGTTTTAATTTTATTGATTATAGGGTCCCAAGCAGGTGGTAGTACCCAGCCTCCTTCTCTATTGAAATTAGACGGCCCCAACCATTGGGTCAGATTCGATATTAGACGTGAGGCTATTGAAATTAAAAAACATCCTAATTTCAATAGTTCCTTAAATCACTCTCTGAGAGATTTTTCAAAGCCTCAGAGTCCCACCCAAATCATCTCATTCGTGAGACAGCTGCCTATGCAGACCCTATTCACACTCGCTGTAGTGCGCAGACCGAGAAACTCTCTGTCGGACCCCCCCCCCCCCCCCCAACAAGCTTTCGGGTGACCTGAACTGCCTCAGGCCAAGGAGGGTCGCGTTCGTATACGGCTTAGAGATCTCTCGTCAGATCGGCAAGCCAAACCATAAAGGCGGTGTTTAGTGGGTAAAAGTCTTCACATAATGCTATGAGCATTCACCGCCTCCCTCCCCCGCTTTCCGGAGGGTTGCCCGTATTTACTTCGGGCGCAAAAAAAAACTATCACATGGAGTGCTGGCCGCTCCCCGGGCAGAACATCTTGCCCGGCGGGAGATTTCACATTTTCCTTACACGGCCAAAGTGGTGACCACCCAACGTGATCTGAACATTCAACCAACACCTTCGGAAACTTCAAGCTTCATCATCGTCATAAAATACCCCACCCATTCGCTCCCGAGCAGATATCGTCTGCAGTCTTCATACACTACTTATACAGTCCTGCATACCATCTAGCTTCACAAGTTTCACCGCAGCACTGGAATAATAATGCTACCTGTTCCTTCATGCTACTCTCTGCGCTATATAGTGTTCGACACGGCTCTGAGCCTCACTGCTCGCCTCTGCTTCACAGCACTTTCGCAAATTACTTGCCTTCTTCTCGACTCATCGCAGACAACAAGGCAATCTCCTGGCACTTGCACATTCGTCGACAACGAGACTGCACTATTGACCTCCAGTCTGAGCAGGGGGGTGATGTGGCGGCGCTGTCATCGCACCACAAAAGAAACACATCGAAGCCTCAATCACGCTATAAAATTCTGATTCATAAACAGTATATATAGAACATCTTCGAACTATCACACGGAGTGTTGGCCGCTCCCCGGGCAGAACACCTTGCCCGGCGAGAGATCTCCTCCTTTCCTCTTACGGCCACAGTGACCAAAGGAGCGAACGATCAAGTGGACCAGACTGTATTAGCGGACCTTACTAGGGGACTTTACTAAGCAGGCCCGTGCGGGCAAGGGACGGAAGAGAGGGGAATTATATCAGCAAACCCAACTAACAAGTACATCAACAAAAATACGAAATGCAAGGGTGTGCGTTGGCGTAAGCGTATAACATATTGGTTTTTGTGCAAAAGAAAAGGAAATCACAAAATCTTTACATGATTTGTAATAGTAGTGGTCAAAATATACACAGACACATTTTATTTTCACACTGTAAACAATTTAACTTTAAATTTTTTTCTATACTTCATCTTGTCCATATCCATCAAAATTTCTTTTCCTTCACCTGCATATTTATTACCCTTCAAATACGTTCAATACAATGTTAAATTCATGAATCTGGTGAAATGCAGCTATCGTTAGATATTCAATTTTCGTATTCTGCTTTACATAATTACTATGGAATGTGAAAAGGAAAAACTTTTTATGATTTTTTAAAAGGATGGGGTGGCAAACGTGCACACATTCCACCAGATGGTAAGTGGTTGCTGTGACCCATAGACATTTACATCTATCCTCAAATACAAATCAAAATGCAGATGCGTTGTCACTCGTGAGGACTAAGATGGAATGCCTCCTAGCAAAAAGGGTCTCCAGTTCTCTACGTTCACCATACGAAATACAGCAGCGTGAAGCTGCTATTTTACACTGGTATTATGGGAGAGCGTAGTCCTTCCTCGGTCAAGCCGACTCATTTGTACTACAAATATACTACTAATATAGATGCAGCATGGCTCTACCACGTAAACATGTTGTTAACGTGGTAGAGCCATGCTGCAGTTATATTAGAAGTATAGTTGTAGCACGAGTGGGTCGGCTCGACCGGGAAAGAACCACGCTCTCACAGAATACCATTGTGAAATAGTAGCTTATTACTGCTGTATTTCGTATGGTGAGTGTAGAGAACCGGAGACCCTTTTTACAGGAAACGAGGCATTCAGTAGTCCTCACGGGTGACAACGCATCTGCATTTTGATTCGTAATCGAGGTCAGATGTAGATGTCTATGGGCCACAACAGAACACAACAGCCACTTAGGTACCATCAGGTGGACTGTGTGCTCGTTTGTCACCCTATCCTATAAAAAAAAAACAAAAAAAAAACAAATGTGTTCTGCTTATTTAAAACGTTTCTGCACTTTTCACACTTTAATAGATCTCGTATATATATTTTTACGGTGTACGGCCCGTGGGCGTCGTAGGAGACGGAGGATGGAAATAAACCAGGAGATGGGCAATATCAGCTTCCATACAACAAATATTATAAAAGTAAAGTTACAGCCTATATACATCCCACAGCTGGGCACAGGCCTCCGCTCATTTCTGAGAGGGTTTTAGGGCAAAGAATTGTCCGCCGCGCTGCCCAAATGTGTGTTGGCGAACTTCACATGTCTTCGAAGTATTTTTTTCCTTATATCTCTGACATGCAGGTTTCCTCACAATGTTTTCCTTCACCGCCAAGCACGTGGTAAACAAATATTGTAGTTCTTGGGTTATTAAAGTCTGAAAGTGCTATTTTGTTATTCTCTGTGATATTAACTTGAAACTTTAAACTTGGCATTACAGTAACTCATAAGGCATTTTGGTACCGTAAGTTCAATTATTTTAAAGTTATGAAGTAGGTAAAGACCGAAAATAGCTTGAAACTTTCGTGCAAATTTATACACGCGATTTTTGTTTTCAAACTTGTATACTCTTTACCTTGCGTCTTGACCGTCTTGTAGGAAACCGATCACAACGCACCTTTAAACGTAAAACAAAAACATCTTATTATTTTGTTTCATCAAAAGATGCCAAATACCAATATTTTGCATCTTTCGCAAGGATAACTTTTGTCACAAACTACAGCAAAAAATTTGATTCGATAAATAATTAAAACTTGCAACTACTTTTGTTTACCGTTATAAACATATTCAAGTATTAACATTATGAAAGATATTGAACAGTATTCTATATACCTCTCGACTTATAGATGTCACATATAAATCTTTTTAATCAGACTTTCCTTTTGAAATGAACTATTTTATATTTTAGATAAAACTCAGCCACAAATTCAATTAAGCGACTGTTTTGGTGAATAACCGAAACGAAATACTCGATAGAATATAAAAAGAGATCAAAAGAGAACCTGTTATAAGTTTTAATTAAATGTGCATATATGATTTAAAATCAAGGGTAAACATTTTAATAAGCTTGGGGCACAACATTTTAATAAAGACTTACTCGTAATAGAGTCGAATCCGTTTTTCTCCTACGAAGTTTTACTTTAATTAAACCCTCATTTAAGCTTTTTAAGCGTCCTCTCTGCGCAATGAACTTTTTATACACGTTTGTTTTTTTAGGGTAACTTTTATATTTAATTTTAAATACAGTTTTTTGAGGGCTTATATGGTTATCTAACTTTTTTTTTATAAAGCAGAAGTGACAAAGACACTTTGAGACTCGGATGAAATGCCGCAGAGTCTGTATACCCTTCAGACTGGTTCTCTATACTCCTCAGATCAGAACGCAGCGATGCATGTACTGCTATTTGACAGCAGAAATAGTAAGAAAGTGGGACCTACTCAGACGAACCCTTAGATAAAGAAGGAGTTCTACCACCTAGAAATAATAGTACCTATAAATTAAGAGATAATGGAAACATTATTATCTGGCAAAGCCACACTGCAGCTATATATTATGGTTGTACGGCACGAACGGGTCGGCTTAAATAGGGAAGGACCACGCTCTCACAGAATACCAGCGTAAAATAGATGTCTATAGGCCACAGCATCCACCTACCATCAGGTGGACTGTATGCTCGTTTGTCACTCTTATTCTATAAAAAAAACTAATACGTTCCTTATCTGAAAGTTTTATATTTCAAATTATAGTCACAAAGCGTTAATACATCAGCCTAGATTATAAATTCAAATAAATAATCCTCAGGTTTCGATACAGAATTTTAACGAAAATCCGATTAAATTAAAGATCGAAATAGCTGTGTTAGTAGCATCACAATTCGCCATGGATTATCACCAACCTTGTTGTATAAGGGATTAATAAATTATTATTTTCAAATATGAAGGCTTGAGAACATACAAATAAATACGATAATACCTTATAGCGCTTAATAATAACATTTTACAAGCCGTTGTTTTAAATAGGGTTTTGATTTGAACGTAGAATTTAAGCGTATCTATATCGTTGATATTTTATTTTATTTTAGATATGAATTTATACGTCTATGCACAAACACAGATTAGAGGTTGTCTCTTATGTTGTTTTCATTGTTTCTGCGCAACTCAAGGGCTTTTTAAGAGACACTATGCTTACACTAGTTGGACAGTACTCATACTATAAGGCAAGGAAGTGTCCATCGCGGTTGCTCAATGTGTTTTTCCGTACATACTTTACATGTTTTTTTAGGTGCAAGAGTTTTGAAATTTACAGAGATCACTCAGCTTCTTAGCAATAACAGCTCGGTAGATTGGTGCTGTAATTGAAACTGTTTAAGAGGATATTATGATTGTCATCCTCATTATAATCACAAGCTCTTTCAAACTAAATTTTTGTAATTAGACATTTCTTAGTGTAGGAAACAAGACTAATTCTAATTGACAATCGCAGTACCAAAATCTCACACAATTAATGCTGCTTGCTGAGTACCAAGAGTATTAGGTCATATATATTATGGTGCGTTACAGGAACCGTTATCATTCATCATTCGATCGATTAATCAAATTAGCATTTTTAAATAAAACAAAATTTTAAGAAATAAAAATCAAATTAAATAGGGCCATAATACTGCAGTTGTAAAGTAAATTAATACAATACATTTTTATCCTATCATAGAAATAATGAAACAGAGTTAAATTACCTTATATTTTATCCCGTTTATCCCAATTAGTTTACCATATTTTAATATCAAAACTGCCTAAATTAATTTGGACATACTTTTTATGGAATCACAATAAAACATTGAGAGCTTCTGAGAATTTCAGAATGATTTATATTAAAGTTGGAATGATATGCGAAAGAAAGGAACGAGGGTGGATATGACGGCTGAAAGTGGAGGATTAAAAAGAAGGACATAGGAATAAAACTTGCCCCTTAGAAATTATTTTACTTGTCTTTGCAGAGCCAAAAGAGAACCTTAACACGATTAGAATAGTGTTTAGTTCTGCAAATACGTAGGCACTTCAAAAGTTTGATTTCGATCTCCCGAAATTATTCGTTTCGAAAAACTGTCACTATCACAATACCTAATAGTATGGAGCAAAAAGCATCACAATCTGTTTATGTTATCCAAATGATGTCATTGTATATGGTTTCATTACCCTTTGTTACGTTCTGTGCCGTAAAAATTACGCAGTCACTAGCGCAAATCCCCGTTTGGTACCATTCATTAGATTTTAAGTGACGTCTTCAATTTTTTTTTTATGATTTCCGTTATTTTTCCCCGAAACGAAGTAATAAAATTAAAAATACAAGCTCATGAAAAGGTAACAAAGAATTTTTTATACTTACTTTATTGATTTTGAGTTGCTTCAATAAGAGCGTGGTACTCAGTAATCTCAATGACATTCTCATTGTTCTGTTCAACTTGTAGTTCAAACATTGAAGTAATATGTACTTACGTACTAGAACAGCTATTTCCTTCGATTAACAATACCAACTAGATAACGGGTCACATACAAAATCATAGCTAAATACTGTCCGCATGAATATAAACTATGAATAGACATAAATTATATAACATTTAGTGTGAAATCAACCTTAAGTTATAAAAAATAAAGTTCTTTTTCCCGTTATTGCCTTGCGAGCTACTCTCTCACGTGCAAGAGCTCACGTCTCATGTGCGCTCTTATTTACAGAGATGGATTTCTTGCGCCGATCCGACATCTAGTTGATACTGTTGATCGAAGGCTATTTCAAACGAAAAAAATGTGCTCTAATCTGTGTTCGTGGGTTGGTTTTTTTATCATAGAATAAACGTAGGTAAAATGATCAATAGGTAATAGTAGATTGTATTGTTGAATAGGTAAATTAAATCGAGTACAATTTTTAAATTTTGTCATTTATTTTGTATACTATATTTGCTTATTTAATATAATATTACATAATCATCATCATCATTATCATCATTACAGCCCTTCACAAGTCCACTGCTGAACATAAGCCTCCCCCAAGTAATGCCACAAAGCACGGTCCTGAGCCACGTGCATCCATCGACTTCCTGCATATCTTACCAGGTCGTCACTCCACCTAGTGGGGGGTCGCCCTACACTACGCCTACCGGTACGAGGCTGCCACTCGAGAACCTTTCTTCCCCATCGGTTATCGGTTCTTCGAGCTATATGGCCGGCCCATTGCCACTTCAGCTTACTAATCCGTTGGACTATGTCGGTCACTCTGGTTTTACTGCGGATACCCTCATTTCTGAGTCCATCACGCAGAGAAACTCCGAGCATAGCACTCTCCATAGCTCGCTGAGCGACCTTGAGCGTCCTCATAAGGCCAGCCGTGAACTACCACGTCTCAGATCCGTTAGTCATCACTGGCAACACGCACTGGTTGTACAATCTAGTTTTTAGAGATTGAGGTATACCTGACGAGAAGATATGTTGTAATTTCCCGAACGCTCCTCAGCCGAGTTGAATCCATCGATTGACCTCTCGGTCGTAGTTGGACTTACCTAGTCGGATTATTTGTCCCAGGTAAACGTACTCGTCAACAACTTCGGGCATAGTGCTCCCAACAACTACCGGCATAGGTGTGACATGGACATTAAACATGATCTTTGTTTTGTCCATGTTTCAAGACCTATCCGTTGGGAGGCACTATTGAGGTCATTGAGCATAGTGCTTAAGTCCCCCAGCGATTCTGCCATAAGGACTATATCGTCGGCAAATCGAAGGTGAGTGATGTACTCGCCATTGATGTTAATACCGTATCTTTTCCAGTCCCTTGAAAACGTCTTACAATGCAGCGGTGAAGAGTTTCGGGGATATAACGTCACCCTGTCTTACACCTCTCTGCAGTTGGATAGGTTTCGAACTCTGGTTCTGTACTCGGATAGCCATCGTAGCCCTACTGTACAAACACTTCAGCACTACGATATAGCGACAGTCAACTTGGCACCGCTGAAGGGACTGTAGCACCGCCCAAATTTCGACGGAATCAAAGGCTTTCCCATAGTCCACATACGCCAAGCAAAGTGGCAGATTGTACTCTTCAGTCTTCTGTACAATCTGCCGCAGGGTATGTGTGTGGTCTATGGTACTGAAGCCTTTTCGGACACCGGCTTGTTCGGGAGGCTGGAAGTCGTCGAGTTTGCGTGCGAGACGATTCGTAATGACTCACGAAAACAGCACGTAGACGCGGCTCAGAAGGGAAATCGGTCTGTAGTTCTTCAAGAGAGCGTTGTCGCCTTTCTTAAAGAACAAGACCACCGCACTTCTACTCCACGCCTCTGGAGTAGTGCCACCATGGAGGACGGAATTGAAGAGCTTCTGAAGGACTTCAAGTACCGGTGTTCCACCCGCTTTCAGAAGCTCCGCTGTAATTCCATCCTCGCCTGGGGCCCTGCCGTTTTTAAGGTGCTGGAGAGCCATTCTAATCTCGCTTAGACTGACGTCCAGGATATCATCGGAATAGTGTCGGATAAGACTTGCTCTTGGATCATTACTCACACTTGCGTGTTGCTCCAACGATGTTGTGTACAGCTGCTCATAGAACCTCCCAATCTCACTCAAAATCTCAGGTGTCCCGGAAACGATGCTGCCACACTCAGTCTTCAGCTTTGACAGTTGGCTTTTACTGGCAGACAGATCTCTGGCAAAGACTTTGGAGCCCTGGTTCCGCTCGATCGCTTCTTTAATACGAGCAGTATTAAAGTTGCGTAAGTCTCGCCGCATGCATTTGGAGATCTGTCTGTTCAGTATATTACATAATAAAATTAATATCACAATTACATTTTAACGATATTTTTATTTAAATATTAAAAAGGTCTATGTCAAATATAAAAAAACACACTGAATGTGTGTTTAACAAAACTTAATAATAATCCAGTAGACCCATAAAGAAAATTGTATTTAAATGGCAAACTTAGTGCAGTCATTAGTACTATTAATAAATAAATAATATACAAAATGTTACGTAAATTGTATAAAATAATACAATAAATAAAAATAAAATAAATCAATACATAAAAGTAATAAATACGATAGTTACATATGATATTATATATAAACTAATACTAATATAATATAATAATATAAATTAATTAACAGGATGCAAAGAAGTTATCTGTAAGATGTTTCTTAAATACCAATAAAGTTTCGGAATTTCTTATATTAGACGGTAGTGAGTTCCATAACCTTAACGTATGAACTGAAAAGGAGTGGGAGTCAAAACCGGAATTGTAGACGGGACGTTTATCCGGAGGATGGGTGAAGGAAAATCGGCTTCTGAGGTATGTGGGAGAGGAAGAGTTGTGCAAGATGTTATAGCCCGCATCGTCCGTTGGTTTCTTTACCTTTCCTCCTAACCCTCGGCTGTTTGGTCTCCCCTGCCGAGGGCTTCCATCTGGTTGGACCTTTATTTATTTACGTATTTTTTGTATTTATTTTATTTTATTGATATTTATGTATATTTATCTTTTCATTTTAATTTAAAATTATATATTTATAGAACCCAACCAGATGGGAAAACTATACAGATATCCCAAAAATACAATTAGTACACCGAGTCTGCGTGTTCACTTTGCGATTACCCGCAAAAAATATTATTAATTTATAACACTTTTTTATTGATTGAGTATCTTATTAACCGATGAAAAGTAATTCCTTGGTATTTACTGACCTTTCTTGAATTATTTGTGCAATATCTAAATACATACGACGGCATATTTTTGTCAAGAGATTTTTTTTTTGAAATCAACACAATACGTGACAACTTTACAAGCGCCTAGCGAGTGAATGATCAAAGTGCGTTGTAAGCACCACGGTTGAATGGAACAGAGTAGTTGAATGCAGTGTCGCCTCTAGTACGTAGTACATAATAACTCAATGAGTTTAAATTAAAAAGTTAGGTTAAGTTACAGCCTTTGATTATATACCTGTCTAGACGCCACATTGTCTGTACAGAACGGCCCAAATAAAGTCTACTAAAATTGGTAGATTCGCTTCTCACCTACGTCAGTGTAGTTTGAATTACTTAGGGATAACTTACTCACAAAAAATAATTAATTATACCGGTTAGTGCCGTTAAATTGTGTCCCAATTATATGAGAAAACTGTATAATAACACCAAGATTGCTTTTCATCAATAATTTTTTACTTAACGATTATTATTTTATGAAAACACTTATTTTAGATTTGTTCAAATTCAAGGGCGTAGAGAGTGTAAACAATGTTTATTGCATACAACTGCAGTGGAACGTGTCCTGAATCTAAATGCATTCCCAATGCATTAGATGGAAATTGTAGAACGTCGTTGACGTTTGTTATACACATTTAAACTAACGGCAGCGTTCAAAAAGTTTTAACTTTTATGGAAATCACAAGTACGTATGATTTTTAATATGTGAAAGCTAACTAGCATGCGGCTCACCTGATTGTAAATAACTACCGTCAATTGCAAATGCGTTGCCGGCCTTTTAGAAAAGAGTAGGCTCTATTCTTGAAGGTCCCTAAGTTGTATCGATCCGGCAAAATGGCTGGTGGTAGTCGATTCCACAAAGAAGTTGTGCAAGGAAGAAAAATTCTTGTAAAGCGCACAATACCGGATAGCCAATCGTCCAGTTGGTAAGGATGCTATCGAGTTCTGTCGCGATATGCGATGGTGAAATTGTGCGGCTGGAATTAATCCGAACAGTTCCTTTGAGTACTCCCCGTGGTAAATAGGATAGAATACGCAAATAGACACAACATCTCCTCGCAATGCCAGTCAACATCTCCTCGCAATGCCAGTGAATCAATCCGATAAGAAAGAGCTCGGTCGTCAATGATTCGGACCGCTCTGCGCCGAATGCTATCAAATGGAAGGAGCTGGAATTAGGGAGCCCCGGCCCAGAGACGGGAACAGTGTTCTATGTGAGGCCAAACCTTCGCCTTGTGAAGTTGAGGATGACGAACTTCAACTTCAATTGGATAGTTGAATTAGTTTTCAAATTAATGTAATTCTCTATCAGATCTCCAAAATATAAGCTGTGCTTCGTGTGGGGGCCCATGTTAGTCTAAGTGAACTGTTACTATTGTTTTGTATAGATAACATAAGCAATAAAATAAATACCTTTCTTTGAAAAAGCTCTTTGTTTTGCATTAAGTTTTGTATTTTGATAATGTTTTATTTTCCTGGTTCATAAGTGACAGATCAGTGTCATCCCAAAAAACAAAAGTAAACACATACATACGTATGCATAGAAAGAACCTACCATTCTCAATGATTTCGATAGGAAGGATAGGCCCATCTAAATATTTTACACATAACATTTTCATACAAGAAAATGTAGCGTATCTGTCATAATACAAACGTCATATCATAACACGACATAACCAGGGTCGGATTTTGTAGTATAATTATCCTAATAGTACCATTATTTCATAGTTTGTAGTATGTAGTATCGTAATAATACTAAGCAAAAATACCATAATTTTACCTAAAGGTCGACTTGTATTATTATTGGGTCCTTTTACTTTTTAACATTAACCCTACGATATCGAGATTTTCTGTATTGTACATGAGTACCGCGTTTTTTTTAATAAAATTAGAATTAGCTTCCTTTCTGGTCCATTGGTGCTCTGTCGATACATTTATGTTGAATCCTTCCAGGGTCCAGGGTAAGGACCCAATAATAATACACGTCGACCTTTAGGTAAAATTATGGTATTTTCGCTTAGTATTACTACGATACTATGAATAATGGTACAATTAGTATAATTATACTACGAAATCCGACCCTGGTTACGTCGTGTTTTGATTTGACGTTTGTATTATGAGTATGACAGATGCGCTACTTTTTCTTGTATGTAAAAGTTATGAGTAAAATATTTATATGAGCCTATCCTTCCTTTTGAAATCATTGTTAATACAACTATAATGAGGGGCTAGCACTATACACACTCTATGCTCCAGAAGTAATCGGTTTTAAAACATAATTTCAAAATATTTTATGAATCAGGTATTCAGATTCAATTAAGCAGATGTGGTTTCTTTAGTACTCTTTTAATTATTATTATACCTCATTGAATTTTAAATATATTAGGTACCAATATTGAAAATTTAACTTGCACTATAGTCAACCAAATCTAAAAAATACATTTTGACAGCTGTCAGACTAATTTTTTGGTTGACATGCTTGGTGCAATACCAAGCATGTCAACCAAAAAATGAGAACGATTCAATTCTTAAAAAAAGATTATTTAGGGTTTGTAATCATTTACATTTTGGTATAAATAATACCAGAATAAACTAAAAACGGATAACTAAAAACAAGATTTATCAGTTTCTTCGTATTTGTTTTTGCTGCTTATTTCGAGAGGCAAAGTTATAAAAATTTAAGATTGAAACTAGATTAAAAATAAATTTCATCAATCACTTTCAGTACAACTAGTTGAGCCGTCGTTGTTTAGATAATTATTATTTGATTCTCAATAATGCGGTAAAAATTAATGTCTCTTTCAAAGTCATCCATATTTTTTTTGTTTCTTCTACCACTTTTGCCCAATCATCCTTTGTGACATGGGCACTTCCTTCAATGAGTATAGAAAAAACAGTCCAAAAAGTTAAAGCCGAGTCACAAAATAAGAACACAAACACAAAATTACGCATAGTAAGCTCCCGAAATAGCGGGAGATTGAAATTACGTTGTGGTTTTTTTCAACGCAGTCTTGTATTTGAGTTTTTATACCTACACAAATTTACATTGACAAAGTAAAAAAATAAACTTGTTTTATTCATGATTCATGTAATTTAAAGAATTTTCAAAACAAAAATTTAATTAAACAAATAATACATTACAAAAATTAATATATAAAAAATTATATTTTTTATATATTAATTTTTTTTATATTTTCATTATAAAAATTTTAATATTTTTACCGATTATTTGATAATTTTTGCCGATTATTTGCATAACAATGATTTTTAATCATCAAAACACTACGGCAAGTAAAAAAGTTGATACTGGTTATTTTAATGATTTCTTATATTTACGCAAACACTACACATTGATTAAAACCCCTTTTACGGATTTTATAGCGTTTAATTTTAATTGGTTTTTAACTCCCGACGTTTCACAAATCACGTGGGACTGAGGTGACTGACGTGTCGATGTCGGTGTTAACCTGGAGTACCTTCAGCTTTTTAATTATTATTTATGATCCAATCTACGCAGAATGAACTTACTGTGTCTTGAGGTCTTGCAGCGGTATGCTTGGTTTTCGTTTCAATTTTATTAATTACAGGGTCCCAAGCAGGTGGTAGTATCTGGCCTCCTTCTTTATTGAAATAAGGATGTTTTTTTTTCTTTTCAATAGCCTCACGTATCATCCTTGGTAGGTATCGAAGTTCTATCGCGAGGATTTGTGGTCTATCAAATCTTTAATGGTTGGGGCCGCCTAAGATATGATCACAAACTGCAGACTTCCCGGAACGATGATGCTTCACGTCAGCTATATGTACTTGTACGCGGGTTTTAATAGATCTCTTTGTAATCAATCTTGTACACTCCTGCATCCTGTAGAGGAATATGACAGGTGGTAAGAACTGACTAATCTTCGACAGCGGCCTGTAGAATGTTCTAATAGAAGTTCCTACAAGATGAAGCCAATCTTGTCTGTGACACCTCTGACATATGGTAGTACAGCAGGCACACGCTCGACTGTGGCCGGCTTCAATCCGTCACTGTGACGTAGGCGCGGGACCCGAAGCTTGTTGTTATGCGGAACCTGCTTGACGGCTGCTCGGCGGCCAGGTGTTTACTGTCACAGATCCCTCGTGCTTTCTGTAACAAAGATTTGCCCAAGGTAGCTAACTGTGAAGATGGTGGTGAGATTCACCGTTTCAATATCGATTTGTATGGGTCTTTATCCTATTCGCAGTGTGACCTACGGTTTTGTTAGGATTTCGGATGACTAACACATCTAGGAAAGCTAAGGAATTATTTTCCTCTAGCTCCATCCATTCCAAATTTAATTTTAAAATTAATGGAATTAAGATGTTCTAAAAATGCAGTTACTTTGTCTGATGGTAAAATTGTGAAAGTATCGTCTACGTACCGCTTGTAGAACCTTGGGGTAACAGGTGCAGTAACGTGTGCGTGTGCGTGCGTGCATGCGTGCGTGTGTGCATGCGTGCGTGTGAGTGCGTGCGTGCGTGCGGGCGGGTGTGTGTGCGTGTGTGCGTGCTGCGTGCGTGCGTGTGTGTGTGACCGGTTGAAATGAAGTAAACAGGTTTTCAAAGTGTTTCATTTTGAGAAATATCAAAAATAAAAATTTTGAAAAACTGTTTTTTTTTTTTGAATTACTTTGAAACTGCTTTGCCGATCAATTTCAAAAACTAATCAGCTCTTAACCTTGAAAAACTACGTCGATCGCCGCTGGTCCGATCAAAATCGGTTGATTCGTTCGTGAGGTTCAACCAATTTTTTTTAAATATAACGTTAGTACGAAATTCCCCTTTATTCGACTATTTTTTGTTGTATGAAGTCAGATGAAGCTTCCATGAACTTTCATTGATATGAGTAAGTGTTAAGCACCAATTAATAAAAATTCATAAACAAAGTGAATATTTCGACGACTTTTGTTGTTTGGCTAATTGCACATCAAAATAGGTGTCTATGGAATTGAAAACCGGTCACAACCTTGTATAAGAAAGGTGTAAATAATATGGCTTTCTTATTTTCACCATGTCAAACGTCATATGTATAAACAGTTCAGCTATAAGAACTTAGTTCTTATTTTAAGACTTTCTCTATGCTACTAATTACCCTGAGATAATTTTGTACAGCTCAGTTGCCCGGTTACCCAGGATTGCAGTGTTGTACAATAATGTAAAATAATAACATAGTCGCAGTTGATTCCCATCTGCAAACGATCCCCAGCAAAGTTACACAATTATACTGTAAGTTAGCTTTCTATTCGTTTCACTAAATAATCCGGTTACTAGATACACGCTTTTCATAAAATTTATGAAAATTACGGTACAGTTACTCTACCGTATTGTGGCGACGTGAGATGCACTAAGCCATGTCATCCCGTGAGTGACGTAAGAGGCAGCAGAGAAAAATGAGCCATTTCCTGATAATAACTAGAAATAAAAAATCTGTGGTTGCCATCCGCCTACCAGGGGTGGCAATTATGGGAGAAGATTCAGCAGTGAAATTCTTTTAGGCTGAAAAAGAAATTATCTCGATACATTTCGTGGCTCTACCACGTATAAAACTATTTATATACCGGTCGAATGGTAGAATACGTGGCAGAGCCACGCTGCAGCTATATTATGGTTGTAGCACGAATGGGCTGGCTCGACCGTGGAAGCACCACGCTCTCACAGAATACCAGGGAAAAATAGTATGTGTTTCGTATGGTGAGTGTATAGAACCGGAGACCCGTTTAACTGTAATCGAGGCATTCTATCTTAGTCCTCAAGAGGGACAACGTATCTGAATTTTGATTCTTAATCACGGTTAATTGTAGATGTCTATGGGCCACAGCATCCACTTACCGTCAGTTGGACTGTGTGTTCGTTTGTGACCCTTATCTTATATTAAAAAAATCACTATACCGATGGAAATCGACTGAATGAGTATGTGAAAAAGGACCTTGTCTATTTGTGTATATTTTGTAATTTTCCGTAAGCTCAAACGTTTATATGTAGATACCTTCTTATCTATATTACTATGTATGAACATAATATTGACAATGGGTGCCTATTTAGAACTAATAATAAAGTACTTACCTGATCCCGATCCATCGACGCCATTTTAACTTTTTTTAACACGACTGTTTATTTTTATTGCTTTGTCTATTGACAAAGATAAGGTTTTAGACTATAAAGTAAAGACTTTTTATTAGCTATTAATTTCAAACGGGTAACTAAAAAAATATTAAAATTTTAGCCTGTGAAAAGATATATTTCAGATTGGTCTCATATACAAATTTGAAACATATACTTTCAAATATAAAAAAACATCCAAATAATTTATAACGCGACGGAAATTTGATGTAACAAATATAAAAAATACACTAAACTAAGAACTTTCTCCTTTTATTGAAGTAGTTAAAATCAAATATTACATGATGTCCTTATTGCATTTGATCAAATAATTGTGTAAAACAAAATATCCTTAAATTTTATTACGTCTGCATTTTTGTACTATTAAATTATCTATAATAAAGCTATGTTAGTAATATCGTTATCGTCTTTATTTTATTCCATTTTATGTTCCCACAAAATAAGTATCTTTTAAAGATTATACTTATTTATATTTTTATTTATTATATTATATAACTAAATTGTGCAAATGCCAGATAATGGTATCACTGGAATCCGTGTATGTGTGCGTGTGTCAAGCGTAGGCCTTATACTTTGAGGCCCTTTGAAGCTCGTGTTTTGTACTAGACTGCGTTACTATTGGGTCATAATTCTATGTATTTGGCTTTATACCATAAAATGGTGTTTCTTTTTAATGTGCCGAGTATTCATATTCCTGGCTGACTTTCATTCAACAAAATTTTAAAAAGCATAATTTTTTGCGAATTTTATATTTTTTATTGTCTTCATTTATTTCAGACTGATAAGATGATCACTTGTATTATTCTTTTTTCTTTCATATTTATATACTATGTCACTTTGGAACACAGAATGATGTTTTCTTTTATGTACCAAGTCTTCATATTTCCGTTTGACTTTCATTCGACAAAAAGTTTAATAAGCTTAATTATTTCTAAATACAAGGTTAAAATATAGTAAAACCATATTCAATATAGTAAAACCATATTTTAATCTAATAAATTAAATAACTACTAACTCACGCAAAACAGCCTGTAAAAAACTACGAAGGCAGCCCGAATTCGCATTAAGTGAGGGAACACTTAATTTCGTACCGTTTAGAACCGTCACTAATCTTTATTATCAAATAAAATCCGATGTTAAAATACATGTGGTCTCTGAACGCTTATTCGGCAATAATAAAAATGCCGGAGTTCTAACAACCCTATAGCCATAAGGAGAGCTATCTTTGCAGTAGAGCGCATATGCCGCGAGTTATTGGCTCACTGTGTGTGCTCCGACTTAGTTTCACCAGTTTATTGTGAAACGTTAAATTTTACAGTCGTGCATAAACGTTGGGCAAAGATCATACGGTGTTATAGAGGGGATATTCTAAAGAGTTGTTATAGTAATAGCTTTTTTATAACTCTGTGTGGGAATTGTGTGAGTTTCAATCAAGAATGGCGGATCTCATAGCTTGTTATCTAATACTAAAAGTTCTTTAAAATTATTATGAAGACTATATACTCCTGACCGATTTCGAAAACGACCTAATCTTTTGAATAAAGCGACAAGAAGCCTAATTATAAGGTACGAACTGGAAACTCAGAAAGTCGTGGGCTTAAATCCACCATTCGACTACAGTCGTGAAATACTACTAATACGAATTTTTAGTAACAACTTTTGCAGTAAATTTGAAATCCAATATCCCCTCGAATAATATAATACAAAATATTTTCTAACTCTTTCATATTTTTACTGAAACATATCACTTGATGTTTTACTGAAACAGAAATAGGAAAGAGGGCGGTACTGGCTCGGTCGTATCGGTACAAAAAGATCCATATCGCCATCGAAAAAATAGTGCGTTTGTGCGAGCGTGCATGCGTGCGTGCGTTATAGCTTACGTGCGTGAGCGAGTGCGTGCGTGCTGATGATTGTGTGTGAATGTGTGTTTGAACCAGTACCACACCATCATTTACCTACACATTATGTCACATTCCTTTTTTATTCAATGCCGCTGCACTGACCTTAAGTTTGTTTTATTTTTATTTTAACATTTGCAAAGTTGGCTACAATGGCGCAGCGTCACATGGCCACACACATACATTGCAACTGTTTCGCGTATGAAGTTTAAATTAAATACCGCTTTTAGAATTCAACGTGGTACCACTTAAATTATGTCAACTATGAACGAAAATTCTGTGATAATAAAAAATCTCTATTTTATATATATATATATATATATATATATATATATATATATATATATATATATATATATATATATATATATATATTATTTTTAAAATATATTTCACTTTTGTAAAAAATAACTTTAATAAATTAAATTTAATTATGATATTTCTGCCTTTGTTGTTTTTTTAGGAATTCGATATTCTTCTTTATTATGTACCTTTACTACTACGCTGTCTCAATTTCCACATCATTAGGTGTGAAAACATCTTAAACTATCTTTTCTTCGATGTAAGTTTGAGATTTTTAAACTTATTGAAGTATGAGGAGTTTAGGTAGGATTTAATAATCAACAATTAGATCAATTACAGAACAGAAACACTATATTTTAACAAAGACTGATATTATCATCATCATTGTCATTATAACCGTGTCGACGATTATAATGACAATGATGAATGATGAATACCTACGTGCGCCAAATCACCAAAATTGTATGGGTTACCAAAAATACACAAGCCCAATGGTCCATTACGTCCCATAGTGAGCCACATTGATTCACCAACTTACAGATTGGCTCAACACTTAGCGAAAATACTCTCACCGCTCAGGGGACATACAAGAGCACACATAAAGGATTCCTACCATTTTGTCAGCGAGATTAAAGACCTACATCTGGCAGACAATGAAACTATGGTCAGTTTTGATGTGCAGTCATTGTTTACATGCTTACCTGTTAAAGACTGCATCTCAATTGTAACTAGAAGGCTGGAAGAAAACAAAATGCCCGTGGAATATGCAGTATTACTCAGACACTGCCTTACATCTGGCTACCTATTGTGGAAGGAGGAGTTCTACAAGCAAATAGATGGTGTGGCGATGGGCTCACCTGTATCTCCCATTGTCGCCGACATATTCATGGAAGACTTCTAGGATAAAGCCCTGCTTACTTCTCCCATAAATCCAAGATTCTACAAGCGGTACGTAGAAGACACTTTCACAATTCTACCTTTAGATAAAGTAACTGCATTTTTAGACTATCACAACTGTATAAATTCTAAAATTCAGTTCACAATGGAGTTAGAGGCAAACAATTCTTTAGCTTTTCTAGATGTGTTAGTTTTCGGAATCCTGATAACACCTTGAGCTATACTGTGTATAGAAAAAAGACCCATACAGATAGATATTTAAATGGTGATTCTCACCACCATCCTTCACAGTTAGCTACCGTGGGTAAATCTTTGTTTCAGAGAGCACGAGGGATCTGTGACAGTAAACACCTGGCTGCCGAGCTCCACCATGTCAAGCAAGTTTTGCATGAAAACAAGCTTCGGGTCCCGCGCCTACGTCACACACACAGTGAACGAGTGAAGCTGGCCACAGTCGAGCGTGTACCTGCTGTACCGCCATATGTTAGAGGAGTCACTGACAAGATTGGCTACATCTTGAAGCGCACTTCCATTAAAACATACTTCAAGCCGCCGAAGAAGATTGGTCAGTTTTTATCATCAGTCAAGTGTAACGTCCCTCTGCAAGACGTAGGAGTGTACAAGCTTGATTGTGAGTGTGGTCTCTCCTACATAGGACACACTAAAAGATCAATTAAAACCTGCGTTATAGAACATATAGCTGATGTGAAGAATCGACGCTCCGGGAAGTCTGCAGTCTGTGAACACGTACAGGATCGCCCCCGTCACTACATCAGATTTGATAGACCACAAATCCTTGCTAAAGAACACCGATTCCTTCCAAGGATGATTCGTGAGGCTATTGAAATAAAAAAAACATCCTAATTTCAATAGAGAAGATGGCTGGGTGCTACCATCTGCTTGGGAACCTATAATAAATAAAATTAAATCCCAACCCAAGCATTAAATTTTAATCTATGGTACCCGCTGTTAACTATGACATTTGGACGTTGAACATCGCAGTCCTCCCCGTGACCATGGGTGCTGTAAAGCGCTCGAAATATCGGTTATTTATAGTTAAATATACGCGATAAAATCCGTAAAAACTAGTATTATTTCAATGTGTAGTGTTCGCTTAAATATAAGAAATCATTAGGCAGTCGCCTACCGATATTATCAATTTGACTTAAATAGTACTATCAAATTAGCTAATGAGGTTTGTCAATATTTGTTGGTGGTGGTGAGAATCTACACTAAATTTCGTCAGGATTCATGCCTACTTATAACTGTTAGTATAACCCTCTCGTTTACAACATCCATGAATACCCAGCTCAGAAGCAGCTTCAAATGTGTAATAAGTATGGAACTGAACTTGAGTCTGCTAGGCGTGATGACTGGCAAAATTCTTTTTCTTTTTCGGGGAAGATCCATATGCTTATCCATATGTAGATTTCTACAGATATATTAATAAAAGAGAGGTCAACGAAATGAAATTTTTTACACAAAATTACAAAGGTTCATTACGTGGTAGAGCCACGCTGCAGGTATATTATTTGTAGCACGAATGGGTCAGCTAAACCGGGGATGGACCACGCTCTCACAGAACACCAGCATTACTAAAGGCTGTTGTGTTTCATATAGTGAGTGTAGAGAACCGGAGACTCTTCTTTACTGGAAACGAGGCATTCTATCTTAGTTCTCAGGGGTGACGACACATCTGCATTTTGATTCTTAATCGAGAATAAATGTAGATGACTATGGATCACAGCTTCCACTTACCATCAGGTGGACTGCGTGCTCGTTTGTTATCCTTATTCTGTAAATAAAAACCGGCCAAGAGCATGTAGGGTTCCGTAGTTTCCCGTCCGTCACAATAAATGTTCCCACTTATGAGTTTAAAGGTGGGTATCCATTACGTTCGCGCTCCAGCAGCGCTCCGCGCTCCTGCAACTGCTCCCGGTAGTGGGTACTGTTGTTTCCATCAAAGTTCAAAATGATTTTCCTATAAAGTCCTTATAAAGTTCTACTTTTCAGATTTTTTTCATATTTTCTAAACTTATAGTTCAAAAGTTAGAGGGGGGGGGACACATTGTTTTTTACTTTTGGAGCGATTATTTCCGAAATTATTGACATTATCAAAAAATGATTTAAGTAAACCCCTATTCATTTTTAAATATCTTTCCAACAATATATCACACGTTGGGGTTGAAATTAAAAAAAAATCACTTCCCACTTTACATATAGGGGGGCTACCCTAATAAAACATTCTTTTCCAATTTTTATTTTACCACTTTGTCGGCGTGATTGATACACATATTGGTACCAAATTTCAGCTTTCTAGTGCTAACGGTCATAGAAATTAAGCGAGGACGGACAGACGGACAGACAGACATGACGAAACTATAAGGGTTCCTAGTTGACTACGGAACCCTAAAAAAGGAAGCTAGAGATACACATAATACTACGTATATTTGTAGTGATACCGAAGTCATGTTCAACTTCTTGAGACACTCACACGCACACATCTTCTTTTACTAGCCACTAAACTGTTGGACTGGTTATTCCGTTTATCCACCCTAAGAAATTCACCCTAGGTTGGACACAATACACAAACAAATACAAAAATCATATTACATATTATTGAATTTAAACCAAATTTAACTTGCACTGCGAAGAGATTTTTTTTTTATAGAAGAAGGGGCAAACGAGAATGCGGCTCACCTGATGTTAAGTGACTACCGCCGCCCATGATCAACCGCAACACCAGGAGAATTGCGGGTGCGTTGCCGGCCCTTTAGAAAGGAGTGAGCTCTTTTCTTGAAGGTCCCTAGATCGTATCGGTCCGGAAAAATCGCCGGTGGTAAACTATTCTACAGAGAGGTTGTATGTGGAAGAAAACTCCTTGTGAAACGTACAGTGGTGGACCGCCAAGCATCCAGATGGTGTGGATGGTATCGGGACGTTTGCCGTGTAGTGCGTTCACGAAATTTGGCGGCTGGGATTAATCCGAACAATTCCTCAAAGCACTCCCCGTGATAGATGCGATAAAATACGCAAAGAGATGCAACATCTCTTCGCAGCGCCAGTGAATCGAGCCGATCGGAAAGCACTCGGTCGTCGACGATTCGAGCCGCTCTGCGCTGGATGCGGTCAAGTGGAAGGAGCTGATACTGTTGTTGCATCTCTTTGCATTTTCTTTCACATATACCATGGGAAGTGCTCTGAGTAATTGTTCGGATTAATCCCAGCCGCCAAATTTCGTGAACGCACTACGCGGCAAACGTCCCGATACCATCCACACCATCTGGATGCTTGGCGGTCCACCACTGTACGTTTCAAAAGGATTTTCCTTCCGCGTACAACCTCTGTGTGGAATAGTTTACCACCGGCGATTTTTCCGGACCGATACGACCTGGGGGCCAACCAAGGATTTAAGTAAGTTAAGTTTAGGGTAAGTTTAAGTCCGCCGCGCTGCCCCAATGCGTGTTGGCGAACTTCACATGTCTTCGAAATATTTTTGCTTATTCCTCAGACATGCAGGTTTCCTCACGATGTTTTCCTTCACTGCCGAGCACGTGGTAAATCAACAATTAAAATTGAAATTAACAATTTCATTGGTGCTGGCGGGGATCGAACCCGGGTTACTCGCGTTGAGCTACCACGGCTCAATGTCCACTCAATCAGACCAATCAGATCAATGTCCACTGCTAATCAAGGGCATCCTAAATAGATTGTCTCACAGGAGGATGTTTTTCTTTTTTTGTGTGTATTGTTTATTTATGTTGAGCTATTATTACAGCTTCTAATTACCCATAAGTGCGTTGGAATACTAGCCCAGATAGATAACACTACTAGTTGTAGACCGTATTACAAAAAACTAATATTTCTAACCTGACCCTTTAAGTGCATATATGATCTATGTATGTTTGATCACAAAAATAATAGTATTCTTTAAAGATTAAAGATACACATAACCTGAATACACGTAACAAAAATAAATTGTACCTACCAGAGTCGCGAACATAAATGTTAAATACAAACCCCTACTATATGGCAATAAAAGATTATAGTAAATTATCACAGGAAATAAAAACAAATCAGAATTAACCAAATTTCAATCAAACCTCGGTAAATATTTAAAAGAAAACCTCTTCTACTCAATGGAAGAGTACCTATTTTGATAAAAAATAATACTATTACATATTTTTGTATTTACCTAGCTTCTAAGTATATTTTATATGTATAACAGTATATAATAGCAGTGTCCTCGTCAAATTTGCAGTGCCTGAAAAGGGCGTCTAAGTTGTAAGCACATTTTTAATTTAAGACCAGTAGTTATGTACACTTGAATTGCATATAAATGATTTAATGATTTCTTATATTTACGCGAACAATACACATTAAAATAATACTAGTTTTTACGGAATTTATCGCGTATATTTAACTTTTTAAATACACAACGTTTCAAACGGTTTGCAGCACTCATGGTCACGGGCGGGACTGAGATGTTCAACGTCCAGATGTCATAGTTAACCGCGGTTACCATAGATTAAAATTTAACTTTTGTTCCGATCTACACAGTATGAACTTATGGTATCTTGAAGTCTTGCAGTTTTATGCTTGGGTTGGGATTTAATTTTATTTATTATAGGACCCCAAGCAGATGGTAGCACCCAGCTATCTTCTCTATTGGAATTAGGATGTTTTTTGATCTCAATAGCCTCGCGAATCATCCTTGGAAGGAATCGGTGTTCTTTAGCGAGGATTAATGGTCTATCAAATCTGATGTAGTGACGGGGGCAATCCTGTACGTGTTCACAGACTGCAGACTTCCCGGAGCGTCGATTCTTTACATCAGCTATATGTTCTTTAACGCGAGTTTTAATTGATCTTTAGTTTGTCCTATGTAGGAGAGACAACATTCACAATCAAGCTTGTACACTCCTGCATCTTGCAGAGGGACATTACACTTGACTGATGGTAAAAACTGACCAATTTTCTTCAGCAGCTTGAAGTATGTTTTGATGAAAGCGCGCTTCAAGATGTAGAAAATCTTGTCAGTGACTCCTCTAACATATGGCAGTATAGCAGGTACACGCTCGACAGTGGCCGGCCTCACTCGTTCACTGTGACGTAGGCGCGGGACTCGAAGCTTGTTTTCATGCAAAACTTGCTTGACATGGTGGAGCTCGGCAGCCAGGTGTTTACTGTCACATATCCCTCGTGCTCTCTGAAACAAAGATTTACCCACGGTAGCTAACTGTGAAGGATGGTGGTGAAATCACCGTTTAAATATCTATCTGTATGGGTCTTTTTTCTATACACAGTATGGTTCAAGGTGTTATCATTATTTAAAAAGTATTATTAAGGGTATTTAAAAAGTTAAATATACGCGATAAATTCCGTAAAAACTAGTATTATTTCAATATAAGTGACTTGATTTGTTTTTATTTCAAGTTCTTATCATAAAGATGCCACTGCATCTCTTTCTTATTTCTCTCTGTCTTGTCTTACACGTACGGAAAGATATAGGGTACAATTTTTTCGATACCACTATACGGCTAAAAATAGTTCACTATATTTTATAGTTAAAAATATGTATCCCTAAAATAAATAACCTAGGCAAAATTCCAAAACGTAAATATAAATACATATCGGTACATCTACTGAACCTGCACAAACTCAACGTCTTTACGCCTCACTAAGCTTCCAAGACCATTCGACTATTTTTAGCTGGCACATGTAGATAAGGGGAGCTTGTGAGTCAGCTGTGTGCATTTAAATATTTTTGTCACAAGGTCGCATTTGCTTTGGTTACCCATAAGCTTCTATTGAAAATTTCGTACTTGAATACTCGATTTCATACTGTAATGGTATGGAATCATATAAATATTCGGATTGATTTCAACTTTTGCTATTACACATTTGAATTTTTTTTACACATGGTAGAGCAAGCTGCAGCTATATTACGGTTGTGACACTAATAGGTTGGCTAGACCGTGGTAGGACCACGCTCTCACAGAACACCAGCGTGAAATTGCCGCTGTGTTTCGTATGATAAGTGTAGAGAACTTACTGGAAACGAGGCATTCCATCTTAGTCTTAGGGATGACAACGCATCTGCATTTTGATTCTTAATTGAGGTTAAACGTAGAAGTCTATGGGCCACAGCATCGACTTACCAACAAGTGGACTGTGTGTTCGTTTGTCACCCTTATTCTATTAAAAAATATTTAATCCTAATTTGCACGGTAAAAAGATACTTCTTTATTTTTAAGTAACAAATTTAATGTTGAATAACTTCTATATTATTCAATAAAACCTGATTTAAAGTAATGATTTCTTATATTTACGCGAACACTACACATTGATTAAAACTACTTTTACGTATTTTATCGCGTTTATTTTACCATTATTTTTAATTCCCGACGTTTCGGACGCTTTCCAGCACCCAAGGACTGATATGACTGACGTCCCGATGTCATTGTTAAACCCGGAGTACCCTTAGCTTTTTTAATTATTGTTTATAACGTCGGAAACGTCGGGAATTAAAAATAATAGTAAAATAAACGCGATAAAATCCGTAAAAGTGGTTTTAATCTGATTTAAAGTATTTAGTATTTAATTTTATTTAATATATTAATTCATCCATCCATTACAGCCTACAAAAGACTACGATATAGGCCTTTCTCATAGATTGCCTCTAGGGAGGATTTTGCCACAGTTGCCATTCTTGAGAAGTGAGTTGGAAATCGCAGCTTTTTATTATCTTGCATTTTTAAAAGAAAAATGTTGTTGCCCGTCATCTGTTATAGTTTCCTTCTGTCTTTTCTTACAACACCCCAGGGACGATATGCGACAGTGGATAATCTTACAATGCCACTACTTGGTATGTGATTATAATAAAACAACCAAAACGTCCCCCTATTCGGTACTGGTCATTTCTCGCAAATGAAAAGAGAGAACAGTTAATAAAACGGTCCGCAATTGTTCAGTAATTGTTCTCCGCAAATTATTTTTTAATTATAGACATGCACTTGAAATTTTCTATCACAGTATGTAGTAAATCGTCACTAAAATTGCGTGTAAATATTTGAGCCTCAGAGATATGTAACTATTCGCGTGGTGGCAAGAAAATGTAAATTATATTTTTATTATATTAAATAGAACTTAAAAATGCTTAGTATTTAGTATTTAGCTTAATATTAGTATAGTAGGCAGAGTAACGTAAGAGAATCCTCTACTCCATAATAGGGATTAAAGACTTAAGGACCCTTTCCGAGACTGAAACATACCGATACCTGGGTATGTCATAGAACATGGGTGTCAATGAGGGGGGTATGAAACAGTCAATTTGCGATGTGTTTTATGCACGCTTGACCAAAGAGTTTAACAGCCTTTTGTCCGGTGTGAATAAGGCACACGCATATAACGGTTGGGCCATGCCTGTCCTCATGTATACCTTTGGCATACTTAGATGGACTCGAACTGAACTTAGCGCGCAGGATACAAAAGTCCGCACTTCTATGACGTCCTATAGGATGCATCACCTAAGAACGTTGATTATGAGGCTGTACTTGACGCGAAAACATGGTGGGCGTGGCTTTTTAAACGCGTTTACCATACATAATCGCAAAGTGTACAGCCTTTTAACGAGTTCGGATGATCTATTCTATGGAGCGTCATTTCTTGTGATTAATGGCTTACCTCTCTATCCTTAGCCAACAAGCAATGGGAAGACCTGGCAGTACGGACCGGGACACCGTATGGTTGGAGCAAGAGCTACACGGGAGGTTCTACAAGGCTCGACATGAGCCTTTCGTAGACACAGTTGCCTCCTCCAATGGCTATGTTTTGGTGACCTCTTTGGAGAAACCCAGGGTTTTGTCGATGCGATTCAGGATCAGGTTATTAAGACCAACAATTATCAGTGATACATCCTAAAGGATGCCACCATCGACATCTCGTCAGATGATTTTCGCCTTTCCGGTGAGTCACTAAACTCTGAGTACTTGCACAGGCACAATCTAGGAGCCAGAATTCTACATCAGAAGCAGCTTTGAAATATGGTCTCGTGAACCGAAAATCACCTTAATACAAGTACTTGTCGGAAGCCATGATCGAAAATGGCCGCGCCAGGCTCTACCGGAACCGGGCCATCAACACAGGCAGAACTATTCTTGCGAATAAGCCTGATATTGTGCTGATGGATTCAGTCAAGGATATTTTTGGTCGATATTACCATTCCGTATGACGACAACGTCGTGGAAGCCGAAACAGATAAGCAAACAAAATATCTGGACCTGGTTCACTAGGTGACCGACATGTGGGGTGGCCTGCCGACCGAAAATATACCTGTAGTCGTTTCTGAAAACGAACTAATCCCGGTCAGCCTCATAGGTTTTCTGAAGCGACTGGGCCTATGTGACGGACTGCTTCAAGCTCAAATTCAGAAATCGATACCGCCCGCATCGTCCGCCGATTTCTTTCACTTTCCTCCCAATTCTCGGCCGTTTGGTCTCCCTTGCCGAGTTCCCTTCCATCCGGTTGAATAATGAATTATAAACGTATTTATTTCACTATATTTATGTATGCATATTTATTATTTCTATTTATGTATTTATACAGCCCAACTGGATGAGAAAACTTTTTAAAACAATAATCATAATAATAATTTGTTGGCAAGAAATATGGTGGTTACAGATATTATGATTTAAAATAGTGTAATCATATTTCACCAACGGTATACAAATACATAATTTTATTAAATATATATTATAATTCCATTTAAAAAAAACTATTTTTAGTTATAATTGTGTAATAAATTTAAAATTAAAAAGTCATAATGTGTAAAATAAGACACATAAAGATAGATACCAACAATAAATTTAAGAAAAAAGTACAACGTTTTATCCAGTCTTATATCAAAAAAAAATAAGTGTACATGTCAATAGTCATTATAATTTCATATTAATTTTTTTACTCAATTTTAGACGAAATGTCTTATTATAATACGTATCATTTTGGTTATAAACTATAAAAAAACATCTAGAGTATTAAAAGAATTTTGCATGAGCGATTGTTTTAATTTTTTTCTGAAAATGTTTTAAAATAGAACTTTATGAATTGATTTAAACTTTTTTTTACAGATTTTATTGCGTTTAATTTATTTGATTTCCAATTGTCGACGTTTTGGGTGCTTTCCAGTGCCCATGGTGATGGGGTACTGAGAAGACTGACGTCCCGGTGTCAATGTTAACCTGGAGTACCTTCAGCTTTTTTATTATTATTTATGATCCGATCAACGCAGAATGAACTTACGTATGCTTGGCTTTAGTTTTAATTTTGGAAATTTGGTTCAAAATTGGAACGCAGCTTCCTTCTGTATTGAAATTAGGATGTTTTTATTTCAATAGCCAATTTCACGTATCATCCCTGGCAGGAATCAATTTTCTTTCGCGAGAATTTGTGGTCTATCAAATTTGATGTAATGGTGGGGGACGTCTAGGATACCTCCCAGAACGTTGATGCTTCACGTCAGTATATGTATATGTTTTTTACGCGGTATATAACTGATATTTTTGTTTGCCCTATATATGAGAGACCACATTCACAATCAAACCTGCACAGTCCTGCATTTTGTAGATGAATATGACACTTGACGGATGGTAAGAACTGACTAATCTTCTTTAGCAGCTTGTTGAATATTCTAATAGAAGCTCACTTCAAGATGTAGCCAATATTGTCTGTAATACCTGTGACATATGGTTGTAAAGCAGGCACACGCTCGACTGTCGTCGGCTTCACTCTGTCACTGTGACGTAGGCGCGGTACCCGAAGCTTGTCCAAAATCCACTTACCTTCAGGTGGACTATGTGCTCGTTTATCACCCTTTATCTATAAAAAAATTAAGTTTATTAACGAAAATACTTTATCTTTGTATTCATTTTGTTAGTTAAATTTGTAAAGAAGCTGCTAAAGATATTTGCGGTTTCTTAGGGATCCTTATCAACATTGTAAACCGAATTAATGTCAAAATTTCTCCGTAAAAATCATTTCAGGACTCTTTGATTACGTTCCAGGTTGATTTACACTTATTTTTTGCTTTATTAATGAAATTATTGTTTATTGCTTTAATGATACAAGATTTTAAGCGTTTGCTATTAGTCCTACTTTACTACTATCTGTTTTATTTTTAAAAAATGAAGACTATAGTTTTCTTTTCCTTTTGTAATCAAAATGGAATTGTAGATGGAATACAATTTCACATATATGAGAACAGAGATTTATAAAACGCTATTAAAATTTCATGAAAGTTATTAAGCACTGAGTTAACATCCTTGTCTTCAAGTACATTTTTCCATCAGATACTGGAAAGACACTGTCTGAATTTCATGGTATATTCCTTAATATAATCCCTAATAAATATAAAAAAATTGGTTTCAATTTATATGTAAAATTTTTGGTATGAAATCCACCATTTGTGCTGTGCAATGGTCTGATAAATAGCGTATGTATTTTACCTACTGCATTTGTTATATTCTTTACAATATGGTTTATTACGTATGATGTAATTCATTAAAGAAGATAAATTAATTCGAATTTAGTGTTCTATAAATACATACTTTATTACAATTCAAAATTAATTTAATGGAAATCCGCAATCAATTAAGTAATAATTAAACGAAATTTACTGTCACATGTTATATTATTAAAAAACTCAAACACAAAAAGAAGGAATATTCCCAATTAACAATTAAATCAGCTCTCTAGCGTACACATTGAATACATATTAGTTTCATCGATATACGAAACGACACCCATAAGCCCATAACAAGTTATAGATTGGGTTAATGGCGTCCATAGCGTGGCGCCGTTAAAGACATCTGACAATGCTTAAATAATATAGAGTTCACGCACGTGGAGGATATTATTCCCAGCCAACTATAAAATTCAATCACACCGTCGTAATACAACACCAATTAATATTTTACGTTCTATTTAGTATTCGATGGTTAAGTATTCAATACCAATTAAAAATGAAATGATGATAACTTTTTTATACAATTAGAGCGACAAACAAACACACAGTCCACTTAATGGTAAAAGAATACTGTGGCCTATAGGTATCTACATCTACATTAGTTTAGACTCAAATTGAAGATGTAATTAAAGTCCTTAGGACTAAGATGGAATACCCTGTTTCCAGTTAATAGTGTTCGGTTTTCTTACTTACCATAAGACAGCAAACACAGAAGAATTAAACTGCTATTTCACGCTGGTATTCCGTAACAGTGTGTTGCTTCCCGGTCGAGCCGACCGATTCATGCTACAACCAAAATAAAGCTGTGTATAGCCCTTTCACTTATCTCTATGAATCTATTTTTAGTAACTCTGTAGTAAATCTATTTATTTAAAGCATAAAAGATTTTTAATATTGATATAATATTATATATCACTACAAGATGTTGTTAGGTTGGCTAAGTACGTAATAACTTATGACAGAAGGACCCTTAAGGAGGGACTGAATAAATTAACCGACTTGGTATTACATGGATCTTACAACTTTTTACGGTAGAAGAAGCGAGACTTGGTTTTTTTACAAGTTGTTGTGTTGTTACAATGTTTTCGATAGCATTATATAGTATTATAGCATATAATTTTATACTCATGATGATTAATACAAACCAATATATGTGGTGGAGCTACGCTGCAACTGTATTTTGGTAGTAGCACGTAAGTTTCATCAGTTTAACGCTGCTATGTTTTATACGGTGAGTGTAGAGAGCTGGAGACCCTTTTTTACTGGGAACGAGGCATTCCATCTTAGTCCTCAGGGGTGACAACGCACCCGTATTTTGAGAAAAGATGTAGGTGTCTGTGTACCACAATATCCACTTATCATGACAGTGTGATCACTTGTCGCCTATATTCTATAAAAAACTCAAGATCTTCAAAAATTTGAAGATCTTGAGTTTTTTTAATTTTAATATTAAAGAAGATAGTTGAGTTATTCAATCAAAATGCTATTCCTTTAAAGTATGCTTTACGAACGACAGTAGTGATGTATAGCCGGAGACGGTAAAAATATCATCAAATGAACTTTTCGCCGTTTAACTAATATTATCTTATTTATAACTATCACATCCTTCCGCGTACTACCGAACGCCCTTATATAATATGATGATATGTAAGGAGATCCTTTTGTTATAGTCCCTTATAATTAGCCTGTTAACCTCCGACAGCGATGTACGGTAATTATTACAACTAAAGATCCCCATATAATTCGTTGTCTTGCTCCAGGCAAACATTTTGTTTAAGAAGGAAGGGAAGGAAGGTTAGAAACCAATGTACATTTAGTTTGTTATATACACTAATGTAAAAATATGTTACCATCTAAATGTATATTATACATAAATGGAAACTTTTTATTTTTTGAAACAATAACTCTGCCAGTAAATTGTTTTTAAATAACACTAGTGATCCGCTCCGGCTTCGCACGGATAATTTCTGGATCTCAACAACAGCGCTACCTACCAGGTATCTACACACAAAAGAATTCATCAAAATCGGTCAAGCCGTTTATAGAGTGGTAAGTAGTGGAGTAAGAGCTACTCTAATTTTTCTCCACTCTTGTACGCGTAGCGACTTTGCGAGGCTCGTACACTAACGCGAGTTATGCACAGATAAAGGCACATTACACCCACAGTACGAAATCCAGGCCCACAGTAGCGCCCGATGTTATTAATCTTACTTCCAAACATTCGCTTTTTTTCCTTGCTATATATTTCTCATCTTATGTACCTTGTGAATGAGGAGATGTCTACAATAGCGAACTGGTACGTTTATTTTTATAATTGAATAAGTGTTCATATCCACTTGCCACCTAAGGCTTACTTGCTACCGTGCCCAGAGGTAACGTACTGTTGGCCTACTATCCAACCAACGGCCATCATCACCGTCAGATTTGTGTATCATCGGCTCCTTCCGCTAGCTGGCTGTCTGTGACCCGGCAAGAAGTCCGCCTGAACTTCGCCCCCTACGTCGGACCAGTGATCACCTTCCTAAGATTTAACTTTAGTACATGTGCGGAAGTAAGATAAATAAAATAATTTACTATAATTTGTCCTTAACCAACCTAACGGTACTGTGGCCGACAGATTTACAGTATTAGCGACACTAACAGACAACAATTGATTTTCATACATTGATAATCTGTAAATGACATCGAAAGACGACGTTAAAAAGTTATGCTTAGTGGTGGACTTATAAAGGGTTGTAATGATGATGATGATAACGACGATGACGATGTTAAATAAATAATGAATAAATAATAAATAAATTTTATTTCGTTTTAAGAAGTACATGCCTTAAGAACTAGTGGATTGGAACCTCCATTTAAGCAAAAAAATGCCTGTGTTTGGAGGGTCCGCCCTTCCATTACTACTTTCATGTTACATGGCAGTATGGGTAAACTTATTCTATATCATGTATTAAAATTATCTATATATTACTTATATTCTAAAATTAGGACAATCAAACGATAGGAACTAGTCTACTTATAAATACTGTATGATATGTGAGTGAAAGTTTATTTATTTGTGTATACGTATGTGTGTGTGTGTGTGTGTGTGTGTGTGTGTGTGTGTGTGTGTGTGTGTATGTGTGTGTGTGTGTGTGTGTGTGTGTGTTTCTGTCTGTGAGTGTGTGTGATTAGAGTGTCTGAATCTGTACGAATCATATAACACAATCCAGAAGCTTCTCAGTTTCGTCATATGTCTTAAGTTGAATCCATTTCAACAAAAGTTTTTTTACAGTTATGGTATATTTTGTCGTATATATATATATATATATATATATATATATATATATATATATATATATATATATATATACTTCTTTGTTTATTATATTATAAAGAAAGGCAGAACGCGATATGTATTGTCTGCTTACAAATGTGGTTTTAGCTCTGTACGTCGGGGCAACCATGTTTCTACGACGTTTATTTAAATGGCGTGGATCATAAAATAATGATTTGTGTGTTCTGAGGATTGTCCAGAATATACATAACTTCCTGACAGAGAATAAACCACTGGTACGATATAGAAGATCAGTAGAAAACGCCTCTTCTTAAAGTACATAACTTTAATATGAGAATGCTGCGCCCTCTCTAAGTCCAGAAATTGAGTTTTTGCTGCACCACCCCAGACAGGAATACAATAGGCCATGACGGATTGAGCAAGAGTAATGTAAATTTGGTTGAGGAGATAATTTGGTGACTCCCCATCTGATTTGCCCAGCATTACATGTCTAAGGGTTTTGAAGATCCATATTAGTTTCCTCGTTCTGTTGATGACATGATCAAGGTGGATAGTCTTTGGTCTACAATTACCCCTAGATATTTTGTCTGAGCTACCTTATCGATTCTAGGGCAGTTACAGGTGTTTTTATTAGTGTCCATTATACATTCATGAATTTTTAGGCTGAAGTCGGCCTGAGGTTGCGAGTCGTTGTTAATACTAAAACAGATAAAGTTTGTTTTAAAAGTATTTAGCGTCAGAAGATTGTGTTTCAGCCACAGAGCGATTCGCAACAGGCCTGCCTCAGCACTAGTTTTGACTTCCTCCCAAGAATCACCGGCAAAAACTACGGCCGTATCATCAGCGTATGACAGGACTCTGGCGTTATGGATCTTTATATTACATGGGTCGTTGATATAGATGAGAAAGAGCGTAGGTCCTAAAACGCTGCCCTGCGGTACGCCACACGTCACATTAACAGCTTCACTAGTGCAGCCAGGTAGTCTTACTCTTTGTCTCCTGTCCGATGTTGATACAGAAATACTCATGAGCTAACCAGTTCTCATATAATAATGTTTTTCAACCGGTTTTTGTTCAATTACTTGTCCATATCACACACACACACACACACACACACACACACACACACACACACACACACACACACACGCACGCACGCACACACTCACGCACGCACGCACGCATGCACGCACGTACGCACGCACGCACGCACGCACACACGCACGCACGCACACACACACACACACACACACACACACACACACACACACACACACACATTTCGTTTGGTTTTATTTTTATTTACTTTCCTCTTTTTTACATTGTTTCGTTTTTATGTTAACAAGTTTATTATTTTTCATTTATTACTATATTTTATGTAAATTCATTGTTATGCAGCAATAAAAAAAATATTATTATTATTACCTACTATGAGATCCGCCGGTGTTTCGTGTGCTGTGTGCTATGGTAAATAAGGTTTAAGGTCACACCTTATTAAAACCACCCGGCACCTGACCCTCACCGACTGCGCACATCAACTCCGTACCATCACCGGATCGCCTCGCTCGCGAGGTGTTCACGCAGGGACTACGAGTGGATCAGTCGATGATAGCTCGCTATTGCCATGCTTGCCTCGCGTGAAGCGCGAGCTGGCAACGCGCGGTTCACGCCAGTGCGATGCGGCGCTCTCCACCAACCCTTCAATTCGAGCCTTCCTCTCGAATGTGTCGGACGCATTATTGTTTGTTTTTATAATGAACAAAGAAAAAGTTATAGAAGAAGTTCGGAAGTATAAATTATTGTATGATTTAAGGGTCACTCGTTGATCATGCGAGGTCCGCTCATTGACGACGCGAGGTCCACTCGATGACCCACACGAGGTTCACTGGTAAAAACGCGGCGTCCACCCGTGGTCCACCTGTCCACTACGAGTGGACGCCTGACGACGAGGCGGTGAGGGTCGGGTACCGGGTGGCTCTAATGAGCTGTGACCCTTACACTGTAATGTTAATGCTTATTATGTTTCATGAAGGAGATATGATCAATACCCTTGTGTTTTGTAATAATTTGATAACTCAATTAACCTGTACGCCAAGCCATGCTCACTTTCGATCGCGCAATACCAACCTTACGCCCGCCAAGTAGTGATCGAATTAGATCAGAATTATGTAAACATGTCTACCTATGAAAAAACTATTTTTTCGTTTTAAACAAAACCAAAGACACTATGCAATAGATATTAGTATCAAAGACAAAGATATGCTCTTTTATTTTAAACCATAACCTGGCAATGTTTCTTAGAAAAAAAAAAAAGAAATCACTCTGAACTTCCGGCGTTCCACGTGTCACTTTGATGAAGTTGCTCTGTCTTTTTTATAGAATTTTATATTTGTGTCTGGACTAAAAACGAAAGTATTATACTTTTTACATTTCTTGTAATATAGTCAACACGTAGATATATGATTTGTGGTATAAAAAGTGAAAAGTAAATTGCCAAAAGTACTTCAAATTCCGAAAGGCCTGTTTTGGCGGGCGGGTTATAAATGTGTTATTTTTCAAATTCTCATTTATTTTTAGTGTAAAATGTAAGTAAAAATAGTTTTCCTACATATTTTGAAATAACATGACGTTGTATTTATTTCAAATTCACACGAACATATTTTAGAAATATTGTTCGAAATGTCACAGATAAAATATTATTTTATTTTTTTTTTTAATTTTTTAATATTTTAATATTTTGGTATGAGTAACGAATGGAAACACATAAAACATAAAATATACATATTTCCAAACAATTTCATATAAATTTCTCCAAAAACAAAGGTGTAGAATTCAAATTAGTAGTAATTTTGTCACTAAAATTGAAGTTTATACTACTATTATGCTATACAGTGTAATTTATATACTTTATTACAATTTCTAGCAACCAAAAATAATTTTATTCGATAGTTTATACATTCAACAAGACTTCCTGTAAGTTTTATTTAAGAGAGTTAAAAGTAAAAGTGATTGGTGTTAAAAGTAAAAGTGATTGGTGTGTTAATAAGGTGATGTGATTGATCATTGAGGTCTTTAAACACAGTTTACAATTCTGCGAATTAATTTTCTCCTGAATCTATCGTTCTGTGTTCTCAAATTTCATAAATGTCAGCTGTTTAAATATAAATGTAATTATTTCCCCATCGTGTTGGAATTCCAGTACTTTTGTAATAATTTAAGTGAAAGAAAATACACCATTATGCTTTATTAGCTTATAGAATGTACATACATGCACATGTGACTGCTCGATTATTTATATAACTATATTTTATTATTTCCTGACTAAATATCAAAAATATTACTTTTCCTGTTACTAAATCATCATTAGTAAAACATTGAAATATTTATAATAATAAAAATCACACGAAAAAAGTAAAACTAAACACTAAATTATTGTAAACCCTCACAATTACAGTGTTAAACTCCCAAGGTATTGTACTACAATTACAATAACTATTGATTAGCTTTGCTACTCTGTGCTTACCTTGCCCCGGGCGAAGTCTCGAACGTTAACAATGCTAGGGACTTTGGTACATTCAGTACAATTGTATTGACTTTTGCTTGTATTTCTCTGTTATATTATGTTGCTAACAAGACTTTGGGCCGTAGAAGTTCAAATATAGGAATTGAATACTTAAATTGGTTTTTAAATGAGTTTTTACTTTTTAACGTATTAAGGCTATGCTGCAGATTTATAATGCAGCAATAAATGTGTCGCAATTCTATCGAGTAAGGAACATGTTTTCACAGAATACCAACGTAAAGTGGTGATCTGTTGTTGCTACATATTTCGTATGGTGAGTGTAGAGATCTGGAGAACTGTTTTACTGGTTAGGACGCATTATTTGTTCTTAGTGGTGACAACGCATCGATCATCAATTTCGCACAAATCATCAATTTTGATTATTTATCGAGGATATATTATTATTAAGGTGTCTATGAGCAATAGCATCCACTTATCCCCAACATATACTGTATGGTCGTTATCCACCTTAATCTACAAAACACTTACTTCACTTTTTTATAGGACAGAGTGACAAACGAGCACACAGTCCACCTGATGGTAAGTAGTTGCTGTGGCTCATAGACATCGACATCTATCTTCGATTACAAATCAAAATGTAGATGCGTTGTCACCCGTGAGAACTCAGATGGAATGCCTCTTTTCCAGTAAAAACAGTCTCCAGTTCTCTACACTCACCATACGAAATACAGCAGCATTACGCTACTATTTTACGCTGGTCTTCTGTGAGAGCGTGGTAGTTCCCCGGTCGAGCCGACCCATTCGTGCTACAACTATACTGCTAATATAACTGCAGCATGGCTCTACTATGTGTATATTTACTCTATATTTATTTTTATAACAGACTAATTTTCAAATATTTGAAACGTCAAAATATCCAAAAACAGGTACAGTTACGTTCATCTACGTATTTCAAAATTCATTTGCTCGAGTAGCTCTGTTTGGAACTTAACTTTCAAAAGAACTTGCGTTTTTGTCAAACAAAAACGAAGCGACGAAACGTCATTAGACAGATCTTTTGATCTATTGAATTAATATACTGGTTTTTTAAAAGCGTAAGTCATAAATAGGAGCGGATATTTATCTTAAAACAAATAATTAGTAATAAAGCATAATTTAAGGAAGTTAATATATCCAAATCTAATTGTATAGTACTGCTTCTCAAATACAAATAAGTGATAAGAGGACGGTCCACTATCCCTTGCCTGCCTACAAGAGCAACTTCGCTAGAAGACACTAACTACTCTGCTACATTACTGTACAACAAATTAAATACAATTTTTAAAACCCATCTAAGTAATCATAATATTAAG
The DNA here is from genome assembly GCA_036936625.1 of Parnassius smintheus behrii. Taxonomy (NCBI): domain Eukaryota; kingdom Metazoa; phylum Arthropoda; class Insecta; order Lepidoptera; family Papilionidae; genus Parnassius; species Parnassius smintheus. Next base: position 5,988,324 of record JAUPFT010000012.1, read on the forward strand.
TCAATTTTTCTAAAGTCGTTAAGTAATTTTGACTATGACGCTACTGCGAATCTCATCGTTTCCACTAAATAATTATTAAACAATATTACGACGTTTACACGCACACGCACACACACACACACACACACACACGCACGCATGCATGCATGCACGCACGCACGCATGCTCGTATACCGTTTGCTATAATAGTTTGTCACATTACAACTATGTGTCACTGAAACGGGGAAGACTGTAGCCTGTAACACAGTTTTCAACTACCACGGGCTACAGAGCTTCAATATGATTTGTTTGTAAAAGTTATGTGAGAAACAATAAATTATTATTATTATTATAGATCTAGCAAACTGTTATATAATGTTAATATTTGTTTGAGTGAAACAGGGACCCGTTTTTTGCCTGGACCTCCGTCTGGGCGAATATATAAATACATACATTACGGCCTATATTATATAAAAGCCCACCGGCCTTTATAAAAGCCCACTGCTGAATATAGGCCTCTCATATAGATTACCTCATCGGGATTTTGCCATAGTTGTCATGATTCTCATTTTATTTCAATTTATTATCAGGAAGATGCTGCTACTCATCTCCTGTTTAGCTTCCCTCTGTCGTCTCTTACTACACCCACGGGATGATATGGGGTAGTAGATATTCTTACACTGTCTCTACACGGTTTCTAAGTATGTGTGTGGATATGGTCACCATATCCAAATGCCATGTTGTTGTGAGAGAAGAAAGATAAATAGATGTCCATGTCTTCACATGAAAGTCGACAGCGAGAAAGAAAGAGGCAACAGCGGAAAACCGAAACTGGGATTAGGCAGCAGTATCAGTCATGGCCACTAACTTGTCATGGACTGCAATTAATAAAATCCATATATTGCCAGAAATTACCACTGCTATTAATTAGACGGCCATATCTGGCTTGAAGAGAAATATTTTCGAGTGGTCGAAAACATTCGAAGCATTCCTAACACCAAAAAATAACACAACAAAATTTAGCTTCGGTAGGCGTGGCATAATTTGCGCTGTGAACGAGTTTAGTTTGAATACCAGCACTATCATACTACTGTTTAACTATCGTTTGCTTTGTAACTTATTTAAAAAAAAAAACTTCCGCTTTGACGAGTTAAGATAACGTAAACATTGTAATAAATAAACATTGTGAGCGACTTATATGTTTTATGGCCATTTGAATTTAAAACAATCGGGAATATGGTGACTGTGCATCTCAAACAGGATTTAATTAAAATATAGTGTAGCTAATCAGCGATAGAGTAACAATGTGTCAGTTTGTTTGAAATATTGTGCCATGTTGCCTGTTTAATTCCCTTGAAGTAATAATTTCATGTTTTATTTGCGTTTACTGACTGTAACCGATCGAACGCATAATATGTAATAATATATATAAATAACCATCGTAAAAAGCTATGACGCCGCATTGTCAGAGATATTTGAACAATCACAACATAACAAGACACAAACATCATCAACTTTTGTTCTATGCAAATTTGCCTGCACTGAGTTTCCGGACATAGAACTTTCAATAGTCCGTTTCGTACATACTCGTATTACTCGTATATAATTACTTACGTTACTCTAGTAAATTAATTTTGTTTGTTTATAATTATTATTATATTTTTACTTATCGTAATATTACTAAATAATATTTATTATATTAATAGAAAGGGGTGTTTAAAACTGTGATTACGCTGGTCTTCAATTTCTTGTGGATTTGAAGTACAATGAAACTCCGCGATAGGGTATAGTACATTTAATGAGTTAATTATAATAATTTTATTTGAAACTAGGTGTCGGGTACGGAGCTCAGAGCGTAATGTCGCGCCCGGCCAGTTCGTGACGATGAGAGACGTCACTGTTGGACGCGTTCGAGTATAGAGATTAAACATCCTCCCCCCCCTCCCCTCAAAGTCTTCAGGAATTTGAGGTGCTTCTGCTGTGGCTGAACTCGACAAAGGGCACACACAGGTTGTGGATGGCACGGCCGACAATGCTATTCGTCGTGTAGACATCTATAACTCGTACAATTCCAACATAAACAGGATGTAATTTATGTATTCGCGACATACGCCATTTCAAAGGTGGTACATTAGCCTCTTTTATAATTACCAAATCCCCTTGCTGAAATCCTCGTTGATTGACCTGCCATTTGTAACTTTGTTGTAATTCGCTCAAGTATTCTTTTCGCCAGCGTTCCCAGAAGTGTTGACGCAGATTTTCAAGGCATCAGTACCTATCAATTCTATTTAAATTAATGTCTAATAATCTTTCCGATGGTAGTGATGTAAGTTGCCTAGCAATCAAGAAGTGCGCTGGTTTAAAGGATTGAAGTCATTGGGGTTTGAGGAAAGCAGGGTTAGTGGCCTAGAATTAAGGATTGCCTCATTTTGCGCAAATTAAGTAGATAATTCCTCAAAGGTAAGATGTGTGTCGCCTAATGTTCTAGTTGCGTGGTACTTTGCAGATTTGACACCTGCTTCCCAAAGTCCGCCAAAGTGCGGAGAATACGCAGGTAAAAATTTAAATTGTATGCCTTCATCAGCAGCAAACCCAGATATGCTTTCACAGTTCAATTTTAAAAAATTTGTAATTTCATTATTTGCACCGACAAATTTTTTACCATTGTCACAATATAATTTAAGAGGCTTTCCCCTTCGGGATATAAAACGTCTTAAACATAATATAAAATTATCGGTAGTTAGATCGCTTGCTACTTCTAGATGCAAGGCCTTTGTAGTGAAACAAATAAATAAACATAAGTAACATTTTGTTATTTTGCAACCGCGACCATTACGGTCAGTAATAAAAAATGGCCCAGCAAAGTCCACCCCGCTTATGTGAAAGGAAGGATTTGGAATGAGTCTAGCAGCAGGCAAATTACCTATTATAGGATTAAAACACTTCACCTTTATTATTTTACACAGCTGGCAGTTGTTGACAGTTGATCATGCTAATACTCTACCTCTTAAAGGCCAAAATTTGTTTCTTATATTGGTAAGTAAAAATTGCGGTCCACAATGTAAAAGTTTTTTATGATAATGAACAAATAGCAATTTACAAAAGGCGTTTTTCGTTTCTAATAAAATTGGATATTTTCTTTCGTACGCTTCATTAGAGTTTTGAGTACGGCCACCAACGCGAAGTATTTCCCGTGCGTCTAGAAATGGACTAAACGCCAATAAGCGGGACTTAGATGGTAAGTTTCCCTCAGTAAAACCTTAATTTCATGTGCAAAGCATTCGTTCTGATGTTGTATTATTAAGATTTCTAAAGATGACTCTAATTCGCTGATTGTTAAGGGACCAGTGAATTTGTGATGTTTATGTTGTAATTTGTGAATAAAACGTAGAACATAAGCTAAACATCTTTGTAATGTTGTGAATCTTGAATATCTTTCAACATTTCTTATTCTAAGTTCTAAGTCTAAGTTCTCTTATTTCACCAACGCGGTTTGAAACAAACGGTTTCAAATCGCATGGTTGAGAAGATAACCAACCTAAAACGACTGTTGAATCACACCAATGATAGACTGAACAAATTTTGTAACTAAGGGCCTTTAACACTTTAACACTTAATCGCGCCGAAAGCAGGGCACCACACAGTTCCAATCGAGGTATTGTCGTCGGTTTAACTGGAGCAACCTTAGTTTTCGCACAAAGTAATCTGACGAGAACATTACCTGAACTATCAACCGATCTAAGATAGATTGCAGATGCATATGCCGCTTGTGAAGCATCCGAGAATGTATGTAAATCTATCACCACAGGTTTACTAATGAGAACGCATCTTGGTATTTCAATGAACGATACGCTGTTTAAATTATTTATAAAATTTTGCCATTTTGCCTTTAATACATTATCCACCGAATCATCCCAATCAAGTTTTATCAACCATAATTTTTGTAGAATTATTTTAGGTATGATAGTACAAAGACTAAGCAAACATAATCGGTCGAATAATTTAGGCGAATTGGACAAAATCGTCCTTTTGGTTATATTTGATCTAACTGAATGTTAACTGGGAATCGAAGAATATCCTTACTTGGATCCCATTTAATACCTAAAACGCTGGGTTGCGAAGTCAAATCTAAATTTTTTGGCAACGATGCATTTGACTCACCTTGAAAGTGAATATTTGCATTAGTTCGCCATTTTCTTAAAGGAAAGCGGGATGTACTGAGAACTGTAGTGACTGATTGGATTATATATTGTAATTCACTTTCAGTCTCAGCACTAGAAAGAAAGTCATCAACATAAAAGTCTGTTTTTATTAAATGTGCTATATTTTATCTTTGCATTCCTTTGAAAGTTGCAATAGACAACGTGTACTCAGAAAGGGTGCCGATGCCATTCCATACGTCACTATATTTAATTGATATATTTTAATTTGCTGTGCTGGTTCGTCACACTATAAAATCATTTGCAAATTTCGTTGATTAGGATCTACCATGATTTGACGGTACATTTTTTCCACATCTGCTGTAACAACGTATTTATGTTGCCGACATCTTAGCAAAATGGAAATAAGTCGTCATGCACTACAGGGCCAACATGTTGTATATCGTTGAGTGAAATTCCGGTGGACGTTTTTGCGGAAGCATCAAAAACTACACGAAGCTTGTAGTCTCACTATTTTTTCTAATCACAGCATGGTGTGGGAGATAGCAACCGAATGGGGGCTTAGAAACATTAGTCATGTATCCTAAACGCTCATTTTCTTTAATAGAATGTTGATATTCTTGTTTGAATCTATCATTGTTGTTTAATTTTTTCTCAAGTTGTAAAAATCTTTTTTTCCGTAACATTATATGAATTACCTAAAATTTCCACAGAATGTTTTAGAGGAATTCGTACACAAAATCTACCGTTGTCTTCACGGCGAGTAGTTGTATTAAATAACGTTTCGTAATAATTGTCCTCATTGTACGTAATATTAGGAACTTCTTCAAGTTCCCAGAACCTTGATAACTGTTTACGAACCTCATGTGAAAAAATACATTGTATATTTGAATCGTTACTGTTAAAATAATTCCTTCTTCCAGAGGGCCAGCAACTATCCAGCCCAATTGCGTCTCCAGTAAAATTGGCCTTTGAGGCCCCAAATTTATTCTATCCGTTCCAATCAGCGCCCAAAATAGGTGAGCACCTAATAGTAAATCAATATCGGAAGATTGATAAAACTTTAGATCTGCCAGTTGTACATCATTTGGAATACCTAACTTTTAATAATGAACTGTGGCATGAGGGAGATGCTCAGTAATTTTAGGAAGAACATAGCTTTTAACAGATGTTTTGAATGAATTATATAGTGAATGTATCTGTATTAAGCAATGTTCAGTGATGTTTAAAACAGTATTTTCTACACCTGACACACATTTGTAACATTTCTTTATTTTATTAAAACCCATTTTCCTTTGAGCCTCTTCACTAATAAGAGATGATTGGCTGCCACAATCTAGTAAAGCCCTCAATATAAAAAACTTGTTATTGTTTAACATAATGATTTCTTATATTTACGCGAACACTAATTTAATCTTGTTATTGTTTGTCACCTTTACCAACGCAGTAGAAAGAAGAGCTTGATTTGTGGAAACAGCGGACATGGAAACAAGGGAAGAAGGGCTGGGTACATTGGAGTCAACTGTAATATTAGGTAAGTTTGCTTCACTTGTTTTTGTAGAATTCTTATCATTAATAGATGTTGTTAGTTCTCGTAAGTGTTGTTGTGGTGTAGTTTTGTTTTGTTGTTTTATAAGTTGTTGCATGCGTATGTCTTCTGAAGAATATTGTTTATATAATAGAGTGTTATGTTTTTTCTTGCAAATTCTACAGCCACTCAGCCTGCACTGAAATGTTTGATGGCCGCCGCGAAAGCAGTTGCTACATAATTTCAATAGGGAAACCTTAGAAGTACGCTCTTCAACAGATAAAGATTTAAATTTTAAACACTCATGTGATTTATGACCTTGGTTACAGATTGCATACCGCTTGTCAGCAGAGAACTGGGCAGAAGAAGTAAAAAATGAATTAGTTTTTTGTTACACTGCAACGTCTTTAATTTTTGCATGACCTACTAGTATTCATAGTTTCCAAAACTATAGCGTGTTGACGAAGAAATGAATAAAACTCCTCTAAGCTAGGTGAAATTGAACTGCTTCGAAATTCTTCCCATTTCCTAGCAGTCGCATTGTCTAACCTTGTCGACGCCATATAAATAATAATTGTACCCCACTTGTCGGTGGGTTCACCTAAGAAATTTAAAGCACTCGATAACGTATCAATTAAATTGCGAATACCAGCCTCTGTATCTTTATGTAACGGTTCGATTGAAAATAGCCCCTTTATATGCTCATTTATCAATAAACGTTTATTATTATACCGCTCGCAAAGTAGTTACCAAGCGGTCGCATAATTTTTAGAAGATACAGTAACGGAGTTAATGACAGAAGAAGCATTACCCTCTAAATAAGATTAAAGGTAATGAAATTTACTAATGTCGTCAATATTTTCATTATTGTGAATTAGGGATAAATATGTATCCCTAAAGGAAAGCCACTTATTTGGAGCGCCGTCAAAAGGTTGGATCTTTAAGGGTGGTAACTTTAAATTACTATAACTATTGCACATTTGGTTGGATGAGGATTCAACCTTATTTGAATTTACAAAAAATTCTAATAACGATTGAGCTTGAGCAATTAAATTAAAAAATAAATTATCTGTTGTCTCGCGTTCTTCCATTTTTTTACTTGTATCTTCATCCAACATCTATATATATATATATATATATATATATATATATATATATATATATATATATATATATATATATATATATATATATATATATATATAAACTAACACCTCTAACTTGCTTTTTTAGCTGGGAGAGAATGCCAGTTAATATGTATAAAAATAATATTTAAAATAAAACACACAAGCAAGCCTTACTTGAGCCACAACACAAAGTTGTCACACATGAAGTAGGGTGCCCTATACGAATCATCGCAGTGTAGCGGCGCTACAATGCCTTTGTGAAATTTGTACTTTTGAAGGCGGAGGAAATACTTCATAAAAATGTCGCGGAATGGAATTCCATTTCCTTTTTTAATCATGACGTATGGAACGAACTGGCTCTTGTAATTCGGGTTATACTTGACGCTCATTTTGAATACGTTAACCCAGTTTTATGTTAGATTTTTTTCGTGTTGATTTGCTTTTAGCTTCAAATGTATCTAAAGGAAAATAAATTGACTTACTTAGGTTTTTTTAAAGGAAAAGAGGGATGCTCTATTGTTAAGATGTGTATATAGGAATTGAAAGAGTAAATATATTTAAAACTCCATTAGTCGCGCGTTCTACTATTGTGGAACAGGCATGCATTTCGTGGGATTTTAACATTAATTGTGGGTGTCTAACGCACACACTCATAGTATTCCTCTATTACTTGCTGGTGATCACAATTAGTACCCTTTCGGCAAACTGCGCGATCGCACTTGTTAGAAATTTCGAACTAAAACTAAAATTCTACAATAGTTGAGCGCGCGAGCACTCGCGTGTCATTTTTGTCGGAAGTTTACCTATCGTTTTTATTTTATGTAAGTGTTTATATTATGTATAAATATAGTTATTGTGAATTTTTTTGTTTAATAATATTATTTTTAATCTAAGTAACTATATTTCGCACAATGATGGCACATATTTTGAGATGGTTAGAAGAAGTTATTACTGATGAAGCAACCAGCAAAATATGGGATAAACATAATATTTTCACTAACGGATACAACGGTACCTTATGCCTACCATATTGAAATATACGCAGGTGCTCAGCCAGATGGTCCTTATGCACAATCAAATAAAGTTGTGGACATTGTGCTACGAATGCTTACCCCATTGGATGGTTTAGGTTATAACGTCACAATGCACAATTGGTTCACGAATTTACCTCAATGCTTAGAGCTCTTAGGTAGCAAAATTACTGTCGTAGGCACTGTGAAGAAAGATAAGCCACAAATTCCCAAAGAATTCAAAATCACAAGAAACAGAAGCAAAACGAGTTCAATTTTTGACTTTAAAAACAAGGTACTTTAGTATCTTACATGCCAAAATCAAAGAAAGTGGTGCTTATATACTCAACTATGCACTATGATGGTCATATCGATTTACTAACAGCAAACGTAACCCGGAAATAATAACTTTTTACAACAATACCAAATATGGCGTGGACATTGTAGACAAAATTTGTAGTATTTATGACGTCTCCAAAAACTCTAGGCGATGGCCACTTACCAATTTTTTAAATTTAATGATTATAAGTGCTATAAACGGTTATATTGTACATACAATAAACAAGGACTACAGAAATAAGGCCAGGAAGGATTTTTTATATGAGCTTGGTTTTCACCTAGTCGCGCCATGCATACAACGCAGAATAAATATTGAAAGTATTCCAAAATCATTGAAAATGAAAGGGAAAATGCTTTTGGGCATGAAAGAGCCATCGGAATTAGAACCGTGCCCAGTACAACTCCCCAACACTGGTCGAGTCGGGAAATGTTCCTTTTGTGGCAGAGCACGCAATAAGTCCACTAGAGAACAATGTGACACCTGTAAAAAGTGGATTCGTCCTAAACATCGAGTTCTTCAATGCCTTGACTGTTGTAAAAATGATAAAGACTGTGTGGAAGATATGAGCGAGTAAAAAAAGGAGACTGAGAAGGTTTGATGCCAAAAAATCATTGATTTTTCTCAAAATTCACAAGAAGTCTGATATTAAGTGCCTAATAAATGGTAACAGTTATGTTTCGTCTATTTTAGTTTGTTATTAAAGTTTGTTTTCATATGATATTGAAGTATTTTTATATTTGTTTATTGTTCCTGTAAAATCTTTACACAAAATAGTTCTACATATGTAGAGCGCGCGAGCACACGCGTCCCAAACAGGGGCGTGCGTAATGGAGTGTTAAGAAAAAGTAATAATTAAACAGAAATCAGCGGGAAGATAAGTTTTGTATAAATTAGGGTATATTTATTGTATTTAAAACGGCGATTAAGATCAAAACCTGCTTACAAGTAAGTGTAAATAATGTAAAAATCGAACTACAAATATTATTTTTATTATTTATTTATTTTTTGGACTTTTAATCGAATCCCATCTGTATTTACAAAGTTATGTCAATCTGTTTCCCTTTTACGTACTAAAGTATATTGTGACAGTATGTTAAAGTAAGTTTGGGTGGATTTTTTCAGATATTTAATTTAACTATTCATTCGAACAGTTCCTCTATAAGTCCTAAAAGACTATCTTGTTAGTCTAGTGGTTGTAAACGCAATTGCTAATCTTGGGTTCGAATCACGGTTCGGGCTAAAATCAAATATTGGATCTTTCTGATAAGAAAATCTCAGTAGCGGTTAGGAAGTTTGGTTTTTCACCCTCGTGTTTCGGAAAGCACGTAAAGGCATAGAATCACCTGATCTCTCTCCAGTCGTGCTTTATCATACCACCGGACTGTGAGAGTGCACCTATGTTTTCACATACACCTGGGCACTATAATTCTTTTCTGGGTAGATGGTAAGACTAAGTTGAGACTGGCCGCCGTGGCAGAAATTTGTTCTAAATTTTAATTATGGCCAATTAGTCGTCGTTAAATATCCGTAATGAGAATAGTAGCTGTATATATAAAGCAAAATGGTGCAGATTACGAGTTCTAAAAGCCGTGGGTTCGAATCCGCCATTTGATAACTGTGTGCCTGGAGTGGTTTAATTATTTAAAAAAAAACAACAATGATTGATTGTGCATAACAAGTATGATTATATCATGTCGGTTTTGGACAATCATCGTATGCAAACCGATAAATTCGCATTTTTTGAATGTCAGTAGGAGACAATGAACTGACAACCTATTTCATTTTCAGTGTCCACTGCAGATTCAAATTTCGATTTTTTTTATAGAATAAGGATGACAAGTTGACAAGCGAGCATACAGCCTACCTGACTGTAAGGGGATGCTGTAGCCTATAGACATCTGTCCTCGAATTAGCATCAAAATTCAGATGCGTTGTCACCCCTGAGGACTAAGATGGAATGCCTATTCAGTAAAAAGGGTCTCCGGTTGTCTACACTCGTCATACGAAACAAAGCATCATTTAGTTGTTCTTTTACGCTGGTATTTTGTGAGAGCATGGCCAATACCAGGTCGAGGCTACCCACTGGGATCATAAAACGTCGAGTTCTAATAAAAGTGAAACCCCGATTTTTGAAAACTGGAATGAAACCAACAACTGACTTAATTGTGATAGCGGGAAGTTATAAAAAGTAAGTTTTTTTATGGGTTAGGGTTAGGGTAACAAACGAGCACACAGTCCACCAGATTATAACTGGTTGCTGTGGCCCATAGACATCTACATCTATCCTCGATTACGAATCAAGATGCAGATGCGTTGTCACCCGTGAGGACTAAGATGGAATACCTCGTTTCCAGTAAAAAGGGTCTCCGTTTCTCTACACTCACCATACGAAACACAACAGCATTAAGCTACTGTTTCACGCTGGTATTCTGTGAGAGTGTGGTCCTTCCCCGGTCGAGCCGACCCATTCGTGCTACAACTATACTTCTAATATAACTGCAGCATGGCTCTACCATATATATACAGTAGAATCCCGATTATCCGAACATCGATTATCCGAACATCCGATTATCCGGACTCATTCGTCTCGGCTCTAATTATTAATTTAAAAATGTTTTGACGGCGCAACGAGACATGTTACGACAAGTTTATTCCCGCCTCCGACGGTGTACTCCGGCTCTCATTTGATTGCGGGATAGTGTTTGTTATTGTTTCATTTTCTTTGATAGCGTTCAACTGAAAGGTTGTTTTTTATTTTTGTTAACGTTTTGTGTTGGAAATTTAAAATGTCCAAGCGAAAAGAGTAGGTAGTGTTGTCTCTTAATGACAAAATGAAGACAATTGAGATTATAAAAAAATGGTGAATCTGGCAGTAAGTTGGCTCAAATATATGGTGTCGGAACTTCTACGATATCAGACATTAAAAAGAATTCTGATTCCATAATGAAATTCACCTGCGCGCTTGAGCAAGAAGATGGAAGCTCGCAACGTAAAGTCATGAAAAAATCTCAAAATGAAATTCTGGAGAATGCAGTTTTTACTTGGTTCTTACAAAAGAGAGCATGCCGTCAGCCCATATCTGGACCTCTGTTATGTGAAAAAGCATTGGATTTTAATCAAAAACTTGGTGGTGATACTTCTTTCAAGGCGAGCTGTGGATGGTTAGCGGATTCAAATCCAGACATGGAATTCGAGAACTGGAGATTCAAGGAGAAAAACTGTCTGCTAACGTTGGATCAGCATGAAAAAAAATACGATTTAGATTTTGTATACAATGCGGACGAAACAGGTCTTAATTGGAAAGCTCTACCAAGCAGATCATTAGCATCGCGACGTGAAAATGCAGCACCGGGGCACAAAGTGAGTAAGGACAGAGTTACAGTTATGGTTTGCGCAAACGCTAAAGGAACACATCGATTGCCACTGCTACTTATTGGTAAATCAAAAAATCCGCGCTGTTTCAAAAATGTTAAAATACCCTTAACTTACGCTAACCAACAAAAAGCGTGGATGAAGACAGATATTTTTCTTACTTGGTATGAAAATACGTTTATTCCTGAGGTGAAGAAATTTCAAAAGGACGTGGGAAAAGAGGGCGATGTATTGTTGTTATTAGATAATGCGCCAACGCACCCTTCCGCTGAAACACTAAATCGAGAAAATGAGAAGTTCATGGTTAAGTATTTGCCCCCTAAGGTAACATCGATATTGCAACCTATGGACCAAAGTGTCATTGAAACTTTAAAACGTTTATACAGAAAGCAGCTACTACGTCGTCTTTTATCAGCAGACGACAGTGAAATAGAAACGTTGTTAAAGTTTTTTAAAGAAATTAATTAAAAAGATTGTTGTTATATGCTGGTAGAAGCGTGGAGTTCTGTGGAATTGCAAACATTAAAAAGGGCATGGAATAAATTATTAAAATTAACTCTATCCGATTCTTCAATTAAACCGCACGACGATTTTAAAGAAATAACCGAAGCAAGGAAAATTCTAAGCATGGTGAAGGGTGCGATGAAGAGAATATTATTGAGTGGCTAAACTGCGATAGTGAAGACCCTGGATTCCAAATGTTAACTGATGAAGAAATCATTGAGGATTTAAACAGTAACGAGAGAGAAGATGAAGAAGATACTGGTGATGTATGTCAAGGACCATCTCACGCAGAAGCTTTTGAAGCTCTAGATGTTGCTTTTAAGTGGTTTGAAAGACAGGACGAATCGGATCCCATACAGTTATTACAACTGAAGCGCATCAGGGACTTGGCTGCGAGAAAAAGATGTGATTCATTACATCAAAAATCTGTAACAAGCTATTTCCAACCAAAATTTTAAATTATATAGGTATTATGTAATTCATTATCTATCGTTATAGCTCGTTTTTTATATATTGTATTATCTAAGTAAAACCCATTACATAATAAAAAAATATTAAAACTTAAATATTATTTGATTTGCTTTGAAATCGGTTATCCGGATTTTCGATTATACGGAATACCCCTGGTTTTAATTGATCCGGATAATCGGGATTCTACTGTATATATATATATATATATATATATATATATATATATATATATATATATATATATATATATATATATACCATGTAATATTTATCGCCTGACTCAGAAGATGTAAGCTATAAACTTATTTTTTAAGTTTAAAATGGTTGTATCATGATTGGATCGGGTCTCGACCGGGGAATGACACTATACCAGTAGGATATAGCAGCTTAATACCGCCGTGTTAATTATCATGCCGATATCTTATATACTTTAAATTTACAAAAGATTGTTTAAATCTATCAAGAATAAATAAAATTAATTATAAAGTTTTAAGAGGACGCATAAACAGACCGGAAAAGCTCCTTCGTTTCATACTATTTAGAATTTAATAAGTCTTTGAAGAATAAGATACGTATTTAAAGATTCATAGCACATAAATTTTCATTTACACAGCGAACCGAGTTTCGTCAAAATATAAGTATCACATCGTAGTCATATAAAAGTTGGACCAGACCAAAGTGATCATAAAATTTTACAACATAAAACCGTTGGAAACTAAAATTTACAATGAGCAAAATCGGTAATGCAGCTAAAGCTACGTGCACAAAATACAAAGAAAGTACCGCCTCCAAATAGAATATTTGTAAACTTTAAACAATTTTATTAAAACTGAAAATTTATTTGTAATGAATTTCAAATACTATTAAACTGTCCGTGAAACAATAAATTTCCAGTTTATTGTGATTGAAAATTATAATTTTATAGATAGTAAATCCAGTCATCCAATCCACGATTCGTTGAGTTTCTGACTTATGTTGACATACAAAGACTTCAAAGTATATTACTGGCTATACTTACTACAGCTATATTATGGTTATAGCGCAAATGAGTTAGCTCGACCGGGGTAAGACCACGCTCTTACGAATTTCCAGCGTAAATAGCAGCTTCATGCTATTGTATTTCATACGATGAGTGTAGAGAACCGGAAAGTCTTTTTACTGGAGGCGTGGCATTCTATCTTAGTTCTCAAAGGTGACCACAAATCTGCATTTTGATTTTTAATCGAAGATAGATGTGGTGTCAATATAATACAGTTTCCACTTACCATTAGGTGAGCTGTGTGTTCGATTGTCACCCTTGCTATAAAAAGTCTTTGTAGAAATACGATAATATTACGATGTTATCAAAAACCTCATACTGGGCAATCATTAACCAGTAATAACTAAACCACAGATTAAATAATATTACTTGTGTACAAGTAAACATAAAACATTACTATAGTTACTACATAAAACTTTTGAATATTAACTATGACTTAGAATAGAACATAAAATACTTTCTATGCCAAGTTGACAGTGAAGTGGCAGTGTAAGAATATCCACCACGTAGACAGAGAAACCTATGGGCAATTGACGCCTTCCTTCGCATTCGCACACGAAAAAGATAGATTTATGCATACGTCTTGGATAGAAATGAGATATAGCGGTGTGATAGATGTGTGCGATTTAAGGAGTTTACAAGTTGGTTTAAGTGAGAAAAAAGTGTTTTGTGAGCTTAAGATTGGTGAATCTTGTTCAGTTCAGTTCTTAGAACAATTAAAATTTTTATCTAAATGTGTTTAGAAGTCATAAATATTATTGTATAACCTAAAAATTCGTTATCGTCCTTTCTCACTCGAGGCCACGCCGATCATTAGTCTACAGGTTTCTCTGTCTACGATCCACCACCTCATATCGTCCCGTGCGTGTCCTAAGATGTGACAGCGGGAAATGTCACAGGCGATGGGCAGCAGGATCGTCCTAATAATGATTAAAAAATATAAAATAAAAATGGGATTGTGGTCAAGCACTGTCATAAAAGAAGTAAAAAAAACCAGCGGTTACTAACGCGCCCGCCGGACGTGTCAACTTTAACAAATATCCACCCTTAAAGCCAATCTATGGAAGACATGTTCGACGCTGGACTTTTATGATAGGCCGTAACGGAAAATGTTAGCAAGGTTCACACAACTAACGTCACGCCGGGAAACTAATTTAGTTAAACATTTTTTTGTGTTAGTATTGAATTATATTTTTAAAAACGATATTTAAAATATGCGGGTGTGCATGCAATATACACGCAACCGATAGTGCAAGTCGTTCATTTTTTCTTTTATGCGTATTTTCTTTAGCGTGCAGTTTCTTCTCGGCCAGTATGTTTACACAGCATAAGTTAAAAAATCATTTAATACCTTGTTATTGTTTTTATTTTTATTATTTATACAAAACCACAGACACAACTCAAGTCACCGGCTTTTTGTAGGCATCTTGGAGATCACTGATGGAAGTGGGCCGCTCCCTTTGCTGGCATGATTTGCCAAGTGAAAGATGGCGAACGTAGAATCATACGGATGTTACAATGTATCGGAAGAAATAAGATCTTTCTGAAATTCTTCATAGTCTATCCCACTAGACTTTAAATGTCATCAGCATCATCATCATTAACATTATCACTAGACTTTAAATGTCATCAGCATCATCATCATTAACATTATCAGTCATAATATTTATAGCTTTATTAGTGGCGTGCTTTGTGGCATTCCTTGGGGGAGATCTATGTTCAGAAGTGGACTTGTGAAGGGCTTTAATCATGATGATGATGATGTTAGTCCAGACTTCAATGAATCTATGAAAGCTTCCTAGTAAACATAACAAATGACTGAAGGACGACGACTCAAACCTAGGGTTAAGCAAAACTAATCATATATCGTAATAGTATATAAAAAGTGTAAAAGGTTTACACGTTTTACTTCTAGGCACAGGTCTCCTCTTATTTCTAGGAGGACGCTAGGGCAAGGAAATATCCACTGCACTGCCCCAGAGCATGTTGACGGACTACACATGTCTTCGATTTGTTTTTAATTTCTCATATATGCAGACTTTCTCACAATGTTTTCTTTTACCGTTTAGCACGTGGTAAATCAGTACTTGAAACAGCAACGAACAATTTGATTGGTATAAAAATTCACAGTTGTAAAATTTCACTAGATATATTTTTATCCTCTCAATACAGTAGCCGATATTCAGCAGTTAAAAATACGTTTCAATAATGAAGAGAAAAGAAATAAATGTCTGTTAAAAAGTCAATTAATTTGTATCCTCGAATAAAACTATTTATTTGGACTTTATCGCGTTTAAATAATTTATTTTTAACTTATTTTAATTTCCGAGTTAATTTGTATCCTTTGATATCGGCTACATTATCGAAAGATTTTCACCTCCGATAATACTGTATTATCGTTGATGGTGTGTCTTTCTTAATGTAGTGATGTTGGGAGTAGTGATGCTGGGATTAGTGGTGTAGGATTAGTACGCAATTGAGGGAGGGCGGGAGGTAGGCGAAGTAATCCTTACCAACTTTAATATAATGGATTTCTGCAAAGTAACGCCTGATTATTTTAATTATCTATATTTTTATTACAAATTTAGTAAAAAAATACAAAAATATTTATTTACGAGTAGTTATTTATATTCCACTCATATTTCATTTACAACACTTTATTATATCGGAGTTACAAATTTTATTAATTTCTTTGTAACCATTATAAGCAAATGTTTGACTACTTTGGTCGTATGATGATAAATGGTGATCCAGTAGAAGATGGTAAAGCGTATTGAATTAGCTTCACAAAGGTTTATTTACTCGTGAAAGACAAACTCTGTTATGTATAAAGACGGGCAGTATTACTCAATATAAACTATATTTATTAAACTATTACATTCAAACAAAGAATGCAGAGATGCCATGTGTCACCTTTGAGGACTGAAATCCTCGCAGCCTGTAACTGTATTTATTGGCTTTCCATACCCCAGAACATACGAACCGGGTCACACCAGTGCAAGTTTTTTTTCGCTGTTTAGACGACAGAAAGTACGGGGAAGTACTAAACTTGACCGGTCTAGTACTTCGCCATTACCTATTTCTACACCTCCTGTTTTAACTTATAATAAATCATCATTCAAAATAAACTAAAATCAGCCTCTGTAGACTAAGGCTGAGGTCTATGGACTGTACTTTAATTTTGCTCAGACTTTACTTTCGAGCTAAGACAAAGTCGGTGTGGTGTATATAGAGCTAACTTCGAAGTCGTGCTGAGTGCGCGCATAGCAAAACCTAAGTTAACGAAACCGACGACTTACTAAAAACTCAGAATATACCTAACCAAAACCACCGTATTTAACACTAAATATAGTTAGTAGTTTACCACATTTATAACACTAAATAAAGTTTTGTGCCGTCTTCTAGTTTTCTATTCCATTAATGCAATTTCTTTTTACGTAATTTCAAACCTATTTCGAATTTCTTAAAATCTCCTTTTTTATTTGTGATTTTGCACTTTTCTCATCGGTTCCCTTCCACTATCATAAATCAGCAGAAAAAAACAGGTCCTTTCTCAAACTTTAAACCAAAATTAGTTAAATGTACTAATGTTATCTCTCTTTAAACACGTCCGTTTTCTATTTCATGTAATAATAACTTATTTATAAAATACAATTTGGATTATTTTCGGTTTTAAGTATAAAATTTTATTATTTTTATAAATTTATCTTAATCTTAACCCGATACAACTATAAATGCTAAGTTGTTCGTAAGTAAAGTCTGAGCAAAGTAAAAGTACGGTCTATAGATCTCAGCCAAAAAGTTAGACGCAAGATTTGAATTTGATAGTACATCAATCTGTGTTAGATTCGAAAACTTCAACACTTTCTTGTTTCGCGGTGACGAAAATATTCATAAGAAAGCCTAAGAGTCCGAGAAATACAAAAATATTTTAAAAACTTCTACAACAAACTTTTGTTCTTTGTTACAAATTACAATCATGGACTTCATCAATTTACAATATGTGTAATGTATTTAAATTAAATATATACTTTAAATGTAAACACGAAATTTTCATATTTTTCCTACTTTTACTTAGGCGCCTCTATGAACGGGATGTCAACAGACATTATAACACAATTTACAAAACTGCGAACGCCCCGTTACGCAGTAGAGGGAATATATTTTCATTTTGCTACAAAGCCATCTGTTCCCGGCTTTAGACATTACTAAACTTATGATAATGCCGCGTCTCTGAATAATACAAGCAGGCAAAAGTGGAACGCTCCACGAGTACGGGGCTTGTCGGTTTCACTTCTGATTTGTTAGCCGCGGAACTTATTAAGGGTTGAGTGAAGTGTTTATTCGAAATTGTTTTATAGCGTTCTCGTAATGATATTGTGAAAGACAATCATTTCTTTTATACTGTAAGTGAATAGACTGCGTAAGGGAATACTCTACCCTGTATTATGCCACAGATGTCGTAAAAGGTGACGAAGGAAACTGACGCAGGAGATGAATAATCTATCAGACATATTTTGGGGAAGCCTTTGTGCAACATTGGACTCTTAATTGACTGCAATTAAAAATGAATGGACTGAAAGAAAATCATGAATTAAATCTGATTCCGTGAAAAATATTTGTACAACCGTATATTTAGAACACCTACTAGATTTGCTAAGCGACAGTATACGAGATTTGATTGCGTTGTCTCATATATCTAGTCAATATCATGATGACCGGCAATCTCTGACCAACAAATTAGGAAGACAGGATACTGCGTTCATTTCAAGAAATGCCTAAATCAAGCCAAAGCCATGCTCAATTATTGTAAGAACATGCATTAACGTACCAACACATATACATCTAAAATCATTTTCAATTAACATTTATTTTTATTTAGTTGTCACGAAGAAGACAGTGCTGCCCATCACCTGATATGTTTCCCTCTAAAGCCTCCTATGAAACCCATGGGATAATGTGGGGTAGTTGATATTCCTACACCAGCACTACATGGTACAACGGTGGTACAGGTGGTTAAATAATCATGAATAATATACAAATGAAGTTACAGCTTTTTGTATGTCTCTCTGTTGGGCACAGGCTTTCTCTCATTTCTGTGAGGTTCATGGAACCATTAATTCGTCGCGTTGCTTCGGTGGCTATTGGCAGACTCCACATATCGTCTTAATATTCTATCCTTATTTCTATTTTATTATATTTTCTTATTTTTTGAAAAATTAAAATTTTAACATGTTTTGCTTAAGTTCGAACTCGGAAATTTAAAAAAGCGGTAATCCTTTGAGCAATCTTAGTCAGATATCAAATATGTATCTATTTCGAAGAAGAACTGGAATACATATTTTACACTTTAAAGGGGAAGAGAAGGACTGGAAAAGAGACAGCACGTTAGGATCAATTTGGTTTAAAATAATACCAATAGTAAAAAAATCTTATCCAAATCTTGTAACAGAAATAAGATCTTTCAAACTCTGACCTAGTTTTTAATTGGCTTTGAATGTATTTTATTTCCGCACATTACTAAAATATTTCAGCATTGTAGTAAATATTAAAAATAATTTCCGAAACGAACAAAAGCGTTTCACATACAATATGTAAAAAAGCGGCCAAGAGCGTGTCGGGCAACGCTCAGTGTAGGGTTCCGTAGTTTCCCGTCCGTCACAGTAAGTGTTCCCACTTATGAGTTTGTACAAAGACTGTTGTTTCCATCCAAGTTCAAAATAATTTTCCTAGAAAGTCCTTATAAAGTTCTACTTTCCAGATTTTTTTCATATTTTTTAAACTTATGGTTCAAAAGTTAGAGGGGGGGGACACATTGTTTTTTACTTTTGGAGCGATTATTTCCGAAATTATTGACATTATCAAAAAATGATTTTAGTAAACCCCTATTCATTTTTAAATACCTTTCCAACAATATATCACACGTTAGGGTTGAAATTAAAAAAAATCACTTCCCACTTTACATATAGGGGGGCTACCCTAATAAAACATTTTTTTCCAATTTTTATTTTATCACTTTGTCGGCGTGATTGATACACATATTGGTACCAAATTTCAGCTTTCTAGTGCTAACGGTCACAGAGATTAAGCGAGGACGGACAGACGGACAGACAGACATGGCGAAACTATAAGGGTTCCTAGTTGACTACGGAACCCTAAAAAACCGTCAGTCACATGATTTATTCACAATTCATCACTCATTTGTTTCAACCGAATATCACCTTTACAGCGCCGTGTTAAGAGCTACACTTGCCATAAATTACGAGGCATCTCGTTAGCACTATATTAGGATAGCGCTTGTCTTAACAATGTTATGCCTTATTACGTTAGAAATATGGCGAATGTGTTCGCACTTGAATGTTGTAGGGAGTGAATAAAGATGAATGGTAGTGTCGGTCTGTCTCTCGCTAGGTGGTCCCTGACTGACAGATGCTCCCTTTTATACCATACATCATGACTTTGGGCAATGTTCTTTTTTTAATTTTTAAAATTGGGAAGATGTTGTAATTCGATGCGAATGGAAAATGTCATATCTGTATTAACACTGTAACATAATATATTTTGTGTTATTAATACTTAAATAATAATTTGTAACACTTTCCTAAGAGAATACAATTATGTAATTAATTGTTAACGATTGCTTAGGCAACTCCAAGCCCAACAACAGCTCAAAATGCTAATTTTCGCCTCTGACGGATCAAACGAAAACAACAACAATCAATTACTTGATTTGATTACCTAATTAAACCTTTCAAGTGTTTTTGCACCTACCTTATAACACTTCACACCACAGTGTTGGAATATAAAAGAAACTTCACTTTTCAAGTTATAACCTTTCTAATATGCGGTACAAAATGCTAACTTCTGAACAAAACTTGGGCAAAAAATTTGTGACGGAAAATCCATCCAAATATAATCTTCATCTTTTTAGCCTATTACAGTCCCATGCTTAACAAGAACAAACTGCATAACAGGGGGAAAATTTTCATGGTTGCCACGGTTAAAGAAAACTTGGCAATCGTAATTTTTATCTTACTTTGAGTTGTTATCTGAAAATTAAAAGTGAAATAAAGTAAAGTTTCGGCCTATATACGTACTGTAACTACGTACCACTGCTGGGCACAGGCCTCCCCTCATTTCTGTGCGGGTTTTAGGGCTAGAAAGAGTCCGCCGCACTGTCCCAATGCGTGTTGGCGAACTTCACATGTCTTCGAAATAATTTTTTTCTTATTCCTCAGACATGCAGGTTTCCTCACGATCTTTTCCTTCACCACCAAACACGTGGTAAATCAGAACTTAAAATTGCAATTAACAATTTCATTGGTGCCGGCGAGGATCGAACCCGGGTTACTCTCGTTCCGTTATATTTACGGCGAGCGTTAACCATCTGAGCTACCATGGCTCTGAATCTGAAAACTGTTTCTGCTTATTTCCTGTTTTAGTTTCTCTTTGACACAGAGTAATGAATTTTCTTACACTGCAACTACACTGACTCCATCTAAACATACTGAACTTAAACTAAATAGGAGAGTATTTGTTCCGATGTACCCATAAAGGTGAATAATTGTGAATTATGGTTGTAGCACGAATGGGTCGGCTCGAACGGGTAGGAACTGAATGGTGCTGTGTTTCTAATGGTGATTGTAGAGAACCGAAGACCCTTTTTACTGGAAATGAGGCATTTCATCTTAGTTCTCAAGAATGATAACGCATCTGCATTTTGATTCTTAATCAAGGAATAAAGTAATGCCTATGGGCCACAGTACGCACTTACATCAGGTGAAATTTGCTTATTTATCACCCTAATCCCATAAAGACAAATATGAAAATCTTTCAAGAACGTTATTTAGCGTAATTTTCGAAAAGGTATTTGTCCAGTGATGGTTCTTCTGGCTAATGAAAAAGTAGATTATGATTGAGTTAACTAAAGGAAATTTTTTTCAGGTTTCAAGTTCTTCCTTTTCGTTACTTCATATCAAAGAATTTGGATTATTTAGTCTCATTTTGCGCTTACCCTTGACGGACGGTTCAAGGGCTAAGTGCTCTGTGTAATTTCACATTATGCGGTCAAGGATCTACCTACTTTTGTCCTTTCTTAGGGTTTAAGCTTTCTCCGTACCAAATTTCATCTAAATCGATTAAGGCTCCGGCTATACCTTGATGGGATGCCGTTTTTTACATTTAAGATAATTATCACTGACTATTCATATTATTTTATTATTTTATCAGGATTTTTTATTTTTTATTTTCATTTATTTGTTTTTTATTGCATTGAATAATATAAAAGAATACAAAGGGCGGACTTACTGACTTGAGATATTCTCTACCAGTTAACCCATAGAGTGGTGATAATCTGACATAGGTGTAGCAACGTAGAACAACAAAAAGCAAAAATGATAATTAACTTCGTAATCATATATACATACATACATACATATACATAAACACTCACGCCTGTCACCCAGAGGGGTAGGCAGAGACTACAGACTTCCATTTGGCACGATCCTGACACAACTCTCTCGCCTCCTTCACATCCATACACCTACGCATACATGCTCGTCGGTTAAGGGTACTCCTAATTTGGCCCGTTTTTAATAAATCGCTAATTTGGTCCCTTTCCGACTCTGCCATTCACTTCTGCAACATAAATTTTCTTTTTCACTCTTTCCTCATTCATTCTTTTCACATGACCAAACCACCGAAGCATTCCTTTCTTAATCCTGGTCACAACATCATCTTGCAAACCACACTCTTCTCTTATCACACAATTTTTCACCCTGTCATTCAGATTCAGCCCTAACATACTCCTTAACGACCGCATTTCTACTGCATTTATTCTACTCTCGTGCTTCTTCTGCCACACCCAACTTTCACTACCGTACGTTAAAGTAGGGACCAACACAGCATTGTGAATTGCGATACGTGCCTATTTTGACACATTTTGACTCTTCACAATAGAGTGTAGGGCCCCATTTACTCTGTATCTGACTGACTACTCTGAATCATATATACATTTTACTAATATATAAAATAAATAAACCTTAGTAATATCTCCTATTGATACATATTATTTACAAACGCACACATTTATTTTAATATAAATAACTAAGAATATATACGTCTGTTAACAAAATAAATAACATGGATAATTAATGTAAGAAGCGATGTTTTTAAAAGATGATTACTCGCCAATTTTTTAAAAGCAACTTATTGGGAAGTTTTCTAATGTAATTGGCAAGGAGTTCCAAAGGCGTGTAGCCTGAAGTGTAAATGAGTTACCATAGAGTTCGGTGAAGTCAACAGGAATCATAATTTGTTGTTAGATGAAGAACGTAGAAGGTGAATCCCATCGTGAGATGAGCAGAGATAGTAAAGTTTATTCCTAAAATACTAAGTCGAAAATTAGTCATTTAATATGGATAAAAAAACAACTAATATTCTCGAATTGCGCCTTTGCCGGATGGTAAACTACTTAAGTTTAGATATATATTGCGAAATACTACATAATAAATGAAGCCCGAAAATAAGTCTTTTACTGTTATTGAGAAGGCGTTCGAAGGATTTCGATATTTCAAAAATAATACTCTATTTTTCTGGCAAAAATGTAGCTCAGACCACTCTCGACATTGCTGTAAATCTGTTCGTGAAATTTTATTACAAACGGTTCAGCCATCCCGAAATTTAGCTCCGACTGACAGCCAGACAAAATTTAAAAAATTGTTATTCACGTCTTTGTGGCATGCAAATAACCCCCTCCCCCTCCCCCTTTTTTTTTTTTTTTTTTTTGCGCCCGAAGCAAATATGGGCAACCCTCCGGAAAGCGGGGGAGGGAGGTGGTGAATGCTCATAGCATACCACGCAGCCGGCTGCGTGGTTATGTGGCGACTTTTACCCACTAAACACCACCTTTTAGGAAATGGCTTAACGATCTGACTGGAGATCTCTAAGCCGTATACGAACGCGACCCTCCTTGGCAGAAAGGAGGGCGCAAGCCCCCCTCCCCCCTCCCTTAGTTCAATATAAGGCAGTAATTTTTATGTTACAGACAGACGGTTTAATTTTATTTATATGCATGGATTAGTATGTATGTGTTATTATTTCGAAGTATCTCCCGTACAATGTACCATTCGATACATTTCTATAAATATGTCACCTCTCGCTTCTCGCGCTGAAGCGATTTATCTCTTAACATCTGTACCTGACACGTGGAACAAAGGATCTCAATCCATTTACAATGTGAGCAACAATGACGTCCACGTTTTCAACTCGAACTGCCTCACTACGTGTAAGTGGTGGTCATTACACTGATGCTGAATGTGTATAAACGTGATAGGAATTGTATTGTATTTAATATGAGACTTGTTCTATAATAACAGTAATTACACGCTTTTATTATCTTCGCGTGTATCTATTTATGTAACAGAATCTTTTAATGTAATTTTCACCAACTTGTAGACGGCCGATAGTCATGAAAATTTGCACTCCTATCAAGAACCGATGACAATTCAATGATTCAATAACTTTATCCTAGCGTCCTGGCCATAATCTCCAGGATAATTCTCATTAGAATTATCACAGTTCATGATCAATGCGTGTTTTTAGGTTTTCTAAAATTTTAATATTATTTTCGATAATCCCTCGTGAAAATTCAGAACATAATTCGTTTCGTGTGATATAAGAGACTATGCTTACAAAAAAATGTGCGTGTAATTGTGCACATACGTAATAAGTGAAAATTCTTTACGAAATATGATTCTTCTTCTGTTTAATATTTTACGTATGTAGGTTAAATAATAGTATACTCATGTAGCTCCGTTAAAACGTTAAAAGAAAACCTTTTTTTTAATGCTGTACTCAATTTCTCCACGACGTTGATAAAGAAGTTTTACTTAAAAGTCATGAAATATTTTCTTATTAAATCTCAAATATAACAATCACAAGCAAGCTTGTGTTGATATCTTATGCAACAAGCAACAAGAAATTCCCACACAACAGTTTATAGCTGCCAAACTGCTTCAAGCGCTTCCAAGCACTCAGTTAAGTACACTTACTATAGAGTCAATTAGGTGTATTAATATGGTATCTGTATTGAGTGTCTATTAAAGTATCACTGTGTAGTACACTGTCGTGTGCTGTAATATCTAGTTGATTATACAGAAATTGTAAATAGAGTTGTATCCTAACTATCATAACCGCCTTACTTTTAGTCTGGATTAAATGTGACAAATGAGCACATAACCCACCTGATGGTAAGTGAATGCTATGACCTATAGGCATCTTGATCTATCATCGATTAAAAATTATAATGTAGATGGGTTGTCACCCCTAAAGACTAATAAGGATTGCCTCGTTCGATCTTTGGTTCCCTACACTCATTATGCAAAACACAGCAACGTAATTCTGAAAATTTTACGCTACTATACATATTATTATTTTTATATATATATTATTATTTTTGACAGGCCTGTTGGTCTAGTGGTTAGTGACCCTGACTGCTATGCCGGAGGTCGTGGGTTCGATTCCCACCCAGGACAAATGTTTGTGTGATGAGCACGGTCATTTGTTCTGTGTCTGGGTGTAATTTATCTATAATATGTATGTATTTAGAAATATATAAGTATGTTTATCAGTTGTCTAGTACCCATAACACAAGCTCAGCTTAGCTTGGGACTAGATGGCGTTGTGTGATTGTTGTGGAATATTATTATTATTATTATTATTATTATATACATATGTACATATATTATATATATATATATATATATATATATTTACGCTGTAGTGCTTAATGGTACGCTGGTAGGAGCGTGGTCCAGCTCCGATCGAACGTGCTCGACGTGCTGCAGCTATGTAAAGATGCTGCGTCCTGACTAAACTACATAAAATATAAACTTTATAATAGCACTGCTAGTTTTTTATCACCCTTGCAGCCCTACAATACTCTGTCCGTTTTTACATAGTATAAATATTAGAGAAATTTTAGAAATATATATTTTAAAATTCTAAGTAGAACTTGAATTGGTTATTTTAACGAAAATTTATTTATTATTTATTAATATTTCCTACTAACATCCTACCACAACAGGGAAAACCTAAATCGATAAACACCTCAATTCAAAAAATAACAATTCAAATGGTAAAAGATTACTAATTACAACACATAATGATTAATTTAATTAACAACACATAATAAATAATTTAAATAAACACATTATATAACACATTACAATCAATGATTTCTTATGTTTACGCGAACACTACACATTGTTTGGATTCTAAAATTCAGTTCACAATGGAGTTAGAGGCAAACAATTCCTTAGCTTTTCTAGATGTATTAGTAATTCGGAATCCTGATAACACCTTGAACCATACTGTGTATAGAAAAAAGACCCATACAGATAGATATTTAAACGGTGATTCTCACCACCATCCTTCACAGTTAGCTACCGTGGGTAAATCTTTGTTTCAGAGAGCACGAGGGATCTGTGACAGTAAACACCTGGCTGCCGAGCTCCAACATGTCAAGCAAGTTTTGCATGACAACAAGCTTCGGGTCCCGCGTCTACGTCACAGAGAACGAGTGAAGCCGGCCACAGTCGAGCGTGTACCTGCTGTACTGCCATATGTTAGAGGAGTCACTGACAAGATTGGCTACATCTTGAAGCGCGCTTCCTTCAAAACATACTTCAAGCCGCCGAAGAAGATTGGTCAGTTTTTACCATCTGTCAAGTGTAACGTCCCTCTGCAAGATGCAGGAGTGTACAAGCTTGATTGTGAATGTGGTCTCTCCTACATAGGACAAACTAAAAGATCAATTAAAACCCGCGTCAAAGAACATATAGCTGATGTGAAGAATCGACGCTCCGGGAAGTCTGCAGTCTGTGAACATGTACAGGATCGCCCCGTCACTACATCAGATTTAATGGACCACAAATCCTCGCTAAAGAACACCGATTCCTTCCAAGGATGATTCGCGAGGCTATTGAAATCAAAAAACATCCTAATTTCAATAGAGAAGATGGCTGGGTGCTACCATCTGCTTGGGATCCTATAATAAATAAAATTAAATCCCAACCCAAGCATACAACTGCAAGACTCCATGATACCATAAGTTCATACTGTGTAGATCGGAACAAAAGTTATATTTTAATCTATGGTAACCGCGGTTAACTATGACAGCTGGACGTTGAACATCTCAGTCCCTCCCGTGACCATGGGTGCTGTAAAGCTCTCGAAACGTCGGGTATTTAAAAAGTTCAATATACGCGATAAATTCCGTAAAAACTAGTATTATTTCAACATTACAATCAATTTTATGATACAATTTAAGAATAACATATTGTAAATAATGTCACTTTTGCGAACTCACTCCGTGAACACGAAAATGATTCCAACTTCTCAGCTGCCGAATTAAGTATGTGTATCGTTCGAATAATAATTAAAACCACATAATGACTCGCAAGCCTTTTCCACCTCAGTTCTTAAAAAAGTATCATTATCATCATTTGAATTTGAATTTGAAAACAATTGACGCGATGTCTTCACAACGAATTTTTATTATAAGACCTAATAACTCGATCACAGCGCCTTCTATCGGGTCCAAACTTTGTGACTTTTTTAGTAGTAAGTCTACATAATTTTTTGTGTTGAAATATGAATATGAAATATTTTGATTCATAAATACACAGTTTATTACTAAATTGACTACAGCGCCATCTAGGCTACCAGCCTAGAGATAGAATTATAGATATGAACCATTATATCTATAAACCACAGTGAATATGACTTGAATAGGTCAAATTGTTCATAAATCACACGATCCCTAAAAGACAAACCAATGATTGTAATGAAAATTATTTTACGATTTCATCTAAAACATCAATATCAACCTACTTTCTAAGGAATACTTGTAAAAATATCGATAAACAATATATTGTAAAAAAAAACAGAAATAAGGAAGGAAACAAGCCTTTGAAATACAGTTATAATATCCTAATTTGGGCCATTGACCACTGCAATTTTTTGTGCGTTTAATATGTTTATTAATAAAGAAAGAATACGTATAGCATTAATGATAATATAATATAATAACAGTAATGAGCGCTTTAAGTTTTGAGGAGGATGTTTTTTTTTATAGAAGAGGGAAAAAAAGAGCATGCGGCTCACCTGACGTTAAGGACGCGTTTGCAAATCAACCAAAATTAGGGTGTTTTTCGGTACGTTTTGTGACAAAACTAAACCAAATCAAATATAAGTAAAAACTACCATGTATAGATTGGTTCTTCATCTGCAAAAGTATTTAACTCTTTTGTTGAAAATAGTAGTTTTTTATATTGTAAAAATGAACTTTCGTTGTCATTTTCGACAAAATTAACGATACCGGCTTGAGTTTCGGTACATGTTTTGGTCTATTATCAACATATTTCAAAAATTTAAAAAATACTATAAGATGACAGACATATTCAATTAAAAAATCTGTGTTTATTTTTTATCAAAATGTCACAAATAGTCGTAGAAAAAATAAAAACTGATACACATTTTTTCACATATTTTGCTAATATGGATGAATCATAATCTATTGCAATAAAGGCTATTTTATTGTTGGTGCCTGCTTTGATTTATTGTACAAAGATTTCGATGAAACCACAGTCCGCGCCATAAAAAGATACTCTATGGTCCGCGCTCGGCCGCCGTCGTGAGTGGACACTGTATCGCCTGTTTGCAGCGGCCCATTCTGAAAAGATCGCTGTACATACATAAAATATTAGAAAAAAAAACAAATTGGAAACATAGTAGGTACTTGACAAATGATAAAATTATTATTTTTATACTCACAGTTTTTTTATTTAGCTAAAAATATGTAGGATATATAAACTTACCTCTGGACTTGATAGAGTGACCTGAAGGTAACTACTACTGCAATTCCTGGACGAGTGGAACTAGGTGTGCCGAGTTTGGGCTCGTTTTGTTGGTTATGATGAGACCTTACCTCCGGACTTTATGGTGTGACCTGAAGGTGTACTTTCGTAACCGCTATTTGAACTTCTTGCAGAGTAAAACTAGGTGTGCCGAGTTTGGGCTTATTTTGTTAGTTATGATGAGACCTTACCACCGGACTCGATTGAGTGACCTGAAGGTGTAATCAGGTGGTTACAAGTGGAACTCCTAGACTAGTCGAACTAGGTGTGACGAGTTTGGGTTCATTTTCTTAGTTTGATGCAACCTTACCACCGTACTTGATGGAGTGACCTGAAGGTGTAATCCAGTGATTAAACTTGAACTCCTAGACCAGTGGAACTAGATGTGCCGAGTATGGGTTCGTTTTGTTAGTAACGATGAGACCTTACCACCGGACTTGATTGAGTGACCTGAAGGTGTAATTAGGTGGTAATAACTACTCGTTCAGAAATTCCAGCAGTAGTTACTGAATTACCCCTTCAGGTCACTCCATCAAGTCTGGTGGTAAGGTCTCATCATAACTAACAAAACGAACCCAAACTCGGCACACCTAGTTCTACTAGTCTAGTAGTTCCAGTTGTAATCACTGAATTACACCTTCAGGTCACTCCATCAAGTCCGCAGGTAGGTAAGGTCTTATAACTGACAAAACCAGTTCAAAGTCCAGAGCTAACATCCCACTACCAGTAGAGGGCTTCCAGTGCCAAGCAGTCTCTGGAGCAGGTATTCGTATTTCGTATCTATGTATATTTCTGAGGTATAAGAAATAAAAAACAAATTCAATCCTTCAAATTATCAAAATAATTTCATTTGACTACGATTCTCACAGCCAACCGTGTGTACACTTGTGTGTGTGACTTTTGTCAATGTAGTAGTGCGATTCTATACCTATCAATTTTGTAAACGCGTCCTTAAGTGACTACCGCCGCCCATGATCAACCGCAACAGCAGGGGAATTGCAGGTGCGTTGCCGGCCATTAACAAGGAGTAAGCTCTTTTCTTAAAGGGCCCCAGGTCGTATCGGTCCGGAAAAATCGCCGGTGGTAAACTATTCCACAGAGAGGTTGTACGCGGAGAAAAACTCCTTTTGAAATGTACAGTGGTGGACCGCCAAGCATCCAGATAGTGTGGATGGTATCGGGACGTTTGCCAGGTAGTGTGTTCACGAAATTTGGCTTCTGGGATTAATCCGAACAATTCCTCAGAGCACTCACCATGGTATATGCGAAAGAAAATGCAAAGAGATGCAACATCTCTTCGCAGCGCCAATAAATCGAGCCGATCGGAAAGCACTTGGTCGTCGACGATTCGAGCCGCTCTGCGCTGGATGCGGTCAAGTGGAAAGAGCTGGAACTGGTATAAAACAAATAAATAATATTTTTTGTTTTCAGGAGAGTACTTTCGTATTCAACTGTATAACAAGATTTATAATATTTTCTACTTACGTAACACAAGGTATCATAAACACGTGAAGCTTAACAAAACATTACGTAAAGCTGATACGCTTCTTTCGAATTTGTTTGAATATTACACGTTTCCCTTAGGGGTAGTTACGGAAAATGGAAAGCTATATTTCGTGTCCCTAATGGGTACATATATCCTCAGAAATATCCTAGTTGGTTGAAGTGTTCGCCGATGCAATGTTCAAAACGTAACATGTGTAGTTTTTTTTTATAATATTCAAGAGACTAACAAACGCACTCCACCTGATGGTAAGTAACTACTGCATACAACCTCAATTAATGAAGGCTTCAGATGCGTTGTCACCTTTGAGAACTATGATGTAATAATATACTTGCTTGCTATAACTTTCAGATCTTCATACAGCTGAACACGCACTGCTGATGGACCCACCCAGTCGGACTCTTAGGTTAAAAGGAGTGCTACTACCCGAGCAGGAAGTACTTTTTGCGCAAAAAATGGGGTGGACACCAGAGCGCCGCTTCGAGGTGCACTCACGCGCAACTTTGAATATCACTTCACGAAGTGCGCTGCGAAGTCGACGTGCGTAGGCCATTTTAGGTCAAGTGTTTCAGAAGTTAGATGACCACTAAAGGACCCACCAACAAATATATATCATCCATTCATCCATTAATCTTATAAAAGTCCACTGCTCAACATAGGTCTCCCCCATAGACTGCTTTATAGGGGGAAAACTAGCCACTGATGCCAAGCTTGACAATTGGGTTGCCAAACGCAGTTTTGTTTTATTATTTTAAGTTTTGTCGGGAAGATGCTGCTACCCATATGCTAAAGCTTCTCTCTGTCGCCTCTTACGACGACCGCGATATGGGGTAATGCATGAACGCCACCACACGGTGACTGAGAAAGCATTTACATCATCTAACGATATCTAAAGATAAAAAGGATATCCTAAGTTGTAATTCAGGCTTCCGTCTCACTAATAAGACGTAAAATAAGCTTCAATGAATTATTTACTTCACTAAGATTACCAGCATCCCTTAATGTACATTTCATAGTGAATGAGCAAATAATTAGTAACATATTGCATCATACGAGTATCCATTAATGTATATCCTGTATCAGGAGCTAAAGTATTCTAACCCTTATTCCACTGGCATTAAATTGAGATTGTGATTATGTCGATATACTGATTTGCGAAAATACCGGTGCTTCGCTAATTTGCGAGTTGAAATCATGCGTGTGGTTTTCGTCAATGCTGTCTGAAATAGCTTCAATAAGGATATTGGAGACAGTAGTTGTTTGGTGTTAGGATTTATGTGTTTATGATATTTTTTAAATAGTAATGAATATTTCTATTTCTTTTTTACCCTTCTTTTACCTATAGCTAAATATAGCTTTTCTTAAGAATGTAGCAACAAGAATTTATTATTAATCATTTAAAAGCTGTCAGTTAGCACAGAATAAATAATAAAAATGATCAAAATACACATTACGTCCACGTGCGAGTGTCTGTATCACTTAGCCCGTTACGCGCCTTTATTAAGGCCGCTTCTACGAGTTAGGTGTTGTGAGAAAACAAATTGAATCCTTTGATATTAGTTGGTAGTAGAATACCGTGGTGTTGTGCAATGTATGCAATTTACTGGTAATTTGCTGATAACAAGAACATTAGTGTTAAATGTGGGGAAGGTATTATATGCAACATCAAGAAAAATTCATATTATAACAACGTGAACATCTTTGAAAGTCAGATACAGACCTACTTATCATTTTCTGCTTTCTGTTTTGCTATTTACAAACATGCGACGGCATTATTTATGAAATAGTCAAATAAGTGCTACTATTTAAGTAAGGAAGTGCTACTATTTTCAATTTCTTTCTGTTATCGACCAAGTTTTTATCAAAAAACCAGTATATGATGAATTTGCATTAGTAGGCAGTAACTAGTACTGGGAGGTCTACTTACACTTAACGATCTTTTAAAATTGTTGACATTATACGCGAAAAAATCGATACGAGCTGTAGTGGCTCGTTAGTCAAATAATAAATCTGTAACCATGAAACAAGTAACTAGGTACCTAATTATCTAGATATACCTATAAATAATAATACCTTAACTTTCGGTATACTTAAGAACAGTAGAGAATGAAAAGTCGACATTCCTATTGTTATTTAAGCACCCGTATCAAAGAAAATATACACTACGCGAACCCGTATGCTATGCAGTACTTTTTGGCTTTTTGAGAGGCCACTACTAGAATTAAAACTCAAAAATATATATCAAAAATGCGCTCGTCAACTCGAGCGCGCGCGTGACAACTTCAGGGAATTAGCCTCTTTTAAGCGGCCGTGCAGTGTGGTTATAACAGGTCTTTACATATGAAATTGGCGTTTTGTACGAGAGTGATAAGTAAATTTTTTTGTTAAGTATATTTAATTAATCTAAGTATACACCGTTGTTATCTATGCACTTTTACATCTCATAGGTAGTTCACTGATCCCTTTACTAAAAAATACATTGGTTTGGACTGAAGCATGGGAGTTGAATTTCTTTCCTTGTAAGAAGTTGTCCAAATTCCGGGAAAAATGGTAATCTGTTGGATCAAGGTCCGAGGAGTTCGGTGGATGTCACAGACATTCAAACTGTAGCTCATCTAACTTAGTGGTTGTTTGTTGAGCAGTGTGTGGTCTTGCGTTGTCGTGAAGCAGCAGTGGCCTAGAGCGATTGAACAATCTCGGTTGTTTAGCAACTGGTTCTTCCTTCATGGTTTGCAGTTGCTGACAATAGATATCTGCCATAATTGTTTGGCTATATTTTAGAAAACTGTAGTGAACGACACCGGCGCTAGTCCACCAAACACTCACATAAGTTTCTGAGTCAACTTTCGTTTAGGGCAGAATTTGGCTGGGTCTACAGGCATCATCCATTGCAATGAGCGCTTAAAATTATCGTACAGTATTCACTTTTCATCACAAGTATTGATTCCATTTAAAATTCCTTCATTTTTGTGTCGGTTCAGCAAAGTCACACTGCAGTGACGCATGTTTGCAAGTTCGATTTACTCAATTCGCTTCAAGTGGAAAGCTGTATTAAGCTTTGTCACTTATTCCGAATCCTGCAGCTATCTCTGAAGTGCTTTGTGATGGATCCGCTTCCACAATAGCCTGTAATTCTTCATTTTCCACTTTGGTCTCCGGCCTTCCATGGGGTTGGTTCTGAAGGTCGAAATTTCCAGAACGAAAACGTTAAAACCAAAAACGTGCCGTGCTTTCTTACCAGCGCCGTACACATATCATTAAACCTTCGAGCTTTCTACGGCACTGATGTCACGGTAGAACTCGTACTCGTAAATATACCGATATTTTATGTTTTCCATTGTGCAGAAATAAGCGACGCCAAAGAAAAAAATAATGAAGAAAAACAAAAATGAGTAACTGTTTTCAAAACTCAAATGTACCAGCTAAATGAATTTATAAATTTGAATTTGTAGCTTTTAACCAAATTGGAGATATTTCAGATCAAAATGGTTAGTATTTTAAAAGGCTAATTTCATATGTAAGCGCGTAATGCATGAAAATATTGGGTATATTTTTATGCCTAAAGCGCAGTGAGACAGGCCGGCTATTTGAAGAAAGAATAGATTAAGTGACATGAAATCACCTGGAGGTATCAGGTCAAGAATAGTATAAAAAAGTGACAAAACTTTTACATTTAAGTTTTTAGTGCTAAATTAAACATTTTTTACTCTTTTCAAAATATATTTAGCTGAAACCTGTACCGAAAAGCCGAAAATAATTTGGTAATTTTTACATATTATGCACATTCTCGAACTTCAGATACTACAAATATCCCTTATATTCTATGAACATTACTGGTGGCGGTTTGAAATTAATGCAGAAGTGGACTGTATGGGTGATAGCCCGTTAGGTTTTGTATTTGGCAACCAGCATATCGCCAATAGAGGGCACGCACGCACCTGCTGAACGCCAGCAGCTTCTCGTGCTTTAGGTTGACTCTCATCGCTATCACGTGGTACATTCCTCATAGTCTTGCTTCAATTTACATTAATTTAACACATTTCACGGTCATGATTTTAAGTTTATGATAATTTAAAAATGTCAAAACAGTAAAAACAGTATGTCTGCCCGCGTGCGTGTTCGACTAAAACTCGTCTATCTGCTAATGGCTGACGTGGAGGCAGGGCTCAAACGTGTTGGTCGCAAATATGAAGTGAAAGGGCTTAGCGAAACTCCGATTTTTCAATAAGGTTGACATCAAAGTGCAGATTCACAAACAATAGGAGAATAAACTAAATACAGCGGTAACAATTACACTTGTCTGTTTTTTTTTTTTTTGAACTTACTCAAATTTACTTTCCTAAAACGTATAATTTCGAATCATAAATATGGCATCAGCCACGACACACATTACATAAGTTTAATAGACATAACTAGCGTTATAAACATTTATTTAGCGACACTCAACTGCAGTGGCAATAAAATTCCGATTCCATCGACCTTTATCATTGTAAGCGTGATGCTAACAAATTGAAATAATAAACGAAAGCCACTACCACCTCTAAATTATTACTACATACCTCAAGTGGTAATTAAGCTTTTTTTAAGTCATAGTGAGCTGTCGACTTAAAATTTCATAGGACGGAAGCAAACGGAGTACGATCTCACCCGGTCCTTACTGATCAAATCATTAGTTGGAATTTTGAGTGGTAATTTACCACGCCTTCAGGAAAATAGTGTGGTGAACATGCATACATTTATACAGGGTTATATTGCAATAACCAGCCAAGTTTCAGAACAAATCATATAGGCAGGTGATATTTGTCCAGCACGAAGTAAGCGTGCGGCATTCGGAGGACAAAAATTTACTTTATTTGAAATGTTTTGGTTATTATTAAAAAATAATGGAACTAAATAAGAAATATAGACGATTAAAAACCTAATTCAATAAAATGCCTTTCATTTTATCAAAAGAATCGATATGGTTATCGTTTAAAAAAAGAAGTCGGACTTCAAAGATTTTTCCCTGCAATAAAATTATATTTTTTTTTTAAGAACACCTTCAACTAAAAATTTAATTTAGTATCTCGTGCATGCACATATTTTTTTCGAATTTATATTATTATTATTAATAAGTATTAATTCTCACGTGTCAAATTTGTATCCAAAATGCGATATTTTGTTTAACTTGGCCTTGATGCAGTAAATAACTGACTGCAGCGTTGTTTCTGTTTCATAAAATATTGTATTATATACATATAAATAGCGATATTTTTTAAGAATTCCACTCGAGCAACTACCATTATGGCTTATAAATAATTATTCCAAAACCAAATTCAAAATATTTATTGAAATATGAGTGATATACCTACATCTACTATTTAAATTCATTGCACTACGTGTATTAAAACTTACCACACTTATAGGGCATTACAATATCCGTTATAGTTGCTTAGCCCTAGACACTTTATAAATTACAATTAAATTACATAGAGTTATTAATTAATTGTGCTCGGTTAAACAATTAATTAAAGTTATGAAAAGTATTATTTTAAATAACGTTATAAAAATTAAGAATAATAATTGGATTTGCTGTACGTTTTAATTTCAATTAAAAACATTTTAATTTTGTGAATATTCTTTCAATGATTATGTATAATATTAATAACCTATTAATATTTTTCCGGATCTGGACTTTTTTTTTCAAAAGAAAGTGTGATAAACGACACGACACAATCTACCTGATGGTAAGTGGTTGTTGTGGCCCATTGACTACAGTACTACGTCTACAAGAATCAAAATTCAAAATGCAGATATATCGTTACGACATTTTCACTAATTGGGGTCTCAGATTCTCATTTCTACCGTACGAAAAGGCAGCAGCGTTATTGTGCTGTGTTACACTTACATGATACTGGCACGTCGCAGGGTCGTACGTATAGTAAAGTAAGTAAAGTTACAGCCTATATACGTCCCACTGCTGGGCACAGGCCTCCCCTCATTTCTGAGAGGGTTTTAGGGCAAGGAAGTGTCCGCCGCGCTGCCCAAATGCGTGTTGACGAACTTCACATGTCTTCGAAAAATTTTTTTTCTTATTCCTCAGACATGCAGGTTTCCTCACGATGTTTTCCTTCACCGCCGAGCACGTGGTAAATCAGCACTTAAAATTGCAATTAACAATTTCATTGGTGCCGGCGGGGATCGAACCCGGGTTACTCGCGTTCTGTTATATTTACAGCGAGCTTTAACCACTGAGCTACCACGGCTCTTGTAATACGTATGGTACACGTTTATTGCAAATGGACAAATATTTAAGAGTATTCTTTCAAAATCGGAGGCATTTTATAAACATAAATAAAACACTTCCAATATATAAGAAAAGGCTTGATGAACGACGTTTTTGAAGATGTTTATAGGTTTGACATTTATTTACTTTTACATTTTATTATTACATTTATATTAGTTACTTCACCATCCAATATGGCCTAAAGCGTTAAATGATTATTTTATAGCTTTAAATAAAATATCACTACAAAACATATTTGAATAATTAAGTTTACTTCATATGTAATAGTAAAAAAAATATGGACACAATTACAAAATCTCAATTACTTTTTTAATTTGAGGACTGATCTCCATGTATGATTACACCTTTCGAAGTAACCTACAACTAATTCCCCAATAAATACCAAAGTACTTATTGCATACATAATACCGATAAATACGAAAGCACCTAACAAATGTTGAATGCTTAACGGTAGAATGGCTTCCATGCCTCCAGCATGATGCATTAAAAATTCCATGTTCCATTTTTCTATTAAACCATTCTCAGTTACCCTTCGTATTATTTTATTAAATCTTTCGAGCATTGGAAACCATTTCCTAGCTAAAAGAACGACTCCGTATTTATAAAGGTTATTGCTTTCCGAAAAACAATAAATTAAACTTTTACCTTTGCCTAATTTTTGGTCTTGATATTCAGCTTGCCTTCTTGAAGATACTACAGCAAAATTTTTATCCAGAGCCACGCGACGTATTCCTTCAGAAAATGTTGTGAAGCTATATTTGCGATACAAATAAAACGAGCTTGAGTTATTCGTCTCGAAATAGGATCGGTAAATCTCTCTACCTCCAAACTGTAACCTAGATCGTATAAGATCTGATTCGCTACTAATCTGCTTTTCAAATCGAGGATGCATTAAAAAGCTTCGTAGAAATGATTCATATGTAATACCCATGTTTAAACTGAAGTATAGCCAACAAAATATTAGAATTCTAAACACGGTGTTCTTTGGTTTAAACGAAGCACCCCATCCCAAAAGCATACTAAATGTCAGCAAAATTGATCTGATTGGGCTTCTTGTTGCACTTTCCTTTTCTTTATAATAAAAAACGTGAAATATCAAAGCCATCGTAAACAGACACACAAACGTCGCAATCCACGTTGACCATTGAAATATGATCACTAAATTATCCCATGTTGCAGCTTTATTTGCTCTAGGTACACACCATGTCATCTCATCTTGCGTGTAGCTTACTGATGGATGAAACCATTTGCGTAATATTTTTGTCACCTCTATGTTTCCTATCACCATATCTACTGTATCATTTCTTAGCAAACCATATGCTCCAGTCGCAGTACCATTGTGACCTATTGTACCATAATTTTCTTCTTGTTTAGACATGCACATTATCAGAGCCATGTTAGTAAATTCACCTATTATTTTCACGAGATTCACATCTCCTCCTTTCTCAAATTCATAAATATTCGCGAAATTTGTACTTGAAATTTTTTTGGTTGGGCGTAAAACATAAGGTTCTGCTACCACAATTTGTATTATTAGTGGGCAACCTTTCATATCAGCAGGAAATATCTCTCTCTGTGCTCCTAACTGTTCAAACATGCCACATGTACATCTATCAAGAATGTAAACGGAATCACACATAGCACCACAATTTTTGTCAGTGTAGGGTGTCCAGGAATACGAAAGTATCTCATCCTTTAACGGATCATGCACGAATATAATAGTTCTTAGAAATTTAAAATTTCTTAATTCGTTTATGAAATCCACAGCAATTTTTTCACCAAACTCGTATGGTCGTAATTGGTAAAATACAATAGCTTTAGCAAGAGGATTCCAGGAAGGTAACTTATGTAGTTGCAATATATTTCTCTTCAGTTCCGATTTGTCTTCTAAAATTAACATATAATTCTTTGCTTTCTCGGGGAAGTGCGACGCGTTTGCATGTGGATAGGAGGAATCTTTAACCATTACTGAATATTTCATTCCACTGTGT
This sequence comes from Parnassius smintheus behrii, assembly GCA_036936625.1. Classification (NCBI taxonomy): domain Eukaryota; kingdom Metazoa; phylum Arthropoda; class Insecta; order Lepidoptera; family Papilionidae; genus Parnassius; species Parnassius smintheus. The sequence goes on from JAUPFT010000012.1 coordinate 6,026,553, forward strand.
ATCGTTTGCAATAATAACCTTTCTGTAGTGGAAGTATAAGAGTTAATATTGATTATAACGATGCTGCCACTTAATGCTTTTTTATCTACGAAATATTTTGCAGACAATTTTAAAACGCATTCAGCGGTTTTTGCTGTTTGACTAAAATTCTCGCTGGTCATTAGTAGCGGATTTTCAGCGAACGTCACAAGAACAAAAGTTAAGGGAAATAAGTAACGAAGTGAATTTCTGGCACACGTCATTATAAACTACGAGCTGTGTTTAAATAAAACTCTACGTTACTTTACAACTTCTGTATAAACATACTGTAGTCAGTGTTGTGAAACTTTTGGTTAGTTTAGTGGATTTGTTTTTTCGTGTATTAATATTTTCAATAGATTTAAATAAATAAAACTACAAACAACTTAATAAAAATACGACATGTTAATGTGCATACATATTGCAATTGTAATAAGGAAAATTTCTTCTTCTTCGTCAGTACCTCGTCATAGTACACAGCTGGAGAAGGGACTTTCCAGTTGTATTTGTCTTTATTACCACGCTTAGAATATCCATTATCGCAGCTCCAGAAGTCTCACTGCTTTCCGTTGTCGGTTTGAGTATTTACGTCTTTCACAAACAACATATCGCCATCTATCGGAAGTTATGAAATATTTCTGTAATAACCTATAGTGGTCTCTTCAGACAACTGCGGAAAGTAATTAAGTAATTATTTTTCTTATGTATATTATTATTTTTGATATTACACCATTATAAAATTTAGTTAATTACAACACTTAAAGGTGACAAACGAGAACTCCATCTGGTAATAATTGGATGCTGTGGCACATAGGCATTAATGTCTATCCTTGAATAAGAATCAAAATTCAGGTGCGTTGTCATCCTGGAATTTCTAGTTACCAATAAAAACGGTCTCAGCTTCTCTACACTCACCATACGAAACTCAGCAGTATCGTTCTCCTGTTTTAAGCCGGTATTACCATGCCAAAGAATAGCAGCTTAAACGTTTAAACGTTTTATGTCTGTTTTTTTATTCAATTGTGACAAAATTTAATTACCGATGAAAAGGCATTGAAAATTATCTGGCGTACCTATTCAAAATGTTTCGTACGACTGCAGCAATTTATCATTTGAAATCACAAAGCTGACATTTAAAAAGTAAATGCAGCTATTATCGGTACAAGTTTGATCAAAACTAGTGAACTTTAATAAAATGTCTTGAACCGTAATAATAGTTGAAGAAGATAAATTGTTTTTAAAATATGAAAAAAAGGACTTAAAAATTGAAAAATAAAACACATTGTGCTCTTTTTAACCGACGTAAAAAAGGAGGTACTCAATTTGACTGTATTTTTATGTGTTCCCTAATAACTTTTTACTACGTCAATTAATTTTGACGTTTCTTTTTTTATTTGATAGTTGGTACTCCCCATATATTACTAATTTTACCAGTTGTGATTTTTTTTAGGTACATATAATGTGGTTTTTGTATTAAAATATTTGAATTAATAATTTACTACATTTGCTAAATAAAAAAATACTGTCATAATATCATCCACTTTTCTCTGTTTTTTGACAAAAAAGTGTTTTCGGTCGTATACTGTGATAGTGACCGTACAGTGGCTGTGCAGGTAATGTTTGATGATATCAAATTATTGGTGATATTGGTGTATTTGCCAACGGATAGACCTGACAATTTCAAAACATTTGTCAACTTCCTCGGTGAGATTAGTGTTATTATAGAAACCTGTAATAGATACAGTGCACATACTAAGCGATTTCAACGTTGATCCAGGTGCTTCGTTTGTCAATGAGTTTACGAATTTCTGTACTGAACAATGGTGGACATGTGCAGACATGAAATGTTTGGGACTAGATTTATCCCATAATTGTGAAGCGCCTGGGGACTTGTCTTCGGAAGGTCCTTACTGCACTGTAAGTAATCAAGAGCTACATTTCCACTGGAACAACTGAAGCTAGCTATTACAAGCTGAGGGAAAGAAAGTCTGTCTGGCGATGTGTCAAGTGAAAGCATACTCACTCTATTCAATCTCTTTTTTCACCAAAGGTTGAACCGGTTGCACTAAGATCTAAGGAGATCAGAGCTCTCTCTAACAAACGGGCACCATTAAAACGCCTTAAATATGAAGTCATTGCCTGTAGAACCAAATTTGCAGATCTTAAATTTTCACTAAATACTAATGTGCTGCTAAAAGAATTTGATAACAAAATTAAGGACTTCTAACCGCGTCTTGTTCAGGTCAAGAAAGTACAAAAACATTCAATTTTAAATACGGTCCGGTGTTAGAAAAAATGGAGCAGGAGTCAAACTTCTGCGGAGCAACGATCAAGAATAAATAATGTAAAAATAATGGGGTGACTTAGAAAAGCGGTGAAAATTGAAATCAAATGCAAAATTGGGTCTAAGATACAATATCCGATTACAAAATTCAGGTAAATTTCACTTCAAGAGTACCAACCCGTGAGAAAGAGCACAACAACCTGATAATAATATGTTTCTGCAATCGTTATGTGAAGGAAGATTTCGTGGCGACAGCCAGATATGCATCGAAGACTAATCCTCTCGCATCAGGTAACATACGATCTGTGGGCAATAATATGATTTACAGCAATGACCACCTAACCAAACATAATAAGATCTTAAACAAAACTCTCTCTAAAACAAAAGGCCCGCCAAGATACACATAAGAAAAATCGATACGTCGCATTATGGTGAATTCAGAAAGAGACCTTACAAAAATAGTATAAAGTGAGAATGAGTTTATCATTATCTTTTTGTTCTATTGCTATTATTTATAATTTTTACTTGTAATACACGAAACTTATAAGCTTGCAGTTTGAGATCCATACGCTGCCGCGGTATGTTTACTCATTTCGTTGTGCAATTGCGTATTCATTTACATTAAATTTCTTTAAACATTTTACCAACTATTCTCAAGTTTTAATACATAGCTTGATTCGCTTTTCGTCTATTCATTTGCCAATGACTATGAACGATATTTGCTTGTTGATATTTTGTACGTATATCATTGATTTTACTCATTGGTGGCATTAGAGACTCGCGTGCTTCATATCACTCTACCTTTACGAATTATCTACCCGCTTTTATTTAGCTCATTTTTAAATGCTACCTTTCTTTTAATATTCAATTTACTTTTATTGCATTAGTGCTTTCAGCCGGGATGGAAGATGTGATTTAGATGTGGATAGGCATGTCGCTGCCGGAAACAAAGTCAATGGTGCCCTGAATGCATTAGTCAAAAGGCAAGGCGTGGTGAAGAGTGCACGCCTTGCAATACATAACGCAGTGTTGGTACCGACTTTGTTATATGGCAGCGAAACCTGGGTATGCCAGAAGAAGCATAAAAGCAAGTTGAATGCAGTGGAGATGCGATCTCTTCGTAAAATGTGTGGCGTTACCATAGCCGACCGAAAGCGAAACGAAGAGATTCGCAATATGGCAGGATTGAAAGATGACCTTATCACAAAAATTGATAGGGGCGTACTCCAATGGTTTGGGCACGTTGAACGAATGAGTGAAGACCGAATCGTGAAGAAAATATATAGAGCGAAAGTAAATACTAAAAGGTGTCGAGGTAGACCGAGACTAACTTTCGAAGACCATGTGAGCAAATTGCTCGAAGAGGGGAGGGTCAAGAGTACTCGGATACCTAGACGTGCATGTATGAAGAAGTTAATGAACCTGAAAGAAGCGAAAGAGGTATGTAAGGATCGTGACACTTGGCGATCTGTTCTCTCTGGCTACCCCGTTAGGGATTGTGCGTGACGATAAGTAAGTAAGTAAGTAAGTTTATTGCATTATGATAAATTTAGTTTTTGTTAAGCTCAATCACGGAATCGATTAAAATATATTACCAAAATGTACACGATTTACAAAGAAAAGCACTTAACTGGTTTAAGAACGTACGTTTAAATTCGTATGATTTTATTATATTTACCGAAACATGGTAGGTCGACAGTGCCACGTCAAAAACGCGGGGGGGGGGGGGCGTATATTAATTACTGTGAAAATTGATCTTTCGGTACTGGAAACATGTGTGTGTGAAACATGTGACATATAAAATGAAAAATTGTGCGTTTTACAAGTGTAGAGATATTATAATAAACTCATATATTACCCAAAATATTAATTTTATAGTTATATCAAATTCGTGTGATATATTCACAGTCGTAAGTGGTTTTAATTTTGGTGGTCAAGTTGATTGGAAAGTTTGCAGCGACGGTACTGAGTTGCTATGTACCAATTATTCTTATCAATATATTTATAATTTTCTCTTTTCTGTTCTTTTGTCGAACTGTTCACACCTATAGCTTTTTTATAGGATTGGGCGACAAAGGAGCACACCGTCCACCTGATGGTAAGTAGTTGCTGTGGCCCATAGACGTCTACATCTATCCTCGATTGTGAATCAAAATGCAGATGCGTTGTCACCCATGAGGACAAAGATGTAACACCTCATTTCCAGTAAAGGGGTCACTGGTTCTTTACAATCACCATACAAAACACAGAAACATTAAGCTAATATTTTACATCGGTATTCTGTGAGAGCGTGTTCCTTCCCCGGCAGATCCATTCGTGCTACAACTATATGCATGGTTGCGTGCTATAGGCATGGTTATATCACGTTAAAAAAGCTTATGTCAAAATAATACCACATCTAATCACACAAAATAATAATGTCCTTCAGACCGAATTTCGGTCACGGCATCCAGCCTCAACGGAGACTAGCCATCGGCGCAGGACAGGATTATAATGCCCAAGTGTATGCGCAAGCACAGGTGCACTCTCTATTCCCATCACTTTCATATTCCAATGGGACGGTAAACCAACACGACCGGAGAGAGATCAGGCGCAGGACCAACGGCTTTACGTGCCTTCCGAAGCACGGGTGTAATATACCGCCAACTTCCTAACTCCGGGCAGCTATTGAGAATTTCTTGACGGAAAAACTCAATAATAATTTTTCTCGCCAGTCCGGGATTTGAACCCAGGACCTAATGATCAGTATTCGTGCCACTACAACCACTAGACCAATGAGGCAGTCAAAAAAACCCCGGCCATATTATACCATGAATCAATGTTATTATAGATTATGCTAAAAATTTAGTTAAATCAATTAGTATACTTTTTAAGCGGTCCTTAAAAGAACGAATAGTCCCACTAGTTTGGAAATCTGCCTTCATAATACCAGTTTTTAAAAAAGACGATAAGTTAAATGTCGGAAATGATGATCCTATGCCGAAGTTATTCCTGTTTTCTAAATATCTTAAAATAATCGTTTATAATAAAGTCAATTATGCAGTCAGTTCATCACAAAAGTCATAGAGGATACAGCATGCACAGGTAGACATAATTTACACATCTTATAACAAATGTTTTGATCATATTAATCATCTTGTTCATTTACAAAATCTTGTATATATCATTTTGTTCGTTGGTATTGGTGCTTTCTGGTTGGTGCTCAATCTCGTTCGGTATTCCTCAGGGTTCATTACTTGGTCCTCTCTTATTCGCAATATTAATTGCCGATATTAAGTCATGTTTTTAAATTCTGTCATAGTAATTTACGCCGATGACATGAAAATTCTCAAATCGCCAATCTAACTGACGTTGAACAACTCCAAGAAGATGTAAACGGATTATTTGATTACTGCAAACTTAATAAACTTCAATTGAATATTTCCAAATGTTCTCATATAACATTCACATGATGAAGATTTAATATTGGTTTCGGTTGTACTCTTTACAATCTGACTGTCAGCAAGGTAAATCATATTCATGATCTCGGCGTAATACATGATAGTAAATTTGCGTTCGATAAACACCTTAAAAATATTTCAATAAATCATCCAAGGCCCTTGGTTTCATTTTAAAAATTACAGCCTGCTTCCGCACTACTTACTCACTTCCGCACATAAAACTATTAAGACTTTATGCGCGCCATTTAGAATATGCTTCTCAAGTATGGAACCCACAATACAAAGCTTATGTAGCACGTATTGAAAGAATACAGAGAAAATTTCTGAGATACCCCGATTTTCAGCCCCAAATAAGTTCAGCCAATTATCTTGAAACATGTAAGAGATATCATTTGCCGTTGGAGTACAGACTTAAAGTCAATTATATTTGTTTCTTAGTTAATATAGTAAAACGATCTATTGATTCTCCCACGATAGTTATTTACTTACATGATGATTCGGACTGATTTAATGATACATAGACAGCGACCCTTAGTTTATACACCTCTTGCTTCAACAAATTATAGAAGATTTAATTTCTTTCTAAGTAGTGTAATGGTACTTAATAAGCTTTCATTTGTTGTAGATATTGACCTATTTTCTACTAATTCGAAATCTGTAAAAAAATGTGATGAACAGAGATTTTTTCATTCTCAGCCGCGACTAGCATGATACAAAATGCGAGCTCATTTGTCTCACGGCAGTTTAAATTATGAAAATTAAAAACTATCAAAAATAGGGAATTTCCGGTTCCGATTTTCGAAAATTGAGTTTTCATCAGATCTGGACGTTTTGAGCTTCCAGGTATTCTAGCCAATTTCACGTGGACGTCCGTACGGATGTATATATGTATGTGTGTGTGCGTGTGTGTTTGTGTGTGTGTGTGTGTGTGTGTGTGTGTGTGTGTATGTGTGTGTGTGTGTGTGTGTGTGTGTGTGTGTGTGTGTGTGTGTGTGTGTGTGTGTGTGTGTGTGTGTGTGTGTGTGTGTGTGTGTGTAAGTATGTAAATCTTTTATAACTTTTGACCGTCTTGATTGATTGAGATGCGGTTTACGGCTTGATAAAGATCTCAATGTGAAATAGATTTGGTGATAATATTTACAGATTCAGATAAGTAGTTTTTGAGATATCTCAAAAATAAATAATTTGAAAATCAATTTTTTTTTTTTGGAATAACTTGGCTTTGTCGATAAAATTACAGATCGATTTCAATAACTAATCAGCTCTTAACCTCAAAAAATGACCTCGAATGCTGTTTGGAAAATAAAAGTCGATTCATTCCGTTGTGAAATATCGAAGGAGAAATAATTTGAAACTAACGTTTTTTTTAACATAACTTCGAGATTTCGCAACATAATTTGGTGAAATTTAGAGCGCTTTGCATTTGAAATTAGCAGGAAGTTCCAGGGATGGCCTGCAGGGTCAACGAATTTTTTTTAATTTTCATGTGAGTAGTTTAAGCAATCCCTTTAGTATTATAAATTTGTATAAAGTAACTTGCAATGCTTATCACCACTTTGTAACTTTATTAAAATATTAGTCTGTAAGCTTTCCTAAAATGGATAAAGAATAGTAATATAGAACATCATTTTTTCTATAATGTAGTAAGCATGCTCAGAGAAGATGCAGTAGATAGATTTAAACATTTTGTAAGCATAACAAAGAAGAAAAGAAAACTAAAAAAAAAACAATGACGGGCTGGAAAAAAATTGCAAAAATGAACATTAGGAGGCTAGGCTTCCAGTTCCATGAGTGGGTCGCTCAAGGGGAAACTACGTCTAATCAGGTCTATGAACGAATGCAAGACTCGTGAAGTTTGCTTAGAAGCTGGCTCTAGTGATGTAACAATAATGGAACGGATAAAAATGGACGTTCTTGAATCACAGCACGCCCCAAAAATATTTCGTAAATTTTGGAAGAAGACAAATAAATTGAATCCGAAGCCTAGTGTTCCAGTGAGTGTAGAAGAGTTTAGTGACGACAAACAAGTTGTTGATTTATTTAGAGAGCATTTCAGTACCTATGTAGACAGAGCTTGAAGATATTTTTTGGCGAAATCGGTTGCTTGAATCACTGCGAAACAGGTTGCTCAGGTAGTGAGGGACATGAAGCGAAAAAATCCTCTGACCATGACTCGCTCAGCTTAGAACACTTGCACAATGCGGGTTTCCATATTTCGAGGGTACCCACCATGTTTATTGCTTTCTGCGTGAGCCGCAACTGTTCACAGAGGCACTGGAACAGGCTGCATGTTGAGAACTCCGGATCTACAGCTAAATTGAGATTAGGTTAAAGCTATGTATCTGTTGTGTTGTTTTTGTGTAATTTATGTGAATTTATTTAATTGTAATAATTTAATTTATACGATTTGAGAGGAAGGAAAAGGGGAGATCTCCGGCCGGGCAAGGTGTTCTGCCCGGGGAGCGGCCAACACTCCGTGTTGATAGTTCGGAGATGTTCTATATATACTGTTTATGATTCGGAATTTTTATAGCGTGATTTAGGCTTCGGTGTGTTTCACTTGCGGCGCGACGACAGCGCCGCTACATCACCCCCCTGCTCAGACCGGAGTTCGATAGCGCAGCCTTGTTGCCGACGAATGTGCAAGTGCCAGGAGATTGCCTTGTAGTCTGCGGTGAGTCGAGAAGAAGGCAAGTAATCTGCGAGAGTGCCGTGAAGCAGAGGCGAGCAGTGAGGCTCAGAGCCGTGCAGAACACTGTATAGTGCAGAGAGTAGCTTGAAGGAACAGGAAGCATTATTATTCCAGTGCTGCGATGAACCTTGTGAAGCTAGATGGCTTGCAGGATATGAAACTGCCGACGATATCTGCTCGGGAGCGAATGGGTGGGGTATTCTATGACGAAGCTTGAAGTTTCCGAAGGTTGTTGGTTGCGTATTCAAATCTCGTTGGGGTCACCACTATGGCCGTTGAAGGAAAAGGGGAGATCTCCCGCCGGGCAAGGTGTTCTGCCCGGGGAGCGGCCAACACTTCGTGTGATAGTTTTTTTTGCGCCCGAAGCAATTATGGGCAACCCTCCGGAAAGCGGGGGAGGGAGGCGGTGAATGCTCATTGCATACCACGCAGCCGGCTGCGTGGTTATGTGGAGACTTTTACCCACTAAACACCGCCTTTATGGATTGGGTTACCGATCTGACGAGAGATCTCTAAGCCGTATACGAACGCGATTGATTTAGTGTTCGGTGTGTTTCACTTGCGGCGCAACGACAGTGCCGCCACATAATTAATTTCTGTCATTGATATAAAATTGACCTTATAGTTTAGAAGAATTATAGTATGGACTAGTTCCGAAATAACTTTTTAAATTTTTTTAATGTCATCCCGTGGGTGTCGTAACAGGCGACAGAGGGAAACAAATCCTGAGATGGGACTACAGAATCTTCCTAATAACGACTGAAAATAAAAAACTGCATTTTCCTTGCCAAGCATGACAACTCTGGCAAATATTCCCCAGGAAGAGACAATCGACAATCTATGCGAGAGGCCTATGTTCAGCACTGGACTAATAGGCTGTAACGATAACGGGAAAATAAACAATATAATTAAATAGGAAACTAAAGTATAAATAGTTAAATAATCTTAAACTAAACTATTTAAGAATGATTATAGGAATCATGTAGTGGCTGCGTAAGATAACCACTCACCCAATCCTGTGGGTGTAGTAAAAGGCCATCTATGAGAAACGCCAGAAATATCTTAAACTTTCAATAGATGGCAGTACAACTATTCCGTTTACGCCAGATATAAAACACCCAGACTGATGACGACCAGCATGTATAAAGCACAGAACACTAATACCCTTAGGCGGGAAGAATGTCAACTTCAAACAAAGAAAATGGCACCCATAATGCACGCCATCTCTGTCGTGCCCCACTAAAACTTTTTTGCGCGGGAATTTTGAAACGTGATGTTTTTTTATTTGGCGTCTTGGTTGTTTCGTTTCAAAAATGGCTTAAGAATGTAAAATACCATATAAATAGATATAGCTTGTAGTTTTTCGTTTCAATGATATATATTGCTAAATTAAAATGAAAACAAAAGCACAAAGTTATTTGTAAATTATGGTACTTTACATTCATAAAACACTTTTGAAGCGATTAGCAATCATTTTAATATAAAAAAGGAACTATTTTTCAAATAAAAGTGGTTTTTGAAATACATAATTTTTATTTACATTACATACTTGTCCACATTGCTACATAGAAAAACCGTTGGTACATTGATCGACGTAAGTGACGTAGTAATTAACTAATTTTTAACTTTATGCATGTAAACAGTTCTCAACAGCTCTTAACTAAATATCGATTTAATAGTTAAGTAGTTATGTAAAGCAGAATAGTCTATTTCTAAGAGGTAGGCGTGTTTTAGCGAAGTATAGGAAATAAGCATTCTCGTAACTTCGCTAAAACACGTATCAATGATTATTAGTTTATAGCTAATTAGTTCATCATTTCACCTATTAAGTAAACGGCATACGTAACATGACATTTAAGCAAAATGGAAAGTAAAGGTACATTGGTTTTATATAAAAAAGATTAGACAATCTAATATAAACACTTTTTTCTAACAAGAAAACATTATTTACCTTCACATACTACAAACAAGGCAATAGCTTTGCAATATTATGTCTAAACTCCAATAACCTGACTATATAATAGATGCCACCAATAATATTACATTTGTAGAAATTATTTTCGTTGTATTATTGTTACTGACTGCATTAAAAAATAATAAGTCAACATTTTCATATCATTAATTAGCACTACCTGCTGCAAATTCCATCCACGAAAATGGTTTCCCCCTTCTTAGGTCTGGTGTGCATGCCTTGACACAATCAAACAGCTTGTTCATATTTGCAATAACATTAGCAGTAGTGACGGCCTCTGAAGAGAGTTCCCCTGTAAACAATACATAATTTAAGATCTTACTATTAGGATTAAAGAAATATGATTTAAAGTACATTACAAGACAACTCAAAAAAAATATCACATATCACACAATAAACAATAATTTTTACTTGGGAGAGCCTAGTTCCTTTTTAAGTTAATAATTATTTTAATGGGTGGACATATGTTTAAATATTATACTTTAAATTATAAATTTAATTTACCTTGTGAAATTTTAGCATACATTCCTGCAGCAACTGAGTGGCTTAACACTTGTGAAGCTAGCTTCACCTTCATCTTCCGCTTCGTATTTGGATTTAAATGTTCTTGTTTTAAGCAAGGTGCAAACACAAAATTGGGATTGGTGTTATCTGTTTCATAAAACTCCTTTATATGGCTCCATTTAGCAACACCTGTAAAAAACATTTGTGTAAATATCCAGTAAATTGGAAATATGTATAATATTATGATTGTAATAAAACAAAATATCTTACAAAATCCAATTTGATCATTTGATGTTATATTTGTTGGACATTTAATGTCATATTTTAAAAACATATTTCTAAAGCATTTGAGCAAATGCAGAGTATCAAAAATGGTAACCACTTCTCGATTACTTGGCAGAATATATGACTGTTCTACAGATGCTCCCAAGATACTTAAAGCTCTCTTATTCACACCATCCGTATTATACACTGTAGCTGAAATATTAATTCCAGCATCAAAACAATGTTGCAAGACCTAGAATGATAAAAGGGTAAATTAATATGATAAAAAAGTACTACTACATATATTGACATAATAACAAATAAAAGACCATAATGCTCACCTCCTTTATAAGAACTGACAGCCTATCTGCAGTCACAGATCCGCTAGAAAAATAATAAGCAACTGGTTGTTTCAGCGTTTTACGGATTCCGCCAATCATGAACACGAGGGCATGTGTTGCCATTTGTGTTGACCTGCCCTGCAATGCATGGTCTTGATAACTCTCAATTATATCCTCCTTTTTGTTGTAAAACAAATTCTTTTTTATTGACATCTCATTAAACATAAGGATATACTCATTGTCTGAGGGAGTCTGTTGCTTTATTGTTTTTTTTTTTCAAAACATTAAAAATTTGGTCATTAATACCAATTTTCATGTGAAACTTGCTTAATAACGCTTTTAATGAACTAGGTGTTGGTAGGCAAATCATCCTTCTTAATAATTTGTAACACCTAGGTGACCTTTTATACAGTCTTAGTGCTATTATTTTGGAGTCCATGTTCCATCTTCGACCTTTTGATTTTTTTTATAGTTTTGCAATTCTCCTTGCAAAAATAATGCAAAAAAATCATTTTTGCTCAATACTTTGAGAAATGCTTCATTCTTTAGATGCTTTACAGTTTTTTGAAGCCAGTTAATTTTTCTCAGATGATATTTAATTTTTATCAACATATCTTTATGTGTGGATGGATTTGCAGCAGCAACAGGGTTGATATTCTAAGTTACTTGAGGTATAGCACTAGTTTTGTCAGGAATGGTCTTATAATGCACATTCTCACACAAGGGTTGTATACATTTTGACGGACCCGCAACCGGCTGAAATACATTTGGAACAGTTATAGTCTTCTGAATATTTTCAGACAGTGGTTGTTTAGTAGTTGATGGACCCGCAATATGTTGAATGACATTCCTTTGTTCCAAATCAAGGTCAGCTAATGTGATCTGAAAATTAGAGATTATCAAATCATTATTTATATCATGTATCCCAGCATTGATCAACCAATCTCTAAATTTCAAACAGCCTTATAAATTTATAAACATTAAATACAACTTGTTTTTATTAATGAATGTTGCTTTAACCCATTACCACCACCATCCTATATATTTTTTTAAGGTTTATATCTTTTGTTTTTTTATGGTTGAGAAGTAATGGTAGGTTATGTCGCATACCCTTATAAATCACCACTCAATCTGTTACCACCGTTTGTTAACTAGAAAATATTTTCACTGTAGTATGAGAAAAGCCACACAAAAGAAAAAAAATGTAGATAGTAACAAAAGAAAGATTAACTAACCTTATCACATTCCTCATCAGGTACTGCAGATTTGACTAGCCTCTTTCCAAAATTATCAATGAATGATGATTTCTTAAAATGCTTAGTGCACAACATTAAATACTTAGAATGAAGCTTGTTTTGATATTCTGGTGACCACCAAGAGTCATGAGGAAAACAGTACTTCGCCCATAATTCACATCTGAAAAAATACAATTAGATACTAACACTTATACTACTGAGGTGCTAAAAACATGCTTGGAAGAAGAGTGCAATACAAGAGATTGTTCCTTTCAAACAATGTGATTGTATTGTATACATATATAAATATTATTCCACATATTATTTCTATGTGTACCAATACATCGATAACTACTTTATTATGTTATGATTTCTATGTGATACACCTCATGCTGTTCTGCATAATTTCTCTTTAATTTTCAGATTTATTTGCACACGTTTTTTAATCGCTTAATATGTATCTTAGGTTTTATTAGCCGATGCGGCCTATAATTTTTTTTATTTCTGTTACTTTATTAATTCAGTGGTTCAAATTTAAACATTTTAAAACTGTTTTAATCGGTAACCAAAAAGCTATTTAGCATACGTACCGTAAGCTTTTTTTCCCCAGGCTTAGGAAAACGATGCAAGGTGATGTTACGATCATGAGCAGGAGAACATCCACACTTGTAACATTTCCTTTCGTTTTCTTTCATGATGAAAGATAAAAGTGAGTCTCTGTCTCTTTAGCGCAATGCACAGCACTTGTTTTTGAGTCTCTTTCTCACTGTAAGCACCAAAACGAAGGAACGGGATGTTCAACCCAATGTTAGTAATGTAAGAAATAAGTTAATATCAAAATATAAACTTAATTTGCAACACAAATAAACAAGAACACAACCGCAAGCGCAAGGGATCCGCCATTTGTAATTTTGTTTATTTGCCGTTGCCATAACTTGCCTTTTTATTATAGTATGCAGTTTCATATTCATACATTTTGTTACTTCAATAAACACGTAATAAATATATGTTTCACGAAATATATTATATAATAAAGTATTATAATTATTAAATAGAAAATTATTAAAATGATGTGTCAATTAAAATAATATTTCTTTCATGGCAAGATAACATAAAGTGCGAGGGAGATAGATATTAATCCATCTCGCTTCCTTAAAGCCCCCCAAGGTCATCTTCCGGTACCAATCTTTTATTATGGCGGCTTCTCACTGCGTGTGTTATCACACGCCGCGCCGCGCCAGCACGCGCCGCGCGCAGTGTGAAGGGCTTGGCGCGGGCAGGCGTGACGCGGCGCGCGCTATCTGGCCGCTTCTCACTGCGTGTGTTATCGTACGCCGCTCGCACCCTTACGCGCCGCGCGCAGTGTGAAGGGCTTGGCGCGGGCAGGTGTGGCGTGGCGCGCTCTATCCGTTTAAAGTCGGTAACTTCAAAGGCGCGGCGTGGGCTCGCGCGTCGGTGCGCAGGCGCGCGCGGCGCGGCGTGTGCTTACAAGATTGAATTCGTTCATTTCATCGTAATTCGTTCGACATTGAGGTACTTTTATGTGTGTATAGATATGGAGTGGTCTAATGAGACGATTGCTGAATTTTTAATTTTGTACGAAAGCGAACCCTCTCTGTGGAATTCGAAAAGTACAGAGCATAAAAACAAAAACGACCAACACGATGCCTGGCTACAAATCCAAATGAATTAAAAAATGGTACCATGCAGTTAAAAGAAATTACGAAAAAAAAGGATACCTTAATGGGAACCTATAGAAAATTAATGAGCAAAGTTTCCCAATCAGTAAAGTCCGGCAGCGGTGCTGATGAAATTTATATATGGCTTTATATATGACATAATGGCTACCGGCCTGGCGTCTGAGCAAATTGTTGTTTTATTATAGTTTATAAGTGATTTTCGGTTGTTGCGACAATAAGTTTGAGTTGGGATTAGCCCTCTGTTTCTTGTTGTCTGTTTAGATTTTCATGCTGGAACCACATTGTATGTTTGTGTAGTGTTCTGCGAAATTGACGTTTTCATTTATCATTCCGTAACCCGGTGGATATATTTAATTTGGTTTGGTGTTGTATTTTGCGGAATAAATGCTTTTACATCGTGTATGTTAAATATATATATATATATATATATATATATATATATATATATATATATATATATTTTATTTCATTTTATTCAAAGTGGAACAGCTAACAACTACATTATATATAGTTACAAATAGATAGTATAGTAACATAATATACGCAATAATGCAGCCCACAGTGCTGTTCACAGATTACCTCTTGGGATAGATAATTAAGACGCTAGGAGACCTGCAGCTGTATAGAAGGTATTATACAAATGTCAAAGTATTGTCAACAGTGATATTATAATGTGGATAACAAAATTATTATGTGAAAAGTGTCTTGTATAAAAGACCACGAAACTTTTCCTTTGAGCATGTAAAAATGTCTATATGCTCGAAGGTCTCATTATATGTATGTGGCAACCATACGTCGTTTTGGTGAACGAATACCGGTATTGGATCGACATGTACTTACAGCAAAGAGTTTACCCGCACGCACCCGTCGTCTATGGATAGTTCTGGGAACTACATAACATAACAGATTGTTTAACTCAATACAGTCAAATTTGCATCTAACTATATGAAACAATGTCATAGACTCCAATTGCTTACGTCTAGAGTGGAGGGTTAGAAGTTTGTATCTACTGAGTAACTGGTCATACGGTAAATGAGATTTATGACATCTATAATGCATTGCACGTAGAAACCGGCGTTGAACATTTTCAATTTTGTGTATATATTTATTATAATAGGGATTCCAAATGGGCACAGCATATTCAAGTTGAGAGCGAAATAGGGTTTTATATAAACAAAAATATGAAGAGGTCCGTTTGAAGTCGCGAGTTGATCTCATAATAAATCCATATAGTTTGTATGCTTTGTTTACAAATTGTTCAATATGTAAGTCTAAGCACAGTTTTGAATCAAACAGTATACCGAGATCTCGCATAGAATCCACTTTAGCTAAATGAACGTTACACAGTGAGTACGAAAATGTAATAATATTCTTGTTTTTAGTAAAACGGAGATATTTACACTTCGGAATGCTTAACTGAAGCTTACTTTTGTAACAATAGTCTGTAAGTCTATCTAGGTCCTCTTGGAGAAGAATGCAGTCTTGTGTAGTATGGATAGATTTATAAACTTTAAGATCATCTGCATATAATAAAAATGTTGAGTTGAGAAAACAGTTACTTATCTCATTAATAAACATTATAAATAACAAAGGCCCAAGAATAGATCCCTGAGGTACACCGGAGGTAACCATCGTAACGTTAGAGTGGTATCCATTAATTACAACCCTTTGACAACGGTTAGTGATATAAGAAACAAACCATCGTAACAAATTACCCCGAATGCCATTGTAAGCTATTCGATTTAGTAACATTTCGTGGTCCACCTTATCGAGGGCCTTTCGAAAGTCTGTATATACTGCATCGACCTGTACGCGATCATCAACATTTTCAAATAAATAGCTGGAAAATAATAATAGATTGGTGGTTGTTGATCGACGTTTAACTAAACCATGCTGTTGCTGTATAATTATATTGTGCAGTATGGGATATATTTCGTTATGCACAAGTCTCTCGAAAAGCTTCGACAAAGTGGACAGAATTGATATCGGGCGATATTGATCTACACTACGTTTAGATCCGCTCTTGTGCACAGGTGTGATGTTAGCCTGTTTCCATACTGTTGGCATAGCACCTTCAGTAATGCATTTATTATAGATGATAGTTAGGGGTTTACTTATAACTGTGGCAGTGTTTCTTAGAAAATAAGCAGATAAGCCATCAGGGCCTGGCCCCTTAGATGGATCCAAGGATTTCAGCTCTCTTAATACCTTTTCTACTTCAAAATGAAGGTTAGTAATAGTAGTGTCATGGGATGCTGAATCGGCATGTGGTCTCCACTGCGATAGTGTAGGTGAGGGCGGTTCGTAAACGGAAGAGAAGAATTCAGAAAACATGTTGCATATTGTTTGTGGATCACTTGAAACATCATCATTATATTCAACCTTAGCTGGTATTCCAGGTTTGTCACGACGATTAGAGATGTATACCCAGAAATCCTTAATATTTTTGCGTATGCTATCCTCGACCGATCCAATATATTTAGAAAAACATTTATTGCACATATCCTTAAATAACTTTCTATACTGGGAAAATATCTCATAGTCCGATATGTTGTTATATTTCTTCCATTTCACCCAAGCTTTACGTTTTTTTCTAAATGTGCTAATTAGAGATTTCGAAAACCAGACAGGAAAAGCAGAGGTTCTGGAGCCAACAAATGGCGTGTGTTGTTTGATAATTTCGTCAATGATTCCGTAAAACGCGCTAAGTGCTTCTTCAGATCCCAGTGGAGTAAGTATTTCATCCCAGTCAGTGGACTCTATTTTGCGGTTGATGTGCGTGTAGTCGGACTTATAAAAATTGTACCTTTGAAGCCTCCGCTTTTTCATTGGAACAATATCAGCATTGAGAGCTATATCACAAACAAAGGGTGGATGATATGCGTCAACAGGAAGTAGGGGACTTAAAGCGGCCGATATCTTACACGAGCGGTTTGATATGCATAAATCAAGTATTTTATTTTTTGTATTCACTACGTAGTTGTATTGTGCGGCATCTAGAAATGAGATTAAATTACATAATAGGTTAAAGATAACGGATGAGCCTACTCCACTGCCATGTAAGGCGTCTGTGGTTCCTCGTGTCCAAGTTACATCTGGGAGATTACAGTTGCCCAAAATATAGAAACCATCCAAATTAGGATCACACAGTACCTCTTGTAAAGTTTCAAAGTGAAGTACGTATACGGTAGAGGGTGTTTTGGGGGGTATGTAAGCAGCAATGAAGACATGGCGCTTTGAGGATTGCTTACTAGGGACGTCGATGATGACATGTTCGATTAGGTTATGCAATGAAACATTTACACTAATCAAAGACAGATTTAACTCAGATGATCTGAGTGTACGCAATACCGCAATTAGAACATCACCGCCATCTAGTTTATTTGTACTGATACGATTACGGTCGCACCTGTACACACTATAACGTTGATCGATAAACTCATTGTTGCAAATTTCCGACATCAGCCAAGTCTCGGTGAGTACGATGATATCATAGTTACTCTTTAGAATGTTCATATATAGTGTGTGTAATTTTGTTCGGAAACCTCTGCAATTTTGATAGTATAAGGAATATTGCTTGCTACCAATTACAAATAATTGAGAATAACATGTACATATTAACAGTAATATTAAAACTTTCGCTTACGATGTTCAAGTCTTTAAAACAATAAGAATAATATTTCACCTTATTATGATATAATATACAAGTCAAACCTCCAATTCCCCACGAAGAAACGATTCAAAATATATCTTCATAAAAATAATAAGAATTACAAAAACATGCACGCAAAATGAAAAAATCAATAAAAATTTATAATTATTACTCCACACCTTTTCAGGCCACTGGTTAAAATATTTTGTTGATACATATACAACTAAACAACCATACTTACACATGTTATATTCAAGGGCTATAATATAAATTTTTAAAAAGATTATAATATTACAACAGACAAGTAATACATAATCGTAGTAATTAAAAGGATTGAAAAGTTTGTAACATATCAAAGTGTAACAACATGTGGCAAAATAGAGGCCAAGACGATTGAATAATAATAAACCTAGGATCAATATACAATTTATTAATACAAGTATGTTTATAAACTTATAATTAAACTGAGCATTATTTTTTATTGTGACGTAAGGCACAGTTATTTTATGTTTAAAAAAGTTTAGTTTATATACAGTTATCATTATCATGCCAAATAATTTCATTATAGCACTATTTATAGTAATATATCCTCCATAAAATAAATATAAGTATTTCAAAAAAGTGTAACATAATGCAATAGTACAATATAACCCTACTAACGTAACATAGCGTAAGGAAAATTTAATTTCAAAAGTATTAATTATATAATTTGACTTGTTGTTTGCATTTTTGGATGAGAGAACGATAAAAATCATTAATAAAAACGTGTAATACAGAATGACACCTAATGAAGAAATTAAGCGAGACATATGGTGGGGAGAATAATGATAATAATGAAAAGTATTGTTATTACTGAGTATACAATACAATACAATACAATACTCTTTATTGCACACACAATAATACAAAGAACAACAAACTATAGATAAATTTATGTACAATTAGGTGGCCTTATCGCTAAACATCGATCTCTTCCAGGCAAACCTTGGGGAAGGAGATCTTTTACATACAAAAATATAGAAGTGTGCATAAATAGTAGATAAAAAATCATGCATACCATATATATATATATATATATATATATATATATATATATATATATATATATATATATATATATATATATATATATATATATATATATATATATACATACATAATCATACACATATATACATATTCATACACATACGTATTTATACATATACATATTTATAAATATTTTTGTAACACATTATAGCTACACATTATATACATACCATATATACACAAACCTTATCAAGTATAGTAGATATGATAATGAAATATATTAAGTAGAACACATATTTAAATAATAATTTTTAACCATTTTTTGAAAGACTCAATGTTTTGGGCTTTCTTAATTGTTAAAGGAAGCGAGTTCCATAATTTAATTGCTTTGACACAAAAGGAAGAATTAAAAAATTTTGAATTGTGAGCAGGCATTCGCAAAAAAAGTTTATCGGATAATCTGGAATGATCTTTATCTGCACCCGCAAACTCAAATTTTTCCCTTAAATACTTCGGTGTTTTAGGATCAAATAGTACACAGTACAGTTGAGATAGAATGTGAGTATTCCGACGAAGTCTGATAGGAAGCCTCTTGAGCTTAGTACGAAACTCAGAAACATGATCATATTTGCGGAGGCCAAATATGAACCTAATAGCGAAATTCTGAAGACGCTCAAGTTTATTTAATTGATCCTCAGTAAGATTAGAATAGCATACATCAGCATAATCAAGGATAGGGAGTAACAAGGACTGTGCCAGTAAAATTCTAGTAGGAATCGGTAATGAGTTACGCAAACGTCGTAAGGAAGATGATGCCGCGAACATCTTTCTACTGGACTCTTTAATCTGTAGGGACCAAGAAAGATTTTGATCAATGTGTAATCCTAGGTCTTTTACAGATTTGCTAAAAGGTATCACAACACCATCAATAACAATAGGTGGTAGGTTATCCCAACAAATTCTGGAAATTACAGTACTATTTCCAACAATAATGACTTGGGTCTTATTGGGATTTAAATTGAGCCCGAACGACCCGCTCCAATCATGTATTGCAGCAAGATTCATATTAGTGTCATTGATGGCATTGGGAAGGTTCTGAAGTGATGTATGGGAGTAAACTTGAAGATCATCTGCATACAAATGGTGGAGAGAAGAAATTCGTGAAGTAACAGAATTAATAAACACAGAAAAAAGGAGAGGAGACAACACGCCACCTTGTGGTACACCAGCAGTTAGTTCACACCACGAAGATGTGGCACCCCCTACCATAACCCGATGCTGGCGGCCACGCAAATAGCTTTGAAACCATTCAATTGCCGCTGGAGATATGTTAATAGAGCGTAGCAGACTCAGCAATACATCAAAATCGACGGTGTTAAAAGCATTACTGAAATCCAGTAGCGTAAGTAATGTGAGCTGCTTATGGTCCATACCCCAACGAATATCATCTGTGATTTTAAGTAACGCTGTAACCGTACTATGACCAAGTCTGAACCACGATTGAAAGGAGTCAAGAAGGGAGTTTTTATTTAGGAAGAGGTTAAGTTGTGCAAAGACTAAACGTTCAAGGACTTTTGAAAGGAATGGAAGGATAGATATAGGTCGATAATCTGAGGGAGAACAGGGATTCTTCTTTTTAGGAAAAGGAATGATATTTGCTTCCTTCCAAATTCGAGGAAAGGATTCAGAGGATATGGAGTAATTGAAAATATGAGTTAAGATAGGTAGAATAATGTCAATCAGGGGGACGATCATTTTACGGCTAATTTCATCACATCCGATGGTACTTGACGATATGGACAAAACGCTCTTTTTAACATCACAGTCGGAAAATTGATTGAAGGTGAACGGCGAGAAATTAGGAGTTGATGCTTTGGACAGATTGTTTAAAGTATATGATTTTATATTATCGTTTGAAAACGAAGAGGTAGATGAGAAATGTTGATTTAATGATTCAATGTCAACGTCTTCATTCGAAATAGTAGATTCTTTAGATTTTCCGACTCCTATAGATCTGAGAAACTTCCAAATTTTTGCAGGGTCTCCGTTCTCGACTGATCTCTGAACATGGCGTTGTTGTGCGTCTCTACAAATTGTATTGCAGCGATTCCGTATGCTCCTATACTTGTCTCTATTGTGGTCCGATTTATTACTGTTATAAATAAGCCTAGCTTTATTTTTCTTATTTAACAGTGATTTAATATCGTCTGTTAGCCAAGGCGCAGGGGTGTGTTTAACTTTAACTGGTCTGATTGGTGCATGGGTGTCATAAAGGTCAATCAAAATGTAATTAAATGTTTCCACTTTTAAGTCTATAGAATCTGCAGAGTATACAGCAGACCAGTTAGCATTCCGGGAATCGTCTTGTAAACGTTCTATATTCATCCCACTAAAATTCCGTAGCATCAGTACCTTGCCTCGAAGTTTAGGAGTACGTATTTTATATGAAAGAAAGATGAGGTCATAATGAGAGAATGCCACAGCTGCACATTGAACATGCTTTGACACGTGATCAGGAGATAAAACTATGATAAAATCTAACAGGGATGAAATACAGTTAGGCAAGTTGTGTGTAGCATTAAGTGGCAGAATATGTAAATTACACGAGTCAGTAATAGAGCGAAGCTTTTTAGTGCGGTGATTATTCTTTAACATACAAGTGTTAAAATCACTCATAAAAATAATATGATTGTATAGACGAGTCAGATCTTCAAGTGTTTTCTCAAATGAAGGGAAATAATTTACATGGAGGGATGGGCTATAAAAGACGCCTAGTAAGATTTTGGTGTTAGATAATATAATTTCCAACAAGAGATGTTCAGCTTCATTAGGCAAGGGTGCATGAGTAGACAATTTAATAATCTTAAAAGGAATATCATATCTAAGGTAAATTGCTACCCCACCATCACTCTGGCCTACTCGGTCATTTCGAATAAGATTGAATCCTGGTAGTGAATAGCAGGTAGATGGTAAACATGGTTTGAGCCACGTTTCGGATACAAGAATAGCGCTGAGGAAGCTAGTGTTAAATGATGCAAGCATGTCTGGAAAATGTGCCGGAATACTTTGGGCATTAATATGAATAACATTGAAATTTTTCAGAACATCTGAGAATTGAGAAGATATGACTTCGTTTAAAGGAGTGAGATCTGTACTGTGAAAACTATCGTCACTACTGCCGCTTTCTGAGTAAGGTGTCACAAAGGAATCATTACTTGAATCAATATAATTGAACGACTCAAAACTCATAATAAGCCTTTCTTTTTATGAACAATATATGATATGGTAATGCGTATATATATATATATATATATATATATATATATATATATATATATATATATATAGCGATATAAAATGAGTATGTTGAGTAGAACCGCCACAAGGGCTTTTATTACCATATTTAGTACGGCTTTTGATCTTACGAAGATCATCATCTGTGCGGATAGCAAAAGCAGTATCACCATCTTGCTCGCGCACCAAAATAGTGGCATTCCGAACCCAGACATACTTGTATTGGTGCATAGCGGCGAGATCTCTGGTTTTACGAAATAATTGTTTTTTCTTCAGTGTAAGATGCTCGTGCATATATACGGTCATTGTCGATCCGGTGAGACCTAGCTGGTCGGTCTTGAGAGTTTTCACCTTACGAAAAGCCGCTAGTACGTTGTCACGAAGGATGCGCGATGAAAGTTTCACAATAACATTCTTGGGCTTATTTGTTTGACGGTGAGCATGGGGAACTGTATGGATTGACAGGATATCTTTCTGAGAAATTGGAAAGTTAATAGCCATACTAATCGATCCCATTATGTTTAACAAGTTTTCACTGCGAGTTTCAGGAATGTTACAGATTTCGATGTTGCATTGTCTGGCTTGTTGCTCTAGGTAATCGACTTTAGTTTCCAAGTTGCTAATGGTTAGGCTGGATTGTTCGGTAGATTGACGTATTGTGCCGTCCACTTTTTTTTTGAAATCGTCTTGTTCCCCGGAAAGAAACTGCATGGATGCTTTTAATTCTGAGACATCACGGGATATATCAGCAGTTTGATGCTTTAGACGCTCATTTTCAGCACGAAGGGTGCATATCTCCTCCCTGAATCCATTCAAAGCAAATTTTAAATCATCATTAAGTTTAGTTATACTCGCCTCCATCTCATCTCGCCAGTCATGTAGTGAGCTCTTGATATTCTCCTTGAATACAGTTAGTGTATTGTTCATATCACTTCGCCATTCCTCAAAGGTCTTGTGTAGTTCCTGTGTCAATGTATGGAAAGTAGCACCCGTCTCCAGGGCAACACAGTCATGGACTGAAGCAGCTGGTGTAGTCGGAGTACAAGGATTGTACAATGAGATGGGTGCATGGCCCTCTATTTCATATGACATATTCATGTTATCATCCAAAGGTATTTGCGTGGATCGCACGGGCTTAAGCAAGTTGGATCGTCCACGACGGGTAACATTATTGCACGAGGGACATTTCCAGGCTGCCTTAAATTCTTCTGACAGTGAAGAATATTGTTGCTGCTTAATATTAAGGCATTCAATGTGATAGATTCCTTTGCAGGCATGACAATTCAGCAGCCGCGCCTCCAGCTTGCAGATTGTATTACAACCAGCGCAATTCATTTTTAAGAAGTTGTAGTTTGTAATGTTATTATTGTACACTCCAAGCACAAAAGTGCCACCTTTTGGTGGCACGGAAACTAGATCGATGTATCAAGGATTGCAATTATCAATATCGATATCAGAGAACCACCAATTTGTCATCAATATAAGCATAAACACATAGATGGCGTTATTTATAATCTTGTAGATGAGATCAACGACATTGATTCAAATCGAAACTAAAAGTTTTTACAACAACCGTCAAATTTCACACGATAAAAAGTTTTGCAAAATACACTTAATGTATATAGTAATTTATTATTGCACTTAGGTTTACGTTAACATATGTTACTACTAACAAATATTATTAATACTGAACTTTATTATTTACTTATTAACTTGTATTAACACATCAATTAATATTATTTATAGTGACAACAAACTGTATTTAATATCGTTATTTCCTGCACATTTCGTGAATGAGAAGACTTTATAACACTTGTACACAACTAATAAGGTTTTTACTTTGCACTAAATTAATATTTTAGTATATCCGAGCTGTTTTATAATTTTAATAACAGAAATACACGGAGCTGATCTTAACCGTGGCAACTAGCGCCCCCTGATATATATATATATATATATATATATATATATATATATATATATATATATATATATATATATATATATATGATAAATGTTAATATTACTGCAATCTATAATACGTCTTTAATTGAACCCTAATCCCTTAAAATATAAATATAACCGCCTATAGATAGATAGCCGTATATACATAACTACATACAACTATCTATAGTCAACATGATATTGAGGTTAGTTCAAGGGATATGCTACCTGACGGCGATACTATTCATAACCGATAACACACGCAGTGAGAAGCGGGTGGCGCGGGGCTCGCACGTGGCGCGTGCTTGCGCGTATTAAACCAAACCGGGCGGCGCGGCGCGTGATAACACACGCAGTGAGAAGCCGCCATTAGGAAGTTGACTGGCCCTGGTATAAAGCGATATGTCAGTGAAAATATTATTATTATTTATTCTGGACAATACAAATTGTGTTGAATAATTCATGCAAATATGCGAAAAGCTTAACTACCAAATTTATAATTAGATAAAAATACAAAAAAAATTAAAATTACAATTAGTATACAATCAAATTACATAAAATGGTAATAAATATAAAATTACAGTTATATAAAAATTACAAGTTAAATCTCACCACTATTAATAAAATTTAAAGTAATTAATATTACAAAATAATAGTAACTATATTTGCCAGAAAAAAAATACAATTATTTCTTAAAATGTCATCAAAAGTTTAAACACATTGAATGTTATGTAATAGCATTAGCATGTAGAAACTGGTGAACATTATAATAACATTTTTTCCGGTAGGAACTATTTTAAAGTATTTTTGCAACTACTCTTGTATAACATATTTCTAAATCAATAGGTAATCTATTAAATAGAAGTACTGATGGATAATGAGAACAGTGTCTAGTCATGACCATGCGAAGGATGATTTTATTATGAAAGTCTTTTCTCCTGGTGTTTTTCCTTAAGGTTTTTTTGGTCTATAGTCGCATATTCGCCAATAACTTTTGCAAATTGTGTAAGACCAGTATATCGTCGCTGCGACTTTAAGACCTCCCATGTGTAAAATTCATTTCTGCGAGATAATCAATAAAAAAAGTCTACTGAAAAAAATATAAGGAAACTAAATATAACAAAAAATACAAGTGATAACTAGAGGGTTATATGCTTTTTACTTTGCTATTGTACTTTTAAATAAAAGGTTATTGTAGTAAAAAAAATAAAAAACTATTCAACGTGACACATAAGAGGTTTTGGTTGCGCGTTTTGTATCACATTAGAGGTTTTGATGTAAAAGGAATTGAAATTAAAAACACATCTTCAATAAAACAAGTATTTATTATTAATATTTACCATTGCAAAGTTTAAATTTAAGTACCCGGATTAAATTGCAGGGTATTATAAAAAGGATGGTAATCCCGATCGATAACCATTTTCAGTTCCTGCAAATGTTTAAACTTGCTTTCAGTTATTTTTAACGGAGCTATGTACTCGTATAGTCGGTTTGGTGACACAAAGCCATTTCTTAGGTTACTTCTTAGCTGTTGAAGCAAGGACCACTCATCGACATGTCTCAACCTGTAAAGTATGGACCCATGAGGTAAATATTTTAGACCCCTTATATCAACCACCACGGGATCTCCCTTCTTTTTACCAGGCCGAATAGATTTCAGGTAAGATTTCAAATCTTCGAAGTTTAGAAAAAAATCGTAATGAATCGATTTGACATTGTAGGGTTTTTGTGGTCGAGCTTGTCTTATCCGGGTTAAGTAGTCGCTGGGAGCGTATATTGATGGTTTTATGTATTGCTCAATAGTGGAGTGAACACTGTCCACCTCCATCATGGTGTGTCCTTTCTCTAAATAGAGTTGTTCGATATTCAATTGCCTTTGTTGCGCTAAATCACTTAGGGCACTCGACAAAATTCGGTTCCTGTTCTGATGTCCACATCCATCAGAAATAATAATAATGCGTTCAATCGTAGTTGGTAAATTTTGACAGTAATCTATTAAACAAGATGTAAATTCATTAGCAGTTACATTACCGTCTGATTCGTGCCAGAAGTAAATTGTTACATTTTTGGATAAAACGTCATAAACAGGGAAGTTATGGCATTGTAACTTCAATTTATAGTACAGGGCACTTGCCAATAGCTTTGGGGCAAGCAAAACACTTTGAACATCGACTGTTATAACCACAGTTTTCTCGTTCGCACTAGCTATGGCATTCTGTTTGGCTTGACGAGCTTCTTCTTTCTTCGCTATGTGCCTATCGTATTCTTCTTGAGAAATATTGCCCGTTTTATAGCTACAACACGTATCACACTGGTCTTTACGCGGATGGTGAATGCCAATATTTTCTTCTTTTAACACCTTCGAAAATGTCTTTCTAGAAGCTGCCCTGTAACCCTTTTCAGTACACCATTCCTTAAGAACTGCATTCATGTGAAGCTCAGAACGAAAAGTCGATTTGACATAAATTTTTTTTGAACTTGATCGACAATAATGACTCGGCACCTTAGGTAACATTTCAAGCCAAGTTTTAAAATTTTTTTTTCAAATCTCCGTTCCTTCCTGTTTTAGCAATAACGGCTGAGCTTGGTGCAGTGTTTTCAGGAGTTTCTTCGTTGCTATTTTCCTGAACGATACCATCTTCTTTAGTCCACCGACGGAAACTGTCTTCCCCAAGGCATAACGTTTTTAAAAAAAATTCTTACACACTCTAACTCTAGTGCAATTAGCATCAATTTTATTGACATAAATATCGTGGCCACTTTGCTTTTTGCCAATAGAATTACGCTGAGATTTGCGCCGACGTCTTATACATCTTTTCACTGCTGATCCTTTAACGAAAGTAATCTTCAATGCCCAAGTCTTGAGCTTCCAAAATTGATTGTTAATTTTTTCACGTTCTTCGTCAGTGACCAAAGCGCAAAGAAAAGAATTCTTAGATTTTGGAGCAACACTAGTATGTGAGCAACGTGATTTCAAAACTCTTTTGGGCCTCTCGATGCACGCTGTCCACTTGCTATCCAACTTTTTATACCCAAGATACGGTTTACCAGCAATACGGGCTTCTTTATTACGCTTAACAGTGGACGGAAGGGATACAGAAGCAGAGGTAATGTTTTCTGGCAGTAAATCCCACTATCATCTATATCACTATTATCACTGTCCAAAGAAGGCAACATTCTGCGTCTTCTTAAAAATAACTGCCTGTTACTTCGCAAATCTTGCACACACAATGAACTGACATTTTCACCACTACAAGATATATTCAATTTATCATAGAGATCTTCATTAGCCAATGGATAAAGAATCCGCCTCCTCAGTGAAGTTTCTGGAACCCAGTCTGGATCATCATCACTGTTATCACTCAAATTATCAAAGATCGGCAATGGTGATAGAAGTTGCCTTGGTTCAGACGAAATACTCGGTTCTTCAGTGGCTTGGAGTAAGTTGATGCTTTGATCAGATGATTCCATAACCTCTTCTATTGTGTTCAATTCGGAACATTGTATGCCTAGATCTGCCGGCATAATCAGTGAAGCACTGGAGCCGCGGTCAACTTTTCTGGTTCCTCAGAATTGAAGTCGTCAGTATTTTGCTGATTAATTAACAACTCAATATCACTAGAACTAAGCGGTTTATTAATTTTTGATGTTTTCACACACTAAAATTACAAACTTTCGTTAAACAACTTCAAAACTTTTAAGTTATTGCAGAGCAGGTACCAACGTGTCGCGTTATGAAAGCAAACCTATTGTATTGCTTCTAGCTCCATCTAACACCTACAACCGGGAAATAGTCACGTGATCTATGCATCCCTCTCATTCCAGTGTTCTATTGGTTAGTTAGCTTAAAAATTTGACCTACAACAATTTTTACCTATCTAGCGATTTAACACATATTTTATCATATTAATTTCCCTAGAGTGTAATGTAGTCATACGATTAAAAACTCTCATGTGTATGTAGTTATGTATATTTAGCACATAAGATATTTTAAATGCCAACTTTGAATGGGCGAACACTTAGGAGATATTGATTAAAGTAAATAAATAGCAATTGAAAAGACTTATTCACATGAGAGTTTTTGCTTTCGATTGAGCGCCAAAATTTGAAATAAACCAGTGTAAAAAAGTGATTTCGACAAAAGTGACACATAAGAGATCTTGAAGTCGCAACGACGATATACAGGCATGGAACAGTCAAGATTCCAAATCTTTTGAAATGTATGTGACATGATTCCTGTTGTTTTATCCGGACCATGGTTCTGATTGCTTTTTTTACAGAACAATGGCTTTATATACATTATATTTAAAAATCCCTCCCCAGAATAAAATACTGTAACGTAGTCTTGACTCCACCAATGCGTAATAAACCAGTTTTAGATGTTTAAGATCCGCTTCATCCCGTAAGCTTTTTAGTACGTAACAAACTGAGCTTATTTTACTTTCAATCTCATCTAATTCATGTTTTTACTTTATATTACTGTCTATCCTCATTCCTAGGAATTTAGCCACTTCTACAGATTGTACTGTTTTATCACCTAGTGTGACATGCAGAGATGTATTTTTACTGATGCTATTGCGGAATAACGTCACGTTTGTTTTATTGGTGTTGATAGACAAGCCGTTGAAAGTAAACCATAGTCTAAAGGATTCCAATATTTGGTTTATTTTGATTTCTAGAGTCGCTATTTCAGAGGCTGAGATAACAGCGTTAGTGCAAAGGGGATTAGAAATACTCATGCATAGAAAGAAGCATGCCTCTATTACTTATAAATTATCTTATACGTGGTAGAGCCATGCTGCAGTTATATCTATATATATATATTTATTATATACTATATATATATTTCTCCGGTCGGCTTGACCGGAGAAGGACCACGGTCTCACAGAATATGTACGTCTCACAGAGTATGGTGATTGTAGAGAACCGGAGACCCTCTATTACTGGAAATGAGTCATTCCATCTTAGTCCTTACGGGTGGCAACGCATCTGCATTTTGATTCGTAATCTTTTTTTTATAGAAGAGGGGGCAACCCAGCATGCGTCATGTTAAGTGACAACCGTCGCCCATGATCAACCGCAACACCAGGGGAATTGAAGGTGCGTTGCGGGCCCTTTTGAAAGGAGTAAGCTCTTTTCTTGAAGGTCCCCAGGTCGTATCGGTCCGGAAAAATCGCCGGTTGTAAACTAGTCCACAGAGAGGTCGTACGCGAAAGAAAACTCCTTCTGAAACGTACAGTGGTGGACCAACAAGCATCCAGATTGATCGAGAATATATGTAGATGTCTATGGGCCACAGCAACCACTTACTATCAGGTGGACTGTGTACTAGTTTGTCACCCTATCCTATAAAAAAAGGAGAATTGGTTTAGATAGCTACCACGTTTTAACATTTCTGTCGTAAGGAAGAATTATATGTATAGAGTCAGTTTAATTTCAAGACTGTAGCATTATATCATAGTTCTTAGACGTTGCAATTTATCTATAGCTTTCTTTGTTTGAAGCTGGTTACTGGTGTCTATGGGCTTCAGTTATCCGCGGCTGTAAGTTTATTTGTTACCAAATTACTTTAAAAAACTAGATTAGGCTAGAAGACGTGAGGAATTATTTCCCCCATCGGAATTTGAAGCACCTATAATCATGCGGAGCCATATATTCATAACTAACCTTGAACTTCTTCTTTGCTCAATTCCATGTTGCTCTTAATTTTACAGCAAATGTTATGAAGTACGAAAAACTAAATACGAATAACGTTTAACTCATTTCAGCCAACGAATTCCACGATCGAACAACCTACTTATTAACTAAATACCAAATATACCATCACTACGACACGGATGGGTCAACTGTAATGGACAAAGAAAGGACCACGGTCCTATAAAATATCAGTATAAAACTATAGCAGCTAGACGCCCGTTTGTATGGTAAGTGACTAAGCCTAGAGGCATTATTTTACTGCTAGCAAGGTAGACTATTTTATTTCAGTAATCAAAGATAATTACAAAACCAAAACCCAGACATATTTTGGTTAGCTAACTTTTAAAAAAGTAGAAGGATCTTTCTGATTTTCACTTATTTTATTTTTAAAAATGTTTCTTCCACACTAGGATTTTTACAATATCGTGGAGGCAGTTGACAAACATAAATTGCTCACTGACAAACATCCAGATCCGGAAAAATTATTTGTTGGCCATACAAATACTTGTTTGTACAGGAATCCAATCCATGGTCTTCAACGCCTTAACTCAATTCTTAAATGGAGATCGAGCAAGTGTAGGTAGGTAGGTGTACCTATAAAATGGAGATCGGGCAAGTGTAGGTAGGTAGGTGTACCTATAAAATGGAGATCGAGCAAGTGTAGGTAGGTAGGTAGGTGTACCTGTAAAATGGAGATCGAGCAAGTGTAGGTAGGTAGGTGTACCTATAAAATGGAGATCGAGCAAGTGTAGGTAGGTAGGTGTACCTATAAAATGGAGATCGAGCAAGTGTAGGTAGGTAGGTGTACCTATAAAATGGAGATCGAGCAAATGTAGGTAGGTAGGTGTACCTATAAAATGGAGATCGAGCAAGTGTAGGTAGGTAGGTGTACCTATAAAATGGAGATCGAGCAAGTGTAGGTAGGTAGGTGTACCTATAAAATGGAGATCGAGCAAGTGTAGGTAGGTAGGTAGGTGTACCTGTAAAATGGAGATCGAGCAAGTGTAGGTAGGTAGGTGTACCTATAAAATGGAGATCGAGCAAGTGTAGGTAGGTAGGTGTACCTATAAAATGGAGATCGAGCAAGTGTAGGTAGGTAGGTGTACCTATAAAATGGAGATCGAGCAAGTGTAGGTAGGTAGGTAGGTGTACCTGTAAAATGGAGATCGAGCAAGTGTAGGTAGGTAGGTGTACCTATAAAATGGAGATCGAGCAAGTGTAGGTAGGTAGGTGTACCTATAAAATGGAGATCGAGCAAGTGTAGGTAGGTAGGTGTACCTATAAAATGGAGATCGAGCAAGTGTAGGTAGGTAGGTGTACCTATAAAATGGAGATCGAGCAAGTGTAGGTAGGTAGGTGTACCTATAAATTGGAGATCGAGCAAGTGTAGGTAGGTAGGTGTACCTATAAAATGGAGATCGAGCAAGTGTAGGTAGGTAGGTGTACCTATAAAATGGAGATCGAGCAAGTGTAGGTAGGTAGGTGTACCTATAAAATGGAGATCGAGCAAGTGTAGGTAGGTAGGTATACCTATAAAAATAATGGGCCTTGCCCGAAGAAAGTAATGGGCAGTAGTTTTCCTTTCGCGAGTAGGGATCGCAAAGGGTGTGCTGGCGGCAATGAGGGCGAGGATGTTTTTAAATCGTTCCTGTAGTCATCATATAATACTAAAGGCGACTGGAAATGCGTTTTGGAAGAGACTAAGAAATAAAACTAGTATTCAATTTACATAATATTATTTTATTTGAAAAACTGACCGCTTTACTTATAAACAGAACTTGGTATGAACGGGGTCGACTGTACAACAACACGGGATGATCACGATGCAAAAATAATATTTCAGCCTGTCCACATTTTCTACAGATAATTAACTTAATAAGCTTTAATTACAGAAATTCATTTACAAAATATTATTAAGAAATATACACAAAAATTTTCATTATACTACTTCAACTATTACGAGTATACTAGTTCAAACAAACCATAAAGTAGGTAGAAGCTAAGACGAACTTATTGCTAACATATTTTAAACATATTTAAATAGCTGATATTAAGCTTTTAAGGGAATATAAAAGAAATTTTAGCATTTAGTTTAAACCTCCTGCTTCCTATATCATTATCTAATTTATTTTGCGATTAATGTTATGCCTGTAGAAAATGTTATAGGAGTAATTTTTAGAATTAATATTTCGGTATAAATCATAAAATTTTAACCATTAAATTTATCTACTAAAATTGACAGACAAACAAATATTTGATACTAACATTTTGTGCCGTAAAACGAGTGTGGCTACACCGTATAATACCGCTTACATTACAGTACATAATTATTAACTATATACAATAAATGCAACTCCGAATACCTAGAACCTGTGCTTTATAACAATCTATATAAATAATGACTTTTATCCATCTTAATTTAAAGCTAATTCAAGATACTTTATTCGGAAAGAGGAAAACGGGACGGTGGATGTAGTATCTAATAGTAAGTATATAAATGTAAGCAATTTCTTTTAAGGTTATGAATCAAAGGGTAAACAGCATGCATTTCGATATTTGAGTCTTTATAATTAGTTATTTTATTTACCATCAGTGATGAAACATCCATTAATTTTAAGTTTCTTTTCTCAAAGATTTGAAATCAAAATGGTCTCAAAAGGTTTCCTTGAGGTATGTACTCAAAATCTATATTTTTACTTTTATTTTATCATGTTATGTTGGATTATTTTTAAAATATGAGACTAAATTTAAATTTAAATAATATTTTTAAAATTAGTCATTGATGTTTTAATGTAATAGAAGATTTTTTTTTACTTATATAGTTATGCTTCATAGGTATATACAAATATAATTATGCGAAATATTGATCGAACCAAATTAGTTTATATTTCGCTTAGTGTTATATAATTCTGTCAATTAGGCCTCTATTAATAGGATTAAACATGAATTGAAAAGCCAAAGGGACAAAATTTTGAGCAATGAAAGGAGATGGGAGATGAAACCAGTTATTTTTACCTTCCGTATCATTCCTACAAGCTCATATGCTGGTAACGCATCCTACTTTATTATAACACCTGCGTATTCCAAGCAATTTTTATTCTTAACATCAAATAATCATAATCGCATTTCCTAACTCACCTAGTCACGCATCAGCTATTTGGTAAAAATATTTGTATAAGATCTATTTTATATAGGATAGAGAAACTTTTAAATCGAAAAATTACAATAGTCTTTAATTGAACGATATGCTTTATTTTCAGTGCTGGCAGCTCCAAAACTTGATTATTGTTCTCATCTACATAGATAAGGTAACTGAATAATTAATAGTTAGTGTTCGACAAATGAGACGTTTTAAAATTGACTGGGTTTATGTTCACTACTTTTAAAAACCGAGAAAAATATTAAAAATTATTAATATCAATTATATTAGTCAATTTTCAATACGGCTTTTCACCGATTTAAATAAAAGAGACGGTGGAACATAGACTGAAATATACTGTCAGCCATCAAGTGTTAGATACTTTTAAGAAAGTATAGGGTATGTTCTGAAATACAACACAGTACACTGTCGAATGCAAATGACGTCATAAATCGACGCCATATTGGTGATTCGTTGTATCGAATATGGTGGAATACGACGTCAATTAATGACGTCATTCGCATTCGACAGTGTACTGTGTTGTATTTCGGAACATACCCATAACAAACAGAAATTACTATTTATGTCAACGTCATTGGTCAAATGACATATTACCACCACGATGTTTTTGTTACGTATTGCGATTCTGGTATTAAAATTCTTGTCCTGTACGAGCAAACAAAGCGAAATTAAAAGTAATGGATAGTTAAAACCATTCTATCTAGGATTGCTTATTTTTAAAAACCCAGCCTCTAACCCATACATTTTAAAACATCTAATTTTTATTTTTATTTCGAGCTGACCTTTAAAAGAATTAATAATATTAAAAAAAAAACTTGTCTAATACTGAAAGCTATAACAAATGCACTGATAATGTAAAGAAGGATAGTTTTATATAAAATATATAAAAGAAGATTATTCAACAACAACAACAAAGTGGTCCTGAAATATTATGCTCCAATTCCAATAATATTAGGTTCGATTGCATCAGTATATAAGATAAGGTGTCGAATTATACATTCGTTCGCACAAGTGATGTTATAATAATTAATTTAGTGTTAATATTTACATTTCTAAACACTGGCGAATCAGTCGGTTTACAGTTCATACTTTATGATTATAATGCCTTAAAGCAAATAATATTTTAATGACATTTATAACAAGCATGCTTTAATTTATAAAAAGTTAACTCGCCGTAAGAATTAATGCAACTCTTGTAGATATAGTCGAAAACTATGATAAAGATAAAGACTCAGTAAACTAGAAAATGAAATTGCATGATAAACATTTCCTAAAGGTATTTCCTTACAACATTAAAATTGAACTAACTACATTAGTTAGTAACATCCTCAAACTAATAAAGACGGAGCGCTGCGTACATTTTAAGTTACGGCGAAACTAAATCAAAACTGTGCTCGACTTGTAAGAACAGACACACACCGATATGCATCTAAATTCATTCGAAACGTACAATATGGTTTTAGGCGCGTATGTGTGCATCTAAGAGTAAACTTTTACGAACTGTAAAAGTAATAAAAAATTAGGATGTGTGTGTCTTTGCGAGTCAGAGGTAATAACATAACGATACTAGATTTACATTTTCTATTTAATTTTACCTTAAGACTTGATAGCAATTGCATTAATTCTTACCAATTCAATATAAAGAACTCAACTTTCGATTTAAATCCGTGGTAACTCCGCTGTACAGAGTATTATCAGTTGCAAATCACTTTCATGCTGATATGTTCTATATCGTTTGCACGATAATTCGTTCTTATTTAAATGATCAAAATGCTGTAGCTACAATGCTTAGAGTTGACGGAAAACAAAGGCTTTGCTCCCTTCTGCTGTATTATTTACAAAAATATAAACGGCAATCGTTATAACGAAATTTAGGTATTCTATAATAAATCCGTTTCAAAAATTATAATGATCAAAAATGTTATTTCAAATCAAATAGTTTTTATTTAATAAAATATAAGTATCGTTAAATGTTCAAAAAAGAACCAGAGAAATACAGTTAAGTGACAAAAGAACGTGCAGTTCACCTAAGGGTAAACAGCTACTGTAGTCCAAGGGCACTTGCGGCCAACTTCCACAGAAATAATTATAATAAGACAATAGAAATGAATTATCGCTCGATGACTTATAAAACCGATTTCGCCACATCTTACACTATTATAAACATACGCAATGCACAATGATATCTAATGTTTCACATTACATTACTTGACGAGTTTGTCAACGTTGCGTGCGTCGCTTATTACGGTAAAACAAAAGCAGCAATTGACAACACGAAAAGTAATAAATAAAAGTTTACAAAGGTAAATATCATTATAAAGTATTCATCTAGATGTAAATAAGTTAAAAAAATATTAATTAGTAAATAATCAACTAACCGATGAAATTTTATGCCTTTATTACTTGAATTACACGTCCTTGATGAGTTTTTACAATTGTTTATTGTAAAAACTCATCAAAGATGCAGTCACCATTATAAATTTATACCAACATAAATTCACGTACGACGTTCCCCACGCAACTAAATTACAAAATGGTGAATCATGTTCGTCAACACGTAATAGCGGCGACAAGGTCACGCGTCTATGCGACTTCTATTGTCTTATTATTACGACTTTAAGCGAAGAAGGCTACAGATGCGTTGTCACTTCTGAGGATAAAGATGGAAGCTTCACAGCCTGTAATTATAATGATTTTCTATACTATTTCAGGCTGGATCACAGAAGTGCAAGCACTGCTATTTGCCGCCAAAAAATTTTACCTACCTACCCAGATAGATTCCCAGGTAGAAAAGGTGCTACTATCTACTAAAATAAACTTACCGTTTTTAATATGGTACTTAGCCGTACTGTCATTCCATGTCAATGTGAACTTTACTAAAATGCAAACAAATACGGTAGCACAACTTTATATCAAAGCAAAGGATGATTTACTGTGCTAAATTGAGCCGAGCCATATGTGAGGCACAGGTGAAGCACGAATTAATCTTTGCAACAGACTCAGCTTATATAGTGATTCTTTAAACCAAAGTTAAAATACGCACTATTTAAAAGTAGTATACTTAAATGAAGTAGTAACTACATTAAAAAAACGATTCTTATAAATTATCTGCGACAGCCATTAAACGTATATAAAACATTTTTACGTTTACTCACTCTAGACATAAATAAAAATAAAACACACTAATTATTTATTATGTTCTCCATACCGAATTTCAATCACGGTAACCAGTTTCAATGGAAACTAGCTATCTGCACAAGACAGGATTATAGTGCCCAGTGTATAGACGTTGATCCGACACAACCGGAGACAGATCAGGCGTAGGATCAACGGCTTTACGTGTTTTTCGAGGTACGGGGGTGAAACAACGCCAACTTCTTGACTCCGGGCGGCTACTGAGAATTTCTTGATGGAAAAACTCAATAACTGATTTTTGGCCCGACCCGGGATTCGAACCCGGGACCTCATGATCAGCAATTGCGTTGACAATTATTGGATCAACGAACCAGTCATTAATATTACCATTACGACCTAAAAAATAAGAAAATAAAGGAAGTATGTATTAAAAATTATCTATATTATTATTTAATTTATGTAAATAAATTATTTCCTTCAATTATAAAACATGAAGCAGAAGGGCAACGTAAGCGTTTGTTTCATATGAGTCTCTTTCATACGTCACTAAAAGTCAGTGTAAATTATAATAAATTCTGCAATAGGTCAACACAAATGTTTCTTGTTGCAGCCGATCACTTAACAGCTGCAGCGCTTTAAACGTACCACTCCTTGATGCCGTCGCGCTTGATGGGTTGCGCGGGGAGCGGGGTGAGCGGTGCAGCGCTGCGGTTCAGCGGCAGCGGCTGCAGGTTGCGCGCCGCGCTTCCCGCACCGTTCGAACCGTTCGCACCGCTCTGGTAACTTGAGTGCGCCTAGTGAATATAAAAAGTAAAGTTATTCTTATTTTGTTTTAGGGCAAAATCTCCGCCGCGCTATCCCTGTGTGCGTTGAGGGATTTCACATGTGTTAGAAATATTTCTTCAATCTATCAAAGTGCTATGCTTGATTGACTTGAGTGCTATGATTGACAAACTGTATTTATATATTTTTTATGTATTTAACATTCGTCATTGCACACCATACAAAAACTACAGATTATATTATATACAAAAGAAGTATGAGCGGTCTTACTGCTGACAGCAATTTCTTCCAGACAACTAAAGTATGGACAGGATTTTAAGAAGATAATAGCGGTAGGTATATATATATATATATATATATATATATATATATATATATATATATATATATATATATATACAGGGTGTTAGTGTAAACAACGTTTTCCTTGAAAACACTGGTTTGGTTTCACTTATACACATATTATACACACACACAGAAACACATATACGCACTAAATAAATATATTGAATTATTTAATTAAATGCATTCAATTTGCTACATATTATATGTATTACATTTAATGGTAGTGTAAGAGCAAAGTTACAATTTAAAGTGCAAGGTAATGATTCTTGACTAGTTTTCTTTAAATACCGGTAGGGATTTTACTGCCAATGGGATTTCATTCCATAAACGAAAGGCCTGTACAGTAAAGGACTTATTCCTAAATATACTAGTATGTAGTAGCATATTCAATTACAATTTTAATATCAGATATTTATAATATCAAAGTAGACCTAGATGGTAATAACTGTGCTCTCCGGATAAAGTTATAGGCTATATACGTTCCACTTCTAGCAACCTCTTATTTCCTTGAGGGGTTATTAATAATAAATTTATTCCTTTCAGGCAATGCCATGTTATGAATATAAAATAATAATGACAATAGAATGTTAATTGGCACAAAGCTTACATACGTAACGTCCTGGCGTAAGTAATACTACTTTATAAATAACCCTATTTAAATTCTAAATTTAGTAGGCATCTTTGACCTTGTAACTTAGCAGGGTCACAGGCTCAAGGGCAGGGGCAAAGTAATTTAAAAAAATTCAAACGTTTAATTCTAAA
Organism: Parnassius smintheus behrii; assembly: GCA_036936625.1. Taxonomy (NCBI): domain Eukaryota; kingdom Metazoa; phylum Arthropoda; class Insecta; order Lepidoptera; family Papilionidae; genus Parnassius; species Parnassius smintheus. The sequence goes on from JAUPFT010000012.1 coordinate 6,064,804, forward strand.
TTTTTGTTTTTATTTTTTGCAACATATCAGCCATAGGCTTCTACTCCGTTCACATTTTACACCCCATTTTTTCCCAGACAACCTAAATTATTACTTAAATTATTGCATACACGTTAAAATATAACTCCAGTTCCAAAAGCTGCTTTTTAATATTCGAAAATCTTAGCAAAAATTGTTCTTTTTTTTTCATGTAGTGGATTTACACAAAAACCGTCTGATTTAATCCTATGTCTATTATTACTTTATAGTACATTTTTGTACTGCATGATTGAACAACTTACCTGGTTTCCTAATAAGGCTGCGCTAGCACCTTGTTGGTAGTTTTTATCCTCCGTAACCTTGTACGAGGGATCGATCTTGAACACGAAGTACTTGAGCACAATGATGACTATGAGTATTATTGCTATGAGCACAGACGCCACTATACCTGCAAGAATATTTTATCACTTTACTTCTCAAAATAGATCACACACATAACATTTATCGTGAAGTATTTTCATAAATTAAAGAAAAGGCATCATGAGTGTACTTGGATTTTATTATTCTTATTAAGTTAATTCTGAAAAATCACAATTTAATATTTCGTAAATATTCATTATAATATTATTTAAATGGTGTTTTAACGCAGAAATTATTGTAGTATTAATAATATTATATTCAATTTTAATTCAATAAAAAAACTAAAAACTACAATCATGATAATTTACCGTAAGTAGTAGGGCTAAATTATTTAGCCTTACTACTACACTATCCAGGACACTATCAAGGATGCGTGTATATTACGTGGTAGAGTTAGTGCTGCAGTTATATTAGTAGTATAGTTGTAGCATGAATGGGTCGGCTCGACCGGGGCAGGACCACACTCTCACAGAATACCAGCGTAAAATAGTAGCTTAATGCTGCTGTGTTTCGTGTGGTGAGTGTAGAGAACCGGAGACCCTTTTTACTGGAAACGAGGCATTCCATCTTAGTTCTCACGGGTGACAACGCATCTGCATTTTGATTCGTAACCGAGGATAGATGTAGATGTCTATAGGCCACAGCAAATACTTACCATCGGGTGGACTGTGTGCTTGTTTGTCACCCTATCCTATAAAAAAAACTATTATGGTTGTAACATGAATGGGTTGGCTCAAACGGGGAAGTACCACGCTCTCACAGAATACCAACGTAAAATAGTAGCTTAATGCTGCTCTGTTTCGTATGGTGAGTGTAGAGGACCGGAGGGTGATAACGTATTTCCATTTGATTCTTAATTGAGGATGTCTATGGACCACGGCATTCACTTACCATCAGGTGGATTGTGTGCTCGTTTGTCACCCAATGAAATAAAAAATACAAGATACATTTCGTGTGATAGGCTATATGCTTTTGGGCAAAAAATAGGCTATAATATGCTTTTGGACGAAAAAAAATTAGCCCTGTTTTCACTAGAAGTAGGATCGGTGCTACAGTTCCTTTGGAAACTTTACGACACGTGGACCCCACAGGCTGCTAGTCTATACTACAAAAGGCAGAAATATATATTTATTTTTTAAATATTAAGTTGAGCCTAGTCTGATACCGTCCTAGCCTTAAGCGATGTGCTATATTTTTAGAGCACTATTTGTTTTTGTTACGAATAAAGCAAGTTCCAATCATATGTAATTCTACTTACCGACAATAGTAGCGAAAAATTCTGATTCTGGCGGAACCACCCGACTGTCCGTAGTCTTCGGGTGGTACCACTTTGTTGTGATCTCATGTTCATAGCCATTGTAATCCGGGTGTATTCTACCAGGCACTCTATCTCTTTCACTTCCCACTTCGTACACCGGAGTGCGTATCTCTATCTCATTCTCATGGCGTTCTTCGTACTCCCGTATATTGTTAGTATCGTCTTCTGTGGTGTCTGTTGACTCTGGCATATTCTTCACAATAATAGTAGGAGTGAAATGACCCGTATGAGTGTGTTCTGAAAATAATTTTTTTTTCAACTTAACGAATGATCTAGATCGGTTGTTAATCTGCTTACCAAGCGTGGCAAGAATGGCAAATATCCGCCTCTGAGGCAATCAATGGAGGAGGCCTATGTCAGCAGTTGACTTTAATTGGTAGTAACTATGAGCATTCTAGTTATGATGTAGAATTACTTAATTACTTAATACATTTTTATACATACTTAAGTTATAGTATATATTCAAAATGTCACTGCTAGTAAGGAAGGGTGTTGTATTTGATTTTTCTAGTTATTTATATTACTAGGTTATAATAATTTGATATGTTCATTGAAACGCGAAATTAATTAACCACACCACCTTTGTAAAATTTCCCATTATGTGTTACCACAAAGGGGAAGAGATAGTAAAAAGGACAGACCATATCTATAGTGTGAACTTTTTACTGACAATGTCAATAACATTAAGGGTATTAGAAAAATTAAATCAAGCTGTATAAGATAAAACTTTTGTTAGATGCAAACAGGAAAAACTTAATAGCGGACAGTCAAATAAAAGGACGTTTAGCTACTGAAACTACAGTCCCCACCAATTACTGAGAATAGTAGTGTCCACCGCTCGGCCCTAAATGACTATACGGGAGGGACTTTCCGTAATTTCACAATATATTTTTTTTATTTTTCAATCATACAGATTTCCTCAAGTTCTTATCCGACGATCAATGCTATTGTTATTCAAAATAAAATGTTTTTTACTACCTTTTGCTTAAAAGACAGAAAACATTTAAAATTTGGCAAACACCGTCATCGACGGTATCTGAACTGACTGCAATTATACAGCGTTTATGTTTTTTATAGTTATTATTTTACCAAAGGAACGATCAACTGACCTTCGTGACATCTACATTTTGTTAGCATGTATTACGTAAGCATCCCAATTAAGTAAATTTTATTTGAATTTTTACGAGGTAATTTTAATTATTCTCTAAAAGGAATTACTTGAACAGAATCATATCGTGACATCTCTCTAGATTGGTAAGGGTATTTTTTTTCCGTATTTTAAATATAAAATTAAAGTGTACATAAGCGCTCCTTTTAAAAAAATAATTTCTACATTACAAGCCAATTTAATAATAATAATCTCCTCCAGACCGAATTTCGGCCACGGCGGCCTGCCTCAACGGAGGCTAGCCATCGGTGCAGGACAGGATAATAGTACCCAAGTGTATGCGCAAGCACAGGTTCACTCTCTATTCCCTCACTCTCATAATCCGATGGGACGGTAAACAGACACGAGCGGAGAGAGATCAGGCGCAGAACCAACGGACTTACGTGCTTTCCGAGGCACGGGGGTGTGACACCGCCAACTTCCTGACTCCGGGCAACTACTGAGAATTTCTTGACGGGAAAACTCAACAATTAATTGTTTGGCCCGACCGGGGATTCGAACCCAGGACCTCATTATCAGCAGTCGCACTACTACAACCACTATACCAAGCAAGTTTAAAACTAATTTAAACTTTGCTTATATCTTAGTAACAATTACCTTCTGTGGGTGTTGTCTTTTTATCGGGAACGGTAGCAGAATCAATAGTGCCGGCGTGCATGTTACCATGGTCGTGAGGAGTAGTGTGTGAATTCGTAGTTCTTGTGGTGCCACTTGTGGTATCAGTGACACTATCCGTCGACCCAGCTATGGATTTATCTATATGTTCCGTGGATATTATGGCAGTGGGTGATGTCATGGTGTGTGTGCTGCTTGCACCAGATCTGAAATCATTTTTTCTCCTACATATGATAAAATTGAATAAATTAATAAAAAATATTAAAAGGCATTGAATCCCCATCATTTCTACAGTCATTGTTGAAGAAACTGGATTTAAAGTATTATTTTTCTTATCATCTTTAATTCACAAGTCGACATCATGTTTTGGTTAATTTTATATTAGAGTATTTGCATCTTCAAATGTAACGTTTTCACTATCAGGATAACGTACAGCATAATTGAGTACACATTAAGGTGATTAAAACTTGAATTAATTACATACAGCAAAAAATGGCCTTTTATATCAAACTATTAAAAATAAAAGACAATTTAGTATTTAAGTTTGAGAAGCTTGATAGTCATTTTACCTTTTTTTATAGAATAAGGGTGACAAACGAGCACACAGTCCACTTGATGGTAAGTGGATGCTGTAGCCTATAGACATCTAAATTTATCCTCAATCAAGAATCAAAATGAAAATGCGTTGATACCCCTAAAGACTGACATGAAATGCCTCGTTTTCAGTGAAAATAATCTTAACAACAGAAATTCACTAAATTAACATAAATTAAATCCCAAAAGTCAGATATAGAGCTGAGTGTGAATTATTATTATAACTGATGATCTTTATGAGTAAAACGCTCTTAAAGACAAATTAAAAATTTAAAAAACACTTACGTTGTAGTAGTTTGTTCTGGCTCAGTTACATCTTCGCCACTTGATCCTGATCCTTCAATACAATCTTCGTCATCGCATGGCTTCATTAGCTTACTACTCTGGTCACCCTAGAAGAAATAATAAGACCACATTATTAAAAATAATATATTTACTTGTTTGAGCAATAGGTAGAAACAGTAATAATTATTTATTAAGATATACTACTGTAGAGGCCCTTGGCCAACTGATTAAGAAACTTCGTATATAATTAGCTTATAATATTAGATAACAATTGACGTACCTTATTAATAATAAAAAAATATTAGTAAAATACATCAGTAGTCATATATAATAATGATTAACTATAATATTGCTCTTATTGTATTATTTGGTAGCACAGCATTACGGCTTATAAAATTATAAATTTTAAAAAGATACATATTTTTATTTCTTATTAAATTCAACCAAATCTAAGAAATACCTTTTGACGTTTCACATTAATCATTCCACAATAACTTTAAACAAGCGTTCTCGCACGATTTAAAATAAACTTACGTAAATCCGAAGAATTAAGAAGTTATCTATATTTCATTACAGCATGTATAGTTTTTTATCACTCATTTAAATTCGAATCTTTCATACAAAGCAAAATATTTAAAAAAATAACCAAAATAAATTATTTTACATGACTTCGTTTTAATGATAAGTCGCTATAAATCTTACCGTAGTGTTTGGATGATTAAAATTAATTGTTATGCGAATAATTGGCAAAAATATTCAAAAAAATCGGTAAAAATATTCAAATAATCGTATCATTATTTTTAAGGTATTATTTGTTGAATTAATTTTTATTTTTAAAATTCTTTAAATTACATGAATCATGAATAAAACAAGTTTATTTTTTTTACTTTGTAACCGTAAAGTGTAGGCAAAAAAAACTCATATACAAGGCCGCGCTGAAAAATCCACTACGTAATTTCAATCTCCCGCCATTTCGGGAGCTTACTGTGCGTAATTTTGTGTTCATTTTCTTATTTTGTGACTCGGCTTAAACTTTTTGTACTATTTCTTCTATATTCGTTGAAACTTGTGCCAATGTCACAGAGGATGATTGGGCAAAATTGGTAGAAAAAAACAAAAAATAATATTTTGATAGACATTAATATTGACTGCATTATTGAAAATCAAATAATAATTAATATAAACGACAGCTCAACTAGCTGTACTAAAAGTTATTGAATAAATTTATTTTTAATCTAGTTTCAATCTTAATTTTTTATAACTGTGCATCTAAAAATAAGCAGTAACAACAAATACGAAGAAACTGATAAATCTTGTGTTTTAAATTATCCGTTTTAATTTACTCTAGTATTATTCAAACCAAACTGTAAATGATTACCAAGTCTAAATAATCGATATCGATTTTTTTTAAGAATCGAATATTATACGTTCCCATTTTTTGGTTGGCATGCTTGGTGCAATAAGTCTGACAGCTGTCAAAAAGTATTTCTTAGATTTGGTTGACTATAGCTTCTGAAGCTTATTTCTTTGTTAACACGAGGGGATGGTTTATTTTTTCCACAACAAAACTTAACCAAGTTATTTAGAAAAGGAATCATATAAATCGATTTACAATTATCGAAGATATCTTGTATAATATATACAAAAACATAATGGCCAATTTTAAGGAAATAGAGTAAAATTTTTTGTGCTCCTTAAGACATATAAAAAGGGAAATAAAAATGTGTGTCCTTTTAAAGTTTTCTAAAGCCAGCCATTACTTTTTATTAAGATTACTTTTTTACTATTTTGAATCATTAAGTGAGTTAATTGAGGTTGTTATAGTTGATGAGTAGATGAGAGCCGTGGTAGCTCAGATGGTTAACGCTCGCTGTAAATATAACAGAACGCGAGTAACCCGGGTTCGATCCCCGCCGGCACCAATTAAATTGTTAATTGCAATTTTAAGTGCTGATTTACCACGTGCTCGGCGGTGAAGGAAAATATCGTGAGGAAACCTGCATGTCTGAGGAATAGGAAAAATAATATTTCGAAGACATGTGAAGTTCGTCAACACGCATTTGGGCAGCGCGGCGGACACTTCCTTGCCCTAAACCCTCTCAGAAATGAGGGAGAATTTATGGGACCATCCTGGAAGTATAACGTATTTGTTCAATTAGGGAACACGAATAAAATAGGCGACCCACACGTTAGGCATTGTTTATCTAAAATTATCAAAATATAAACTAATTTGGTGGTGATCGGGTCGCGCGCTATTGGCGAGTGACGGTCTTAGGCGCGGTGGTGAGAAAAACCCCCCCGCCCTTCTCGTATTCCCCGCGAACACCGTCGGTGCTGTCGTAACGGCGCCGACAGTATTTAATAAAAATAATCAATAAAATCGGTTCACGATTGACGAACATCCACGTACCATACATACAAGAAAGTCATATCGAGAAACTTCCCCCTCTTGAAGTCAGCAAAAATTCTAATCTACCAATGGTCAGCGACGACAACGCTCACCTTGTGCAACTTGGCGGGTGGGCGGCGCGTGGCGGGCACGTAGACGGGCGTGATGAGGTCGTCGCCGGAGCCGGCGTCGGGCAGCACGCACGCGTCCTCGTCGTCGTCGCGGCAGCCCGAACCCGCGCCCGAGTACACCAGCTCGTCCAGCGCGCCGCCGCCGTACCCTGACGGCGGCGTCTGCACAGTACGCGACCACGTCATTGAAACTCTACGTCAAAGTCAAAGCTAAAGTCAAAATAAAAGCTGAAATCAAATTCAAAGTAAAGGCTAAATCAAAATCCCGCGACAAAGTACACAAGCTCGTCCAGCGCGCCAACACCGTACCCCGACGGCTGTGTCACCACAGCACGCGACAACATTATTGGAACTCAAACTTTATACTTAATACATACTAGATAATATGTAACGTTTATAATTGACATTACATAATGATTGACCAATGAATATTAATTATAATCTTATATTGATATGGCAGAAGAAGCACGAAAGTAGAATAAATGCTGTAGAAATGCGGTCTTAAAGGAGTATGCTAGGGTTGAATCTGAATGACAGGGTGAGAAATTGTGTGATAAGAGAAAATGTGGTATGCAAGATGATGCTGTGACCAGTATTAGGAAAGGAATGTCTCGGTGGTTTGGTCATGTAGAAAGAATAAATAAGCAAAGACTGAAAAAGTAAATTTATATGGCAGTTATGAACGGCAGAGTCGGAAAGGGACGCCCTAGAAGAAAGTTTATCGACAAAATTGGCGATATTTTAAAAATGAACCACATTAGAAGAACCTTAACCGACGAGCATGTATGCGTAGACATATGGATGTAAAGGAGGCGAAAGAGGTATGTCAGGATCGTGCCAAATGGAAGTCCGTAGTCTCTGCCTACCCGTCTAGGTGACAGGTGTGAGTGTTTATGTATGTTATGTAATTTATATGTTGTTAAAAATTCGATAAAAATTGCTATGATAGCTACTTGTCCATCAATATTTTCACATCACTAAGGTAGAATATGTACCTAATTATACTTGAACACTGTTGTTGCATCCATATTCTTGCAAAAATAGATTGTTATTATTATTACTAAATTCAAAGTAGAAGTAAAAGCACTTTAGCTTTTACTTCTACTTTGAATTTAGTAATAATAATATAAAACCCAAAATATAGAACAAAATATAAAACCCTTGATCAAACTTAAAGTCAAAGATAAAGTAAAGGCTAAAAAAGTCATGTTTAAAACTTTTATTAAATTTAGGCTTTTTTCGAAGCTTTCATAAACGCCATAATCTGCACCGGTTCGCAAAAGCAAGACTTTAGAGAATAACCACTTATTAATAAGTGAATATCAAATCTTAATCGAGGCTAGAAGTAGACATCGTTTTGTCACGTCACAAGATAAATTTTGTGCTCGTTGGTCGCTCCTACATTTCCAGAAATGCACAGTCGTTTTGACAAAAAGCCTAAAAATGTTTTTGAATGCATGGTATACATATGTGGAATAAGTTTAAATATATATGATTTAAACTTAAAGCCTGTCATTTCAGGACGTTGACATTGACAGGACTCTCATTTCTAAAAGTCATGGAACAGTAAATCACTGCGCTGCTCTAGTTCGGGTTTGTCGACTTAACATGTCATCGAAATATGTTACTTCTGAGACATTCAAGTTTCTAAACGGTGTTTACTTTCACCGGCGAATACCCGGAAAATCAACACAGTAAATTACAAATTAACAATTTCATTGCTGCCAAAGTCGTTCTAACCAAGTTGCTCGCGTACTGGGAATAACAGCGAGAGCTTAATATAATATTGGTCCTGCTTCCGGATCAATAGTTACGTCTAAAAACATTGTGAAGAAACTGTAATGCACATAATTTTTTTATAAACAAGGTAAAATTTCTTAAAATATCGTCCAATAGTCTTGCTTGCAATTACATAAAATATGATAGTTACCTGTTGCATTCTATTGATATCTCTGTCTAACGGAGAGTGCGCTCTTCTTGCATCACCTCTTATTGTTACTGATGGGTCCCCAGCGGCGGCTAGATCCAATACCCTAACACCGTTGACGACAAGACCTGCTAAAACCCCACTGAAAGTTCTAGAACCTCTACTTCCTCCACCCACTGTTATTGTTGACATGCTGTTGAAAACAGTCGATTTTTGTCCGCCTGAAAAAATCATTCATAAAGATTTCTTATGTTTACATAAATATTTTATATTGTATAAAATTAATTTTATGTATATCATCGCATTTAAATTAACTTATTTTAATTATATTTTTCAATACCGACGTTTTGGACCTCGGGGTAGCTCGTGGTAAGTTCAGCTATAAATATTCTAAAGCATTCATTTCATCTTAGTCAGCATACGTAATGTACTTTTATCTGTATATGTATGCCTGAAATTTATTACAAGTGTACACAGTCTGCAGTAGCCATTTAATATCAGGTGGACAGGAAATACCTTTGTGTCTTTAAAATTATATAATTTGTTTCTTCCATTTCATCTTTAATACCTTCATAACATATTGCACCATTATCTAAGAAAAACAAACAACAAGAAAGTATATCTGCGGTACGTTTTTAAGACATGGTAGAGCCACGCTGCATCTATATTATGGTTGTAACACGAATGTGTCGGCTCGACCGGGGAAGGACCACGCTCTCACAGAATACCAGCGTAAAATAGCAGTTCAATACTGCTGTGTTTCGTATGGTGAGGTGAGTGTAGAGTTCCGGAGACCCTTTTATACTAGAAACGAGGCATTCTATCTGCGTATTAATTCCTAATCGGGGATAAATGTAGATATATCTACGGGCCACAGCATTCATTAACTATCAGGTGGACTGTGTGCTCGTTTGTTTGTTGTTATTATATAAAAAAGCACCCTTATTATATAAAAAATGAGGATACAAGAACAAAATTTGATTTTTATTACGTCGCGAAAATAAAATGATATTTTTAAAGGTACTCTCCCAACACAATACCCTCTTGCATCATGAACATGTTCGCACATGGCAGGGTCTGGTCTGGACCCAAAACAATGAGGTCTAATAATCGTATGCTCACCAGATGTCTCTAGATGGGACTGAGGTGGAGTAATTTAAAAAAATAAATAAAAACGTTACCCCTACACTAGGATTTTCTCTTGTATCGTGGGGGCAGTTTACAAACATAAATTGCACAAGGACAAACATCCGGACCCGGAACAACTATTTGTAGACAATACAAATACTTGTTCCGTGCGGAATTCTAACCCGCGACCCCCAGCACAGCCACTCATTGCTAAGCCACTGCGCCACGGAGTCGTCAAAATTGTCACTTAATTGAGAAGTAAGCTCTAAATAAAAGTTAATCAGATACACCAAGCAATGCCTCAGAGGTTTGCTCTTAATTTTTTGCACATTTACAATATTTTTTAAATTTTTTTATCAGAAATATCCGTAGCTAGGTTTATTGATTTTTATTCTAATTAATAAAAATAAAACTTATATTATAGAAAGAAGCTAAACGTTACATTTTCCTAACAAATTAACTTCCACGTTATGAAATATGTCAAATATTCCACCTCTTTCGAAAGTGGCGCCGCCCTGGTGGCAGAAAAAATCGTGAATATTACTTGTAAGCCACACAATACTAAGTCTGTGCGAGATTAGTATTGTGTAGCGTGTTGCAGCACGAATGGGTCGGCTCGACCGGGGAGGGACCACGCTCTCACAGAATACCAGCGTAAAATAGTAGCTTAATGCTGCTTTGTTTCGTATAGTGAGTGTAGAGAACCGGAATCCCTTTTTACTGAAAATAAGGCAATCGATCTTAGTCCTCACGGGTGACAACGCATCCGCATTTTTATTCGTAATCGAGGATAGATGTAGGTGTCTATGGGCCACAGCAACCACTTACCATCAGGTGGACTGTGTGCTCGTTTGTGTCACCCTATACTACAAAAACAATACCATTGTGTCCTTCTTCTCATTAATCTTCTTTATCAGCCAATAAAGTTATACTTCTGGACATCGTCATCCCCCAATGTAAATTATTTGATAAAAGGGTTAAGCTTTTCATGGAATTCCCCATAGACACCTTTTACGAAACCCACGGAACGAAATGCAGTAATGGATTCTAAATGTTCATACTGCTTCGCAGACAAAACGTTTCACTATGTTTACATAAAAGTGGTACTGGGTAGTTTTACTGGTACCTTGAGGATGTCGGATATTTACGGCGTAGTTATCAAGTTGTAAGGCAGCCCTGCTACCATTTCTGGTAAACCTAGCGACGTGGTAGGCGCCGTCGTCTACACGCGCCGCCTCGTCACCCAGAGGATGGTCGCCACCACCCACATTGTATACCATGAAGAGATTTCCTCGGATCTGGGGATACGTTCATAGTTTTTCCATATGAATTCGTTAAGTTCGCAAGCCGTGGTAGTTTAGACCAAATTAACAGACATAGATAGCCCAATGGATCAGTAAATTTAAAAGGCAATATGCCGGTCATATAGCACGGAGAACCAACTATTAATGAGGAAAAAAGTTCTCGGATGGGAGTCTGTAAGCGAAATTTTGGGAGGTTCCCACTTGATGGAGTGACCGGCTGGTAAAACATGCAGAAGTCGATAGATGCATGTTGCTCAGGACAGAGGTCTTGTTCAGCAGTGGACTTGCGAAAAGCTGTTTATATATATGAATGATTTCTAAATTACCGTAGGCAAAAATTATTATTACCAACTTTTCTATAATGTTAGGATGCTCTTCCCTTTGTCGGCCTGGGTCTTTTATGTCTGGCGAAGGCGAGGTAGGTATGCGAGAAGATCCCTCAGGCGCTTTCTATAGATGACATATACAGGATGAAATGGAGTGATGAATATAAATAAAACTAATTTTACGGATTTTACCGCGTATATTAACTTATTTTGTATTCTCGATGTTTCGAAAACTTTACAGTGTTCGTGGTCAAGGAGGGAGGTTGGGGTCTGAGATGCTTGACGTCCCGATGTCATAGTTAACCACGGCTACCTCCAAACAAAATTGTTAGTTTTTATTTCGATCGACGCAGATTGAACTTATAGTATCGTGAAGTCTTGCGTGTCACTGACAAGATTGGCTACATCTTGAAACATGCCTTCATTAGAACATACTTCAAGCTGTCGAAAAAGATTAAGCAGTTTTTACCATCAGTTTAGAATTTGTCTTTTCATAGTTTATATTCACGTGGACAGTATTTAGCTATGATTTTGTACGTGATCCGTTATCTAGTTGGTATTATCGATCGCAGACCATGACATTGGGACGTCGAACATCTCAGTCCCACCGTGGCCATGGACATTGTAAAGTGCTAGAAATGTCTGGAATATAAAATAAGTTAATATACGCGACAAAATCCGTTAAAACTAGTTTCGTTTAAATGTGGAATGAATTATAACCAAGAAGAAAGCAAATGTAAGACTCAAAAATATTTTAGGCCATATTGTATGCTTACAATTTCCATCTGTATGTAATCCTGGGTGTTGGACGAGTCGATTCGCAGTAGCACGGCGTCCGCTTTGCTGGTGACGAAACCGACGGCCACCCGGTCCGTCTCCGTGTCGACGACGTTGCTCGATGGAAATGTGTAGGTCACGATGCCGCGCCCCGGACCGAACTCGTACGCTATCGATTCTAAAACATCAACAGTTACTGTTTACAAACTTACACACATACTAAATTAAAAAAAAATCTTACAGAATCGATTCTATTAAAATTATATTTTTTAATACTAGCAATGCTATTTACATTATTAATATTCCCTTTAACCTCGTTGGTCTAGTGGTTGTAGTAGTATGGCTGCTGATCATGAGGTCCTGGGTTCGAATCCCGGGTCGGGCCAAAATCAATTATTGAGTTTTTCCGTCAAGAAATTCTCAGTAGCTGCCCGGAGTCAGGAAGTTGGCAGCGTCTCATCCCCGTGCCTCGGAAAGCACGTAAAGCCGTTGGTCCTGCGCCTGATCTTTCTTAGGTCGTGTCGGTTTACCGTCCCATCCGAATATGAGAGTGAAGGAATAGAGAGTGCACCTGTGCTTGCGCATACACTTGGACACTATAATCCTGTCCTGCGCCGATGGCTAGTCCCTGATGAAGCAGGCCGCCGTGACCGAAATTCGGTCTGGAGGACTTTATTATTTATTTTGTATTCCCTTTAACCACTCAGTAGCCGAATTGATAGAACCGACAGTAGCCGAATTGCAGATTCGAACCTATGATCTTATAAGTTCGCAATCCATCGTCGTTCGCATGTTACGAATGGTGATATGAAGAAAGCCGAAGACGAGGCTCGTTTCCAGTATCGCACTATTACGGGCTGTTACAGAAGAACAGAAATTAAAAAGTAATTATTGCATCTTTTGCCTTCAGATTATCTATAGCTCTAAACATACAGTATATAGCACCTTGATCTATATCTGCCGGTAAAATATTACCTTCTCATATTAATACGCAAAATTAAAATCAATGCAATTAAAAATAAAGTTGAAGTCAAGGTATACAATTTGAAATCACCCACCGTCATAACACGTTGGTCCAGTGAAAGAGGTGAGATCACAATCGCAAACATAAGTGTTCCACTGTTGCACACACACGCCTTTGTTTGCACACGCGTTGTGAGTGCATTTAGTCGGGCCTGAAAATATTTAGACAACAAATAATTTTAACTAATTTAGGTTGTAAAGGAGATATAAAAACTTCTTCAACATCTGCCCGTGCTGAACCCCTCTAATTAATTACCGCGGCTCTGGCGATCAACAAATTATGACATATCTACTTAAAAATAATAAACCTTAATCCCACAGATTGGTTGGGTAGTACCGCCAGTGTGAGTCAAAGGTTGAAAAATCTTCCAAGTTAAGCATATTATTGGGTACTTGCTCGAGGATGCTTATATTTAGCAGTGGAGAGAGATATGGAGAGGGAAAGAAAGAAATTAAGAAGAAGAAAAGAGAGATATATAAAATAAACAAAAATTGATATTATTTTTCTATATAATAGATATACTCATATTTAGCAGTGGAGAGAGATATGGAGAGAGAAAGAAAGAAAATAAGAGAAAAAGACAGAGATGTAAAATAAATAAAATTTATATTAATTTTCTATATAACAGGTTGGTTTCCTTACTTTAAAACCTATTTCTTTAGAAACTAAGGATAAAATCTTTGGAACTCTTGATAAATAAACAAGTTTCAATAATTAGAAAAAATATTACTGTATTGAAAACTTACGAAATGGTAATATTCATAAAATCAAATTTGGATAGTCAGAAAAATAAAAATATCTGTGATAAATTAATTTGCACAAAATGCTCATAAAACCAATTAATCCTAATTATTAAAAATCTCACCTTCACATCCAGAGACCAAAGAAGAACTAGGAACAACAGCATCTTCTATAAGCGAAGGCGACTCTCCAGGCAAGTCTAAACTAGACATACACCCTTCAAAACCCTGACGCGATAACACACCTACTGGTAAGGCTGTGTACATATCCTTTGGTACTCCTCCAACGTACAGAACGCTGTCTAGTTCTAGCATGAGATTTGAACCTACAATGTATATATCCAAGTTAGTAAAATAATATTTTGTCACAAAGAGAGTATGTGTCAAAAGAAATTACTAAATACGTACTTGTAGTATGCATTTCCAAATCATCATCTACTTGCAGTGCATGTACCTGCGGTGTCGGTCTTCTAATAGATACAGTATGCCATCGATTATCGTTCAAAAAGTTCTTCAGTTTGTCTTTCATTGTAACCACTCCATCGCCGAGGTTAAAAACACAATGAATATGACCATTTACCAGTTCTACCGCTATGAAATCTTGTTTCTTTCCACCGTTATAGAATAATAAACCATCCATTTCCGTCGTACGAAAGTAGAAATCTAAATATGTATTCGCATATGCTTTTAGCAGTGGCAAACCAACATATGTATGTTTAGACTTGAATGTTACAGACTTATACACGTTCAGAGAATCAGGTTTGACAAATTTTCCGTTGAATACTATATGCGATGTATCATAAATATTGTTATTTTCACCTGTACTCCCACTTCCGAGAGTTTTTGCCAGATCTATATATCTTATGCCATTAAAAACAAATTTTTGAAGGTATCCAACGAAATTGGGTAATGTTGAAGTCATTTGTATTTCTTCCTCCGGATGAAACATGCCACCCAAATGTAAGGTCATTATCTCTAAAGTGGATGCTTTACCTAAAATCGTTTCAGCTGCAAAACAAATCACAATAAATAATCAAACTGTTCCATTCAAATTTTATACATTTAAACACAACATTGACTTTTAAATCAAAATAAGTTAGCAAACAAAACACTTCATATTTTTTCCATTAGCGATATTTTATAAAGTTATTTACAATACATAACAGTATTAGCATAGAAGAATGTTACAAGAGCTTAGCTTGAAGGAGCTAAAAATAGCTTAATACTAAGGCAAATTTAAAGATTTAACAATAACATCGATTAGCCATTAAATTAATAAAAAATTACCGTTTCATATATAAGTTTATAATATAAATGAATATATAATTCATAATAACCCCGTGGAATGAGGTTGCCGCTTCCAAGCTGTTTTGTTTTGTGTTTTGTTGCAAAGTTTTGTAAGTTTTTTCTACAATCTGTGTTCTTATTGTATAATATACTTTGAAGAAAAAAGTCCCTCTGGATTCCTGGCTGTTACTTCCTAGGATAAAGGTTCATTCCGAACCAGGGGTACAAGTGAAGAAATGCCTTTTCAATAAGAAATGCTGATATTGAAATAATACTCGTTTTTACGGAATTTATCGCGTATATTTAACTTTTTAATACCCGACGTTTCGAGAGCTTTACAGCACCCATGGTCACGGGAAGGACTGAGATGTTTAACGTCCAGGTGTCATAGTTAACCGCGGTTACCATAGATTAAGATTTAACTTTTGTTCCGATCTACACAGTACGAACTTATGGTATCATGAAGCCTTGCAGTTGTATGCTTGGGTTGGGATTTAATTTTATTTATTATAGGATCCCAAGCAGATGGTAGCACCCAGCCATCTTCTCTATTGAAATTAGGGTGTTTTTTGATTTCAATAGCCTCGGGAATCATCCTTGGAAGGAATCGGTGTTCTTTAGCGAGGATTTGTGGTCTATCAAATCTGATGTAGTGACGGGGGCGATCCTGTACATGTTCACAGACTGCAGACTTCCCGGAGCGTCGATTCTTCACATCAGCTATATGTTCTTTGACGCGGGTTTTAATTGATCTTTTAGTTTGTCCTATTTAGGAGAGACCACATTCACAATCAAGCTTGTACACTCCTGCATCTTGCAGAGGGACGTTACACTTGACTGATGGTAAAAACTGACCAATCTTCTTCGGCGGCTTGAAGTATGTTTTGATGGAAGCGCGCTTCAAGATGTAGCCAATCTTGTCAGTGACTCCTCTAACATATGGCAGTACAGCAGGTACACGCTCGATTGTGGCCGGCTTCACTCGTTCTCTGTGACGTAGGCGCGGGACCCGAAGCTTGTTGTCATGCAAAACTTGCTTGACGTGTTGGAGCTCGGCAGCCAGGTGTTTACTGTCACAGATCCCTCGTGCTCTCTGAAACAAAGATTTACCCACGGTAGCTAACTGTGAAGGATGGTGGTGAGAATCACCGTTTAAATATCTATCTGTATGGGTCTTTTTTCTATACACAGTATGGCTCAAGGTGTTATCAGGATTCCGAATTACTAACACATCTAGAAAAGCTAAGGAATTGTTTGCCTCTAACTCCATTGTGAACTGAATTTTAGAATTTATAGAGTTAAGGGAGTTAGAGGCAAACAATTCCTTAGCTTTTCTAGATGTGTTAGTAATTCGGAATCCTGATAACACCTTGAGCCATACTGTGTAAAGAAAAAAGACCCATACAGATAGATATTTAAACGGTGATTCTCACCACCATCCTTCACAGTTAGCTACCGTGGGTAAATCTTTGTTTCAGAGAGCACGAGGGATCTGTGACAGTAAACACCTGGCTGCCGAGCTCCAACACGTCAAGCAAGTTTTGCATGACAACAAGCTTCGGGTCCCGCGCCTACGTCACAGAGAACGAGTGAAGCCGGCCACAGTCGAGCGTGTACCTGCTGTACTGCCATATGTTAGAGGAGTCACTGACAAGATTGGCTACATCTTGAAGCGCGCTTCCATCAAAACATACTTCAAGCCGCCGAAGAAGATTGGTCAGTTTTTACCATCAGTCAAGTGTAACGTCCCTCTGCAAGATGCAGGAGTGTACAAGCTTGATTGTGAATGTGGTCTCTCCTACATAGGACAAACTAAAAGATCAATTAAAACCCGCGTCAAAGAACATATAGCTGATGTGAAGAATCGACGCTCCGGGAAGTCTGCAGTCTGTGAACATGTACAGGATCGCCCCCGTCACTACATCAGATTTGATAGACCACAAATCCTCGCTAAAGAACACCGATTCCTTCCAAGGATGATTCGCGAGGCTATTGAAATCAAAAAACACCCTAATTTCAATAGAGAAGATGGCTGGGTGCTACCATCTGCTTGGGATCCTATAATAAATAAAATTAAATCCCAACCCAAGCATACAACTGCAAGGCTTCATGATACCATAAGTTCGTACTGTGTAGATCGGAACAAAAGTTAAATCTTAATCTATGGTAACCGCGGTTAACTATGACACCTGGACGTTAAACATCTCAGTCCTTCCCGTGACCATGGGTGCTGTAAAGCTCTCGAAACGTCGGGTATTAAAAAGTTAAATATACGCGTTAAATTCCGTAAAAACGAGTATTATTTCAATGTGTAGTGTTCGCGTAAATATAAGAAATCATTATAGAAATGCTGATAATCTACATTGATTAAAAAGTTATTCCATTTAATTTACTAAAAAATATATTATTTAGAGTTGAAAAACTATTTTCTAAATCGTTTATTAAAATGAAGAGTTTGTTGTTTGTAGTTAGTATATCTCATTATTATAACTATTTATTGGAACAAATAATCCAAATCCTAAACATTGCTAAAATATAATCAACAAATTACTTCTCTTACTTGTAAGTCGAATGTTGCGCTTAAATATAGGACATATTTAAGCGCAACATTCGACTCGAATTTTTTTATCATTGAAAGACAAGTTATGTCTTTCAATGGTAAAAAAATTATAAATATGATTCATTTACGCCAATTATCAATAATTTCAAACCTTTTCAATCGTTAAATTTATGTTTTGAGGTAACAAATTACGTACATTCTCATGGGTAAAACTAGAATCTGGAGAATTCATAAGAATATTATTTGAAATCATTTTACTCGACAATATACGCAGGCACGCTCTGTAGCATTTTCGGTTTTATGGATTTTAGCTCCATGTGGCTTTATTAAGTTCGTCTTATTTGTGAAAATTAAAATAAGATATATTCGAATTTTGCATTTTTTAAAGACTTTTTTTAGACAGTCGAGTTTTTTAAATTACTTCTTAAACCAATTCAAATAACTTCGAACTGAAGAAAGAATACGATCTACAAATGCCTAAAATGTTTCATTATTTTGTCAATTATTGCAACCGGTAGGGTTGCTATAAATAAATTAACTCAAACAAAATAAAAAATAATTTTCCATGAGTAACAACACCTTAAAACCCCGTTTTTGTATAGTATTGTTATATTTATATAGTGTGTTCGTTATTTTATACTTTTTTGTATAGTGTTGAAACATATATATTAAGTTATTTTAACCGTATAAAAATAAGATATTTTATTAATATATAATTTTACTTAGCAATAGATTTATAATCTGTTCCCAACGCTTCATAAAAATTACAAAAAGCTTATTTTTCTTAAAATGAAAAATATTTCGTCACAAATACAGAGAGCGAAATATAAGAACAGAATATGAATCCATTTTAATATTTATAATTGCACATTCACGAAGGATGCTACAGAAAAAGGAAATTAAAGAAAATGAAGAGATAACAAATGAAAGCATTCTGAAATAAAAGGTGAAGATACGAAGTGCGAGCTATAAACATACAAAAAAAGCGACTACACTACGACTAACAGGACAACTAACATTTAACCCAGGCAATATTAGATCATTAAATAATCTGCCTGATCTTTCAACAACAAATTGTTATTTTCTTTATTTCTGTAATTGGTTGCGCTTTGTTCAATTCTCAAGTTGCATTATCGGTATATGTTTTAAAGTAAATATTAATATTTTATTAAATTATCTTGATTTTCAAATAATATAAACAGTATATAAATGTTAGGAATGGTATGCTTTCATGTGCTTCGTGAATATTAAAGTATGTCGTAATAATTAATTATTTTATTAATCATAATAAACATTTTGAATTTCAAAAATAAAATACGTTACAGCAATGTGTAGGAACACTGCTAAATTTTGAAACTAATTCTCAATAAAATGGATATGGGCGCTGCGATTTTGCCTTATTGTAAATTTCTTTCATTAGGAATGTTTGTATTTTTTTATTTGGTTGATATTCAGACCTTATAACATCACTATAAACTTGACTAGTATAATCTATTGTGATCGCTGCTTTGCCTATAATTTATCGAATAGCCCAACATTTTCAATGAATTGCAACGATTGCTTAGCTGTGAGGTGTTTTGATTCCTCTGGATTTAATAAGTTATCACCCATATGTTTGTTACGTTTGGGCATTAGTAAGAATTGCAGAGGCAAAGGAGAAGAAACTAAATCTACACATCTTTGTATTGCCGAGTTCCAGAAAAGTCATTTAGTGCTTTTTCAAGCAGCAATGTGAGAGGACTCTTGAAAAATGTTCTGTATTATTCACGCTTGGTCAATTTTTTTCGCGGTTTCCAAAGCGTAACCAAAACTAACCTTATGTCCTTCTACTTAAGGTTCAAACAAAACTGTGCGGGTGCGGTCCCGTGCATACGTACATAACGTACCGCGGACGGCCTGGCCCCCGTCTACCTGCAGCTTCAGATTAGACGCACGCCGGGAGAAACGGACTGTGTGCCAGTTATCGTCTGCCACGTTAGAACCGGCGAGAAGATTCTAGAACCAAACATGAGAAACTATTAAGTGCGGGAAATTTCTTCTTTTTATTGTCCTTGAATCGACAGCTGGATATAGTTACAATAATACGTGAATACACAGTTTCTAAGGATTTAACAACTATAAAAACGCTGCGCATGTGGATTGGTTGTTGTAGATCCGAAACCATGGTACTGGCAATGCTGCTTTTCATCATTTTATACGTGGTTATACGTGTATACAGTTATATTATGGTATGCAGTTTATACGTGTTTTTCATCGATTTATACGTGGTAGAGCCACGCTCCAGCTATATTGTGGTTGTAGCATGACTGAGTCGGCTCGACCGGGGAATGACCATGCTTTCACAGAATACCAGCGTAAAATAGCAGCTGAATGCTGCTGTGTTTCTTATGGTGAGTGTAGAGAACCGGAGACCTTTTTTACTGAAATTGAGGCATTCCATCTTAGTCCTCAAGGGTGACAACACATCTGCATTTTGATTCTTAGTCCAGTTTAAATATAAAAGTTTATGAGCCACAGCATCCACTTTCCATCAAGTGGACTGTATGCTCGTTCTTCACCCTTATCCTATATAAAAAACAGCTTGTGGGCAAGCAAAGTGGCTTATACGTGGTAGATCCATGCTGCAGTTATATTAGTAGTATAGTTATAGCATGAATGGGTCGGCTCGACCGGGGAAGGACCACGCTCTCAACTCACATTCCATACCTTCTCTCTCTCGCCCAGTTTCACACTGGCGCGTACTCTCCCAGCAGCTACCGCGAGTTCAATCCTGTCACCAGAGTTTTCGGTTGATGTCCTCAGTAGTAATCCCGCTTTACTTGTCCGAAATCGTAACATCAGCTCTTCTGTTTGCGTGACGTGCTCCGGTCCTAACGTTGTAGTGAGATGCTGACTGCCGTTCAGGTAAATTGTTGCTGATTCTGAAGAAAAAAATGTAATAACCAATTAAAAATGTGACATAACGGCCATTATACAAAGAGGAAAACGGTGAGACAGCGGACTGCTTACGAGTTGAAGAAGATTAACGGTTGGTACATTTTTTGACGTGACAACGTCTAATAAATCGATGAACACTGGCTGCACGTACACAAAACATGACTATTTGTAACGTTACACTCATTGAAACGTTACGACCGGAGTGAGAGCATTGCACGAGCGAGCGAAAGGCACGATCGGCCCTAGCGTTCGGCTTGCGCCACATCTATCTCTCTTCCACAAAATGATTGCATATCATTTCGTGATGGTCACGGGAGACTGAGATGTCATCTCAGTCCCCCGTGACCATGGGTGCTGGAAAGCGCCCGAAACGTCGGGACTTAAAAATAAAAAGTAAAAATAAACGCGATGAAATCCGTAAAAGTAGTTTTAATGATGTGTAGTGTTCGCGTAAATATAAGAAATCATTATGCATATCATTTCATCAATGTTTTTTTATGACGTTGTCACGTTAAACTATCGTTCGTAAACCGACTTTACAGATAAACAATTTACTTTTTTAGTAACAAATATATTATTAAAAAAAACTGTGTGTTATAAAATGATTACACCTTTACGCTAACTTCATGACTTTCATTAATCATAATACTATGTGACTATTTTTACCGTCTGGAAAATAATATGGTGTTTGTGTAAGTGGAATAGAAGCCATCCTCTAAAGTATTTGTGGAATATAACAAAATGTAACTAGACAGGCAAAATTTCCGAATATCCAAAAAAATAAATAAAAACAATTCATCCTACGGCGTTTGCGTAAAACTAATAACTGCCGATATTATTTTAAACGGCGCGGCGTACGCTACGATCGCTAGAGAATAAAAGTTGAAAGAGCGAGCGAGACGCATGCACATTTCTTTCTTGATGTAGGCGCCAGGCTTGCTTAGAGCTCAACTTCGAGCAACATTAAAGTTTGTCGGTTAATTTTTTTAAAAAATACCTTTACTATAATACAAACCTTTGTTTAATTACCATCATTATGTGTTAATTATGATTATTATACCAATTATTATTACATTATCGGAAGTTAAGACGAATCTAGCGACAACTTGCAATGCAAGATCCATAAAACGTTAATATCCGTGGAAATTACATTAAATAAAGTAATATATTAAGTAGAGATTTGGGTAGATACAAACACACATACGACATACATACGATCAACCATACACTTTAAATTGTCGCTTGAAAAACTGAGAAGTCAGCAAAATAAATGACGTGTTTATCTTATTATATAAGTAGTAAAATTAAAAAATTTATACAACCGACTTCAATACGACCGAATCAATGTATTCGAAGTCAATTAAATACGCATTATATAACTCAAAAACTACTATTCAAATCTTAATTAAATTTATATGGGACCACAAAAAAATACCAGCTTTCAGATATAAGAGAATCATCAAAATCGGTTCACCCAGAGAAAAATTATGAGGCAAAACACATAAAAAATAAACAGTCAAATCAAATACCTCCTCCTTTTTGAAGTCAATAAAAACAACAAACCTCTTCCGCAAGTTGGCCCTCCGTAGTTTGTGGCAGAGCAATCACACAGCGGTCTGTTCCAGCCCTCGGAACACACGCCTCCGTGCTGACATGGTGAGCTCACACACTGCTTCATCAGTACGTGACATGCTGGACGCACTGATGCTGAAATAAAAAAAACATTATCACTTAATCATAGTCGTGATATAGAATTCTTATCTTGAATCTGAAACATGTCAAATTTTGGCAAAAGCTTGAAAAGTTAGGATTGACAAACTAAACGACAGTATACAGCTTTAAGCTATGGTAGTTGAATGTTGTGGTCCATAAACAACTACATAGAACCTCATAGAAACGATGCTTGGGTTTTTTCAGAAGCATGCATAAAGCAATGCATAAAAATGCGTAGAAGTAAAAATAACAATGATATCGTCTTTTCATCACTTTAAAAACACTCAGCATTAAGCTGTTGTATGCTGTATTTTTAGAAACATGATCTTTTCCCGAGTCGAGCGAATCTATTCCTACTTATGTACCTAATACTCTTGTTGCGCGCCACTATTAATGTCCGGTACACGGCGACACAGTTTACCACTAGTGCCTTCTAGTATTGAGTAGCAGAACTAGGAGAGTCAAGATCCTTCTAGAAATTTCTATGCAGGAGTTTTCTAGAACTATCGACGACTTAATCGAGTCGCGGTCTATACCGGCCTATCTATATACGAGTAGGGCATCGGATAATTCCAGAACGTTCTACTTTAGAAACATATAGATTGTTCGAGTACATACTGGTCCCAAATAAATAGGTGTTGATATTTCCAGAAAGTACTTCCATGGAAATTTCTAGTAGGATCTTGACCCTTCTAGTTCTGCTACTCGATACTAGAAAGCGCTAGTGGTAACTAGTGTCGCCACGTAATACTAATGCCTGGTAGGCATTAGTAGTAGAGCGCAGCACTATTATACCTAATTAAAAATTGGCTCTACTTCATAAACAGTTAATAGTAAAATCCTAAAAAATATTTGAAGGATAGTAAATAATTATGAATATCAAAAGCCTTACCAGAATCCTGTTGTCGAGCATATGCTGTTAAGTCCTGAGGTTTCCCATTCAAAACTAAATCCCGAATACAGCCAACAAACCCTTGCCTCAACGCTGCAGTCCATAAGGCCGGTGGAGTTCTTGATGCCGAATACTCAGAACCCAAACCACCAACGAATAACGGCCCATCAAGCTCAAGTTGGTTTGATTCGCCTGTAATAAAATCAAAGCATAAGAATAAATTATGATCACTATTTTGATCGATTATAATTCTTATTATTTTTTAATAAAGTTGTTGGTGATAATTGAGCAGAAAGTCATAAATCAAAATACAGATACCCTATTACTGGAATAGAATATCAGTATATATCTCTATTTAATTGGCACACTCTGTACTTCAAACGACTTGATGGATTTTAATACGTGAGATATCGCTAGATTTTTCTCGGTCGTGACATTGACAAAGAGTATTTTCATTTTTTCTCTTTTTAATACCTATTTTACTTTATTTAGTAAGGTTATTTTTTCTTACAGTTTTAACTATTCGGATTGTTACTCTATATTATTTTTAAATTAAACATACCAGGTGTTTTAAACTCCGCATTCGCCCCATCAACGGTCACCCTCCCATCTCTTCCAGTTCTTCTAAGTAGAAACTCGTGCCAATGAGAATCATCCACTCTCCTCCTTGAGGCTCTTACCCTCACTCCACCAGACCCAAGATCGACATGGACGTAGATGTAGCCGTTTAACATTTCTACAGCAAATAAATCCGCCTAGAATGCAACATTTTATTTTACTACTTCTGTTTTAGAAAAGCTATTCAAAGATAATAGGAGGGGTAAAAAGAAACAGAAATTAAAACGTTTACGTACTAAGCTAATAATCAATAACTAAATAACAGAATCAATTGAGCGTCTACAATGGAAAGTGACTCCTGCAGCCTAAAGGTAATTGCGACCAGCTTCAAACAACTAAGGTCCTAATACGTAGTAAGAACTAAAGACTAAGATGGAACGTCTCAGCCTATAATTACAGTAGATCTATCGCCCATTTAAGCTAACTATAAAATACTATAATATATACATAATAGAAAAAGAACATAATATGTATATTACATGTCAGTCCACATCTATAAATGTCAACACAATCAATTGTTTTCAATTTTCGTGTCAAACGTCGCTGCATGCAAATTATTTAAAAAACGGGAAATTGTGCAATAATTACGTGTCAAAAGAACAGAGGGAAATGAATTTTAAATAAAGGAGACAACATATCCTACAACCAGTAAGTCGCAACTATTTATATTTTGTAAATATTAGAAACAAAAATAAAGAAATATTGATGAGTCAAAAACATTAATCAAAAGTCTAAAATGTGTAAATTCGCTCAGTCTGTCAAAACAGCGAATCGAGTTTGTGGTAGTGATAATAAGACGTAATTTCTTTTATGTGTGCTCCTGGCGACACCGATCCTCATACAAAATAAGGTTGACAGCACTTTCTATTGTGTATTATAGTATTCTATGAAGCTAACAGAGCTTTGAGTGCAGTAATATTTGGTGGTTGTAACAGATAACAGGGTGATATCAACACAGGTAAACTACTACATAAAAATGGGCTTTACTATAATTAAAATTCAAATTCATTACTCCATAACTTAATCCATAACTTATTCTATTGAGGTGAAAACGAATAGAAAGTTTGTTATTAAATTATAAAAGTATAAAATAATACAGACAGATTGTTATTATATTATTGTACGAATTTAGAGTTGCAATATATGATGTATGTGTGTGTGTGTGTGTGTGTGTGTGTGTGTGTGTGTGTGTGTGTGTGTGTGTGTGTGTGTGTGTGTGTGTGTGTGTGCGTGCGTGTGTGCGTGCGTGTGTGCGTGTGAGCGTGCGTGCGTGTGCGTGTGCGTGTGCGTGTGTCTGTGTGTCTGTGTGTCTGTGTGTCCGTGTGTCCGTGCGTCCGTGTGTCCATGTGTCCGTGTGTCCGTGTGTCCGTGTGTCCGTGTGTCCGTGTGTCCGTGTGTCCGTGTGTCCGTGTGTCCGTGTGCCCGTGTGTCCGTGTGTCCGTTTGTCCCTGTGTCCGTGTGTCCGTGTGTCCGTGTGTCTGTGTGTCTGTGTGTCTGTGTTTCTGTGTGTCTGTGTGTCTGTGTGTGTGTGCGTATGCGTGTGCGTGTGTGTGTGTGTGTGTGTGGGGGGGGGGGGGTGTCTGTGTGGTGTGTATGTGTGTGTGTATGTGTGTGTCTGTGTGTCTGTTAGTGTGTGTGTGTGCGTGCGTGCGTGCGTGCGTGCTTGCGTACGTGCGTGCGCGTGCGCGTGTGTGTGTGCGTGTGTGTGCGCGCGTGTGTGTGTGTGTGTGTGTATGTGTGGGTATAATATTTACCTTTATAAATTCTTTTTATAGTGATATTATATGATATTGTTACTGAGTATCGGATGAAAGGTAATAAAATGAATCAAGAATTGTGTACCAACAGCTTCATTATACCTACTTACTTTTCAACGTTTAAATATTTTAACACTGCAATATGAAACAAGTGGTAAATAAACTTGTACACCTGACATCAATACGACCGAATCAATGTATTCAATGTCAATTAAATGCGCGTTATTAAATATAAGTCAAAACTAAGGTTCGGATCTTAATTAATATGGGACCACACAAAAAAAAGAATCATCTAAATCGGTTCATCCAGAGAAAAGTTATGATATAAAAAAACATACAGTCATAGTTGGTAAAAAATAATATAAATAGGACGCATACAAAGCAAAATCAAAAAGATCTACAAAAATATATCTTGTCTAAAAACTAACATTAGGTACTTTAACAAGTTACGAAAGCAATGCAATAAAAAAACTACCGAAATATAAGCTACAAAATAAACACTGTACATAATTCAAATACTTATAATGTCTAAGGAGCTATTTATATCAAATTTTGTGAATACAGCGTACATTTATATATAACCTAAATATATAATTAAAAAAACGTGGTGTGAATTTGTGTAGGTAATAATAAAGCCTTCCTAACTAATGCTTCAAATCGGTGTACGCATATTTTTGTCTATCGGTAGCCATTATTATGTGCTGGGGTTGTCGGATTTTTAATCTGTGCTAGGGGTCTACAGTGCACATCGATACAGATAACACAAAACACTTGACACTTTGAAGTGGGTGAAACTTTATAAGGTACCATACACAAATTCCCCTACTTTGTGAATTACGATTATCTTTACCAAAGACATTTCCTTCATTTGTCCTACCATGCAGAACAAACGGTGGATATTAACAACTATTAATTTAAACACCATTAATATTTTTAAATAAAAGCAGTAAAGCAAATGACAAAGGAAGCTTATCCACCGTTTTTAACGTATAAGAAATTGCGCTATTTTTTATTTTTAAAGAATCTCATTCACGGCATTGAATCACTCATTTCATATCAGTTTAGTTTTAGAGACCTCTTTTTATTTATTTAATAATAAATAAATACTGATTTCATACATTTCCGCGATCACCTAACAATAAATGAAACTAATTTTACTGTTTTGATCGTTCAAAATTTATTATTAAAAAACAGAATGTAGGCGGGCTATGACGGGTACGGTTTCTTTACTCAACTAAATTAAGCGCGATAAAATACGCAAAATGAGTTTCGTTTAATATTAAATAAATATTAAAAGTAAGTCAATTTAGTCATTAAAATATTAAGTGAATAAGATTCCTTAAGTTATAGGACTAAAATAATCCCCTATCCGATTTCAATGGAAAATTTTATCGAAGAATATGAATTTTGCAGTGGTAACCGTCTCGATAACGAAAATGATTATGTCTTTCTCTTAGTAGTCGGTTCAACCCCAAAAGCTTCACCCCTTACCGTGCAACCTACCCTTGGTGGCTTCGCGCCCATGTTGAACAGAATCAAACCGTTCGGTTCGTTAGTGCGAAACTTGAAGGATATTGTGCCAGTCTTCACCGCTTCCCATTTTGGCAATATCTGTAATAAATTATATTACGCTTCATTAGAACAGAATAGAATCTTTTTTATTCCAGAATACAAGAATGGTTACTGTAAGTCATTTAAGCTATACACTGATTTGAAAAAAAAACTCGTTAAAAATTAATTTACAATATAATATTATAACGATTTCTTAAATTTACGCGAACACTACACATTGAATAAAACTATATATACGGATTTTATCGTTAATTTCCGACGTTTCAGGTACTTTACAGAACCCATGGTCACGGGGAGACTGATATGTTTTGACGTCCCAATGTCATAGGTAGCCCGACTACCTTCAGTTTTTGAATATTATTTTTTTTAAATTTTTGGCTGATCTAGAACACCTGAAACGTCGGGAATTAAAAACAAGTTAAAATAAGTTAAATAAACGCTATAAAATCCGTGTGTATATATATATATATATATATATATATATATATATATATATATATATATACATATATATATATATATATATATATATACATATATATATATATATATATATATATATATATATATATATATTATTCGTTTATTTATTTATTAATATTCCTTTTCTTACTTTTTCAAAAATGGTAATTTAATAAGTATATTATGTAAGTCTGCAAAAATTTTAAGCGTTGCATACTTTCCTTTTGAACTGTTTATACAAATTAATTTTTAACCCACTGTGTAACGGAAACAAATTATTAATTATTGACGACTCCGTAGCGCAGTAGGCTTAGCAATAAAATGCAGCGCCGAGGGCCGCGAGTTCGAGCCCCGTGTGTTAAATTAGATTTTAAATATTTAAAAATATAAAATTAAGTTATTAATTTGGTCATCAAAAATTATGGTATTATTTACTTCCAATCAAATTTATTCTCATTTAATGTCAAGCACAAGATTTCGTTGTGAAAATTTCTAAAACCAATTTTGGTGGAAATGAAAGAGAAACTTTTTGATTCAATATATTAGTTCAATATTATTATAATATCATAATACTTATTGAAAATCACTTTTTTTTAATTTACCACAGGTTTGGAAAAAAAAAACCTCTGTCATAGAAAGAATCATCAAAAATCCCAGCGAAATTTTAAAAAATATTAACAACTTACAATCATATACGTTACAATTAACAACACAAAATAAAATGGAAATAGCTTGGTAGCGATTACCTTTCCCAGGGGTTATTGTCATCCATAAATTGCTTAATATTATAAAACCCTTTTTATACAAACTTAGTTTAATAAAGTTTTTTAACTTTGTGAGGGTCAAATATTGTATATTGTCTGGAATTTTGTTGAAGAAGCGTACATATCGCCCCAGAATTAATTACTGACTCGACAGAGTCGAGTAACTGGTACAACTAGCTTCTGTCTGTTCCTAGTATTTACAGAATGAATATCATTTATTTCTGTAAATATTGATGAGTGTTAAATGTTCCATTACTTGATTTCGCACTTCGAAATACAGACACCGAGATGTTAAATTCATTTTCTCGTGTAGTGGCGGTGTAATAATACCTCACTCACTAGCTCACTAGCGTTCGGTAAGTAGATGATATAATATACAAGAACATAAGAGGGAAACTAAAACAGAACATGCAAAGCAGCATCTTTCTGATAACAAAAACTGCGGTTGTCAGCCCGTCTGCCATGCGTGGCAACTATGGCAGAATCTCCCCTATGAGGCAATTCATGGGAGAAGTCTATGTTCAACAGTAGACTTATATAGGTTATAATGGAAGTTCTCTTGATCATTTTACAGTGATCAGTGACAAACGAACCTACAGTCCACCTGATGGTAAGTGGATGCTGTGAGCCAAAGACATCTACATTTATCCTCGATTAAGAAACAAAACTCAGATGCGTTGTCACCCCTGAGGACTAAGATGGTATAAATCGATTCCATTAAAAAAGGGTCTCCGGTTTTCATTTAAGAAAGTTCATTTAATAGTGTTATGTTTATATTTCATATACATTTTTATAGAATAAGGATGACTAACAAGCACACAGTCCACCTGATGGTAAGAGGATGTGTGTTTGTCCTCGGTTAAGAATCAAAACGCAGTTGCGTTGTCACCCGTGGAGACTAAGATGGAATGCCCCGTTTCCAATAAAAAAGGGTCTCTGGATCTCTACACTCACCCTACGAAACACACCACTATTAAGCTGCTATTTTACGCTTGTATTCTGTCAGAGCTTGGTCCTTACCAGATCAAGCCGACCCATTCGTTATCATCATCATCATCATCATTAGAGTCCTTCACGAGTCCACTGCTGAACATAGGCCTCCCCAAAGTAATGCCACAAAGCACGGTCCTGAGCCACCTGCATCCATCGACTTCTTGCATATCTTACGAATTACAGTTTTTAATTATATAAGATATTTATTTGGGACATTAAGTATTACGTTATAATTAATAAAAAATCCTACCCAGGCTAAGCCCAGGTAGATTGCTATTAAACAATAAACTCAATAAGTCAATGCAGTAACAATAGATAGCAAATCTAAAACAATGCAATTTAACAGCGTATAGTGTTGCATCGAGAATAAAAGTATGGAAGCACGTAATCGATAAAACTCATTAATTTTTCACAATAACACCCCAAGGTGAAACCCCTGCAATTACAATCGTATTATGAGTATAGTCAGAATACTGAGAATTTAAATCATTAAAACTCTTACATGCGAGTCGAAACGACCTTGCCAGTTCATTAATACATTCTCTTTAAGGGTAATTACTTCCAAGATCAATGAAAAGATTAACCTCTTAGTCCCCAAGTGGTTGGATCCGATCGCGGCGCTAATCCGTCAAAATCCAAGCGGTCGGACCCGACCGCGCACACCCACAGCACTTTAAACCATTAAAACTTATAATTAGAGACTACTTTTCTATGAAAAAAAGTCATTATGAAATTTTCTATCCTCTAGTGCAATAAGAAATCAAGTTATTCTATGGATATTTATTTATAATCTACGTTCATTTCGTACGCCATTTTCGCGTGAATGTTATTGTGTTGATTTTTGGATTTTTCTGGTGTTTTATTAGTGCCTTAGTACAGTGTTTTATTACAAAATTGTAATGAAAGTTTTTGTTTGAATATAAGTTATCTTTTTACGTAATTATTTTCGAGTAATATGATATATTGAAATAATTGTGATTTTCACGCTGCCGACATTCACTTGTTATGTTTTGTTTTTGTTATCAAAATACAATATCTCTTTGTAATGAAGTAAAACCTGACCTTTATATAGAGTATTTTGTATAGATTTTATAACTCCAAACTACTTCATAGAAAAGTAGTCTCTAAATATAAGTTTTAATGGTTTTAAATACTGTGGGTGGGTGCGGTCGCATGCGACCGCTCGGGATATGCCGGGCGCATGCGACTGCATGGGCTTTTTATTGGGATTGAGGGGTTAAAATATTGCCAGGATAGTATAATATTATCAAAATAAAGATTGCATAAAGTACATTTGCATCATTGTATCACTGCTGTGTGTTTGATCCAATAATTGGAAGTCCATACTCAAACTTCTAAATACTGGGTTTTTTTAACGTCTGAAAAAATGTGTAACAGGTGAACGGAATAAAAGCCTATGGGCACTGATATTTTACAATTTTTTTCTTTTAAATTAACATATTATGAAATTGATCTATGAATAAATACTAATAATTGGGTTCGTATTATTTTAATTTCGAAAGTTTTTAGTCGGATTTATTGGTAGATCTATTTCATATTAAGTAAATGTAAAAAAATGGAAAATATCAGTGTCATAGGTTTCTATTCCTATTCTATTCTATTCATCTTCTATTATCTGTTACACTCTAATTTGATACAGACGGTAAAAGGTCATTCAGTACACGCTGTCTCAATTTTAAGGTCCCTAGAAAACTATTTTACTGTTAAATAGATGCGAGTACATTTGTACGTTTGTTCAGTTCTTACGCTTGTAGGTTAGTGAATATTTTCGTCTCACATATTTTGAAGATATTAAATTGGTAGTTCAACAAAATTTTAGTGTATTCTCCCTCAAAAATTATTTTGTTTATTTATTTATGCTTTTATGCACAAAGTAGTACATATGGCGGACTTAATGCCATAGGGCATTCTCTGCCATTCAACCAATAGGCTAAACAGAGATAGACATTTTGTAGGCGGTGCAGCAATAATTAAATAGAGAGGATAAAAAAAATATGGTGAAGCAATAATGACGATAAAGAAACCAAAAATTTTTTTCCGCCTTACCTTTTTTATGTCGAATCAACTCCTCCATGGCAATTTCATTGCGCCAAATGCTAATGTAAATGTTTCCGCTTTGCTACCCGCAGTAATCGTTTTAAATTGTACGTTATATTCAGGCAAAGGAGTTTTTCTAAATTTCAATTGAAAATGTAATACACGAAACTGCTTAATTGTATTGGTAGGTATTTTGTTAATAGAACTGAATTGTTTAACGGACTTCACGTGACGGTAAGTGGTTACTGTATTCCATGGATTTCTGTCAGCCAATTTTAATCAAGAAGGCTAACGTTTTGTGTGTTACCTCTAAGGACTAAATATGGAATGTCTTGTAGTCTGATAACATTATGTATTACCTACTAACGAAATAATATACTCACGTCCATCATTTTATTACAACCTATAAAGTCAACTGCTGTACATAAGCCTCCCCCATAGATTACCTCACAGGGTTTTTTTTTTGTATAGGATAGGGTGACAAACGGGCACACAGTCCACCTGATGGTAAGTTCTTGCTGTGGCCCATAGACATCTACATCTAATCCTTATTACGAATCAAAATGCAAATGCTTTGTCACCCGTAAGGACTAAGATGACTAAGATCCTCGTTTCCAGTAAAAAGGGTATCCGGTTGTCTACACTCACCATACGAAACACAACAGTATTAAGCTACTATTTTACGCTGGTATTCTGTGAAAGCGTGGTCCTTCCCCGGTCGAGCCGAACCATTCGTGCAACAACTATACTACTAATATAACTGCAGCATCACTCTACCAGGTATAATTATTATACCGTGTTATGCCGGATTATACCGTACTTGGCAAACCTGTTGCTAACTTCAGGTTTTTTATAAATTTAAGCTGTTATAGGAAGAAGCCCGCTTCCCATCGTACTGTTTCAGTTTCCCTCTGTCACTTCTTACGGCACGCACGGATCGATATGAGGTAGTGGGTCACAAGCAGACCTACTACGCACACACACACACGTACTACACGCACACGATAACGTCTTCCAATGCATCAGCAAATACAAATTTAAACACAAAAATGAGCATACAAAGAATGTAGCATTCATATTAAATGTACCTAACTGGAACTAAATTTTATTAATTTTAATTTATTTACCTTAAAAAGTTGAATCAATTGAAAAAAAAGGAAACAAAACACGGTTTACTACTACGTATTCTGTGGTATCATTAAACAACTGCTTAGCAATGGCAGTCTGTTTCTATAGATAATGTTTTCTTCCGATAAAACACGATTCGTGTCATTAACGGTGGGGTTTATTCTTCCTTGTAGGGAATAGAGGGGTATTCAGCTTGTGGTGATGGGTTTACTGGTGTCAGTGAACGTGACATGAATGGGGGATGTAGGACATCTACATTATTTCTATTTAGCTGTAGAAATGAGGACAATTACAGTAACCGACACAGCCCAACGGGATAGGAATAGGAAAGAAAGATTATCAAGTGGCAACCTCGTTCAGTTAAACGATGTTTAGGGCGGCTCCCCACCAGGTGGAGCGACAACCCAGTAAGATATGCAGACAGTCGATGGATGCAAGTGGCCCAGGATCGTGATTTGTGGCGTTCCTTGGGAGGGAATTTTGTTCAGCAGTGGACTTGTGAAGGGCCATAATGATGATGATAATTAATTTAAAAAAAAACTCTTCAAACTAGGTATTACAAACCATTTCATTTTTGCCTGCGGGACTTAATGATTATAATATCTTTAATAATGTAAAGAATTTCCACAAGTATTCATCAGCAAATAGAGTATAGGAATCGTGCACATTAGTACTTTGGCTTTTTTGACAGACATTGAAGCATTATATATATATATATATATATATATATATATATATATATATATATATATATATATATATATATATATATATATATATATATATATATATATATATATATATATATATATATAACTATATAAAAAAATATATATGAACCAGAGCTCGAAACCTATCCAACTGCAGAGAGGTGTAAGACAGGGTGACGTTATATCCCCGAAACTCTTCACCGCTGCTTTGGAAGACGTTTTCAAGCTACTGGACTGGAAAGGATACGGTATTAACATCAATGGCGAGTACATCACTCACCTTCGATTTGCCGACGATATAGTCCTTATGGCAGAATCGCTGTAAGATTTAAGCACTATGCTCAATGATCTCAATAGTGCCTCCCAACGGATAGGTCTCAAGATGAACATGGACAAAACAAAGATCACGTTTAATGTCCATGTCACACCTATGCCGGTAGTTGTTGGGAGCACTAAGCTCGAAGTTGTTGACGAGTACGTTTACCTGGGACAAATAGTCCGACTAGGTAAGTCCAACTTCGACCGAGAGGTCAATCGACGGATTCAACTCGGCTGGGCAGCGTTCGGGAAATTACGACATATCTTCTTGTCAGGTATACCTCAATCTCTAAAAACTAGATTGTACAACCAGTGCGTGTTGCCAGTGATGACTTACGGATCTGAGACGTGGTCCTTCACTGCTGGCCGTATGAGGACGCTCAAGGTCGCTCAGCGAGCTATGGAGAGAGCTATGCTCGGAGTTTCTCAGAAATGAGGATATCCGCAGTAAAACCAGAGTGACCGACATAGCCCAACGGATTAGTAAGCTGAAGTGGCAACGGGCCGATAACCGATGGGGAAGAAAGGTTCTCGAGTGGCAGCCTCGTACCGGTAGGCGTAGTGTAGGGCGACCCCCCACTAGATGGAGTGACGACCTGGTAAGATATGCAGGAAGTCGATGGATGCAGGTGGCTCAGGACCGTGCTTTGTGGCATTACTTGGGGGAGGCCTATGTTCAGCAGTGGACTTGTGAAGGGCTGTAATGATGATATATTTATATATCGCAACATGCGTGACAGAGTAGGCAAGGGAAGAAAATTGACCAAATTAGCATTAAATTGAAAATTGGCCATACAATATTAAAAGTAACCTTAACCGACGAGAGAATTGTGTCATGATCGTGCTAAGTAGAAGTATGTAGTCTGCCTACTCCATTGGATGACAGGCGTGTAAAGGTATTTCAACCTGTAAAGGTATCATAACGCATGGACCAACGCGCGTATGTATGACTCACCAATACAGCATATAACATATCCACTGCTGAAATATTAAGCCTCCCCCATAGGTTACCCCATAGCAGGGATATTTGCCATAGTTGCAGCGCTCGGTAAGCGGGTTGACAGCCGCAGTTTTTTTTTCAGCTTTTATCAGGTTGCCCGACGATGCCCATCTGCTGGTTTACTTTCTCCCTGTCGGCTCTTACGATACCCACGGGACGAAATGGGGTAGTGGATATTCTTATATCGCACTACAGTGTGTGTGTGACGTATACCAAGAACAAGCACCATCTGATGTTTTTAATGATCGGATCGAAGTCACTCATTTTTGTTGTCTTCGGCATTCTTATGTTGTATGATACAGGGCAGGATTTTCAGAAAGTAACAAATTTCTTTATGTACCATTTGAAGTCAGCCTAAAATAGCAGCCTAAAGCTGAAGTGTTTCATATGGTGAGGGTAGAGAACCGGAGACACTTTTAACTCAAGACGAGGCATTTCAGCCTAGTCCTCAGGGGTCGACATTTTTGCATTTCTTAATCGCGGATAAATGTAGACATCTATGGGCCACAGCATCCAATTACCATCAGGTGTGCTCGATTGTAAATAGAAATTAGTTAAAAAATCAGTAACAATGAAATTTATGCGATCTAATTACAGCAAGAAATAAAAAAATTAAAATCACGACGTCAAAGTAAAGAAATGTGACCTTAGTTTCTTCACGACAAATTAAAATTGGTATTTCCTTCAAACTCCATTAAGTGAATGCCAGTACTGATTATAGCAATTTCGGTAACACTTTCGGAAACCTGGAAACCTGTGGTCTAAAGAATGATTTATTACACGTCAAAGTGACTTATTAGCCTACTTACAGCAAAATTGAGCAATCATTAATTCAAATTTTTATAACAAACTACCAATCGTTCATGACCTCCTTCATGAATTTAATACTTTATTTATTAAAATGGATTTTGTTAAATCTTAGACTAAATTATACTTTAACTGTTGATATTTTGATACTATAATGTTTGTATTAAACCAAAATAAAAACTTGAAAAGAACACCAAGCTTCAAGGCATTTTCAGTCGACAATCTCGAACGTTACTTTTACTAAGCCTTTTAAAAAAACTTTAATTCGCTTATTAATCCAAATGTATATGTGTATAATCTTCATCATATTATGTGTTATAAACCAAAGAACGTTTACACTTCACTGTTTTTTTTTTTAAATTTAAACGTTAAAAAGATGTCGATACCATAATATATCGTTTGTATTTAAGTTATTTCCTTTGAATAAACCTTAAATTAAATTTTCAGTTCACATGTCACTTAGAAATGGTTTGGGATTTTAATGAGCCAGTGAATAATAATGTAAATAAATGGCACTTTTACAAATTGAATAACGCAAGAAAGTACTAAATATTGAGATTCTAAAAATTTGGGATTTTAGGTTTTCAAGAAGGCCTTGTAATTATTTTGTTAGCACGGCTTAGAGATTTATAAAATTCACTGCTATAGAATTTAGATTAGAATATTGACATTGAACTACAGTATTTATTTAGCTTAAACATTAAAGTACCTATTATGTTTAGTTTAATTCTTTATTTTTGCTTTAAAATTTAGAACTCCGAGATGAAAACAGCGTTGTTAACAATTTCCTTTTGTTTAAACAGAAGATTTCACTGGGCCCGACATAATTAATTTAATTAACTCTCCATTATATCCAAAAACGATAACTTAAAATTGACCAGTGAAGTGAAATAATACAATTTTGCCTAAGTAACGAAGCATTAAGTCGTAAACGGCGCCCAGAAAGAGCGCTTAGAAATTTTTATACATTTTAGCACTTCTCTCAGACTGGTCAATTGTTCAACCCAAATTCAATAATGTTCGACCAAGATAATCGTGCCAAAGCCACTCCGGTTTCTCAATGAAATTTTAGTGTCCTATTTAAAGTTTCGAGATAAAATACTTCCAACCAATGTTCAAGTTTCGCTTGAAAGAAAACGGTTTGTTACGCGTTGTAAGTGTATAACACTGTTAGTAATTTGTTCTTAGTCTGTGGATAATAGAATAATAGTTGCAAGTGTCTACGTACTTTTAACGTAGAAGCGTTATAAATGCAGTTCTTTTTAGCAGACTTCGAAAAAGGTTGAGGTTGACAATTCAGACGTATATTCTTCGCCATATTTTTGAATATTTTGAAACGATTTTGATGTTCCTTTTTTATAACTATAATTTAATATAACTATCTAGAAGACATTGAGATTTTGATACTGCTTATTCCGCTCAGAAGGATAAAAGTAAGCTTTTATTAAAAAGTAAGCCGATCTCAAAGAGAGAAATATATTTTTAGCACTAATTTTTTAAGCCGTGTTAAGGATTTCTATTTTAAAATGAAACCAATAAAAACTAAAAATAAAATTAGAATTATGTGCCAGTACTCTTTTAGTTTTTTTTCTTAGTAGCTTTAATTTCGCATATCGATAACTATCTTGAACTGTATTTTATGGTCTTCGTATAAAACTTACTTGTATAGTAAGTTATTACCATAAAATAAAATAAAAAAAAACCTCAAGATTAAAAAAATGGTACAAACATTATGATTTAAGATTTTTATATATTATGGTGTTTATATTAGTTATATTAAATATTTTATCTTTAAATTTATTATTTAAGAAAGTTCATTTAATAGTGTTATGTTTATATTTCATAAACATTTTTATAGAATAAGGGTGACAAAACAAGGACACAGTCCATCTGATGGTAAGTGGATGCTGTGACCCGTAGACATCTAGATTTATCATCGATTAATAATCAAAACACAGATGCGTTTTCACCCCTGAGGACTAACATGGAATGATGCAGCTATATTATGGTTTTAGCACTATTGATAGACCCATTAGTGCCAAAGCCATAATA
The DNA here is from genome assembly GCA_036936625.1 of Parnassius smintheus behrii. Classification (NCBI taxonomy): domain Eukaryota; kingdom Metazoa; phylum Arthropoda; class Insecta; order Lepidoptera; family Papilionidae; genus Parnassius; species Parnassius smintheus. The sequence goes on from JAUPFT010000012.1 coordinate 6,102,557, forward strand.
TAGCTGCAGCGTGGCTATTTATTTACATATTTTTAATGTAGGATGATTCCTGAAATAAATATATGGTATTATATTGTTTTCTAAACTCTTGCTTACCAAATGCGCATCTCGTGTACTGAAAGTGACGGGGTCAGCAGAGTCGGTTGCAGTGCAGGCGTATTCTAAACGACCGGTAACAGTGATCAGCTTACTACCAGTGCGCGCTAGGTCGATCAGATTCAGCCGCAACGTATCTGCTGAGAATTCCACCTGTGGAAGGAAAAAATTACTTCATAACAAAATCGATTTCCAAGTTGTTTATATATTATCCTCGGATCAATGATTTCTTATATTCACGCGAATTTTACACATTAAATGAAGACAATGGGAGATGCAGGTGGGACCATCGCACACTATCTACTTGTTTGTAAGACTAGTCCTTCCACCATAAAAAGCCTGTTATGAGCAATGTGTGATGCAATACTGCATATTGTACTGCGGGCATGTCGTTTAATTATAGCTTTTTGGCAGTTGGTTGGGTGCTAACGTCTGTTTGGGATCCCATAATTGATAAAATGTAAGTGTAGAGCCATATTGCAGCTATGGTATGGTTGTAGCACGAATAGGTCGGCTCAGCCGGATACCACGCTCTCAAAGAATAACAGCGCGATAAATGATGGTAATGCTGTATTTCGTATGGTAAGTAAGGAGAACCGAAGACCCTTTTTACTGAAAACGAAACAATCCTCAGGGGTGAGAATGAATCTGCATTTAGATTCCTAATTAAGGTTAAATGTAGATGGGCCACAGCATCCACTTACCATCAGGTAGACTATGTGTTCACTCCTGAGCAGTAAGATGGAATGCCTCGTTTCTAGTAAAAAGGGTTTCCAGTTCTCCAGACTCACCATACGAAACACAACAGCTTTTATCCGCTATTTTTACGCTGGTGAGTGAGAACGTGGTCCTACCGCGGTTGAGTAGAGCCATTTTTGTAACAACTAATAAGGCTGCAGCGTGGCTCTAGCTTGTAACGTGCTCTGTGCTTGTTTGTCATCCTTATTATACGATAAACGAACTCAATCCCCAAGTATATATATATATATATATATATATATATATATATATATATATATATATATATATATATATATAACAGATTACGAGTAATTCTCACTGAAAGCCATTTTTACATACTATTGGTTCGGAAAATACCTTTTACCTGGGAGGTACCAGCACGAAACCTATCGGGATTATATGATTTTAAACATATGAATATAACTTTATAATACCATTTTTTAATAAAATTTGAATTAATTAACAAAATATAAATATTTATTGCAAACATTTATCAAAGAATGTGTACCTTTTTTAAACAGCCGATGAAATTAGTGTGGACTCTAGCTCCGGGTAACGCGCGGGCATTGAGGGAGCCCCCGACATGTGCTCTGGAACTAGCCAGCATTGTAAACGACCCGGCTACGTGAGAATGGTCCGTGTATACGTCGTCGACAACTGCCGACACCTGAAAACAATGGAATATTTATTACATATGATTACATACATTGATTTCGCATATAAAATATGAAACGAATAACACAAATAAAGACGAATTTTATTACAAACTAGCGATCCGCCGTCATTGAAGTTTAAGATCCATTTATTTTAAAAAAATTTATACTTTTATTCTTAAAAATATCTCAAGTTTTTCGTATACAATACAGCCTAGATCTCTCCTGGCATGTTTCAATATCATGGCTGACCATTCCGAAAATAAGCCCGGATGGACTGACAGACAGACAAAAGCCGTTATTTCAGTTATATAGTTTAAAAAGGAGTTGAAAAATTAAAAATAACACATATCGATCTTGAGCAGTAATGGCCCTGGAGAGAATATAGGTCATGGTTATGAAACCGCTTATATTGTCATGGCTTCTTATTGCCTATAAAAACTAATAATTTAGAAGTCCGGCAGTCGGTCTAAAGGCCTCCCTCAAGGTATGCCACAAAGCACGGTCCTGAGCCGCCTGCAACCATCGACTTCCTGCATGTCTTACCAGGTCGTCACTCCATTTAGTGGGGGGGTTGCCCTACACTACGCCTACCGGTACGAGGCTGGCACTCGAGAACCTTTCTTCCCCATCGGTCATCAGTTCTTCGAGCTATATGGCCGGCCCATTGCCACTTCAGCTTACTAATCCTTTGGGCTATGTCGGTCACCCTGGTTCTACTGCGGATATCCTCATTTCTAAGTTTGTCACGCAGAGAAACTCCGAGCATAGCCCTCTCCATAGCTTGCTGAGCGACTTTGAGCGTCCTCATTCGGCCAGCAGTGAAGGACCACGTCTCGGTTCCGTAAGTCATCACTGGCAACACACACTGGTTGTACAACTTAGTTTTCAGGTTTTGAGGTATACCTGACGAGAAGATGCGTCGTAATTTCCCGAACGATTGACCTCTCGGTCGAAGTTGTACTTACCTAGTCGGACTATTTGTCCCAGGTAAACATACTCCGTGCCGTTTAGTGCCGTGTAGTGGCGGTTAAGAATATCCACTACCCCATATCTTCCCGTGGGTGTCGTAAAAGGCGACAGAGGGAAACAGGCAGGAGATGGGCAGCAGCATCTTCCTGATAACAACAATTACACAAAAAAAAAACTGCGGTTGCCAACCCGCTCGCCAAGCGTGGCAACTATGGCAATATACCCCCCATGAACAATGACACAAACAGACGGCCCCCAGTCCCCGGCGGCCCCGCTATTCCTGGCTACGGTGGCGACCATGGTAACGGCGGGGCAGGGGGTGCTAAGAATCTCCGGTGGAGGTTCGGTTGCCACCTACGACGACTCGACCTGGCAACATTTAACGCACGCACACTGAGGACTGACGAGAAGATCCTGGAGCTGGAAGAAGAGATAGACAAGTTGCGCTGGAGTATTATAGGATTATCCGAGGTCCGAAGAGAGGGGGAGGACACGGTGATTCTCGAATCCGGCAACTTGTTCTATCACCGGGAGGGCGACCATCTGTCCCAAGGAGGTGTCGGATTTATCGTCCACAAGTCTCTCGTCAACAACGTTGTAAAGATTGGGAGTGTGTCGACGAGGGTCGCGTACCTGATACTCAGAATCACCAAACGGTATTCGCTGAAGGTCAGACAGGTTTACGCACCAACCTCGGCACATCCCGATGAGGAGGTGGAGGAAATGTATGAGGATATTTCCAAAGCCATGCATTCCTCCAAAACCCACTACACGGTGTTGATGGGAGACTTCAACGCAAAACTAGGCACAAGAGAAAGCGGTGACCTGAAGTTAGGGAAATTTGGAGTAGGGCAACGGAACCGAAGGGGCCAGCAGCTGGCCGACTTTATGGAGAAAGAGGGACTCTTTATGATGAACTCTTTCTTCCAGAAGCGGCCCCACAGAAAGTGGACCTGGTCGAGCCCCGACGGTTCGACAAAAAATGAGATTGACTTCATTATGACGACCAGACGCCAGCTGTTCAGTGATGTCTCAGTGATCGCAAGGGTGAAAACTGGCAGCGATCACCGAATGGTTAGAGGCACACTGAACCTAAACGTTAAGTTGGAGAGGTCTCGTCTAATGAAGTCAACGCTCCGTCCCCCTCGTGCTCTGATCCAGAATCCCGAAAACTTTCAGCTCGAGTTACACAACCGCTTTCAGTGCCTACAAGATTGCAATGCAGTGGACGATATGAATGACAAGCTCGTGGAAACTGTCCATGCGGTCGGAGCTAAGTTCTGCAAGACCCGCCGCAGAAGAACACAAAAACTCTCCGATCACACTCTTAATCTCATGGCTGTTAGACGGGAGATGAGGCTGCAATCGTCAACAGATTTGACAGCATACAGGCAACTGAACAGACAGATCTCCAAATGCATGCGGCGAGACTTACGCAACTTTAATACTGCTCGTATTAAAGAAGCGATCGAGCGGAACCAGGGCTCCAAAGTCTTTGCCAGAGATCTGTCTGCCCGTAAGAGCCAACTGTCAAAGCTGAAGACTGAGTGTGGCAGCATCGTTTCCGGGACACCTGAGATTTTGAGTGAGATTGAGAGGTTCTATGGGCAGCTGTACACATCATCGTTGGAGCCACACGCAAGTGTGAGTAACGATCCAAGAGCAAGTCTTATCCGACACTATTCCGATGATATCCCGGACGTCAGTCTAAGCGAGATTAGAATGGCTTTCCAGCACCTTAAAAACGGCAGGGCCCCAGGTGAGGATGGAATTACAGCGGAGCTTCTGAAAGCGGGTGGAACACCGGTACTTGAAGTCCTTCAGAAGCTCTTCAATTCCGTCCTCCATGGTGGCACTACTCCAGAGGCGTGGAGCAGAAGTGCGGTGGTCTTGTTCTTTAAGAAAGGCGACAACGCTCTCTTGAAGAACTACAGACCGATTTCCCTTCTGAGCCGCGTCTACGTGCTGTTTTCGAGAGTCATTACGAATCGTCTCGCACGCAGACTCGACGACTTCCAGCCTCCCGAACAAGCCGGTTTCCGAAAAGGCTTCAGTACCATAGACCACATACATACCCTGCGGCAGATTGTACAGAAGACTGAAGAGTACAATTTGCCACTTTGCCTGGCGTATGTGGACTATGAGAAAGCCTTTGATTCCGTCGAAATTTGGGCGGTGCTGCAGTCCCTTCAGCGGTGCCAAGTTGACTGTCGGTATATCGAAGTGCTGAAGTGTTTGTACAGTAGGGCTACGATGGCTATCCGAGTACAGAACCAGAGCTCGAAACCTATCCAACTGCAGAGAGGTGTAAGACAGGGTGACGTTATATCCCCGAAACTCTTCACCGCTGCTTTGGAAGACGTTTTCAAGCTACTGGACTGGAAAGGATACGGTATTAACATCAATGGCGAGTACATCACTCACCTTCGATTTGCCGACGATATAGTACTTATGGCAGAATCGCTGGAGGACTTAAGCACTATGCTCAATGACCTCAATAGTGCCTCCCAACGGATAGGTCTTAAGATGAACATGGACAAAACAAAGATCATGTTTAATGTCCATGTCACACCTATGCCGGTAGTTGTTGGGAGCACTATGCTCGAAGTTGTTGACGAGTACGTTTACCTGGGACAAATAGTCCGACTAGGTAAGTCCAACTTCGACCGAGAGGTCAATCGACGGATTCAACTCGGCTGGGCAGCGTTCGGGAAATTACGACATATCCTCTCGTCAGGTATACCTCAATCTCTAAAAACTAGATTGTACAACCAGTGCGTGTTGCCAGTGATGACTTACGGATCTGAGACGTGGTCCTTCACTGCTGGCCGTATGAGGCCGCTCAAGGTCGCTCAGCGAGCTATGGAGAGGGCTATGCTCGGAGTTTCTCTGCGTGATAGACTCAGAAATGAGGATATCCGCAGTAAAACCAGAGTGACCGACATAGCCCAACGGATTAGTAAACTGAAGTGGCAATGGGCCGGCCATATAGCTCGAAGAACCGATAACCGATGGGGAAGAAAGGTTCTCGAGTGGCAGCCTCGTACCGGTAGGCGTAGTGTAGGGCGACCCCCCACTAGATGGAGTGACGACCTGGTAAGATATGCAGGAAGTCGATGGATGCAGGTGGCTCAGGACCGTGCTTTGTGGCATTACTTGGGGGAGGCCTATGTTCAGCAGTGGACTTGTGAAGGGCTGTAATGATGATGAATGAAACATACTCGTCAACAACTTCCGAGTATAGTGCTCCCAACAACTACCGGCATAGGTGTAACATGGACATTAAACATGATCTTTGTTTCGTCCATGTTCATCTCAAGACCTATCCGTTGGGAGACACCATTGAGATCATTGAGCATAGTGCTTAGGTCCTCCAGCGATTCTGCCATAAGGACTTAATCGTCGGCAAATCGAAGGTGAGTGATGTACTTGCCATTGATGTTAATAACGTATCCTTTCCAGTCCAGTAGCTTGAAAACGTCTTCCAACGCAGCGGTGCAGAGTTTCGGAAATATAACGTCACCGTGTCTTACACCTCTCTGCAGTTGGATAGGTTTCGAACTCTGGTTCTGTACTCGAATAGCCATCGTAGCCCTACTGTACAAACACTTCAGCACTTCGATATACCGACAGTCAACTTGGCACCGTTGAAGGGACTGTAGGACATAGTCCACATTCGCCAGGCAAAGTGGCAGATTGTACTCTTCGGTCTTCTGTACAATCTGCCGCAGGGTATGTATGTGGTCTATAGTACTGAAGCCTTTTCGGAAACCAGCTTGCTCGGGAGGCTGGAAGTCGTTGAGTCTGCGTGCAAGACGGTTAGTAATGACTCTCAAAAACAGCACGTAGACACGGCTCAGAAGTGAAATCGATCTGTAGTTTTTCAAAAGAGCGTTATCACCTTTCTTAAAGAACAAGACCACCGCACTTGTGCTCCACGCCTCCGGAGTAGTGCCACCATGGAGGACGGAATTGAAGAGCTTCGGAAGGACATTAATTACTGGTATTCCACCCGCTTTCAGAAGCCCCGCTGTATTTCCATCCTCGTCTGGGGCCCTGCCGTTTTTAAGGTGCTGGAGAGCTATTTTAATCTCGCTCATACTTACACAAGTAATACATATGATATTAAATTAGATTGTTAATATGTTATGTCTGCTAGAAGTGCCTTAGAGTTCTAATCATCGGTCGGTCAGTCAGTGCGTGACAAAATTAAGAAACTTTGACTAATGATTTCTTATATTTACGCGAACACTGTACATTGATTAAAACTACTTTGGTCCGCGCACAAAGACAATAATTAAAAAAGCTGAAGGTACTCCGGGTTAACTTTAACATCGGGACGTCAGTCACCTCAGTCCACCGTGATCATTGGTACTGGAAAGCACCCGAAACGTCGGGTATTAAAAATAAAATAAATAAAACGCGATAAAATCCGTAAAAGTAGTTTTTATCAACTTTGACTAGTCATAACTCTTAAACTACTGGTTTAAATTGAATTAAATTTGAAATTATTATAATTAAATTATTACAATGCCTGCTTGGTTTCTAAAAATTCAGGCTTCTAGTTTTATCCATAAAAAAGTTATAGGGGGTAGAAAATGGCCTGAATTGCTTCGCGAAAAAGATGGTACGGCCGTGCCGCTTTTTGTTGTTCGACTTGGCGGGGGCACTACCGTCCCCCCAGATAAAAACATGATATATGGTAAATAAAATGAAATATTTCGAAGACGTGAACTCCACCAAAACGCATTGAGACAGCTTGGTTGACACTAATGTCCTAGTAACTAGACGAGGCCTGTAAGTAGGAGTGAGGCCAGGGTTAACTTCACTTTACTTCATTGAAGTCAAAACTTCTTAAAAGTTGTTGTGATTTAAAACGAAAAGCGACACTAAAACAGACAAACATATACATCTATAAAATTTAACCTGCGATAGAATGAGATGGAATACTTTATACAGTACCTATTTAATTTTATCTCGGTCTAAATAAATCAATAATAAAAAAAATATTTTTTATTAATAAAAAAAAATAACGTTTCACTTCTACCGTGTGGGAGCTTCGCAAACGTGTTTTCTATATTATTTTTAAAAATGTCTACCCCACACTAGGATTTTCTCTTGTATCGTGGAGGCAGTTTACAAAAATAAATTTCACAACGACATACATTAATAAGTTGTTATATTATAGTTTACTTATAACTTCCAGTTTATGTTTAACACAACTGTACCTCTATTATAACAAAGTCGTTATTACTGTGTACATGTACATGTACAAGCTGTTTTAACAATATCGTTTCTCGGGAAAACTTATTTAATAAACGCTACCCCTTGGGGACAACACTTGTTTTCATATAAGATATAACTCGTAAAATATATTGGAAAAATACTGTCCAAGACCCTGGTTACTGGAATAACTCAAGCGCAGATGTTTCTAAGTGTGGCTTCAAGAACGTTGTAATAAATTGCCATTATACAAAATAAATCGTCCGCTTGTTTACGACAGTTACGTAAGTTAGTAGGGTTTAGCTTTCGTAATAGTATGTTTGGTGTAATGTTTGCATTTTTGTTAACATATACATCAATACATATAAATAAAATCGATTTCTCATATGTAATATCGAAATAACTGTTTTTCATTAAACTGAGGGAGTTATTTTGGTGCCATTAAGACATGAACATTTCATACGTGGTAGGAAAGTCCACGTTCTCACAGAATACCTGAGAATACCTGTGAGTGTAGACATCCAGAGACCCTTTTTATTGGAAACGAGGCATTCCATCTTAGTCCTCACGGGTGACAATGCAACTGCGTTTTGATTCTTAACCGAGGATAAACACATATCCACTTACCATCAGGTGGACGGTGTGCTTGTTTGTCATCCTTTTTAATTCTATAAAAAATTGAATAAACCTTTGAAAAAAATAGTCTTTCTGTCTGTCTGTCCGGCTGTACCGATTGCAATGAAACTTCACAAACAGATAGAGAACAACGCCAGGAGTGATCTAGGATTTATTCTATCATAAAAAATGGGATTTTTTTCTAAGAAAACGCCACATTAATCCCGGGTGGATCGCTAGGTGTAAATAATAACATAACAAATAATAATATAAAATAATATAACATAACCAACATAAGATAACACGACGTAACATAAACCAACACTTGGTGTTCTCACACTTCTGGCGTATAAGATTAACCCCTACAAGGACCTTCTAGTGTTCCTAAGTATGCATAGCTTGGACAACCGAAAGGATCTACTTGACCTACCCTTCTTTTTCAAAATAATAAAATATCAGTTGCGTTATCCTGCACTCCTAATGAAATTCAATTTTAAAGTTCCGTCACGAATGCCTCGTAAGCCCATTGAACCTCTCTATCGTCCGTTACACAAAACAGTTCTGGGAGCCAATTCACCGGTCTCCAGGATTTTCCAACTATAATATAAGTGCGGTGGGTCAATAGATGTTCATGTTATATCTCTAGCTTACTTTAAGGCCACAGTAAGCGATACATTATTTAAGTAACTTGGTGTGACTTACACTTATTACTTGGTGAGACTTAGACTTATTGTTTACACAGATAATATTAATTTGTTCTATCATAAGTTTTTGTATTCTATGTAACTTTTTAGTTAACTTGAAGCATATGGTGTATATCTTTAATTGATTGTGCAATTAGTATCTAAGTTGATTTCTGCATTCCAATAATCGTTGGTGTACTTAAATAAATGCAAACACCCGTCACTTAGACATAAAGGGTAGACATAGACTACGGACTTCAATTTGGCACAGCCTGATTCATCTCTCTCGTCTCCTTCACATCCTTATATTGTAGTCTACGCATACTTGCCCGTGTGCTCATAACTTGGGCCATATTTTTTAATAATATGATAATATTCTTTATTCCCAAATATATCAGTTAACCATAAGTTTACTTATAAACTACACAGGAATATTTTATCTTATTACATGAAAAATAGCATTTATTGCCGAACCAGGCCAAAACCTGTATCAGCATATGGCGCCACTCTCCGGACGTAATAAACATAAATTACTTATTTATGTTATGATATAATTACCACACTTTATCCTTTATATTAAATATATGCTATAAAAATGTAAAATAAAGAGAAAAAATATGTAAAATACTCTAAAATGTCTAAATATTAACACATTCTTTCTATATACCAAATTGACGATATAATAATATATCGTCAATTTGGTCGATAATATTTTGCGTTTCTACACGATATAATTACCGAACGTCTTTCATAATCTTAGACACAACATCTCCTTGCAAACCACACTTTTTTCTTATTACACAATTTCTCACCCTGTCGTATAGAGTCACTCGTAAAAATACAGCTTGATGACCGCATTTCTTCAGCACTCTCTCATGTTTCATCTGTCACACTCAATTTTCACCTCCATACATCAAGGTAGCAACTATGGCTACATTACATTATCATAATTAAGTATACGATCATAGAAAGGTCTACCGTGTAGTGACAGCGTTAAAATCTCCCCCACCCCACATATCATCCCGTGAGTGTCGTAAAAGGCGACGGTGGGAAACAAATCAGGAGATGGGCAGCGGCGTCTTCATAATAATGACTAAAAAGTTGCGGTTGCCAACCTGCTTGCCAAGTGTGGCAACCATGGCAAATATCTCCCCTTTAAGGCAATCTATGGCCTTCAACAGTGGATTTAAGTAGGCTATACGGTAACGCTAATATAGAAAAGTGAGAAAACAATGACAGCTTACTTTGCACAATGAATCCTATATCCTATACCTTTAAACGAGCAATTCTTATATATATATATATATATATATATATATATATATATATAATCGGAATCTCGGAAACGGCTCCAACGATTTTCATAAAATTTTGTGTGCATGGAGTTTCGGGGGCAATAAATCGATCTATATATATATATATATATATATATATATATATATATATATATATATATATATATATATATATATATATATATATATATATATATATATATATATATATATATATATATATATATATATAATCGGAATCTCGGAAACGGCTCCAACGATTTTCATAAAATTTTGTGTGCATGGAGTTTCGGGGGCAATAAATCGATCTAGCTAGGATTTATTTTTAGAAAATGTGTTTTTGTCCGTGTTTTTAGGCAATGAAAAACTGCTACAATATCGTTAGAATAAGAAGGTAAATTTTGACAGTTTATTAATGATTACAAATAGCTTAATTGGTATATAGGGCGGCCACAAAATCGTAATATCATGATTCGAGCCCAGACCGACCGACCGACTTTTTTAATTTTTTTTTCAAGTTCCTTTCTTTTTTGAGAAAATCTATTTTTTCTATCTTTTTTTAGTGTTTTTTAAAAACACGAAAATTTAAATTAAACTAATTGCTCTCATGATTTTTTATTCAAATAACCAGTTCAGTTTTTTCTATTATGTCGCTAAGATCAAAAAATATTATTCGTATTTCATGAGTACTTAATTTGTATCTAAATATAATTTCCAAAACACATGAATTAAAAAAAAATACCGAGCAAAGCTCGGTCAACCGGATACTGAGTGAAATATACGAAACAAACTGTCATAGTTTTTCTATGAATCAAATATTTATGATTATATTATGCATGTAATTACGCATTAGCGACCTGATACCTAACACAGCGTAGTGAATGCCAGTACTTTTTTGACACATATCTCTAATTCTAAATATAAAAATAAAATGGAATGGGAAACCAAAGGTGGTAGAGCCACGCTGCAGCTATATTATGGTTGAAGCACGAATGGGTCGGCTCGACCGGGGAAGAACCACGTTCTCACAGAATACCAGCTTAATACTGCTGTATTTCGTATGGTAGAGATCCGTAGACCCTTTTTTACTGGAAACGAGGCATTCGATCTTAGTCCTCCGGGGTGACAACGCTGGTTATTGATTCTTAATCGAGAATAAATGTAGATGTCTATGGGCCACAGCATCCATTTACCATCAGGTGGACTGTGTGCTCGTTTGTCACCCCTATTCTATTAAAAAAGTTGGTAACTTGTTTTATTGTTTTATTTATCTTAGAATAAGATTTTATTATGCGCTCGTTGTTATTCGCGTGCTGTAAAATTTAGGGAAACCCCTTCCTTGATCATAACTCTAAAAATTACAATTGTATTATGTAATATTCATACATATTACACGTAGTAAGAACACGCTGGAGCTATATTTGGTTGTAGCATGAATAGGTTGGCTGGTCGGTCCATGGTCATTGCCATAGTTGACACACTTAGTAAGCCGATTGGCAACCGCAGTTATTTTATTTAGCTAGACCGACCGAGAAAGCACGTGAAATAGCAGCCTAATACTGCTGAGTTTTTAACCGACTTCAAAAAGGGTTATTCAATCCGACTGTATTTTAGGTGTGTGTTTTTTTAATCATTACCACCACATTAAGATTTTCTCCTGTATCGTGGAGGCAGTTAACTAAGATAAATTTCTCAAAGACAAACATCCAGACCCGGAACAATTATGTTCGCCACACACGGTCAGTTCAACTGATCATTCCAACCATAGAATACTATAATACACAATATAATGGCTTTTGTACGAGGATCGGCGTCGCCGGGTGCAAGAAATTACAAGATTCGCTGTGTTGACAGACTGATTTGACACAAATATTTCTTTATTTTTGTTTCTAACATTCACAAAACATAAATAGTTTCGACTTACTGGTTGTAGGATATTTCTCCTTTATTTAAATTCCAATTCCCGCTGTTCTTTCGACACGTAATTATTGCACAATTTGCCATTTTTTAAATAATTTGCATGCAGCGACGCTTGACACGAAAGTTGGAAACGCTTGATTGTGTTGACATTTATAGGTGTGAATTGACATGTTAGTGACATTTATTTTTGTATATTTATGTATTGTATAGTTGACAGTTATTGACAGTATTCTATGATTCCAACTGATCAGTTCAAACTAAAAATGTTGCTATTTTTTTAAATATTAGATTTTCGATATACGTTAAATAAACTTATATATAAAACTCCGATATCGATATATTTATAATTATCGATACATCGAAAATTCAATATTTTAAAAAGTATCAACAGTTTTAGTTTGAACTGATCAGTTGGAATGATCAGTTGAACTGACCGTGTGTGGCGTCCTTTACTTGTAGCCTACAAGTAAAGGTTGTAGGCTGTACAAATACTTGTTCCGTCCGGAATTCAAACCCGCGGTCCTTAATCGTAGCGCTACGAAGCCACTGTGCTACGGAGCCGTCAAACTTACTTACAGTACTTTTTTGGTAAACCGATTTTGATGATTTTATTTGAAAGCTGGTTCTTCTCATTTGGTGGTTTAAATTAAGATTTGATCAGTAGTTTTTGAGTCATTCTTAATAATTGACTTCACCTACATTGATTATTTTTATTATACCCTCTCAGCAATGAGCGGAGGGGGCCTGTGCCCAGCAATGGAACGTATATAGGCTGTAACTTTACTTTACTTTTACATTGATTATGTCTTCATCTTATTTATATTGATGTCGGTTGCACAAAATTTTTAATATTCCACATGTGGATGAGTGTAGATAAACGGAGACCCTTTTATATGGAAACGAGGTATACCATTCATATCTACAAGGGTGACAATGCATTCTTAATTTTTATTCTCATTTGAGGATAGATCTTATCGTATACTAGCTAAATCTTATTATGTTATCCGCTCCGACTTCGCACGGGGGATTTCTAGATTTTGAGCTCCACCCACCGGGTTCTAATGTGAATCTAAGCCATCTAGGGATCCATGCAAAGACATACAAAAAAATAATCAAAATCTTACAAACCGTTTTTGAATTTTAGCGAGACTAACGGAGAGCAATTAATTTTTATATATACTGGATGACCTTCTTTACCGTCTGGAAAAAAAATAGGGTGTAACATGTGATCGAAGTAGAAGCCTATAGCACTGATATTTTACAAAAATAAAAACAAACATTTTGAATTAATAAATTAATTAACTAAAATTTATTTAAGTTCAAATAATATCCCTACTTTACAAACGGCAATAAAACAAGAAATTAAGTAGGCATCTGTGACCTTGTCACTTGGCAGGGTCACAGGTACAACGACAAAGGGCAAAGTAATTGTTCAAAAAAATTTGCTAAATTCAATTCAAAATTTTTGTTTTTATTTTTGACGGTAAAAAAGGTCATTCAGTAATATATAGATTTATATGTCTATGGGCAACAGCATCCACTTACTATCAAGTGGACTGTATCCTCGTTTGTCACAATTATTCTATAGAAAATATCATCTTTATTTGTCAAGTAATTGACTGTACAACTTTCTTTAACATTTAGCAATTAACAAAGGAGTATATTTCATAATGTAACATTATACACACAGCAAATAACCTAATCTAATAACATTACTGCCGCAGCTCCGTTTAGACTAATGTTAACTGGGGGAAACTGTGTCACTAGAATCCTGCAATGTATTCCTTTGTGTAATGCATCCGGTGTTTTGTTTAACGATTCCAGCACTACTTTTTCTAACTGGCTCTAATTTATTAATAACTCTTTTGCATATACGTGCAAGATAAAAAATACATTTTATTATAAAACTAACTGGTACCAGGCACGTTGCAGTCACAGAAGAAATATTTGTGGAAATATCGTTTCACATTACGGTAAAAACAGCTTTTGCAGCTAAACAATATATGTATTTAGATATGTGTATGTACACACACGCGCACACACACATACGCACACACACATACACATACACACACACACACACACACACACACACACACACACACACAAACACACACAAACACACACGCACATACACACACGCACATACACACATACACACGCACATACACACATACACACACATACACACACACACACACACACACACACACACACACACACAAACACACATACACACACACGCATATATATATATACACTCACATACATACTTACATACAAATCCACACACTAACCAAACATTTTTAATAGGATAGGGTGACAAACGAGCACACAGTCCACCTGATGGTAAGTGGTTGCTGCGGCCCACAGACATCTACATCTATCCTCGATTACAAATCAGAATGCAGATGCGTTGTCACCCGCGAGGACTAAGATGGAATGCCTCGTTTCCAGTAAAAAGGGTCTCCAGTTCTCAACACTCACCATACGAAAGACAGCAGCATTAAGCTACTATTTTACGCTGGTATTCTGTGAGAGCGTAGTCCCTCCCCGGTCGAGCCGACCCATTCGTGCTAAAACTACACTACTAATATAATTGTAGCATGGCTCTACCACGTATAAGTAGATTTCATAAGTAATCACAAATGTCACACTTTGTATTTGTAACTAATACTTACCTTGTAGTCATATAATATGGAAGATCGATAGCTTCTTAATACAGTACTTATTTATATACTTAAAAGGAATGTTATCAAAAATTATGATTTCTTATATTTACGCGAATACCACACATTGATTAAAACTATTTTTACGGATTTTATCGCGTTTATTTTACTTTTAATTACTTTTATTTTTAATTCCCGACGTTTCGGGCGCTTTCCAGCACCCATGGCCACGGGGGATTGAGATGATTGACGTCCCGATGTCATTGTTAAACCCGGAGTACCTTCAGCTTTTTTTAATTATTGTTTATGGTCCGATCTATGCAAAATTAACTGACTATGTCCTGAGGTCTCGTAGTTGAAAAGTTGTTTATCAAATATTTTTGGTAAACTTGGTATGTTACAGAAATAGTACATTTTGGTTTTAAATACTTTGAAATTCAGAAGAGTTATTGTTTCATTAGGAATGACACAGCATTCATTGGAGTTGAATGTTATATAACTTTCAAATAAATTTTTCAGTATGATACGTGCGCCACCTGCTGTAAGTTAATTGTACTATTCCTATAAACTTCGCGGAAGTGCAAGCAAAAAGTTGACAAACTTTGAGCACAATCTGATAAACGGTATCTGCTATACCGTTCGTATAAAATACGAACAAACAAACATTAATTATTTTTTATATAAACTTTTATGTGTGTTTATGCACAAATCTTTCTTATAGTATTGAGACTGATGAAAAAACACATCATAACACCAGTTATCATCATCCTGGGTTTTAATACTCAGCGACACTGGCGTTGATGTGTGACTAGGAGTTGTATCAACTTTTTCAAAACTATTCTTTACATTAAATGAAATGTAAACTATCGTAATTTTAAACGATTTTCAGAAAGATATTGCAAAAAAGCAACTCAAAAATTTATTTACCCTTTTTAATATTATTATTATTGTTTTTGAAAAAGTCAGCATTCAAGGTCGTTTTTGTTCGAAAATCTTATAAATACAATTACGATGATTTTTTTTAATTACGTCCACAATTTCCACAAAGAATTTATAATTCATAGAGTTTTTTTTTATTAAAATGCCGCACGGTGATCTCGAAAACAAATACAAATGTTAGCTCACGAACTTAACACCTTGTGTACTTTAACATATACATACATACATAAACACTCACGCCTGTCCCCAGAGGGGTAGGCAGAGACTACAGACTTCCATTTGGCACGATCCTGACACACCTCTCTCGCCTCCTTCACATCCATACACCTACGCATACATGCTCGTCGGTTAAGGGTACTCCTAATTTGGCCCGTTTTCAATAAATCGCCAATTTGGTCGATAAATTTTCGCCTAGGACGTCCCTTTCCGACTCTGCCATTCACTTCACGCAACATAAATTTTCTTTTTCACTCTTTCCTAATTCATTCTTTCCACGTGACCAAACCACCGAAGCATTCCTTTCTTAATCCTGGTCACAACATCATCTTGCAAACCACACTCTTCTCTTATTACACAATTTCTTTACCCTGTCATTCAGATTCAGCCCTAACACTCCTTAACGACCGCATTTCTACTGCGTTCATTCTACTCTCGTGCTTCTTCTGCCACACCCAACTTTCACTACCATACGTTAAAGTAGGGACCAACAGAGCATTGTGAATTGCCATACGTGCCTTTTTCGACACATTTTGACCTTCACAATAGAGTGTAGGGCCCCATTTATTCTATTTCCTGCATTCACTCGTCGTTCTATATCCTTATCACATCTCCCATCCTTGCTAAATACGCTTGTATTAATAAATGTATAATAAATAATAATAAATTAGTAAATGTACTTTAACATAGTATTTTTTATATTAATAAGCTTGTATTAATAAATAATAATAAATTAGTAAATGTACTTTAACATAGTATTTGTATAACCGCATTTCAAAATTACTAAAATTAAGTTACCACCTATACGCACCTATACGTTTATTAGAGCAAGTTAGTGTCTGCCACACTGTCACAAAGCGTGTTAGATATAACAAGATTTGATATATCTTTTTCAAACATGCAGGTTTACTTACGTTGATCTTTGTCACCGTTGAGAACACAGTAAATCAGCGGAAATCGAATACAAGCTATACAGCTCTTTTATATACTGGTTCAAACTTCAATCTTCTACTCTAAAAAAAACTCTTTGCGACAGAGATCATCATTATACATCATTACAGCCCTTTACAAGTCCACAGCTGCCAAGGAATGCTACAAATCACGGTCCTGAACCACCTGCATACATCGACTTCTTGCATGTCTCACCGGGTATTCCATCTAATGGGGGGACGCCCTACACTTCTCCAGCCGGTATGAGGCTGCCACTCGAGAAGCTCTTTTCCCCATCGGTTATCGGTTCTTCGAGCTATATGGCCGGCCCATTGCCACTTCAACTTACTAATACTTTGAGTTATGTCGGTCACTCTGGTTTAACTGCGGATTTTCTCATTCTTGAGTTTATCACGCAGAGAAATTCCGAGCATAGCCCTCTCCATAGTTCGTTTAGCGACTTTGGGTTTCCTCACACAGCTAGCAGTGAAAGACCACGTCTCATATCCATAGGTCATTACTGGCAATACGCACTGGTTGTAAAATCTGGTTTTGAGGTTTTTAAGTATGCCTGACTAGAAGATTGCATATATTGGCAGGGAACACTAATAGAAATAAAATTAATAATATTTTACTCACCCGACAAAAGCTCGTTAACGGCGTTATCTGAAAACAAAAATTAAAATTTGTAAATAAACAAGTTTAAAAAATAATACTAATAGTGCTATTAAAACTACACAACTCTAGTTAAAATGCTTGTGTTAGGAGTGGCACACGACAGTAGACCAATAGCCTATTCAAAAACCACGGCCTAAGAGTTTTAAGCTGAGAACAAATTGTTGGACGTGGCTGACGGACGCGGCTGACAGCCGCGGCTTATTGAAATCTAGCCAGTACATTTAATACTACACTGTGCAAACTATCGGCCGTAATAGCTCCTCTACACGATGGGCCAGCGTTGGCCCAGCGCGATGGCCATGCGATGGCTGCAACGCAACTACACGTTGGCGACATTCAGTTGTGATCGAAACTTTTATCGAGATGGACGTGGAAGCATTAGCCGCTGCGGCAATTTATCTATACAACACGTACCGTTTTTTTCTAAATGTGCACAAGAATAGAGTTATTAAAAAGAAATGGCGTAGAAGAAAACCTAAAATAGTACCCCTAGTACCTAAAATAACTATTTTTTTAAAGAATAAGAGTGGAAAACGAGCACACATTCCACCTGATGGTAAGTGGATGCTGTAGCTCATAGATATCTACATTTATCCTCGATTAAGAATCAAAACTCAAATGCGTTGTCATTCCTGAGGACTAAGATGGAATGCCTTGTTTCCAGTAAAAAAGGGTCTCCAGATCTCTACACTCGCCATACGAAACACAGCAGTATTAAGCTGCTATTCGCTGGTATTCTGTGAGAGCGTGGTACTTCCCCGGTCGAGCCGACCCATTCGTGGTACAACCGTAATATAGCTGCAGCGTGGCTTTACCAAGTATAAATAATCTTTAAAATTGTACTTATCATCTGTGTTGGGTTTATAATTACTTAAAAATGGTGATTTTATTCATAACCCTATTAAATATGTATAAACCCTAAATTTGAACCGTAATTATAAGCCCTAATATATATATATATATATATATATATATATATATAAAACTACATCTTTCCTTATTTTTATCTTTGTATTTTTTATGTATTGGATTCCATATCACGCTTTCTTTCCGTTATAATTCTAAAAATTTTATAACTTCTTTATGAGGCCACGTATTCGTCATTTTAATTAATTTTCGTTAATTTATAAACAAAGCGCGAACGTCCACACTCAGTAGTCGAGCACGCACAACTGTGGAATGGGCCACGTGTAGATGCCTACCGCCATCGTTGACCACTACCTTTTGATGTGTGGCGGAAAAACCGACACCGTCGCCAATCCCGGGACCATCGCATGCGCCATATGCCATCCGACACAACTGCGCCCTCCACACGTTGGCCCATCATAGTGGCCATCGCGTTGGCCCAACGTGTAGAGGGGCTATAAGACGCGGACATGACCTTGCGTCGCTCTTGAGCATTCGGACGTCCGAACAGAATCTGGCCGGCTGGATGTTTGGTGTGTCCGCGGACAGTGTAAACGGGGCACGGGACGCGTCCGCGGACGTTTCGAGTGTCACAAGCGAACCAACTACGCTCGCGACATGATGTGTAATGAAAAAAATTAATTGAATATGTTCATGGCCACGAATGCCTATATTTATAATTACATATTATTAGTACATTCAAAAGTACATTTTTTAACGTTTATCATCTTTTTGTAAGTCTGGATACAATGTATGAAATTCATCATACTCGAGTCGTTTTACATTAATATCATGGACCCAAGCACTCCTTTTCACTTTTTTTAGGAGGACAACATAAAACAGCTGCCGCTAACTTTATAGATTCATCCTCGCTGTCACTGTTTGTCATGTTTCTCGATTGACAAAACGTTTATGGAATCACCGAAGCGAGGCGTCCGAAGACGCCGTCTCGACTACCGTGTACACCGCTAAGCCGCGTCTGTCAGCCGCGGCTGACGGACGCGTCCGATAATGTGTTCTCAGCTTTAGAGTCCTTGTACCCTTCACCATTATGCTAACAACGCTCCGATTTTTTTAAATAATTCTTTGATTAGAAGATTACGAAAGCAATCTTATTCTATTATCTTCTATTTTGTTTTATTTATTAAGGAACAGCAAACAGCTACAAAATACAGTAATATCGTATAACACAATAACATAATGTATTCACAATGATGTAGTCCACAACGCGATCCACACATTACTTACAATGTTAATTAAATTGTCGCGGACGCTAAATAAAGACTTAATAACTAAAAATTTAAAAATATCGAGCCAAAATAATATTATTTTCACATTTTTAGTTTTTCAAATATAGATTTTTGAAAAGCAAGAGCATTCGGTGTAAACAAAAAAGCTATCCCCTTACCATGGCCTCATAAATTCTTACCCGAGATGCCATATTATTATCTATCCCTAATGTGACAGATAATAATAAAAATTTTGAAGCAACAGTAGCCTAATGGCAGGGCGCGAACCGCGAACTCAAAAAGGTCGTGAGTTCGAATCCGCCATTCGACTACTGGCGTGAACCACTCGTAACACAAGCAATTTAAGCTTACCACGAGTGGTTAAGGGGAATATTAGTAATGTTTATAGCATTGTTGATATTCTTTAAAAAAAGTTGCATAAAAATTTAATATTATTTTTGTTACTAAACCAACAATCTATATGAGTGATCGTTTAACTTCTATTAACCATCCTTCGAGTGTCCTTAACTTAACTTGACCGATTAAGGTCATTTACCACTTACCATTAACCACCTGATGGTAAGTGAATGCTATGGCCCATAAAAATCTACATCTACCCTATATCCACAAGAACCATAATGCAGATAGATGCGTTGCCACCCCTGAGGACTAAGATGGAATGCCTCGTTTACAGAAAGAGGGTCTTGGATTCTCTACACAGCAGCTTTTAACTGCTATTTTTCGCTGGTATTCTGTGAGAGCGTGGTCCTGCATTAATTCTTGTGATTCAGGACAAATGTACATGTCTATGAGCCACAGCATCCACTTACTGTCAGGTGGACTTTGTGTATGTCACCCCTATTCTATAAAAAATGAACTATTTTTTATAGAATAGAGGTTTTTGACATTTGACAGACCTGTTGGTCTAGTGGTTAGTGACTTTGACTGCTATGCCGGAGGTCGTGGGTTCGATTCCCACCCAGGACGAATGTTTGTGTGATGAGCACGATCATTTGTTCTGTGTCTGGGTGTAATTTATCTATAATATTTATGTATTTAGAAATATATAAGCATGTTTATCAGTTGTCTAGTACCCATAACACAAGCTCTGCTTAGCTTGGGACTAGATGGCTTTGTTGATAGTTGTGGAATATTATTATATATTATTATTATTATTTATCGGCATGATTTCCGTCATCAGCAAAAATTAGGCATTTTCACCGCTATTTTAGAATTATCGGAAGCCATTACGTCTTTCTGGTATCCCTGAAGTCAACTTTAATGATTTCGACGATATGAAATTTTCCGGTAGATTCTAGCTCACTGCCACCATACAAAGATTTCAGTTTTGACCTCCTATCATCATCTCCATCAACTTGGGACACTTTATATTTTACACAACTACATAAAAATATCTTCTTCCAAATAATTTCACAAAACACTATTCTGAAGAAAAATATGTCTTTCTATTTCTTAAATAATATTATTTCTTTTTGTAATGTTTTTTTTATTTTTATAGTAACTTAGAGGTTCCATTTTTTAATAACGCTAAGTGAAATACTTTATGAAGTACGTCGTTTCAAGGCAAATAAAAATAAATGTCGCGACCTTATTCTTACTTAAATTGTGCTTTGGTGTACATAAAATCACTCGCCGAGTCACTTGGTATGAAAACAGGCGAGTTGACGCTTTATTGTCGAAACTGTTCATAATGTCTGTTTTCATCCGAAAATATCTTGTGTTGCTGTGAAAGAACTATGTAAATTTTGGGCGACAAGATTGGACTACCTTTAGGGAATGAAAATGAAACTTTTGATAAAATCTAACTTCAAAGAATAACAAAATTATATCAACATACAGCTTCAGCGTTTGATGCTGAGACATAGTTTTTTTTTTAATAGGATAGAGTGACAAACGAGCACACAGTCCACCTGATGGTAAGTGGTTGCTGCGGCCCATAGACATTGATGCATTGTCACATGTGAGGACTAAGATAGAATGCCTCCTTTTCAGTAAAAAGGATTTGCGGTTCTATGCACTCACCATAAGAACACAACAGCGTTTTGTCGCTATTTTACGCTTGTATACTGTGAAAGCGTTTTTCCCCGGTCGAGCCAACCCACTCGTATAACTAATATATCTGCAGCATGGCTCTACCACGTAAAGTGGATGATTACAGGTGGCTCAGGAAGGCTCAGTTCTTTGGAGGGGTCTGTGTTCAACAGTGGACTTGTGGTGGGTTGCAATGATGATGGTGAATCACATGTAATTCTTGAGCCTAACTACGTATCTATAACCTCACTGGATGTTTTATACGTGGTAGAACCACGCTGCAGCTATATTATGGCTGTAGCATCAATGGGTCGGCTCGATCGGGGAAGGACCACGCTCTCACAGAATACTAGCGTAAAATAGCAGCTTAATGCTGCTGTGTTTCGTATGGTGAGTGTAGAGAACTGGAGACCCTTTTTACTGGAAATGAGGCATTCCATCTTAGTCCTCACGGGTAACAACGCATCTTCATTTTGATGCAGATGCATTTTGATTTGTAATCGAGAATAGATGTAGATATCTATGGGCCACAGTAACCACTTACCATCAGATGGACTGTGTGCTCGTTTGTCGCACCTATCCAAAAAAAATGTTAAAAATAAGTTAAATTAGAAGTGATTGATTCTCAGACATAAAAGGACCATCATAATCATAACCCAAATAATACTGGTACTAGCAAACGTATACAAGTAAAGAGTACTTTCGTACTTTAGCTACACTTTTAAAAGGACCTTTCAAAAGTCAAGTAAATAATGATTTCTTATATTTACGCGAACACTACACATTGAAATAATACTAGTTTTTACGGAATTTATCGCGTATATTTAACTTTTTAAATACCCGACGTTTCAAACGCTTTACAAAAAAAAAAAAGTTAAATTTTAATCTATGGTAACCGCGGTTAACTATGACATATGGTCGTTGTACATCTCAGTCCCGCCCGTGACCATGAATGCTGTAAAGCGTTCGAAACGTCGGGTATTTAAAAAGTTAAAGTACCCGGTTAACCGAGCTTTGCTCGGTATTTTTCGCTCGGTTTTTTTTTAATTCGTGTGTCTTGGAAATTATATGTTATGGAAATTATATTTAGATACAAATTACATACTGATAAAATACGAATAATATTTTTTGATCGTAGCGACATAATAGAAAAAACTGAACTGGTTATTTGAATAAAAAATCATGAGTGCAATTAGTTTAATTTAAATTTTCGTGTTTTTAAAAAATTCTAAAAAAAGGGCTCGAAAAAATAAATTTTCTCAAAAAAGAAAGAAACCTGAAAAAAAATTAAAAAAGTCGGTCGGTCGGTCTGGGCTCGAACCATGGTATTACGAGTTTGTGACCGCCCAATATACCAATTATGCTATTTGTAACCTTTAACAAACTGTCAAAATTTACCTTCTTATTCTAACGATATAGTAGCAGTTTTTCATTGCCTAAAAACACGGATAAAAAGACATTTTCTAAAAATAAATCCTAGCTAGATTGATTTATTGACCTCGAAACTCCCTGCACACAAAATTTTATGAAAGTCGTTGGAGCCGTTTCCGAGATTCCGATTATATACATATATATATATATATATATATACAAGAATTGCTCGTTTAAATATATAGGATATACGCGATAAATTCCGTAAAAACTAGTATTATTTCAAAGACAAGTAAATGCTATATACGCGCTCTCTCGACGTGATTTGGCCGCTCTTTACTTTGCTTTAAATGCTTTAAATGTCGTAAGATCATTTTAAGAATAACGATTACGAACAAGCACACAGCTTGTATGGAATATAGACATCTTTATTTATCCTTAATTAATAATCAAAATGCAGATGCGTTGTCACCCCTGAGAACTAAGATGGAATGCTTCGTTTCTAGTTAAAAGGGACTCTGGCTCTACACTTACCGTACGAAACACGGCAGCGTAGTCGCGACCGGGCCGGGGCACGTCCACCGTGCGCTGGCCGGACCCGTCATTCATACTACACTGGGCTGTTTACGTGTATTCTTTGCACGGCCGTGTCTGTGATAGGTGTTTTTTTTTTTTTTATAGAATAGGGTGACAAACGAGCACACAGTCCACCTGATGGTAAGTGGTTGCTGTGGCCCATAGACATCTACATCTATCTTCGATTACAAATCAAAATGCAGATGCGTTGTCACCCATGAGGACTGAGATGGAATGCCTCATTTCCAGTAAAAAAGGGTCTCCGGTTCTCTACACTCACCATACGAAATACAGCAGCATTAAGCTACTATTTCACGCTGGTATTCTGTGAGAGCGTGGTCCTTCCCCGGTCGAGCCGACCCATTCGTGCTACAACTATACTACTAATATAACTGCAGCATGGCTCTACCACGTAAAATGTAATGTAGGTGTTTTGTGTCTACTAGTGATTTCGTCAGTCGATAGACGTGACGCTTGAGTTAAATATGCAATTTTCACAACATGAATTGGCAGCTATTGCAATTGCCTTCGATAACGAAGTATTTGAAAAACGGACGAAACTTTTAAAAGAAAATGGGGTGTTCATCCAACATGGAGAAAGCAAGAAGCAGAAGGAGATTTCGCTTTACTCTACAAAGAATTAATAGATGACGAGAGCAATTTTTACGGTTATTTTAGAATGTCTAAAGAATGCTTTACTTTTTTACTTGAAAAAGTAAAACCAGACCTAATCAAAAAAATATCAAGATTTCAAAAGCCTATATCTCCCATCGAACGACTAACAGTCTGTATTGGGTAAATAAATTGGTATTTAAAAAATCACTCATATACATATTTATTTAAACGTTTAACATCAGTCTTCTGTAAACTGCCGAAAGTAATTAGACATATTATTAACGTTTGGAATATTATTAGCGTTTGGTGTCGTAGGCATCAATTCCGAAGGCGTCGATTCCACAGTCGATGATGGTGTAGTCATCGGGACCGGTGCATACACTGGCCCCGACCACCAATGATCACTATGTAGAAATTGTTTATTTAGAATATATTGTTAATTATATCGAATACAATTTTTTTAATTATCTTTTATTTTGCATGTGTATTTTAATGTATTAAAATATTACATATAATATTATATGTAACATAATAATACACATAGTATTATAGTAAATTAGCACATATGCAAAATAAATGGCAATTAAAAAAAATTGCATTGCAGTACAGTTCAGCTGAACTGTACTGCAATGCAATTGTATACACACACACACAGTGAGTGTTTGGGGTGCAAAATATAGTGCGTAGTACATATGTGTATCGACGTTTCTCGTCGATTGCCCTGCGGGCATCCGGCGTAATACGTTCATACCACGTGTTGGGGTCGGGCCGAGCCGGAGCCGGGAAACAATACCCACCGACATTACTACGCCGTGCCTCGGCCAGGGCCTGGCGGCACACGGCCGGGTTACCGTCAAGCATGGATCACTTCATATAAAAAGTATGCTAAGATGTTTGACCGCGTCCCGTCCGGGGCCCGGCCCGGTCGCGAAACGGTATAACGTAAATCATCCTTAAATCTGCTCCCAGTTGAGCCGACCCAGTTGTGTTACAACCATAATATAGGTGCAGCGTGGTTCTACTATTGTTCGCGCCACTTTGCACTATCGCTTAACGCTTATAAGGGATTCGTTAATTATTATCCAATAAGATTACTGCAAAGCCCATTTCCGGTTTCCTATCCACCGCTTTATGCCCAGCATGTGCATTCATGTGTTAACGGGCTCACACAAGTTGAGAAGACACGCAATCAACCGCACCGCTTATATCTCGCATCATCGTTCCCGCCCTTGTGTAATTTGGATATTGAATTATACAAGCATATAGTAAAAAGTATAGACATTTGCAATAACGCTATATTTCGTGATTATCTGTGAAGTTGATAAGTGTGAAGACAGCCGGCAGCCATCGAGACACGAGGCAGATCAGCGGAAGTCCAGGTGGGTGCACATGCATTCCTTCACGTCCTTCCTATATCCCGAATTTAGGGGATTTGCAGTATCACGAATAAATTAAATTCCATTCACCGCTCGCACCGCGCTCATATACAGTCCACTATTCTATTTAAATTAATAGCCGCACCGCATAACATTATTTAATACATTTGAACCAGCAGTTTGGTGGTTGAAGGCCAAACGCCAAATCCACCAACTATATATATATATATATATATATATATATATATATATATATATATATATATATATATATATATATATATATATATATATATACAGATCATTGCGTAGTTACACGTTTAGATGTGGTAGAGCCACGCTGCAGCTATACAATGATTGTACCGACGAATAGTCGGCTCGACCGGGGAAGGACCGCGCTCTCACAGTATACCAGCCTACCACCTAATGCTGCTGTATTTCGTATGGTGAGTGTAGGTAACCCGACACCCTTTTTACTGAATAAGACGCATTCCATCGTAGTCCTCAGGTGTGACAACGCATCTGCATTTTGATTATTGATCGAAGATAAATGTAGATATCTTATGGGTCACATTATCCATTTACCATCACGTAGACTGTGTGCTCGTTTGTAACCTGAACTTAAAAAATAAATAAAAAAGTATCTGACTTCTAGCAAGTCGGATGCAGTTTCTCTCGCCGGTAAAAGTATTTTACACTTGTCGTTAAAGAGATGATTATAACGCCATCTGTCAAAAGTCATAAGATCTTTTTGCCATTACCCTTAATCTTCATGCCTACGGAATGTAATGGATTCTTTTTCGCGGCCACCAAACGCCAAAGAAACGGGAAGGAAAGGCAACCTAGTAATAAATCACAGTGTTAAAAAGTCATAAATTCTTACAAAGATGAAGATGATCTTTACTAAATAGTGTGAGTTTTTAACACCTAATTTACGAAATATGCTGTAAAATGATGAATACAGTTGGCTCAGGACCACGTCTACGCCACGCCGTTCATGTTCAGATATGGATTTATCATGGGCTTTAATAATGATGAAAAGGAAAATTTTAAGCAATCGTAGCTACAATTCTTCTAATATTGTTGGAATAAACGTACTCGAAACTATAGTCTTAGTGATGGAACCCGGAGAATATAAAGTGATTTTTCCAATTTTGCATAACTATAATCAGCCCAAACTGCAGTTTTTTTTTCCTTTGGTTGAATAGCTTAGTATTTCAGGCACAGCGTGACAGCAACATATCTCGTAAAAACTATTATTCAAATGTCTTACCGTAAATGTCTTCTCAAGAAGCCCTTCATCGTAATATTCATAGAGTAATGTATAAATAGTTGGCTGACCATTAATAACATGTTATACTTAATTAAATTTACGGAATTTAATTCTTTATTAGTCGCTAATGACTGGCTGCGGAGGGATTAGTTATTAAGAGAGCACGCTAAAGGTTCATGGCGTATTGATCGCAGTTCTTTGAAAATGAAGCTCGTTATGCGAAAATGTTAAGGTTCTTTAAATTGCCCTGAATAATATATTACCTATATTAGAATAATAAATCAATCAAATCTCTTTAAAATATTCTTTATAGCACATAATTGCTGTAAGTGTTCGTGTAAATTCTGAACGACTTGAACAATTGAGGTCATACTCATACAATTTTTTCGAGACGACAGTTCATAGTTATACTAGGATCCATAGATGGCGCTGTGGTCAATTTATTAACATATTCTATACTTATGCAATAAAAATATTCATATTCACAATATAATAATTATGTTGGTTTAGTGGCAAAAGGAATATCATAAAATCATAATATACATTCTCTGTTTTATGCAATATACATAAAAAATAAATGATATGCTATTCCCTTGGGTAAGAATTTACGAGTGTCAGGAAATTGGCGGTGTTTCGGATTCGGTGCGGTTTTGGTCTGGAGGACATTATTATAACCAAGGCTAACTTTAGCCTTGAGTCAAAAATCAAATTATTAGCCTACCTCCTGTATTTTTCTCCTCACAGTAAGCTTGTGCCATTGGTGGTCATCAAATCTTGTCTTCGCTGGCTTGATATGCATTTCCTGCTTTCCATTGCCAAGTCCCATGGTTAGAGACAGACCTCCATCTCGGACTGCCAGGTTTAAGTAGTCCGCTTCGTGACCTGTTAAAGAATTATTTTTCTTTCAATTACGGTGAAATTAATTTAACCCATTCCTATTCTTATTTTATAAATATATGTGCAATTGTACGGTTCAATCTTCACCGGTATTAAAGAAATTATTGGCTTCGTTTTATTAAGAATTTATTAAAGGCAAAGTTTTATTAAGAATTTATTGAGGCATATTTTTATTAAAAATTTATTGAGGGCTTAATTTTATTAGGAATTCATTGAGGGCATAGTTTTATTAGAAATTTATTAGGAGTATCGTTTTATTATGAATTTATCACGGACATCGTTTAATTAGGAATTGTTTAAAGACATGGTTTTATTGAGAATTTATTAAGGCAAATGTTTAATAAGAATTTATTGAGGACATAATTTTATTTGGAATTTACTGAGAGCATCGTTTTATCAGGAATTTATTAAGGGCATCGTTTTATTAGTAACTTCTTATGGGCATCGTTTAATAAGGAATTTATTAAAGACATAGTTTTACTGAGAATTTATTGAGGTATATTTTAATAAGAATTTATTGAGGACATAATTTTACTAGGAATTTGTTGAGGACATATTTTTAATTAGAATTTATTGAGGGCATAATTTTATTAGAATTTATTGAGGGCATCGTTTTATTGGGAATTTATTGAGGGCATATTTTATTCACAACTTTTTAAGGGTATATTTTTTAAGGATTTATTGAGGCTACAGTTGGATTAAGAATTTATTGAGGGCAGAGTTTTATTAAGAATTTATTGAGGACATAGTTTGATCGAGAATTTATTGGGGGCATAGTTTTATTTGTCATAACACGTAAACCAATAAGTGATAAAAATTTGAATTTAAATTCGAATTTATTTATTCTTTTGTGAAATATAAAATACAATAGCTGTTAGTATTTAAAAACAATATTACGTGGTAGAATAATGCTGTAGCTATATTATGGATGTAGCACGAATGGGTCCGCTCGTTCGACAATGGACCACGCTCGGATGGAATACCAGCTTGAATCTTAATGCTGTGCTGTGCTGTGTTTTGTATAGTGAGTGTGAAGAACCGGAAACCATTTTAATGGAAACAAGGCGTTCCATCTTAGTCTTAATCTTTTATAGGTGACAACGCATTTGCATCGAAGATACTAGTAGCTACAGGCCGAAGCATCTGCTCACCATCAGGTGGACTATATTTTCGGGTCACCTTTATTCTATCAAAAAAAAATCCTGAGAAATTTAGTTACATTTTCTTATGCCTCGTATAACTGTTATTTCATTTTATCCGTCCAAAATAGAACTGGTGAAGGTTTCAATACTTACCGGTATAAAACAGTAATCCATTGGGTTGTCGAGTCTTGAAGTAAAGTGAGATAGCATCCTGTGTACTGACTATAGGCTCTCCTCCAGTTTGCGTGAGATCGTACGAAAGAAACTCTGCGCCGCGAAATGTTGCCTCTGATGGTGCTTTATCTGTAACAATAAATTTAAAAAAATCATTAGTATTTTTCAAAGATTAGTTGTCATTACAACGTATAGAGCCACGCAGCTACTATATTAAGTAAATTAAAAAAGTTAAAGCCTGTATACGTCCCACTGCTGGGCACAGGCCACCCCTCATTTCTGAGAGGGTTTTAGGGCAAGGAAGTGTCCGCCGCGCTGCCCCATTGCGTGTTGGCGAACTTCACATGTCTGCGAAATATTTTTTTTCCTTATTTCTCATACATGCAGGTTTCCTCACGATGTTTTCCTTCACCGACGAGCACGTGGTAAATCAGCACTTAAAATTGCAAATAACAATTTCATTAGTGCCGGCGGGTATCGAACCCAGGTTACTCACGTTCGGTTATAATTACAGCGGGCGTTAACCATCTGAGCTACCACGGCTCGGAAGGATAAAGACTGTAATTAATTTTTATATATTCTCAGCACAAGTTTTTTGTACTCTACAGTGTATATTGTGTACAGTACAGTGACTATATAAAGGCTCTCATAGAATACCAGCGTAAAATAGCAGCGTAAAGGGTTTATTGTGGTGAGTGTAGAAAAGCAGAAGCATTTTGATGCTTAATCAGGTATAAATATAGGTGTGTGTCTATGAGCCACAGCATCCACTTACCACCATGTGGTAATGTGTGCTCGAATGTACTCTTATTTTGTATAAAAAAGTACTTTACATTGTCATTTTCTACACCGACAGTGATGACGTTTCTATAAGCCAGCGAGTTAGTTGAGATGCTTCTATTGGTCATTACTAAGTACGATATAGGATAGGCAAGTGTATCTTGTATACAGCTTCCACTTAGTATCCATTAAACAGTGACCATTATAAAGTAATAAAAACACTTTTAAGAAAGCCTTTAATATATTTTACACCAACTACAAACTTGCAACTAAAAACAATTAAGATCAAATTGCTTTAGTTTCCAGGCACGTGATGGAGGTGAAGTTTACAAACTTACGAGAAAGCGCTTGAGTACAGAAAACTTGTGCTGAGAATATATAAAAATTAATTACAGTATTTTTCCTTCCTAGCCGAGCTCTTACCAATAGTACGTAATTGGAGTCGCTTTTAATATTTTGTTATCAATATACAGTATTTTAGCTACTTATTTTAAGTATACAGATGGTGTTAAGAAGTATATTTAAGTATATACTTCTAAACACTATCAAAAACGATTTACAAAAATACATTTTTTTTAATATTAAACAACTTACGTATAATACATGTCTACTTATCTACAAGATAACTCACAAACTTATTCACTCACACATAATATTCACAACAAAAAGTCAAATAAATAAATATATAACCCACCGAGTTAGCAATTTTGTGTTACCTACCGTAAGAACGAACCTTGGAAAAAATAACATAACTTTTAGCGGAGCACAGTTATACAATCAACTTCCAAAACATGTGAAAGAAGCGACTTCAATCAATATTTTTAAAAGAAGATTATTTGAATATATTTATAATGATAAGACTATGCATTATACTTGGACCACCGCCTTATAGCGGATAGGAACACAATGAACTCGCTTCTTGGTTGACGATCGACCGATGTAATTTTATTACTACCCACACGCACTAGAATTATAATTTAGATATTATTGTTCACATATAAGTGACAATTGCTTTAATGAGAAATAAAGTTCTTTATACCGAAGTATTTTCTTATAGGCGCATACTATAAATATTCATATATTATCATTATCATAATGATAAGTCCTTGACTATATATAGGCGTTCCTCTGAGAACACAAGACATGGTCCCAAACCACCGACAACCATCGTTATTATATCTTACCTCGTCGATATTTATCTACTGACAGGATACCCTATACTTTGCTTACCAGTACGTGTCTGTCGCTTGAAAACCTTTCGTCTCCATCGTCAGTTGGTTCTCCGAGCTAAATGGGCAGCCCATTGCCACGTCAGCTTGCTACACTGTTGGGCTAGGTCGGTTACGGAATCCACTTACCATCAGGTGACTGTGCTGCTTTTTTTTAATAAATTTAATTTCATTACATAAATTTGTACTAAGTAACTACTTGTATTTAAGGAAAAAACTGTAGAAAGTAGTTCTTAATTAAGTCCAGGACGTGACACTTTTTTCACGAATCAATTTTCTAAGTAAAACTTAACTGTCAGGGGCTATCCACGAGGGAGAGAACTAGTTCAAGAAACTAGGTATTCAGTTTCTCAAAGTCTTTAATATTTAAGTTGAGGTGAAAAATTAAGTATTATTCATTCGGAATCCGAAGCAATGACCTATATTTTCCACTGAAAATGTTTCCATTTTACTTCAGTAACCGATAGAATAGAAATTTTCTCGACCGGCAGCTTCGTAACGGTAACCGGTGTATGATGGCCCCCACTAGATGAAGTGACAACCTGATAAGACAAGCAGAATGCTGATGGAGGCAGTTGACTGAGGATGATGTTTCGTGGCATTGCCTGAGGAAGGCCTTTGTTCAGCAATTGACCGATGAAGGGCTATGATACGTGTATATAACATACATACATTTTCCCGAATTCCAACTTCACCTCTCCTGCAAATTGGCATATCAAAGTAATACTTGTCAGCTGACACATTTTTGGTAAGGCATTTTTCTATAGGGAATTGCCTACGCGTATCAGCCTCGCGGGGCAACACGGGTTATATCAGACGCGCAAAAATTTAAAAACGCTTCGTTTTCCTTTTTACGGATCCGCAGGGCCAAGCGCACACATCATTCAATCATCATTCATCTCAAGTCGGCCATGTGAGATGCTTCTTGTTAACTGTGCGTGACTAAGCTTCGGCTACTTAGCCCCACTAAGCCGTAAAAGCAATGTCAAGGACGGTCATAGATTTTTCCTCACCCCTAAACGATACGTTTAGGGGTGAGGAAAAACTATGACCAATTGGAAATATCTTTTATATATAGATTAAAACTAGTCTTCAATTGCTATTTCTTTTGCGCAAATTTTCGTTTGTGCAAAAAGTGCGCTAATTGACACTATAAGAATACCTACTACCCCCAATCATCTCGTGGATGTCGTCAGAGTCGCTTCTTGTCGTAAGAGGGAAAGAAACCAGATGGACTAATACTACATATACAACTAAAAATATAAAACTGCGGTTGCCAACCCTTACAATTTATGGGAGATGCCTATGTTCAGAATAAACAAAATAATAATAACCGTTCGTAATTATCAACTAACGAATAACTTAATTACTAATTGCTATTAAAAACTGTGTCTTAATTTAGAAAAAATGTAGATGTCTACAGATCACAAAATTTTTTTGTGTCTCTCTCGTTCTCGACTCGTTTGTCACCCTAAATCTATAAAAAACAAACAGTAACAGTATTGCAAAGTACTTCATAAAACTGTTTTTTCTTTCAGTGTTTTATTTATTTAAAGATCCCATTACTAGTTCACAGAGCGTTATATTAGGTCATTCAAAGGAACCATTATAGCTACCGATTCTAATTTCGTTACATTTTCCTAATTCCGTTTCATTTTCCTAATTTCGTTTTCATGTCTCATGCACTGGATAACAGAAAATTCGTTGCTAGTCTTAAGATAATGTCTCAAATGATCCCACAATTTATGTTACGAGTTCATTGTTTACCTAATCACGTAGTCGGTTACACATTTCACTACTTTAGAAGAATTATTGTTATTTTGTATCTATCATTTATATATTCTCCTATACTAAATCCTCACTGCTACAAGAGAGTAATCTCGTCTGATAAAATATCAAAACATAACAAATGCGAATATTGACAAACATATTTAGTGTTTGATTTCCGTTAAATACTACATCACGTCACAATAGGACCAAAACCTATTTCATCCAATATAAGTTCTTAAAAGTTGTTAGTTCCACTTCTATAAGAACATTATCATTGCTAGTTATAGTGTGGTATCAATAAATTATGTATGCATTAATTTATTCGTTATTATAAAACTATAATTAAAAAAAATTACATTAAACCTAAATTATCATGCAGTGATACACCTCGCGTCATTGTACCAAGAACGCTAGCTGCGTTTCCTCGCTAAATGGTTACATTTAGCCTTTGAGCGAGAAAAGAAGCTATTATATTATTATACTAATATTTACATTATTATATTGCATACATTTTTAATCATAATAATTGGTTCAGTCTGCTCCTCTTTAAATTTTCTTCAATCAGGCTTGTTAGAAGAAATTTCAATTTGAATAAGAAATGCTACAAAAATATCTGATTTCTTTTCTATATTGTTCGTACAAGAATAGATAAATAAACAGTAAATATCAAATTTTCGATCTGTAAGATATCAAGTGATACAATTATAATATCTAGTGCAGCGTAGTGCAACTAGCGAAGGATTTTAATATATTTTTCTTAACACTTATAACTACTTGGATAGACGCAACTATATTCTATCATTTAAATAATTTTGAAGGTGGTTTTACAATGATGTATTGAAAAACTAGCTGACTCGGTATACGCTGTTTCGCCTTTTCTGGTTAGTGACGCTTTTAATTTCCACACACACACTTTTTGTGAATCGCGAACATACAAAGTTTTATAGATTTATTATATGTAATAGACATATGAAAAACATATTTTACGTAAGTTAAACAGTAATATTTACTGTCTTGTCTACACTACTTCAATATTAAATCGCAACCACGTTAATCAGCTTAAGTCACTAAAAGAGTACTCTATAAATATACGCTTTTTTATAGAATAAGGGTGACAAACGATCACACAGTCCGCCTGATGATAAGTGGATGCTGTGGCTCGTAGACATCTACATCTATCCTAGATTATGAATCAAAACGCAGATACAAATACAAATCAGAACGAAGCTGAGGACTAATTTGGATTACCTCGTTTCCAGTAAAAAGGCGTTTCCGGATCTCTACACTCACCATACGAAACACAGCAGTATTAAACTGCTATTTTACGCTGGTGTTCTGTAAGAGTGTGGTCCTTCCCCGTCGAGCCAACCCATTCGTGCTACAACCTTAATATAGCTGCGGCGTGCCTCAACCACGTATAAATATATAAATATATGTATAAACGCTATTAAAATATTATGATATAAAATTAATTCATTCATTAAATCCTATTAAATCCACCACTAAACATTGATGTTCCCAATTAATGACCTCATAGGCATTTGCTATAGTAGCCGCGCTTGGCAGACGGACTGGCAGCCGCGGTTTCTTTTATCGAGCTGTTATCAGGAAAGCTTTTGCCCATCTCTTGTTCCAGTTTACCTCTTTCACCTCTTCCGACATCCACGGGATCCCTATCACCGAGTCAGCTTTATACATTATAATATAATATTCTGCAAGGTAAAGTCTTTAGATATTAAGTCGTATTCCATACCACAATAATTACAACTTTGTACATATAAAAAAGTTAATATAAGATGAGGTACGATTTGTAGATCAAGTCAATTTCATACTCTCGTGAATTCGATCTTAAGTTGAGAAACGACGCCTTAATGTAAATTCTTTTTAATTTCAAATAGAAACACGTTTCCTTCAGAAGTGTAACTTTTCTAATGTATCAAAGTTCATTCGTCGATATTAATTTTAGTTTTGATTGAGTTAATTCTAATCGCTACACATCAATAAAACTAAACTACTCGTAGTTTTAATATTTCTAACATTTAAAAAAAATTGCAGTTTTTGTACTATGATCACTTTGTACTTTGTTGTGCAGTGGCTAAGCGTTTAGAAAAATGCGCGGGAATGATATTCGTACATCGTAATACTTTTGGCACGCCATTGCGTATTTTATATAAACATTTATGCATATTTACATATTTTGCCACTGTCACATCAGTCCTTTGGACTGTGTCGGTTACGATCACGGTGGCATCATTCTAACTCATAATCCCTCTGTTTCAGCAAGTGGTAAAAGTAACTATTATAAAAATATGTATCAAAAAAATGCAAAATGAAAATATATTTCATTGCTCCGCCTAAACTAGTGCAGCTAGGATTACATGATTTCGGTAGATTACATTTATACAAAGTTTTTGGATAGATTTGGTTATACCACCAGACGGCACGCAAATTGAGAAAGTGAATTTATTTTGTTATTTATAATAATAAGGTACGAAGAAGCACAATTGCACAGTCTAAGAAGAATATACAGTAATTCACCGCGTTTGATGTTGTCGGAAAATCCGACATAAACAATAAAATTGCTAGGGTTTTCACAACGGGAAGTAATAAAATTTAAAAACTGTGTTATTTAACTCCACGTTTTATGCAAAAAAAACTTAATTAGAGAATTGGTGTTCAGAAATAAAATAAGCAGAGTTACAAAAAAAAAATTAAAAAATATCGTATCGTCGACTAATAACAACCTATTTAACATTATATTTTTTATTTGAGTATTCAAGTGTTGACATGTAAGTAGAAAAATTAAAGTTGCATATACACAAATTGAATAGACAAAGATGGCATATACACTAAATTATGTCATTAATATTATCGTAGAAGTAAGTTAATATTTGTTGATTTCTCGATTTTGCGGGAAGAAGATGGAAAAGAAAATTTTAAAGTGTATTAATATGCTTTATTTTGACAGATGTTTATTTTTCAGCTGACGTATTATTTTTAAGGCCTCTTTTAAGTGGTATTAAATATTTATAAGTTTCTAACCTAATTCATCTAACTTGTTGATATTACATCTACACGTTTTTTATAGTATAAAGGTGACAAACGAACACATAGTCCACCTAAAGTAGATGCTAAGTGAATACTGTGACCCATAGCCATCTACATTTATCCTCATATAAGAATCATAATGCAGATGCATTGTTACCCCTAAGGACTAAGATAGAATGACTCAAAACGTACTTGACGTAAAAGGGGTCTCCGGTTTTTTACCGGAGGCTTTCGGTTTTGTACAAAACACAGCAGTATTGAGCTGATATTTTACGCTCGTATTCTGTGAAAGCGTGGTCCTTCCCGGGTCGACCCATTCGTGCTACAACAATAATATAGCTGCAGCATGACTACCACGTACTATTTTATATTTACGAATTTGCAACTTGTAGATATTTTCAATACCATTGTCTTCTGCAGAAGGCAGTATTGTGTTTTACGTACTGTGTAATTATTTATTCTTAATCTTAGGATTGTAGGTTAATTATATATGCTTGCGCAATGTTAGGTGTAGTATAAATAATTGTCTGTCCATCACAAATTTACTGTGTTTGTACAAACTGAGTGTTGATTATGGATAAGAATTATAACTGATACCTACTCCGAAAACAGATATCTCCGTGCGCTTTCCCCCTAAATTCTAAGTAGAATAGAATCGATTGAAATAGAGTAACTAAGTTTTTTTTTAAATAATCAGGTAATGTGCACCTTACGTGTTCTTGCAGATAGAAGATCCAGTTGTGTATTTCAGGATAATATTTCATGTAGTTTAACACCAAGATAGTTTATGCAATGAGTTTTTGTGTTGGTATACAGGAGCAAGTTTATTTTCGCCCGGACCTAATGCACTAGTGTAAAAATTTTACTTTAATATTTTCAATATTGTAACATATTATAAATAATGCAGTCTTTGTGAATTAACTGAGGAGCAATTAAACAAACTTGAGCGATAACAAAACCTTTGCATTCGGTATATTTTCGGACTCAAGAAGTTTGACCACGTCTCTAAATATAGAGAGCAACTCAAGTGGCTCCCGATCCGATTTCGCAGGAACACTCGTATCCTTTGTCTCCTTTTTAACATCCTACACAGCCCACATTTCCCTACATACCTCCGAAATCGATTTACCTTTCTAAATCCCCAGATACAGTTTGTAGATCTCACCTTAAAACTCTCTCAATATTCCCATCCTTTAATACTCATTCATATTCCCGTTCATTCTCCGTACAAGCAGTAAGACTCTGGAATTGCTTCCTACTCACATTCGAGAAATCAAAACAGTGACATAGTTCAAAAAACGAGTAAAAGAACATTATTTATCGCTGTCTTCTATGTAAGTCTCAAATTTCTGATATTTACTGTACTGTTACAAATATATGCATGCACATATATGTATGTATGTGCGTGTGTATACATGTTTATATATTTAATTATGACTTTATATTATGTTTAGTATCTATGTATGTATTAATGTTTGTTTAAATATGAATATAAATATAATAATATTCATGTATTTGTATATGTATATGTATATATATATATATATATATATATATATCTATATATATATATATATATATATATATAAGTGTTTATGATGACGTATATATTTATTTTATCTCCATATATGTTATGTAATAACAAAGTGCACACCTTATAATCATTTATTAATCATATGTGTTTGAAACTGGCCTACTGGAAGAAATTTCATTGTGAGTTTAAGTAGAGTCTTTGTATAAACTTTTTATCATGATGTGTCCTCTCCCTTACTTGTGTGTACATAAATTGTAAAATAAATAAATAACTCTGAGAACAGTTGAAGAGTTTACGTTATTATTATTATGAAATCATACAATTAATTCATTTACAATTGCTACAATTGGCTTTGTGAATTTATTGACTGAGAAATTTATATATCTAAATTTTTGATCGGCTTTAGAAAATATTTATGTTATCATAATTATTTTCAAGTAAATATATTATATGTTTCGGCGAAAGTCTCTTCCTAGAATTTGATCGCAATGACATCTGCGTACGACATAACATTACCATTTGATAATGGATACTGGCACAGTTCATTGATTTTAACACGAAGAGACTTGTACAAAAAACACAACCTAGTGGTACACCGCATGGTGATGGGAAATGGACTGCTCTGGTAACACATTTTCACTTTGCTAAAATGTCTTTATAAAATTGTAGGGGTAAGCCACTAATACCGATTGCTACAAGCTTGCAACACGTAAGACTGCATCGAACACTTTAGACAATTCCAGGAAAACACCTTGCATTTGCGGCTAGTATCTTTTTTTATTATAAGCCACTCATGTACTTCATTTTTTAATCTAATTCGAGTAGTTGCCAATAGAGCTTGTTCAGAACAGCGTGAAATATCAAAATATTTACATAAAAAAATTGTTTTATCGTTCCTTATATTTGAGAACTGAATTTTTAATTACATTTTTTTTACAGGGGAATGGAAATGAAACACGTTCCACGCGTCTGAATGTTGACATTTACCATTAATGATCGTCATTTTTGCAGTATTCAATTCAATATTCCATCCGCATTGCAATGCAGTTTAAATCTTTACTAGCAGACTTCGACTTTTCAATTTATAGTAACGAATATTTGCCTTTGTGCAATTTATATTTGCAAACTACCTCCACGATACGGGAGAGAATCCTAGCGTGGGGATAGCTATTTTTTAAAGAAACAAAACATGTTGCGTAGAAAATAATTTTAAACATAGTCGTCAATCTATAAACCGTACCTGTGAAAACAATTTTAGAAATTGCAATACAAAATCTTAACATAATATTTGTAGTAAGTCAGTAGTATATATGAGTTACTCAAAATAAAACGTTTGCCTATTACTTCTCCTCGTGGCTCACATATAGGCACAAGATTACATCAAGTACATTGACCTGAAAAAATAATATTATTATATACACTAAGAAAATTACTAGGATCCCGCTACAAAATATCGTATTATATATTATACAATTATTGAAATTGAAAATGTAAATTAAAATTTTTCATGTTGCAGCATCATTTAAATATCTTCTCATAGGTCCCAAATTGCGTCATACTATTCACAAGCCCCAGCCTGAAAGCGATCTTTGATTTTCAGTGTACCAACGGCGTGACCCAAATGCTAGGTCACGGACGTAAACATCAAATTTCAGTGACTCAACAACAAGTTGTACCACAAAAATTTGAGCATGTGAAACAATTTTATTTTGCTAGTAAGCTTTTGAGTGGTGTAGTAGTTAGAGTAATTGACTGTCGTGGCGTGCTACCAGGGTTTCAAAAGTTACGAAACAGCCTTGTTTGTATTTTTGATATTTTGTGAAAGTTTTATTGCAAACATTATATGTAGACTCTGTTTTCTAATGTGTTTTATAGGAGAGGAGGAAATAGAGCATACGGCTCACCTGATGGTAAGTGATTACCGCCGCCCATGAACACCAGGGGAATCGCAGGTGCGTTGCTGGTCTTTTAAAAAGGAGTAGGCTTTTTCTTGAAGATCTCTAAGTCGTATCGGTCCGGAAAAATTTCTAGTAGTAGTTGAGTCCACAGGGAAATTGCGCGAGGAAGAAAACTTCTTTTAAATCGCACAGTGGCGGACCACCAGACATCCAAATGATATGGATGGTATCGCGAGTTTTGTCGCAATGTGAGATGGTGAAATTGTGCAGATGGAATTGGTCCGAACAGTTCCTTAGAGCACTTCCCGTGGTAATGGCGATAAAATACGCAAAGAAATGGAACATCTTTTCACAGTTCCAACGAGTCAAGCCGTTATTATATACCACCTATATTTAGCACTGGACTTGTGATGGGTACTAATGATGATGATGTTTTTTCTGAAAGAATCTTCACCCTCACCAACTTATTATAACTTATAAATGACTTTTCTTAGATAATTCATATCAAGTGGCAGAGAGAAATTAAACTAGGGCTAATGCAGATGCAAATATAAAACCTTTTGCTAGCATCATAAACGGAGCGGAGTAAAAGTCTAAAGCGCGCGCTTTTGCTTTACTTGTATTTTCCCATAGACAATTTAGTTTTTGAGTATTTTTAATATCTTTTAGAGAAATTCAGATGTTTACAAACCATGTCTTCGTTGAGCTACAAATATTGCCCAAAAAATTATGTAAATTGGCCTACGGGTTACGGAGGAGACATATTTCACAGAATCGTTTTCCTGCGCCATGAGAGAGCTACAATAAGTACCAGCAGCACCTTTATGATAACAAGTCCAAAGTAATAAAAAGCTGTGATAGCCAACCCGCTTTCCAAGTTTTGCAATTATGGCAACTATCCCACCTATATGGCAACCTATGAGCGAGGCCTATGTTCACCAGAGGAGTTTGAAGATTACAATAATAATAATGATTTATTTTCATATCATTAAACAGTCAAACTAGTTCACAGTTCACATGATTTTAGATGGCTTCTGCAGTCCACGGACAAATGCAAAAAAATACGAGAAGAATCACCAAGAACTAGGGTAGAATTTCATTATGCTTTTCAGAATGAAAGAAAGCATTGGATGCAATTTTATGAAAAAGATGAATATAAGGGTACGGTGCACATGATGATAAGTGATCACCATCACATAAACAACTGCAACGCCAGAGGAATCGGTGGGTGTCTTGAAGTTCCATAAGTCGTATCTGACCGGAAAAATCAATAGCAACCGTAAATTCCACAGTGTGGTCGTACGAGGCAGAAAATTCTCGTATAGATACGAGGGTACCTTTTCGGATCACCTCAGTGAACAGGACTTAGAACCCCGATACTCAATCTACAAAACTACCATTGATATTTAAACAACACCGCTTACCATGGTAAATACCATACATATTTGTATTTTATAAAAGATGTCACATACCTAGCTCGAACCTAAGTTTACTACACCGTAATCGTTCCGGCTTCAAAGAACTCCACTCGATGCCATTATTCCGCGTGTGTGAATAGCGGAAATAGCCTACTAAAAGGCACGCGCTCACGCTCGGATGTGCACATTACTTCTCAATATAACAGATGTGTAACGACGTGCTTTCTACGTAATTAGGACAAAATGTGATTTTGTGTTTTTTTTTTTGCTTAATCATTCCTATATTTAAAACGGGTTGAAAAATAGGCTTATTTACTATGTTGTTGGCTAATTCCAATATTATTTTTATAATGTTGTCAGGATCCAAAATAATCAGGGAATAA
This sequence comes from Parnassius smintheus behrii, assembly GCA_036936625.1. NCBI lineage: Eukaryota > Metazoa > Arthropoda > Insecta > Lepidoptera > Papilionidae > Parnassius > Parnassius smintheus. The sequence continues at coordinate 6,143,858 of JAUPFT010000012.1, forward strand.
ATAACGTATTACAAAAATTACTTTTCCTCTTATATTTTGTACGTGTAAGAGCTACGCTGCAACTATATTACGATTATAGCACGAGTGGATCGGTTTGACCGGGGAAGGATCACACTCTCACAGACCAGCGTAAAGTAGCAGCTAAATGCTGCTGTGTTTAGTTTGGTTAGTGTGGAGAACCGGAAACTTTTTTACTGGAAACGAGGCATTCCATCTTAGTATCTCCCATTGTCGCCGACATATTCATGGAAGACTTTGAGGAGAAAGCCCTGCTTACTTCTCCCATAAATCCAAGATTCTACAAGCGGTACGTAGACGACACTTTCACAATTCTACCTTTAGATAAAGTAACTGCATTTTTAGACCATCTTAACTCTATAAATTCTAAAATTCAGTTCACAATGGAGTTAGAGGCAAACAATTCCTTAGCTTTTCTAGATGTGTTAGTAATTCGGAATCCTGATAACACCTTGAGCCATACTGTGTATAGAAAAAAGACCCATACAGATAGATATTTAAACGGTGATTCTCACCACCATCCTTCACAGTTAGCTACCGTGGGTAAATCTTTGTTTCAGAGAGCACGAGGGATCTGTGACAGTAAACACCTGGCTGCCGAGCTCCAACATGTCAAGCAAGTTTTGCATGACAACAAGCTTCGGGTCCCACGCCTACGTCACAGAGAACGAGTGAAGCCGGCCACAGTCGAGCGTGTACCTGCTGTACTGCCATATGTTAGAGGAGTTACTGACAAGATTGGCTACATCTTGAAGCGCGCTTCCATCAAAACATACTTCAAGCCAACGAAGAAGATTGGTCAGTTTTTACCATCAGTCAAGTGTAACGTCCCTCTGCAAGATGCAGGAGTGTACAAGCTTGATTGTGAATGTGGTCTCTCCTACATAGGACAAACTAAAAGATCAATCAAAACCCGCGTCAAAGAACATATAGCTGATGTGAAGAATCGACGCTCCGGGAAGTCTGCAGTCTGTGAACATGTATAAGATCACCCCCGTCACTACATCAGATTTGATAGATCACAAATCCTCGCTAAAGAACACCGATTCCTTCCAAGGATGATTCGCGAGGCTATTGAAATCAAAAAACATCCTAATTTCAATAGAGAAGATGGCTGGGTGCTACCATCTGCTTGGGATCCTATAATAAATAAAATTGAATCCCAACCCAAGCATACAACTGCGAGACTCCATGATACCATAAGCTCATACTGTGTAGATCGGAACAAAAGTTAAAAATTTTAATCTATGGTAACCGCGGTTAACTATGACAGCTGGACGTTGAACATCTCAGTCCTTCCCGTGACCATGGGTGCTGTAAAGCTCTCGAAACGTCGGGTAAAAAAGTTAAATATACGCGATAAATTCCGTTAAAACTAGTATTATTTCAATGTGTAGTGTTCGCGTAAATATAAGAAATCATTATTGTGTGTGAAGATAAGAAGAAGATGAGTTAAGCGTGTATAACACCAGATTGGTAATGTAAATTCGGCTTTGGGCTCACTCTAGGAGTGCCGCTAGACGCGGTCCAGAGCTACGTTTATCCACAGATAATTAATAGAATCAGGCCTTACTTTGCGGAAATCCATTTTATAACAATTAAATTTTATAAAAAATCAATTTGCTTACATTCGGGTAAAAAATTAAAATAATGTGTCTTAACTAGTTCGAAAAGTACGACCCAGCGTCCCTCAGTTGCCTGCACTATCCCTGTCACCACTAATCCCAGCATCACTACACTAGGAAAGACATGTGTTTCGCCTGTACATAAGGTATCCTCAGGTAAAGTAGTAGGTAATGTGTTGGCCGATCGCTCACCTGTCCATATATTACCTGCATGTCTTTCCAAGAAGCGCCTTGAACTACAATAGTAAATATTATTATATTTCTTCAAATGAAATACTTTATAATACATTGATATCTTTACTTTTACCGAAATACCATGTTTCTTTTATATTCAGAAATCTAAATAAAGCTTTATAGATTACGGTAAATTTATTTTATATACTCCGGAAACTTTGCAGTAACTTTAATTAACTGAGGGATGTAAAATATAAACTCAATAAAACTTTATGGTGCAGGTTTAGGCGGTTTTTTAATATTTTTATTATACCTTATCCTCCTTGGTAGCTCGGGGCTTAGCTGTAAATTTCACGGTACTCGAGCAACACGGGGACGATGTCCGCCGGCACCAATGAAATTGTTAATTGCAATTTTAAATGCTGATTTATCACGTGCTTGGCAGTGAAGAAACACATCGTACGGAAACCTGTCTGAGAAATAAGAAAAGGATTTTGAAGACATGTGAAGTTCACCAACAAGCATTGGTGTAGCGTGACGGACACTTCGTTGCCCTGAAACCTTCTCAGAAATGAAGGGAGGCCTTTTCCCAGCTGTGGGACGTATACAGGCTGTAGCTTGACTTTTAGCTTTTACACGTTATTCTCATCTTGTGATATATCACTACTAAAAGCAAAGTCAATAAAATAATAATTCGGCATCAAGTTACGACAACCAATGTGTAAGACTTTCTTACGACTTACTTGACAGAGGCCTATGTTCAGCTGTGGACTTGTGAAGAACTGTAATGACAATGACGAAAACTCAAGTTGTACTACGCTGTATACTGGCGACATAAGGATATCCACTCCTCATATCATCTCTTGGATGTTGTAAGAGGCGACAGAGGGAAACTGAAATAGGAAATAGGCGGAAACATTATCCTGAAAAAAATTGAAATAATAAAAACTGCAGTTGTCAATCTACCCGCCAAGCAAGGTATTATTACATAATCACTATAAGGCAATCTATATGGGAGGCCTATGTTTATCATTAAGCTTTTGATAGGCTGTACTGAATGGATAGAGTACCAGAACTATTACGGTGAGGCATTCGATCTTATTCTTCAAAGGTGACAGCGCATTTGATGCCTTCTTTGTTTGAAGTTGACCGCAAGTATCCGTGGACTGCAGTAGGCGTATACCATCATAGAATACTATAATACAGAATAGAATGGCTGTGAACCTTATTTTGTACGAGACTCGGTGTCACCGGGAGTACACTTACAAGCAATTACGGCGTATTATCACAAACCCGATTCGCTGTATTGACAAACTGAGCGAATTTACTCATTTTGGACATTTGATTACTGTTTTTGACACATCAATATTTCTTTATTTTTGTTTCTAATATTTACAAAACATAAATAGTTTCGACTTACTGGTTGTAGGATATGTCCCCTTTATTTAAACCCGCTATTCTTTCGACATGTAATTATTGCACAATTTGCCATTTTTTTAATAACTTGCACGCAGCGACGCTTGGCACGAAAATTGGAAACGATTGATTGTGTTGACATTTATAGGTGTGAATTGACATGTTAGTGGCTACACAGGCTGCGCCGACTCCCCATCCTATTATGTGTGTATTATAGTATTCTACGTATACCATAGCTGGACTGTCTCTTCTCTCTGGACTCGTTTGTCACTTCAGTTTAAAAAAAAACTAAAACCAAAATTACTAAAAGAAAAGCTTGTTATTTTGAAAATATTGTTCTGCTCTAAATTGCAATCGACGCGAATTCATTCGGTTATTTTTGTCATGTTTCATCTGCGATCGTAACATTGAGGTTGAGTCAGCGGAAATAGGGGCGATGACGTAGCCCGGAAACTTTAATCCCCCGTGACATGAAAGATATTGAGCTGCCGATTTCGAATTGAACGCGTTCTGTGCAATGTCCATCCTTAAACTTTTGTTGATTTGGAGCTCATAAAAACTTTTAAAGTACCTTACTATCACTCGCTTAAGAAAAGCTATTCTTTATACGATTCCGCCTGAAGTAGTAAATTGATGGAAGATGGAGACTTTTCAAAAATATCGAGTTCAAAGAGTTCTTGACGGAACCAAAATTAAATAATGAAAGCTCACGGACTCTTATAGCTTGGCCATTTACAAATAATGGGAGTATTCGTTTCGTATTTACATTGTAAATTCGTTTGAAATTATATACGTGGTAGAGCCATGCTGCAGTTGTATTAGTAGTAAAGTTGTAGCACGAATAGGTCGACTCAACCGGGGAGGGACCATGCTCTCACAGAACTACTAATAACTTAATGCTGCTGTGTTTCGTATGGTGAGTGTAGAGAACCGGAGACCCTTTTTACTGGAAACGTGGCATTCCAACTTAGTCCTCACGGGTGACAACGCATCTGCCTTTTGATTCGTAATCGAGGATAGATGTAGACGTATATGGGCCACAGCAACCACTTACCATCAGATGAACTGTGTGCTCGTTTGTCACCCTATCCTATAAAAAAATGTGAAATCAAATATCATCGTTGTCTATATCATCTTAAATACTATAAAAATTTCATGCAGAAATATTCAGAAAACGTTTATTTTTTCCCTTTAATTATTTTTAGCCATGTAGTGGCGGTGTAAGAATGTCAACAACTTGACATCGTCCCATGAGTGATTTAATTATTTTTAGCCATGTAGTGGCGGTGTAAGAATGTCAACAACTTGACATCGTCCCATGAGTGATTTAATTATTTTTAGCCATGTAGTGGCGGTGTAAGAATGTCAACAACTTGACATCGTCCCATGAGTGATTTAATTATTTTTAGCCATGTAGTGGCGGTGTAAGAATGTCCACAACTTGATATCGTCCCATGGGTGATTTAATTATTTTTAGCCATGTAGTGGCGGTGTAAGAATGTCCATAGCTTGATATCGTCCCTTGGGTGACGTAATAGGCGACAGGAGAAAACTGTAATAGGACATGCCGCAGTAACAGCAGCGTCTTCCTGATAACAAATTAAAATTACAAAAAACAGCGAATGCAAACCGACTTTACGCAACTATGGCAAAATTCCTCCTATGTTTAGCAGTGGCCATTAAAAGGCAGTATGTAAGGAATACATAAATTGTTTTGAGTTTTTTTTGGTGATCACTTTAGATTTGTATTCTAATAATATGGTGGTTATAAAAAATTAAATATTAAAATAAATACCATATAAACCAAATAAAGAGCCGTGGTAGCTCAGATGGTTAACGCTCGCTGTAAATTTCACAGTACGCGAGCAAACCGGGGTCGAACCATGGCGGCACTAATAAAATTGTTAACTGCAATTTTAAGTGCTGATTTACCACGTTTTTGGCGGTGAAGAAAAACATCGTGAGGAAACATGTATGTCTGAGAAATAAGAAAAGAAATATATTTGGAAAACATGCGAAGTTCACCAACACGCATTGGTGCAGCGCTGCGGACATTTTCTTGCCCTAAAAATCCCTCTCAGAAATGAGGATAGACCTGTGCTCAGCAGTGGGATGTATATAGGCTGTAACTTTTACTTTAAACCACATAAATTTGAAAATTTCTAAGGGAATAAATAATCGTCATTATCATTACAGCCCTACACAACTCCAGCTAAGTCCTCTTGTTAAGCACAGCCCTCCCCCAAGGAACACCCCGAAACACCAATAACCATAGACTTCCTGCACGTCTGCATTGTCTTACCCCATTACTTCGCTTACCAGTACAAGATTGCCATTTGAGAACCTTTGTTTGTGATGGGCCTTTGTTTTTAACTTTGGTTCTACTGCGGATATCCTCTTTACGAATTCAATCATAGTTCCGGAGATCTTTGAATTACTAAACAATGATTTTAAGCACTATGGATTTTTATACTTAGTGGAATTATTAAAAATACAAAGCTATGTTCTGTTTTTAATGTGAGATGTAGCTTCGCTTTCTGGTTCCAATAGACACGTTCTGCAAACAGTAAAATTTAACTATGTCAAGGGGTCTCTTTGAATTCCGTTTGTTTTCTTACCGCAATAGCTCAACTGTAGCCTTTTCTGAAATGCAGCAGAAATTTACTGCCGATACTTCCTTGTTGTGTTTTACTAAGCTACCTTGTAATATGTGGATTTGAAAGGAGAATGTATATTAAATTTCTTCTTTTTTGATTGATGATGATGATGACAGTTAATTAAAGTATAAATTTTAACGACGACTACGTAACAGCGACCCTATGCTTAGCCACTGTTGTGGCTAATATATATAATAGATAAGCGAGAGTAAATAATAATACAGTCTATCAATTGTAAAATTTGGTGAGTATGTCATAGCATCAGTCTCTAGAGACGAGAGTGAATTTTAGAGTTTATGGGATTAATATGTTGTAAAAATGCGGTTACTTTGTCTGATGGTAAAATTGTGAAAGTGTCGTCTAAGTACGTACGTAGATGTACACGTACATTAAGAAGGGATTTGTCCTCAAAGACCTACATGAATATATCGGCGCCAATGGAAGATACATGTGAGCCCATCACATCATCATCTTTGCGTGGTAGAGCCACGCTGCAGCCGTGTTATAGTTGTAGCACGAACGGGTTGGCTCGACCAGTGCAGGTCCACGCTGTCACAGAATACCAGCGTAAAATAGCAGCGCAATGCTGCTGTGTTTTCTATGGTGAGTGTAGAGAAACGAAGATATTTTTTACTGGAATTGAGGCATTCCATGTTATTCTTCAAGGGTGTCAACGAATTTGCATTTTGATCCTCTATTGAGTGGATGTCTATGGGCCACAGTATCCACTTACCATCGGAAAGACAGTGTGCTCGTTTGTCACCCAATGCTATAAAAAAATCTTCTAGCTCGTAGAACTCTTCCTTCCACAATAGAAAGCCAGATATAAGGTAAATGCATGAACCATTTTGGTTCATAAATATGTAATTTGTGATTCTACCTACATCCACCTTGAACTATGAATCAAAATTTAGATGCGTCACTTAGTTATAAAATACATGGCTCAACCAAGTACTTAAGCTCCTATTCCTATACCTCGTCGCTTAATTAAGGAAAAGGAATTTTCAGTCTATTATATTCTAACTTTCTTCAAGTAAGAAAAATGTAACTTAATTTAAATTTAAGTCTATATTTCATATAACTGTTACAACAGAGTCAAACTCGAATTGCTTGCACACCATGTAAGTAGTACGGCAGGCGCTCACCAGCTGTCACAGCTTCTTGTGAACCGAAAGATAAAAACGAAGAAGGATTGTGGCAAATGTTTTTTTTAAGTATGTTCAGAGATTTCTCGGAACCAGCTGAATCGATTATAATGATTCAACTTTTAATTAAATAGTAATATATCAGCGACCTTACATAAATTTAAAGAAAAATTTTCACGGCTAAGGATGGAAAAATGGGGGTTTTTGATTTAGCTATTTAGACGAAATTCTAGTCATTACCTTAAACTTACGATATATTTTCATTACAGCCTATAAAGGTTCTGCTGAACACAGACCTCCCTCATAGATTATCTCATATGAAGATTTTGGCATAGTTGCCACGCTTGGCAAACGGGGTGGTAGTCCCTTCAAAGAGGCAAGGATATAAACTTAGAAAAATTTAAAACAGACTTCATAAACAAAAAACAATTAAATAATTTCTCATTCTCAAGGGCTTCAGAAGTCGGGGAATTAATTTCTTGATACTTTATGTCTAAACAACAACTTCAGAAGCTGTCGCTTTTACGTTTTGTTTACATTTAATTTTATAACAAAATTCGTTTATTAAGAATCTCGGTTAAATTAAACCCAAAGAAAACGTTTTATCCGGTACGGTCGCGTTTTGAATTTCATTGCTTTCATCAGAGTTTACAAAAGGCGTAATCAAGGAAAAATGCAAATGCGTTCCGACCTGCGTTTTGGAGATTTTGTGAACCCACCGCACGGCGTCAATTAATTTCGAATTCAATTTTGAAAAGGACCATTGTGCGTACATTTTCTGCTTTTTTTAGGCTGAATCTAAAATATTAGTTTCCTTTAACCATAAGTTTTTTTTACATTAAAAACAATATAAGCAACATTAATAAATTTATCACACAAAAAATTATAATAATTCTTAATTCACATTGAAAAATGAGTATATGGACCTTGTACACGAAGTAACCAATAAAGGGGGTGATAGTTACAAAATAGTATGGTGATATTAACTAAATAGTATGGACCACTTTACGGACGAGCTCATCCCTGTCAGCCTATATGTTCGTATCATCTGTGAGACTCATTCACTTTCTTCCTACCTCTTGGTCTGGTACTCCGTTGTGGTTGGATTTTATTAACTTATTTTTTTATTGAGTATAATCTTCGATTATAACTTTTTCACTTATTGGTAGGTCTCTTCTACCTTGCAGTCAATATATGTAGTTACTGAACACTTTAGTAATGTTGATATGTGTTTATATATATATATTTAGAATGTATAATATAATATACTTTAATAAAAAGTAATAATTTTCATTTCCTCCCAGTCGTTTTCCGATTCACGCCGGCTACTATTCGAACCCAGGATCAGGTGTTAAGCGATTCAGGTGCTTTAAGCCACATGAAATTCACATACGTGATAAACGAATCAATTATTAACGCTCGCTCGCGGCGCCTCGAGGCAATCTTGGCAACTCACACATCGGAAGGAAATGATTAATAACGCAATTCAGTACCCCTTGGTCCTTAATCGTGAAACTTCGCGCACTTTTGCAGATTGTTCCTGTTCCTTTATGAAAGATTTTTATTACCTATGTACGTTCTTGTTATTAAATTTTAAACGACTGCGTGGTTTCATAGGTTGTCAGAATACCTGAATCGACCGGTCGATATTTCATTATAAGTTATAAGTAGCTAGCGAAACGCCCCCGCCTTCACAATTCTTTCTCTTCCTCGACAACAGCGCCACCTACCGACTTAAACTGAACTAAGAACCATCCAGGTAATCCAATAAATACTTTGTAAAATTTCATCAAAATGGGTTAAGCCGTTTAAAAGAAGAATTATTAAGAGGACATGCACACCAGAATTTATTATTTAGGAGATTTTATTTAGAAATTAGACATGTGTCATTCATTCATTTCTATTGAACCTATCATTCAAGTTTTATTTTTCTTACGAACTAGGTATTTCGGGTCAATCATTCAAATGGGTTATTTTGAGTCTCAGTACTCTGTGACCTGTGTGACCCGCTCCATAATGTTCGTTGCCGGAGATCACTATACTCTTTGGTCGTGGTAACGTTCAAAAAATATAATTACAATCGTCAATACTTTGATGCGACCCGGGTCAAATGAACGAATCATTCACGATTGACACATGCCTATTAGAAATAATACTTGTGTGTAGGTACTATTATGAAACAGTGTAACTAAAATATTAAAGGATGTCCTTCATATAAAGAGTCCACGTGTCTTCATGGAATGTAGAAATAATATTTAGTTAGTTCAGTAATATCATATTATATTTATAGAAGACGACACCATTCACGTGGAAACACCTCACACGAACCCTACCTACATATGTGCCTACGTCATAATTACTATAATATATAAGTCTCATTGAATCCAATAAACGAGAGAGTTATAAAACTGCATTAGTGTTAATTACTCGCCTTAATCCCCACGCCGCAAATAATACACTGACTAATTTAGTAATACACAGACAAGGTACATTAAAATCTTCATCCTCTACTTTTCCACCTTCACAGATTGAATTTTTTCTTTAGCTTCACAAGGGACCATCTCTAAATAAAATAATAAACTTGCCACGTGCGTGTCGTTCCACGTGTAAAGGTAAGGTTGCGTAGTTGCCCGTTACTATACGTGAACCTGGAAAGAGCCTTCTTAATAATATGAGCGTATTAAGTGATCCCGGAGTTTGTCCAATAGGATGGTAGGTGAGGGACTTATATATTTATGTATTTCTTAGCAGACTTATAAAGAATATTATTCAAAAAAAGCGCGACCTGAAAGGTCCACACGACTAACTTCCCAGTGGAAAGAATAAAAAATATCATAATATACAATTTATATACAATTTTTAATATTATATACAATTTTTCATTCGGCACAGAAAACGACTTGACCACATAGTGAACTGACATTACGGCTACTCAAATTTGTTATACATATGTTGAAAAATTGACGAGCTTTTGGCTTTATATTTCAATCTGGTTTAATATTATGTGGTGTCGGATAGTACCTGCAGGCGGGTCATATTATCCGGGAAAGAATGATACTCGCGCTGAACACTTAGCGTAAATTTGCAGCATAATGCTGCTGTGTTTCGTATGTTGAGTATAGATGGTATAGAGAACCGGAGACACTTTTTACTGGAAATTAGGCAGTCCATCTTAGTCCTCACTGGTGACTACGAATCTGCATTTTGCTTCTTAATCGAGGATAAATGTAGATCTATGGGCCACAGCATCCACTTACCATCAGGTAGACTGTGTGCTCGTTTGTCACCTTTATTCTATAAAAACATAATGCTGCTTTATTTCGTATGGTGAGTGTAGACAACTTGAGACAAGTTTAAAGTGTTTTAGTTCTCATGGTCTCATGGTTATTTTAATCAAGCAACTGCATCTACTTACTATCAATTGAACTGCGTGCGTATTTATCACCGATAGTTCTTTGAAAAAAGTAAACAAACTCAAATAAACTACTGCAGGAGATAGGTAGCAGCGTCTTCCGAATAACGACTAAAAATAAAACCTGCGGTTGAAAATCCGCTTGCGCAGTGTGGCAGCTATGGCAAATATCTTATGTCGCAATTTTTTGGGGTAAACCTATGTTCAGCAGTGAACTTTAACAGGCTGTAACGGTAATTTACTGCAACAATAACGTTATCGTAAACAATAACGTCATCAAAAAATAATATATATCGAGTATATAACACAAAGCAAATACGAGTACTTCTCTTTATACTTGTGAGACGCTAGAGCGCAGACTGTTATTTTATTCCGATTTAAACTACTATGAAGCAATTTCAGACAAATGCGACCGCCCTGAGCCGTACCCTTCTTATAATCTAAATAATCAGGTCCACATAAAGTGTAAAGGCACATAGGGATCAACTCCAGAGCACCCAGTCAGTTCTTTATTATTTAGTAGCCTATGTTCCAAAATGTCAATATGCAGTCCCATTTATTTTTATACAATTAAGGGCTGGAATTTCAGTCTTCAGATAAAAATTACCCATCAAATAAATTACAGCCTGATTGAATATAAAAGTCAAACATTTTTATAGAATAAGTGTGAGGACAAACGAGCGTACAGTTCACCTGCTTGTAAGTGGATACTGTGGCTCATAGACATATACATAAATCCTCGATGAAGAATCAAAATGCAGATGTGTTGCCTGAGGACTAAGATGAAATGACTGATTCCCAGTAAAAGAAGTATCAAGTTCTCTTCATTTACCATACGAAGCACAAGCAGCATTAAGCTGTTATTTGACGCTGGTATTCTGTGAGGGAACGGTCTTTTCCCGGTCGAGGCGACCAATCGTTCTACAACTATTACATAGCTGCAGCATGACTCTACCAAGTAAAAATACAGTACGTATTCATACAATTACTCTGAGTTTTAATTGTAGCATTTTAGTCTACGATTAAATTCACCTGAGGAAAAAAATGGCCTCTATTTATTTTTCGAATTAATTTACATAACGTTTAATTTTTTAAAAAGCTTACTATAATAAATATTTGCCCTTAAATGTTTAGGTTTATGGTTATGTTTTTCTATTGATTTTTTATTGACAAAAGTCCCTCACACTTTTTGTGTCATGGGACAACCCTCGTGGTCTAAGACGGCCTAGAATTAATATGTTATAATGGCCAGGTATCAGATATACCTCAAAACTTGAAAACGAGATTTTAAAAGCAGTGCATGTTGTCACCGATGACTTATGGATCTGAGAGGTGGCCCTTCACTGCTGGCCGTATGGAGAAGCTCAATATCACTCAATAAGCTATGGAAAAGGCTGTGCTTGGGGTTTCTCAGCGTGTTAAACTTAGAAATGGGGATATCCGTAATAGAACTAGTACTCCGTAAAATTCCCTTAATGTTGGAAAAAAGAAATTTTTAACGTTACTCTTTGTACGGCATTGCATTGAGCTTATTGATATTGCTAAGTTAACTCAGAAGGGTCAAAATTAAAACATTCAATAAAAAGTAAGAACTGGCTTCAAATAATTAAAAAGAATATAATTCTGATTTCGGATGTTTTTTTTCTGATTTCTTTGTTAGTTAATATCGCTAAGTCAACTTAGAAGGGTCGAAATTAAAGTTTGAATAAAAGTAGGGACCGACTTCAAGGAATTAAAAATAATATAATTCTGATGTCGGAGGTTCTATTTCCCAGATAAACTTTGTCTGAGTAACGACTTCTGAACCTATTATGTGAAAATTATTCTATTCTTTTCATTCATTTGAAGTCGGATTTTCTTTTTGTCTTCGTCTCTCGCCCATGCATTCAGCCAACTCATTTTTATCATTGTGTCTCCCTTTTTCTTTTCTCCCCCTACTTTTTTACCTAACTGTGGAGGGTAATGTGTTTTTTAGTATATGTATTTGTATGGTTGTTCCCTTCTTGCGCTATAGAGATCAAACGAGTTGGCCGATTTAGATTATTCTTACGTCAATCGATTTGTCTTATAAGTGTCACTAGAGACACGATAATAATCAAAATTAAATATTGATATTTTAAATCGTGTGAATTATATTTAGATGTGTAACAATATATTTGTTAGTACAACAAAGCAACTGAGAATCTGAGAGTTTCCGAATCGATATTCGTCACTTGTGGATCGTATGTAGCGACTGTGACCAAAAGATACATATTATACTTTGTAGAAGCCTCAACTATATTACGTTTGTAGCGAACACGATGCTCTCACAGATTGCCAGCCTAAAATAACAGCTTATTGCTGCTGTATTTGATATGGTGAGTGTAGAGAACCGGAGACACTTTTTACTGGAAACGAGGTTTCCTTAGTCCGCAAAAGAGAGAACGCCCCTGCATTTGTATTCTTAATCGAGAAATTATTTTTATAGAATAAGGGTGACAAACGAGCACACAGTTCACTCGATTGTAAGTAGATGCTGTGGCCGATAGACATCTACATTTATCCTCGATTAAGAATTAAAACTCACATGCGTTGTCATCCCTGACAACTAAGATGGAATGCCTCGTTTTCATTAAAAAGGGCCTCCGGATCTCTCCACTCACAACACGAAACACAGCAGTATTAAGCTGTTTTTTACGCTGATGTATTAGAGACCGTGGTCTTTTCTCGGTCGAGCCGACCCTTTCGTGCTACAAACATAATATATTTTTTATAGAAGAGAGGGCAAACGGGCATACGGTTCACCTGATGTTAAGTGACTACCGAGCCCATGACCAACCGCAACACCAGGGGAATTGCAGGTGCGTTGCCGGCCCTTTAGAAAGGAGTAAGCTCTTATATATATATATATATATATATATATATATATATATATATATATATATATATATATATATATATATATATATATATATATATATATATATCTCATCATCATCATCATCATCATCATTACAGCCCTTCACGAGTCCACTGCTGAATATAGGCCTCCCCCAAGTAATGCCACAAAGCACGGTCCTGAGCCACCTGCATCCATCGACTTCCTGCATATCTTACCAGGTCGTCACTCCATCTAGTGGGGGATCGCCCTACACTACGCCTACCGGTACGAGGCTGCTACTCGAGAACCTTTCTTCCCCATCGGTTATCGGTTCTTCGAGCTATATGGCCAGCCCATTGCCACTTCAGCTTACTAATCCATTGGGCTATGTCGGTCACTCTGGTATATATATATATATATATATATATATATATATATATATATATATATATATATACAGATGACAGTATAAATATGCTTTTAGTTATTTTACCAGATAGTACACGCTAGACTAGACATGAATGTGGGTATATAACTAACAAACTATAAAAATGAACTAGGTCTTCAATTCTTGTTCACGAGTTTAGTCATTCGTTGCGTTTTAATCTAGTTCATTGAACTTTTTAGTTTCACATTCTTTAACTCTTTCTTGTTCATCGCTTCGGAAATCTCCTGCTATTAAGTAAAAGTAATCTAAGTCGACGCCTTTGTGCCTGTCGAGTATGAAAGAAATTTATGACTATAAAACAACATAAAATCTAACATACATATATTCTCACGGCTATCACGCCGAGGGATGGATAAAGACTAAGGATTTCCATTTAGCACCATTCTGACCCACCTCTCCCGCCTCCTTTACATCTATATACCTACGAATATGTATTGAAGGGTTGTCTTTAATTGATAATGTAATTGGATTGAATGACAGATGTTTTTTCAACTTACTTCATTCCTTAGCTGTATGCATACACACTATACGTATCCTCTTGGCTTAGTACCAAATTGTTCGATTTGTCGATCTGTTTCAAAATTGCTGCTATGTGACCTATAGAGGCAGCCGGAGACGCGCGGATGGTCGTCGCTGTCTTTGCGTAGCCAAAAGACTGACAGTTTCGAACCTTCAAAACTGCCACGGCAGGCAGGTTAAGGTGATATATTGAAGATGTGCCAGATTTGGTGCACGAGCATGTGTTCGTACTCCTAATCTGGCCCATCTTCAATATATTACCAATTTGGTCTATAAATTTTTGTCTATGGCGTCACTTCTCAACTCTTCCGTTCACTTCTGCAAAATAAATTTCCTTTGACACTTTTTCTCGTTCATCGCTTCTACAAATAATGGATGTAGAAATGGATAGCTGACATCCATATGCTTCGATGACCTAACCCTAGGCCCACCCTACATGTGTCTCACGGGTGGTGCTAAGACAGCGACAGAGCCGAAAGACAGACTCGGCTCTTGCCGTGTGGTAGTGACGTAAAATCTATCACACCCTAGAAGACAAAAATACGCTCAATACATCAACATTCATCTTCATCATTCGTTAGATTGGCGAACTGTATGGAACTATAAACGAACTATAAACTACACACTATGAAAGCATACACAAACTTGATGAACTGGACGCACTAGTGTACTACATGAAATTCAGATTTTACGTACTGGAGTCACACAGCAGCTATATTATGGCTATAGCACAAAAAAGCAGTTTGATAATGTTGTGTTTTGTACAATATAGAGAAACGAAGACCATTTTAACTGGTTACGAGGCATTCAGTCCGTTCTCAGTGGAGAAAACATATCTACATTTTGATTCTTAATCGAAGATGAGTCTACTGTTTATGAGCCACAGCATCCAATTTATATCAGCGGACTGCGTGTTCGCGTTATACCCTTAAAATTCTTCTATAAATTTTTTTCCCTTTTCACGAAGTCGTTTCTTTCATCACACAAAGTAATCTACGTCGACTCTGCTTACCTCCAGAACTCTTATAGCTGTTGAAGAAGAAGGCAGAATCACCTGAGAGTCAGGTGTGCCCCTAACATGTTTGAGTTTATTGTATAATTTTCTTTATTTTTTTTTGTCGTGATTTCTTGAAAAGTGTGTAACAGGAAGCCGGAAAAGCGCATGATATTTGATTTGACCAATGAGCGCGCGCGAATGGTAGGAAAATGTGCTGTTATGTGAACTATTTTACATGTGTAAACAATAAATGTATTTACTAATGATAAGTGTATGATAAAAGTGAAGATCGTTGATAAACAATTTCAGTGAGTAAAAGTTAATTTTTATTTGAAATAATATTTCAGTATTTAGATTTCCTAATTTTTGAGGTTAATATGTCGCTACTCAATTTATTTGTTCCATTTTGAATTAAAAAACAAATAGCTTTTTTCAGGATATAATGTTAGTGTTGCTTATTACCAAGATGAGATGTCAGATGTTACGCATCACATGCGACAACTGTAAGGCTCGCTCTTTTTTTAATCTCTAAACCATAGTTATATTCCTTATTTTCTTTTTTTCTGTATTTTTTATATTTCAATTTTTTTTCTTTACTATACAAAGTAGCTCGAGGACTTATAGGTCTCTGTATAAACCGTGCTACTTACCTAGATTGATGTAAAAGGCGGTTATTGGGATATTGGGTATGTTTGTGACTCGTTTTACAATTATCGATCTAAATCGCTGTTTTTTACTTAGCTTGACCTGAGTAGCTCACCGCATACTCCCTCGAGGATTACAGGCGTGAAGCTAACTCCTTAAAACGTAACTCTTTAAAAAATACTACGAGAGAATGTTTTTGACAATATCTCACATTAACACCCGGGCTGTAAATAAATATTTTTATAGCTGTTGAAATAAAAAATAACACTCAGGGAAATCCACAACCCAAAAAGTGTACAAACATTCTATTGTGTGTGTATTTCTTACATTTAATGTCATCAAACATCCCTTACATCAATTGTATAAATAAAGAACACGTGGATAAAATTTATCTGTGTTTTTATCGTTAACATTCACTTGAGATCCCATTCTACGGAAATACGATAAAAGTTACCTGGTTAGTAGTATTAAGTGTGCTATTTCTGCTTGTTTTCCCGTTATAATGTTCCAATTTGGGATCCTTTATGAGCAAAACGAGAAATAACCCTAGTATCTTAACCAAAGAATCAAATAAATTGATACTTGATATCGTGTAGTAGCGATGTAGGAATATTCACTTTCCGTATCATTCAGTGGGGTCGTAGAAGCGACAGAATTAAACAAACCAGTTAATGAGAAAAAGAGGTAGTTACCAACCTATTATTAGGCATCTATTATCTAATCTATATGTGGAGGCCTATATTTAGCACTGGACTTTGGTAGGCAGTTACGACACAATAAAGCGAGAAAATTAATTGTTCGGAAATTGTAATATTTGATTGCGTTTAGTTTAACTTTAGGAACGTGATTTTTGGCATTCTTTAAAGGAGGCCTATATTCAGCAGTTCAGGACTTGTGGAGGGTTGTAATGATGACAATGATTATGATAAATTTAATTTCCGTAGGAGCTATGATAGCTCGACTTTCGAGTTGTTAAGTGGTGGCCGTTAATTTTTAGACCCCCGCTAGTGCCGAGTGCTGATTTACCACTTTTTACATAGAATAAGGTTGATAAACGAGTATACAATCAACCTCATAATAAGTGGATGCTGCGGTCTATAGATATCTGCACAATCCTTAAGAGTTAAAAATGCAGATGCGTTCTCACCCCTGAAGACTGAGATGGAATGCCTCGTTTCCAGTACAAAGCCTTTTCGGTTCTCTACACTCACCATACGAAACACCATAGCATTAAGCTCAAATTTATGCTGGTGTTCTCTGAAAGCGAGGATAAATGTAGATTTCTATGGGCCACAACATCCGCTTACCATCAGGTGGACTGTGTGCTCGTTTGTAACCCTTATTTTTTTTTAAAAACCTAGCCAAATAGACATAAACTAACATTTTAATTAATATATTTGTATTTAAGAATTTCTAAATGTTGCAAACCAATAATTACTGCCAGATTGAATGACTGGGATGTGAAATTTGTGTTAATTCAAATGTTATTTTTTTAATAGTTTAGTAGATATATTTTGCATATAACGTTTTTATGTTTTAAAGTGAAATACAGCTTCTTTATATGCAAAGCTTAAAATTCCATGAATTATGAGTACGGTTGAACTTCCATCAAGAGACGACCACTAGTATATGAAATCAAATTATTATATATAAATTATTGGGTACATAAAATCAAATTATAATTGGGCTAAGTCTAAGTTCACTTTATAAGTAAAACTAATCTGGATACAGTTAAAGTAGCCTCCGAAGTTAATCTGCGACCGGGAAATGATTAATAAAACAATACAGGTTCGAATTTAGATTGGGAAACTTTGCTACCTGCAAAGCTTATTCAGCGTTATTCAGCGATGTGATGATGATGACGGACATAGCCGTCATAATAATGCTTGTTAGCTTGTTAGTGCTAATTACAGGCTGTGCGGCATTCAATCTTTCAAGACCCCAGAGGTGACAACGCATATTTAGTTTAGAGTGCTAAGCAGGAACCTTAAAAGAATACACGAGCATTCTATTCATTATTAGCATTCCTTCATAGACATAATGCATAATTTATTTTCAAACTTTATTGGGCGGGTAAACTTCTAACGATAATTAACATTAAGTCCGACCAATGACCTACAAAGTTAAGTTTAAATAAATTTAAACCGATCAAGAGGTTAAAGAGATTAAAAAGACATTATCCGAGTCTTCTACGATCAATTATTCTCGCAGAAATAAAACTAAGACTGACAGTGATTCTTTCACGAACTGCAAATTTATAGAAGACTTTCAAATCGAAAGATGTTTACAATTCGACTGTGTTTAGAGGCAAATAATTCCTTAGCTTTTCTATATGTGTTAGTCATCCGAATTCCTGGAACCCCAAAGGTAATACTGTGTATAGGAAATAGACCGATACTAAACGGTGAATCTCACCATCATCCTTCACAGTTGGCTACTGGGAGCAAATATTTGTTACAGAGAGCACAAGGAATCTGTTGCTTCAGCTCGTTAAGCAGGCACGACAACGAGATTCAGGTCCAACGCCTACGTCACAGTGACCGATTGAAGCTGGCCACAGCCGAGCATGTGCCTGTTGTACTCCCATATGTCAGAGGTGTCACAGACAAGATTGGCTACATCTGGAAGCAAGCTTCTATTTAACCATTCTACAAGCCGCCGAAAAAGATAAGTCAGTGCTTACCATCGGTCAAGTGTAATCCCTAAAAATGCTGGAGTGTACTAGCTTGCTTTTGAATGTGATTTCTTTAATATTGAGCAAACAAAAAGATCTATAAAATACGAGGGTGGATTGAAAAGTACTCGGCCTAACACAGATCCATTCAATTCTAAAAATCAAATCTACCCACATTATTTAGTTCAGTTCAGACTAGTTCATTGTGTGAAGTTCGAAACGTGTGCGATAATTAGTTGTGATTTTATAAATTTATTAACAAAGTAATCGGACATAATTTCCGCGAATGGAGCAAATCGAGCAGCGTGCCGTCATTAAGTACCTCCATAAGAAGGGGCTATCATCAAAAGCCATCCATGATGACATGGTCAGTACATTAGGCAATTGTGCTCTGTCATATTCATCCGTCAAAAAATGGATAGCAGAATTTAAGCGTGGTAGAGAGAGCGTGAAAGATGAACCCCGCTCTGGAAGGCCTTCGACGTCAACTACTGACGAAAATATTAAAAAAGTACTTGATTTAATAATGGGAGACCGCAGATTAAAAATTAGAGAGATAGCCGAGATTATAGGCATCTCTTATGAACGAACTAAAAACATCATTGTCAACGAGTTGGGTTTCCACAAGGTGTCTGCGAGGTGGGTTCCGCAACTGCTTTCAGTTGAACAAAAAAGGACGCGATTGACTATTTCACGCGACTGTTTGGAGTTATTTGAAGCCGATGCAGATGATTTTTTGAATCGTTTTGTTACTATGGACGAAACATGGGTTCATTACTTTACACCGGAAACAAAACAACAATCAAAACAGTGGAGAAGACCTGGTTCACCACCCCCTAAAAAGGCTAAGTCGATTTTGTCGGCAAATAAGGTGATGGCTTCAGTATTCTGGGACTCGAAAGGTGTGATTATGATTGATTATCTTGAAAGGGGTCAGACTATAAACTTTGATTACTACTGCACCTTACTAAGTCGTTTACGAGAGGAAATAAAAGAAAAACGTCGAGGAATGCTCAGAAGAAAAGTCCTATTTCATCAAGATAACGCCCGTGTTCACACGTCAGTACAGTCAATGGCTGAAATTCACAACTGTGGCTTTGAATTGTTACCGCATCCGCCGTATTTACCTGATCTGGCACCATCAGACTTCTTTCTGTTCCCTAACCTAAAAAAGCACTTGGGAGGTCAAAGATTTTCGACAAACGACGAGTTCAAAACAGCTGTAGACGCATATTATGACTCTAAGGAAGAATCATTTTTTTTCAACGGTCTAAATGCTTGGAAGGGGAGGTGGCAAAAGTGTATTGAACTTGATGGTGATTATGTAGAAAAATAAAAATATAACTGATTTAGTATGTGTTTATTTTCTTGGTTTTTTTTTTTGATTTTCCACCAAGGAGTATACCGTCCTTGACGGGAATTTATTGACATTTTTACACAATAGGTTACATTAAATGGCTTACACTATATTTTGCAAGCTGTTATTCTCTAAGACAAGATAACTAACATCAATGCGATTTGATACATTGGGTGCGTTTGGCAGAAAAAAGCGCTAGCAAGCGCTTATAAGCACTAAAATAGTTTTCGGCCAGGACACGATTGCTACTTCAGTAGCGCTGACACAATCCGCCATTTTGCTTATTTAATTTGTTTGTTTTGAAGCAGAGTTTATAAGTTGTTTTGTGCAATATTAGCTTTAAGTAATATAATGACATGAATAGACATATACATGTTATTAAAAATTCATGATTGGTAAGTTTTTAATATGAATAGTTTACAAACATATATTTAAATTATGTTAGGTTCCCCGGTTAAAACTAACATCGTGTCCTAGAAGAAAATAGCTACTTACGATTTGACAGCGCTTACCGCTTACGATCGCCATTTTGCTTGCAAGCGCTTGCTAGCGCTTTTTTCTGCCAAACGCACCCATTGATTAGGTATCGGTCCATTTAATATTATCACTGTTATAAAATTATTTTTCACGAATGAAATTATTAATAACAATATAAATTTGTATAATTATTCCCAGTAGCATTACATATTTTAGAAAATTAGAAGGAGTACCGAATTAACAAAAAAAAAACGAATAGAAAAAAATTACAGAATTAATATAAATATAACACAGGGTATTCTTATGTCTACTGCTTATAATTTAGTCCTTAGCTTATAATTATTATATTAACATTCATTAAATTTGTGCCTTATTATCAATAATATAATATGAGTCATTAAGTTGTACAGATATGATTAGCAAACGAGCATAGGTAAATGAAAGAGATTTACTTATGTTATATATACAAGAAAGGTGAGAAAATAAGATTTAATTTAAGTAAAATACAGGGTATTCCTATATCTATTGCTTAGGAGTTAGACTATAGCTTATGATTTATTAACAATGATTAAAGCTAGTGTCTTAATACACAATTTATATCCTATGTATATTAGTTTAAATAATTTACAATTTATTGAATCCTTTAAGCTTATCTATGATGTAATTAATAAATGTAACGAAGGATTCAATAGCACTTTGTTTATTTGAAAGTTCTGTTACACAGTACGGTGATATACGTAGATTGCTACAAAGCATCTCGTGTCTTAGTCTATTGTACTCAAATCTAGGACACTCCCTCAACAAATGAGTTAACGTTTGAGTAGTGGTATTGTCACAGGGGCAGAATGGATCGGCAGCGATTTTGAATCTATGCAGATATTCCTTGTGGTAGCCACGACCTGTTAAAGCCTGCGTTAATTGAAATGATACTTTGGTTGCTTTCCATAGTGCACAAATGTCCGTCAGTTTTGGGAGTAATTCTTTTGTGCGCGCTCCTTGTTCCGCGCTTTCATATCTTATCTGCCAAGTTCTCCAAGTTTTTTCCCTCATAGTCCTTTTTACAAAGCTCATAGGGAACTTCGCGTAGTCAGGGGTTTTGTGTTGTGTTGCAGCGCCTTTGGCTGTCTCATCAGCAATTTCGTTACCTGCGTCGCCCGCATGGCCCTTAACCCATGAGAATATGAAATTAAGATCCACTTGAGCAGCTGTATATATTGTGTCATGAGTCTTTGCCACAATGGGGTGGGTGTTAGATCTCTTTTGGAGTGCTCTCAGTGCCGCCTGAGAGTCACTCAAGATCTGTATAAACTCCTTGCAGCCCATGTGCATCCTTGTGCCCCTTTGGTGTCTTTCGTCTCCTTGCTTCAATCTCCGGTCCAAAGTCCACTCGCAAGCCTCTTTAATCGCCAAGAGTTCCGCTTGGAACACAGAGCAGCTAGTATGTAGTTTCAGCCTCTTTTTGTATATAACTTTTGAACCTTCGAAACAGACGAAAGCCGCTCCCACACCGCCATTCTCGAGCTTGCTTCCATCTGTATAGATTCGAATAGGCGCTGTTTCCTGTTCTAGATTTTCCGAATTCAGGTCTGCACACTCAATACTTATTCTTTTTGACGGATGTAATAACTCATGCACAGGTGTGGGCCTCTCATATTGTATATCCCTTGGTATTAAGTTGGTTGCCCCTTTCAGTCGAACTGTCTCAACTTCATGTACCTCCAGGACCCTGAGGTCTAAGGGCACAAATTGAGCCAGAGCGACCGCTGCCACCGTTGAGACTGTCCTAAAGGCCCTAATTGCCTTTATTGCAAATCCCCTTTGGGCCGACTCCAAGAGCTTCCTTACATATCGTTTTTTCGCCGCTTGACCCCAGATACCTGCTGCGTATGTAATTGTAGGCTCAATGACCTGTCGATAGATGGTTTGCACGTTATCGGGATGGGCTCCCCAGGTTGGTCGGGTGTAAATGCATAGTTTGTTGAAAATTCGCATAGCCTTCCCAACAACGTACTTAACATGATCAGCGAACAGAAGCTTTCGGTCAATGATCATGCCTAAGAACTTAATACTCCTTTGAAACGCTAAAGTGTGTCTCCCCATCATAAGGTGTGCTTCTTCAGCCTTACGCGTGAATGCAATGGCTTGCGTCTTAGTGGGTCCAAATGTCAATTTGACACTTTGCCCCCATTCCAATATGATTTCCAGAGCGCGATTGGTATTTGTTTGTAGGGTATTTACATTCTTTGCGGAGACGATAAGTAAAACATCATCCGCAAAGGCTTGCAAATGACATCCACTCGGAAGTTCAGCCTCAAGCAACTCGTCCAGTATCACGTTCCATAAAATGGGTCCACACGCTGAACCTTGTATGCAGCCCTTGGTGTTGTTCTTAGTAACCCGCGCTCCTGCGTATTCTAATGTAACTGTGCGGTTCGTCGTATAGCTCTCTATTAAGTGGAAGATGTTCTTGGGGCATCTTATAGCACGTAGTCTCTCGAATAGTGCGGGCCACCACGCGTTGTCAAATGCGGAGCGGATGTCTAAAGAAACGCCCAGCACCTGTTTGCCATTCTTCTTAGCCGCTTTTACGATACTGAGTGCCGTATCTATAGCTGTAATCGTGCTGGTTTGTTCCTTGAAGCCAAACTGTCGCCCGTTGAGTAGTCCCGCTTTGGTTGCGCAATATATGAGACGCTTAATGTATAATTTTTCGAGCAATTTTCCAAAGACTGGCAAGAGTCCTATAGGGCGGAAGGAGCTTAATTCGCTATAATCAGTCTTGCTTGGCTTTGGTATGATTTTAACTTCGGCTCTCTTCCACTGCTGAGGAAAGTGATGGAGCTCTAGACACCTGTTCATGATTCCCGTTATAAGTTCTGGGTAATTAATAGTAAATTGTAGGCAGATGTCAGATGTCAGACCATCAATGCCGGGTGCCTTCTTAGGATTCATCCATTTGAGATGTTCCAAAACCTCCTCGACAGCGAATGGGGGTTCATCTACTCCATCTGGCTCATTCCCGATTCTGGATCTAAGAAACTGGTGTTGGTGCGTGTCATTATCTGGTGTATCATCACCGTAAAAGTGATCCAGGAGTGCTTGGGCCGTCTCCATTTCGCTGCTGGTGTAATTGTCACCAATTTTTATGGTGGCTGGTGGCCGCTTGGGTGCAGTGTCCTTCAGAAGTCTATTCGTGAGAGTCCAAACGTTTTCTTTTGTTTGTAATTCGCAGAACTCTCTAAAACTCCTGGAAGACTCCGCCCTCAGTTCCTCCGCATATATTGCCTTTTTATTATTTAATTCCTCTGCTAGTTGGTCTAGAGGCAGATTCCGACGTCTCATTCGGTTTAGTCTGTGGTGTAACTGGATGACTTCTTTTTTGAGGTCTGTCAGTTTTTCCGTCCACCATAACGGGCGATGCTTCGTCAGGGATCGGCCTTTCTTTGTCGGCATAGATTCTTCACACGCTTTATGAATGATCCCGCAGATGTCATTAATCAATTTCTCCAAGCCAGCTGTGTTCAGCGATCCGATGTCTCTCTCCAATATATCTGTATTGGTCATAAGCGTGTGGAGTGCATCCTTGAATATTCCCCAATTGGCCTTGTTGCTGTTGTACTTAAACGTGGAGTTGGTTATCGATGAGGAGTTTAAGGAAGAATTCTCAGTCGCAATCTTGTATTCCACCGCATTATGCTGCGATGAAGGGCAGGCGTTGATGTTGACCTTCCACCCGACTACACGGTCAAATATGTGTCCATGGGCCAATGTGAGGTCTATTATAGAAGTCCGAACCCTGCCGTGTGTGACGGTTTCAAAGGTGGGTGAGGTGCCGACATTGCAAACGAAGAGATCATTTGCATGTGCCAGCTCCACTACCGCACATCCTCTAAGGTTATTGGTTTTACTGCCCCATAGATGGTGCCATCCATTAAAGTCACCGCCAATGATGGTATTTGGGCATCGGGAGATCTTGAGAAAATTATCTATATGCTCTAATGTGTTATTTTCGTCTGAATTTGGTTCCATATATGCGGAGGCTATGAGTATTTTATGACCGCCACTTGTGAATTGAATAACGCAAAGATTTGAGTTAGAGTATTGTGACATACCAATCACCTGACCGCAGCCTGGTTTAGTGAGTATACACGCCTTAACTCTACCTTTTCCACCAAATTGATGTATGTTGAGTCCCTGAGTTGGTCGCACCTCATTTCCTGAGCCAATATATGGCTCCGACAGCAATGCAATTTGATAGCCACCTGCCATGAAAGAAAGAATAAATTCATGTAAACTCTTTTTTGAACGATCAATGTTACACTGTAAAATTTTTATATTTTTATTAATTAAATCCATAATCAATTCTGTTAATTATTCTTTCTCTTATGGCTCTCAGTTTTGGACATTCCAGTGACATGGCAGAGTGGCGGACATCCGCTTTGGTACCAAATTTATCATTATGAGATGCACAATTAGCGCATATGGCAGTACCTTGTTTGCCCTTATCAGGACATTTTTCGCCTGTGTGCTCCTTACTGGAACAGTGCGAGCATTGACTAGTTGCGGCTGTGCAGTACTTTTTAATGTGCCCAAACTGCAGACACCTGTGGCACTGCAGAAAGGGTGAGAATTCGCTGATGTGTAGTCGCTGGTAGTCAACACTGATTTTGCCCTTTTCAATGAATTTACGAAAGAGTTTGGGTGCCACAAGAAACACTGCGTTGTATAGCCCCGGGTTTTTGTTGCTACGCCTAAATCGGAGGCGCATGTCATCGTCCTCAATAAAAGCCTCTTTCAACTCTGGGTTCTGCCCCCTGACAACACCAGCTATCTCTTCAGCTGGTATATCTTTGGATATACCCTTTATTATAATCATTGGCCGCAGTCCCTTAGCCGGCTCAACGCTTACGTGCTCAGACGATTTTAGCTTTTGTAGGGTGTCGTTACGTTGTTCGGTTGTGTCAAATTCCACTCTAAGTTTGTGATTTGACACTGCCTGAACCCTAGCTGGTGCATAATTCGCTGTGCGGTACGATATGCTCTTCTTAAACGTCTCGATTGCTTCCTGTCGTGATTTGGGGGTTACCTTTGGGGTCACCACGATGGCCGGCTTAATGTTAGATGTACCGCGGGCTGGTGGCATAGTGGTCACGCTGGGAAGAGAGCCCGGCCCACTGCTGGTCGCAGCGGCCTGGGCGTATGAGGCAGGCCGTGCCTGCTGTTGAAGCTGCGTGGTTATTTGGCCCTTTAGTTTGGCCATCTCGCTCCTGACACAGGCGACGATGTCAGCCTTCAAGTCGCTGTTCATGTTACTCTGGGGGGGGGGGGTTATTGGCGGGGGCAAGCACTGTAGACATGCTTGTCAGTTTATGCCCACACCTTCTGATCTCCTCGGCAGCTAGGTTGATGAGTCTCTTCTTTGCGGCGGTGACTGTCTTGCCGTCAGAGACCGCTTTAGTAATGCAGTCAGAAAGTTTTTGTATCGTCGTGACAAAAGTATCGATGTTGGTTATTTCCTCGACATAGGCCGGTAGGAGAGAGGGAGTGGTTTCACTAGTATGATCCTTAGAAGTAGTAGTGGCCATCTTGCTAATTAATTAGTCCAAGTTTAAAAAAATAAATAAATAAATAAAATAAAATAAAAAAATGTTTATATCGTCATCGGAGGGGGGGGGGGGGGTTTCCACTACGGAATATCACTGCACTGATAGTACTATCATGTAATAATGTCTAAGAGTCTCAAAGTTCACACACACGGTAATAGTCAATTTTTACACATATGAAACTAACAACCTAGTCTAGTAGAATACTGTGGTGATGTATTGATTAGTTATATTTCATTGCGAATATTTCTGATACAACGCGTGCGGCCCCACCGAACGGCCGTGAGCGACCCGTTGGTCATTGGTTAAGTTAATTAAAAGTTCAATGTCCGGCCCTCACGTGGCATAGATGGTCATGCGCGGACGTGGAGTTAAATTTGCGAGGGCCTACAACTCGACCGCCTGAATGTAGCACGGTGACGTTCAAGTAGTGACTAAACACAGCACGGAGGCACGCGAAGCGGGCTTGATGCGTGTTATCGTAGGTCAGCGTCAAAGTTCGTTACAAATAAATTTTTTAGAAATAGAAATAGAAATAGAAACTTTTTTATTCAATGTAGATTATAAAAATACTTATTGAACGTCACTTTTTTAATTTACCACTGGTTCGCAAAAAAAAAACCTCTGTCCTGGGAAGAACCAGCAAGAAACCCAGCGGGACTTTTTTTTTTTTAATAATAGCTTACAATCATGTTTACAATCAACAACACAAGATAAATTAGAAATAGCTTGGTAGCGATCACCCTTCCCAGGGGTTATTATCATCTATAAATTCCTTAATATTATAATAACCCTTTTTATACAAACTTAGTTTAATAACATTTTTGAACTTTGTGTATGACAAATTTTGTATATTTTCTGGGATTTTGTTGTAAAAGCGTATACATCGCCCCAAGAATGAATTACTGACTCGGTGGAGTCGAGTAACAGGTACTACCAGCTTGTGTCTGTTCCTAGTATTTACAGAATGAATATCACTTATTTTCGCAAAACTACTTTTATTTTTGTGTACGTACATTACATTTTCATAAATGTATTGAGAGGCCAGAGTTAATATATTAATTTCTTTAAATTTTTGTCTCAGTGACTCTTTTGGTTTTAAATTATATATTGCTCGAATGGCCCTCTTCTGTAAAATAAATATAATTTCAGTGTCAGTCGCGTGTCCCCATAGCAAAATACCATACGACATAATGCTATGGAAATAACTGAAGTAAACTATTCTAGCTGTTTCAACACTGGTAAGAGTTCTAATCTTTTTTACAGCATATGCTGCAGAACTAAGTCTGCTAGCTAGTTTTGATATATGGGGGAGCCATTGAAGCTTTGCGTCCAGTGTGATTCCAAGAAAAATGGTGGTATCGACAAGACTCAGCTCCTCCCCATTTAAAATTACATTAGTATTGACATGTTTAACATTAGGAGTTACGAATTTCATACATTTAGTTTTAGTTCCATTCAAATGCAAATTATTAACATTAAACCAATTGACTAACTTAGCTATAGCATTATTTACTTCGTCGTAATTTAATAACTGTCGTTTTAATTTGAAAATTAATGAAGTATCATCAGCAAATAATACTATATCATGGTTATCCCCTACTATGTAAGGTAAGTCATTAATATATACAAGAAACAGAAAGGGGCCAAGAATTGAGCCCTGAGGAACGCCCATTTGTACAATCGACCCGGAAGAACTCATACTATTAATAACAACTTTTTGTGTTCTGTCACTTAAATATGAAATAATTAATTTAAGAGCATCATTTCTTACACCGTAGTGTTGAAGTTTCCTGATTAATGTTTCATGGTGAACACAATCAAAGGCCTTGGATAGGTCACAGAACAAACCCAAAGCATCCTGTGAATTCTCCCATGCATTAAATATATATTTAATCAGCTCAACACCAGCATCGGTTGTCGAGCGACCCCTTGTGAAACCAAATTGATTTTTATGAAGTAATTTATTTACATTAAAAAAAATTAACAATTGATCAAGAATAATTTTTTCAAAAATTTTACTAAGTGTTGGCAGTACAGAAATAGGTCTAAAATTAGAGGGGTCCAATGTACTACCAGATTTAAATAAAGGTATTACTTTACTATGCTTCATTAAATCAGGAAACACACCAGATTTGATACTACTATTAAAAATAATAGATAGTTGAGGTGCGATTGTATCTATTATAGACGCAATAACTTCAACAGAAATCCCCCACAGATCGGCGGTTCTCTTAATATCAATAGTCTTAAAATATTTTACAATATCTTTTGATGAAACTTTATGAAATGTAAAATTCTTTGTACATACATTTACATTTTGTTTAAGTAATGATTCGGCGACGGTAGGAGAAGAATTCAGTGACTTAGTGGTTAAGATCGGAATATCAGTAAAATATTTCTCAAAAACCATTGCAACGTCCTGATCTGATTTAGTTAATTTATTGTTAAAACTTAACTGGTAGTTTGAATTGTTTTCGCTTATATCTTACAATTCTCTTTGTATTTCACAATTCCGATTTCACCATTGGAAAGAGCACTTTTTAACGAAAATAATGATTATAAACACATGCTATAGCAACTAAAATTTACTGCACTTTAGATTTAAAATTCACGGAGCGAAAATAAACACGTCTTATACTCTCGGGTATCGGTCGGACGACCTTATTTTCTTGGTTAGGTCGAGTACTTTTCAATCCACCCTCGTATCCTATTCCTTTAAACGAGCAATTCTTGTTTATTTTATTCAGAGGGGTAGGCAGAGACTACAGACTTCCATTTAGCACTATATATATATATATATATATATATATATATATATATATATATATATATATATATATATATATATATATATATATATATATATATATATATATATATATATATATATAATCGGAATCTCGGAAACGGTTCCAACGATTTTCATAAAATTTAGTGTCCAGGGAGTTTGGGGAAAATAAATCGATCTAGCTAGGATTTATTTTTAGAAAATGTCTTTTTGTCGGTGTTTCAGGCAATGAAAACTGCAACAATATAAGAAGGTAAATTTTGACACTGTGTTAATGGTCATAATAACTCAAGCGGATACCGAGCGGTCGCGAAATCGTAATGACTTGGTTCGCATCCTGACTTCGATCCGACTTTTTTCCTTCATTTTTTTTGAAGTTCCCTTCTTTTGTGAGAAAATCTATTATTTCGAGTCCTTTTTTGTATTTTTTAAAAATATGAAAATTTTAATTAAACTAATTGCACGCATGATTTTTTATTCAAATAACCAGTTCAGTTTTTTCTAGTTGACATACTAGAAATCAATAAGATCAAAAAATATTATTCATATTTCATCAGTATGTAATGTGTATATAAATGTAATTTCAAAAAAACTCATCCAGATACTGCGTTATAGAACATACAGCTAACGTAAAACACAAACGCTCCTAGAAGTCTGCAGTTTGAGATAACATGGCCCCCGCCACTACATCAGATCAGAAATCCTCGCTAAAGTGCATCGATTCCTACCGAGACTGACACGTTAGGCTACTAACGTGAATATTCTAATTTCAATAGGGAATGAGGCTAGGTACTACTCTGCTCGAGATTCTGTAATTAATAAAATTAAAACGAATCCCAAGCATACCACTGTAAAATTTTAGAACACAGTAAGTTCATTCTGTATGGATCAGGCCAAAAGTAATAATTAAAAAACTGAAGGGTCGGACCAAAAATTAATATTCTAAAACTGAAGGTAGCCGGGCTAATTACGACATTGGGAACTCAAATATCACAGGCTCCCCCCCCCCTTACTATGGGTGCTGTAAAGCACCCGAAACGTCGGGGATCAAAAATAAGTTAATTAAACAGGATAAAATCCGTATAAGTGGTTGTATTCAATAAGTAGAATTAAATTAATAAAATCCCTAAAAGCAGTTTTATTCAATTACTCATATTCAAGATATGTTGGTGCCTGCCTTGGCCTGATGGTCGTAAACACAATTGCTGATCAGTGGGTCCCGAGTTCGAATCCCGGGTCGGGCCAAAAACCAGTTATTGGGCTTTTCTGTCGAGAAATTCTAATTAACAGCCCGGAGTTAGGAAGTTGGCGGTGTATCATTCCCATTTTCCATTCGGAAAGCACGTGTAGTTCAGTATAGTTCTCTAAACTCACCATACGAAACTCAGCAACGCTAAGCGGCTATTTTACGCTGGTATTCTGTGAGAGCGTGGTCTTTCCCCGGTCGAGCAGACCGACGTGCTGCAGCCATATTAATGTAGCTGCAGCGTGGCTCAACCAGGTATCTGGCTCCGCGATGGCAAATCCTTCCAAGTGTGAAAATTACGACAAATTCTTCACACAATATGACATTTTTATGTCCAGTTGATATACTTTAGACTTGTTGGACTTTTACGGGATTTTTACTGGACTGTTAAGCGCTGATAAAAAAGGTAGGAAAAGAAAAACATGTATTTAAGTTTAATTTTACTCCATGCCATTTACTCATTATTGTGAACGTCAACCATGTTTCTTTTTCTACAACTGAAGAAACACAATAATAAAACTGGATTTTCTTAGTAATTTCATTTCACTTCCGCCGTTCCCGCCTTCGCAGATAGAGAGTATCGTTGTTTTTAGTAATTGAATCTCACCAGCAACGACTTCGCATTTTTCTTTTACCGTTGTTTACATTTAAAGAAAATAAGGTTTTGTTGTACTATTGATAGATTTATTTGATGAATAAATAAGAAAAACATATACACGCAATTAAACTATAAGTATTTTATTATTGTAAATAATTAAAATTAAAAAATGTCATTTATTTATTAAATCACTTTCCATCAGCTTATCCAAAGTGCACGATTAGACACTAGGGGCAATTTTTGTCGCAATTGCAATTTTAACTGCAGTATTTTTATTCTTTGTAGTTGTTTTCTAGTCTCTGACAACATCCATGGAATTGACGTCTATATAAATATATTTATAAATATGATAAAATAATGGAGATGCATGTGGTGGAGCCACGCTTCAGCTATATTATGGTTGTAGTACGAATCGGTCGACTCGACCGGGGAAGGACCACGCACTAACAGAATACCAGCGTAAAATAGCAGTTTAATACTGCTTTGCTTCGTATGGTGAACATTGAGTTATACAACACATGGTGAGTGTAGAGATCCAGATACCCTTTTGTACTGGAAACTAGGCATTCCATCTTTGTCCTCAGGTGTGACAACGCATCTGCGTTTTGATTTTCAATCGAGGATAAATGTAGACGTCTATGTGCCACAGCATCCATTTACCATCAGGTGGACTGTGTGCTCGTTTGTCACCCTTATTCTATAAAAAAAAGAATCTCAATGACAGCTTGAGTATTGTGTGATAAGATAATAGTGAGGTTTGCAAGATGATGTGCTGAGCAGAATTAAGAAAGGAATCAAAAAAAAAATAAAAAAGTTAGGAGGGACAAAGCAAACCTGTGCTGCAGAAGTGGAAAGGGACGACCCAGACGGAATTTTATCGACGAAATTGACGGTATATAGAAGATGGGCCAAATTAAGCGTATAGTTAACCGACGAGCATGTATGCGTAGATACGGATATAAAGGAGATGAAAGAGGTGTGTCAGGATGGTGCCAAATTGAAGTCCGTAGTTGTTGTCTAACTGTCCCTCTGGTAACAGGCGTTAATGTTTATGTATGAAATGTATGTATTGTATTATCAGTAATATAAATCTATAAATGTGTATTTCATTGTGTTTGTAATTGTTACATTTGAATAACTGATTGTTGCCAAAATAAAGAGTAAAAAGTAAGAAAAATCTCATGCATTTTGTTATTCCTTAACGCCTAATTTTATTATAAAGTAAGTAACAGCCATTATACGTGCCTGTCTTTCGCACAGACTTTCATATTTGAGAGGTTTTCATGCCAAGGAAGTGTCCACCGCGCTGATCCAATGTGTGTTGGCAGAGTTTACATGCCTTCGAAATACAATTTTTTTTATTTTTTAGACATGCAGGATTCCTTACGATGTTCTGTTTTACCATCGAGCTTATTATCCTAAATTACACTTAAAATTGCAATTAACAATTTCATTGGTGCCGGCGAAGATGAAAACCCGACGTGTACTTTGAAATTTACAGTGAGTGTTTCATTTTTTTATTATAAGCCCCTCAGATTCAGATCTTCATAATTTTAAATAATAAAAATCTTATTTTTACCCTAAACTCACAACTGGCCAAAGTTTGATTAAATTACGAATAAAAGCGAATTTAATGTCCTCCAGACCGAATTTGGGTCACGGCGGCTAGTCTTAATGGAGACATGCATGCACAAGCACAGGTGCACTCTCTATCCCCTCACTCTTATAGTCCAATGGAACAAAATTTATAAAAAAAAAATCTAAAAAATCACACCGATATTGTTCTCGAAATATACACAAACTAGCGTTACCTGTCTATAGAACTGACGTAGGAAAGAAAAGATTTAAATTTAAGAGAGTGCAACTCTACAACAAGCTGTCTAATGATGTGAAAGAATGTAGCACTTTTACGTTATTCAAAAGAAGCCTATTAAATTACTTATCCTAATTTCTACTTGGTTTGGATCGCAATTTTTTTAACTTACTAATTGTTAAGTGTTAACTATTAACTAGTAAAGCGAACTGTATATTATTCTTATGTAATAAATAATAATAATAAAGCTCTTTATCACGCATCATACGTCCTGACCATCTCCGCTTCTGTTGATCGAATCGTTTGAGTGATTTTTTTAAAAGAATAAGAGTGACAAACGAGCACACAGTCCATCTGATAGTAAGTGGATGCTGTGGCCCATAGACATCTACATTTATCATCAATTAAAATCATAATGCCAATGCATTGCCAGCCCTAAGGATTCAGATGGAATGCCTCGTTTCCAGTAAAAAGGGTCTACGGTTCTCTACACTCACTACACGTAACACAGCAGCATTAAGCTGCAATTTTACGCTGGTATTCTGTGAGAGCGTGGTCCTACCTCAGTCGAGCCAACCCATTCGTGCTGCAACCACAATATAGCTGCAGCTTGGTCGGTAAGTTTGTAATACACGTAACACAGCAGCATTAAGCTGCAATTTTACGCTGGTATTCTGTGAGAGCGTGGTCCTACCTCAGTCGAGCCAACCCATTCGTGCTGCAACCACAATATAGCTGCAGCTTGGTCGGTAAGTTTGTAAAATTCCTTAGGTCAATATCCTGCCTTTCATAGCCTTCATACTGCCGTCATACTCCTTTCTGTTGTTTTCTGTGCTGCTGCAAGATTTCTCCCAATGCCTTTGGCACAAATGCATGTGATAAATAAATGTCTTTAACTCAAACTGTAATCGGAACGGAGATTTCTCTGGGGTTACCCACATTAACTACTTACAACAATTATTACGGATGTAATGGATTCTTTTCCGCCACCATCGCAATAAACTTTCTATTTTGGAATGCTTGATTAAAATCTTGTAGAAAAAACTAACAAAACTTCTCAAAGTAATACACACTCAATTCCTCGTTTGAGTTGCAGGTTTATTGGCTCAAATCATCTTGAAACTTTGTACCGAGTATAAACTTAATTTATTGAGTAATAAAACTGCTTGAGTCTTCCGTTTGCAAAGTTTTATAATTTAGCAAGAAGATGTAGGTAAGGAACAGACTAAAGAATCTCGTCATTTTTATGACTAAAAAAGGAGAAGCTTGTCAATTCGAATGCATGTTTTTTTTAAATATATTGCTTATAACTAGCCAGTGTTTGACCACAATCTTGCTTTTTGGTAAGGGGTGATAAGGCACTAGAGGGTAAATCACAAAATCGAAGCGTAATAAAAGCCTAATTCCTCTTTTCGGCGCCCACATTTTGTTCGGACGAAATGACAGACGCGTGCGATGAAATTATTCCACTCCTTTGCTGTACGCATTACGAAAGACGAAGCTAACCGTTTGGTTCTAATGGTTTCGGTTTAAAGAACTTTATTTCTCATTAAGACAATAAGTCACTTACATGAGAACAATAACATCTATATTATAATTCTAGTGCGTGTGGGTAGTAAAAAATAAATAAAAACTATACCGGTCGATCGTTAACCAAGAAGCGAGTTCATTGTGTTCTTATCAGCTATAAGGCGGTGGTCCAAGTATAATTTTTATGCATAGTTTCATCATTATAAATATATTCAAATAATCTTCTTTTAAAAATATTGATTGAAGTCGCTTCCTTCACATGTTTTGGAAGTTGATTGTATAACTGTGCTCCCCCAAATGTTATGTTATTTTTTCCATAGTTTGTTCTTACGGCAGGTAACACAAAATTGCTGGCTCGGCGGGTTATATATTTGTTTATTTGACTTTTTGTTGTGAATGTTATGTGTGAGTGAATAAGCTTGTGAGTTATCTTGTAGATAAGTAGACATGTATTATACGTAAAAAGTTGTTTAATATTTAAAATTTTTGTGTTTTTGTAAATCGTTTTCGATGGTGTTAAGAAGTCATAGTTGTGTAAGATTTTAATTATTTTATTTTGTAATGGTTTGCGACATATTCGTCAATTGTGAAGCGCCTTTAGTAGGTAACTTTTTTTTGAATAAGCTGTATTTCAGCGTTCGTCTCACATAAACTTGAAGAAAACATTACACTCCTAAGCGTCTGAGAAAAAAAATTCTTGTATTGTAAAAAAGGCTTTTATTGTAATCCTTATACCACTCAAAAGGGTTAAAATTAAAATTCAATTTTTATACTTCTCATTTTTTGACTTACCCTCTAACTACCTTAATACCGTGTAGTGGCAGTTTAAGAATATCCACTCCCCCATATCATCCCGTGAGTGCCGTGAGAGGCGATAGAGGAAACAAATCAGGGGATGGGTAGCAGCGTCTCCCTAATAACCACTAAAAATAAACTTTTTTATATATAGAATAAGGGGGGCAAACGACCTCACAGTTCACCTGATAGTATACTATAGCCAATGGACATCTACATGTATCTTTAACATAGAACTGCAATCCAGATGCGTTGTCACCTCTGAGAACTAAGACAGGATGCCTCATTTCCAATAAAAATTGTCTCCGGTTCTCTACACTCACCATACGAAACACAGCAGCATTAAGCTGTTATTTTACGCGGTATTCCGTGAGTCTGGCCGCTATTCTATGAGACCGGCTGCTATTCTGTGAGTCGGCTCGACCGGGGAAAGACATCCGTGCTACAACTATTAGATAGCAAATATGGCAAATATTTCACCTAGGCAATTTATGGGGGAGGCCGACGTTCAGCAGTGCACTTTAATAAGCTGTAAACTACTTGTGACATATATCATGACCAGCAATTTTTTTAAATAGAATAAGGGTGACAAACGTGCACACAGTCCACTAGACGGTAAGTGGATGCTGTGCCCCATAGACATCTACATTTATCCTCGATTAAGAATCAAAACGCAGACGCGTTGTCAGCCCTGAGGGCTAAGATGGGATGCCTCGTTACCAGTATAAAAGGGTTTCCGAATCTCTACACTCACCATACGAAACACAGTAGTATGATGCTGCTATTTTTCGCTGGTATTTTATGAGAGTGTGGTCTTTCCCGAGTCAAACTTACCCATTCGTACTACAACCATAATATAGTTGCAGCGTGGCTCTACCACGTAAAAGGCAATCATGTAAATAACAAAAAAGATATGTAAAACCCCACTAGATATATTGACGACCTGGTAATACATGTAGAAAGTCGATGGATGCAGGTGACTTAAAACCGTGCTTTGTGGCATTCCTTGTGGCAAGCCGATGTTCAGCAGTGGACTTGCCCAATGCGTGTTGGCGAACTTCACATGTCTTTAAAATATTGTTTTTCTTATTACTCAGACAATCAGGTTTCCTCACGATGTTTTCCTTCCCCGCCAAGCACGTGGTAAATCAGCACTTAAAGTTGCAATTAACAATTTAATTGGTGTCGGCTGAATTCGAGCCCGAGTTACTCGCGTACTTTGATATTTACAGCGAGCGTTAACTATCTGAACTACCACGGCTCATTCAAGTCCCTTATATAAATATATTAAAAAGAATTAGCTATATAGCAAACCGGGTAATAAAATAAAATGAAATAGAATAAAATAAAATGTTTTACCTAGTTAACTACACTAGAGGAAAGTCGTGTGTGTCAAAGTGTGTCAAAGTGTCGCCTTTAAAGGAGGCACACTCAGGTGAAGAAGCCTTTGCGATGGTTGACCGCTGGGCAAGACACATTATTTTG
The DNA here is from genome assembly GCA_036936625.1 of Parnassius smintheus behrii. Classification (NCBI taxonomy): domain Eukaryota; kingdom Metazoa; phylum Arthropoda; class Insecta; order Lepidoptera; family Papilionidae; genus Parnassius; species Parnassius smintheus. Next base: position 6,180,143 of record JAUPFT010000012.1, read on the forward strand.
TTTCACTACGCGGATCCTGGGTAATTAATTTTTAACATCGTTTACGTCACAATATTATAAAAATGATCATTTTTTTATAGAAGAAGGGGCAAACGAGCATGCGGCTCACCTGATGTTAAGTGACTACCGCCGCCCATAATCAACCGCAACACCAGGAGAATTGCGGGTGCGTTGCCGGCTCTTTAGAAAGGAGTAAGCTCTTTTCTTGAAGGTCCCCAGGTCGTATTGGTCCGGAAAAATCGCCGGTGGTAAACTTTTCCACAGTGAGGTTGTACGTGGAAGAAAACTCCTTGTGAAACGTACAGTGGTGGACCGCCAAGCATCCAGATGGTGTGGATGGTATCGGGACGTTTGCCGTGTAGTGCGTTCACGAAATTTGGCGGCTGGGATTAATCCGAACAATTCCTCAAAGCACTCCCCGTGATAGATGGGATAAAATACATCACATCATAACATCTCTTCGCAGCGCCAGTGAATCCAGCCGATCGGAAAGCACTCGGTCGTCGACGATTCGAGCCGCTCTGCGCTGGATGCGGTCAAGTGGAAGGAGCTGGTACTGGGGAGCCCCAGCCCAGGGATGGGAACAGTATTCCATGTGCGGCCGAACCTGCGCCTTGTAAAGTTGCAGGCGGTGTGCCGGCATGAAATACTGTCCCGCTCTGCTGAGCACGCCAAGCTTTTTAGAGGCCAATTTGGCCTTCCCTTCCAAGTGACCATGAAACTGCACGTCACTCGATATGTCGACGCCGAGGATTCCGATACTGGCTGAAGCAACAAGGGGAGTGCCTTGAAACTGAGGGGATACGACAAAGGGGTTCTTTCTAACGGTTAACGCGCAAACTTGTGTCTTCTGGGGGTTAAACTGGACTAGACTTTGTCGTCCCCAATCCGAGACTCTGTTCAGCAAAGACTCGACTTCAGACACAAGTTTGTCCCGGCACTCGGAGACGTTTTCCCGAGAAATATTGGCTCGGCCGGTGTAAAGAGCATCACCAGTGCTGTCATCCGCATAGCAATGAATGTTACGGGTATGCAACATATCATTGATATGCAGAAGAAACAGCGTTGGCGATAGCACGCAGCCCTGTGGAACACCAGCATTAATAGGCTTGCAATCGGAGCTTGCACCGTCTACAACGACCTTGATGCTCCCATCTGCAAGAAAGCTGGTGATCCAATCGCACAATTTCTCGGAAAGCCCATAGGAAGGGAGCTTCGAAAGAAGCGCTTTGTGCCAAACCCGATCGAAGGCCTTCGCAATGTCCAAACTAATGGCCAATGCCTCCCCCTTGAACTCTACTGCCTACGCCCATCTGTGAGTTAGGTAGACCAGAAGATCACCAGCTGACCGACCACGGCGAAAACCGTATTAGCGGTCACTAATCAGCTGGTGATCTTCAAGGTACCTCCTGAGCTGGCAGTTTACAATGGACTCCATTGTTTTGGAGAACAAGGAGGTGATGGCGATTGGCCGGTAGTTGGACGGGTCAGAGCGGTCGCCTTTTTTAGGGATCGGGTGGACGAAAGCCGTCTTCCATGATTTTGGGACTACGCCTAGGGAGTAGGAGTACCGGAAAAGACGCGTTAAAACCGGTGCCAACTCCGGAGCACACGTCCTCAGCACAATTGGGGGGATTCCGTCAGGCCCACTCGACTTACTAAATATCATAGAACCTGCAATTATTCCTACCCTTTGCACCGAAACAAAAGAGTGACCTAACATTGAGTGAGAAGTTTTGTAGGCAGATAAAAAAAACACTTCAAAAATCTCCTAGATTGGGTCTAAAACGTTCAAATAATCAATTTATAATTTTATTAATCAGGTAGCTCAGAGGTTAAGCACTTGCCGTGAATTTCACAGTACACGAGCGATTTGAATTCGATCCCTGTCGCAATTATTTTCGCGTTATTTTAAGTCGATGAATATATCATAATTATACCTAAACAAAAATATTATTTTAGTTGTTCGATTTATTAAATGAATGTACTTACAGTATACAATCTACTTATACTTCTTATTTTAGATAAAATAAATCGAATTTTAACCTTATTTATATATGTAGAAAGAATGAATGAGGAAAAACTGACAAAGCAAATATATGTTGCAGAAGTGAATGGAAGAGTCGGAAAGGGACATCCTAGGCGAAAGTTTGGCGACCAAATTGGCGATATACTGAAAATGGGCCAAATTAAGAGTACCCTTAACCGACGAGCATGTATGCGTAGGTATATGGATGTGGAAGAGGCGAGAGAGGTATGTCAGGATCGTGCTAAATGGAAGTCTGTAGTCTCTGCCTACTCCTCTGGGTGACAGGTGTGAGTGTTTATGTTATGTTTATATATATATATATATATATATATATATATATATATATATATATATATATATATATATATATATATATATATATATATATATAAGATATTCGTTATTTTATATTATAAATCGAATAACAAGCTGTTTGCATAATTTTATATAATTGTTCGGATTAATCCCAGCCACCAAATTTCGTGAACGCACTACGCGGCAAACGTCCCGATACCATTCCCACCATCTGGATGCTTGGCGGTCCACCACTGTACGTTTCACAAAGAGTTTTCTTACGCGTACGACCTCTCTGTGGAATAGTTTACCACCGGCGATTTTTCCGGACCGATACGACCTGGCGACCTTCAAGAAAAGAACTTACTCCTTTCTAAAAGGCCGGCAACGCACCTGCGATTCCCCTGGTGTTGCGGTTGATCAAGGGCGGCGGTAGTCACTTAACATCAGGTGAGCCGCATGCTCGTTTGCCCCCTCTTCTATAAAAAAAATAATATAAAATTATGCGAACAGCTTGTTATTCTTATGCCACTTATACTGTTTGTTATTATTGGGCAAATAACCATTCTGCCTAATTGTGAAATAAAATTAGGGAAAACATAGCTTTGCCAAACATTACTTCGGCGAACCGTAGTCCACGTAATGAAATTCGATATAAAATACTTCTGCCAAACAACGGGCACCCGACCGAACCAATAAAAATTAATTAATTAAAAAAAAAGTTAATTTCGATTCTGCTTATTGATCGTTAGTTAAAAATTGCACACTTCGAAAAAACAAACGATGAAATAAGAAAAAAATTACCCAATTTGAAAAAAATTACAGGAAAGAAACATTTTCTACTTAAGCTTATCCCATACATGTTCCAAGGGGTTCGTCGTACATCCCATACATGTTCCAAGTCAAGCGAACGTGGCAGCCACCCCATAGCATTGATTTCAACGTCTCGAAGGTATCCGACAACTACGGCCGGAGTATGGGGCATTATCATGCATATAAACCAGGGATAAATGGCACAACAATTTCTTCCAAAATCTCAGTACATATCGTGCCGCAGTTATAGTTAGTAGCGACTTACAAACAACTGTAATACTCGTATTACTTCATTTTTAGGTTTCCGTAGTTACATAACAAGGAAACCCTAAGGAACTATAAGTATTTTCGCCATGTCCGTTCTTCCGTACGTCCATCTGCGGTTTTATTTAGATACCCTAGGTGCTACAAAGCTGTAATTAGGTATAGTCATAGATATTGATCACGCCTAAACCAGTGAAATGAAATCTTGAAAAACATTTCTATTTTTGGACCTCCCATACAGATTATTTTTTTTTACCCGTCTATTCCATGGTGTAGCATCGTTGGATAGTGTTTCAAAGATATTGGGGGTATGGAATAATATATTTTCTTTGCAGTGGTTCCTTTGCGAAATATTTAGCTTTAAAGTGGTATTTTTTATAAAATCATTTGCGGTGGCACATCTACAAACTCACCTACCAACTATACCACTGTTTTAGGAAATGTGAAAGTATGTAGCATTAAGTAAGTAAGTACGATAGCATTATATATAATGAAATTAAAAGGAAACCTATCACAGCTAATAAGCCTTAACAAGTTAACAAGTAATAGTCGACAAAGTTATAAAATGCAATTGGATTAGAAAAAATTTAGTTACAATTCCAATGAAAATGATCTAAAACTAGCTTCATTATAACTTTGTAATACCTAACTAATAATAAACTGTAACAAGTGAAAAAAGCATGACTTACGCACAACTATTATAGCTTTACGTTTTCCTTTGCGGGGTAGGCACAGAGAATCGATCCCTAAAAGTTAGTCTTTTTCTTCTTCCTGACATACCACTTTATTTTATTTTTTAGTCAGTAGTTATTGTAGGCTATAGTTTCATTCGTGGTACTCCCGGCTTACGCAGGCGACCCTCGGAATAGGTCAGGGCACTGTGTCGATTACGGGAAGATTCGTTGTGGTTTTGTTGATCTTAGGTTTACCCTGCCGGGGACTAATAAATAGTTGATTTGATTGTTTGTATTATTTTCGTAATCGAAAAGATTTTTCAATGTTTTTTGAATAACAGTATCTCTATGTTTCGTTCTCGCTAAACCGAGGACTCAGTTAAGACACTCATAGTATCAGTAATGCCCCTTCTAAGTTCACGTATGCCGTGGCCTGACATGCACTTGGCCGGTTTTATAGATCAAGAATGACAAACGAGGACACAGTACATCTGATGATATGCAGATGCACATAGAAGAATCAAAATTCAGATGCGTTGTTACCCCTGAGTAATAAAACAAGCCTCGATTTTGGTACTCTACACTCACTAGACAAAACATATCAGCATCAAGCTGCTATTTGAAATTCCTGTCAAAGTAATAAACTATAGATACAAGATACACAATTTTGTGCGGAGATATTTAGTTACCATAAAGTTGATTTGAACCGCTGTACGGTAGCTTTGATTAGAATAATAATAACAATTTACATGTTAGTGTTTAAAAGGGACATTTAAGTGAAGATGCTGTTACGTGTGATTTTAACAATTATTTGTCTTTATTGATAATATATAAATAAAACTATAATACATATATAAGCGGTAGCCCTTTACAGCCCTTTGTAAGCCCTTTATCAACGTGGTAGAGCCACGCTATATTACCGTTGTAGCATGAATAGGTCGGCTCGACCGGGGTAGAACCACGCTCTCTCGGAATACCAGCGTAAAATAACAGCTTAATTATGACGCGTTTCGTACGGTGAGCGTAGAGAATCGGAAATCTATAGCATTCAAAATACATAATCAACAATATTTATTAATTACTATCTAAAAAATCTTTTACGTCATAAGAACATTCGGTTTTTAACCAATGAAACAAATGTTTCTTTGGTTAAAAACCGAATCCCGAACCGTTCTTTAGGTAGTTTATTAAATATTTTATACACATATTTATGTCACACACACACACACACACGCGCACGCGCACGCGCACGCGCACGCACACGCACACGCACACGCCCACGCACACGCGCACGCGCACGCGCACACACACACACACACACACACACACACATATATATATATATACAATCAATAATATAAATCAACAAAACTAAAAGTCTTTCAGTTTAAATATGTAGAATATTAGATGATTGTTATATGACTACTAATTCAATATAGACTACAAATTAACTACTCTTAAGTCAATAAAGTAGACTGCATGCAGGTGAAATAGTTGGAATATAACCATTTGTATTCTTTAACATACAAGCATCTCCAAAATTCACGGAGGTCGTTACACCGTAAAACAACTAAATTCTTCATTCATAATATCAATTGAATCCAATTAATAAGACCAATTTCAATTTTCATTATAAAAACTCTGATTCAATTAATAGGCCGCTAGTAAAGAGTTTTCTAACGACGTAAACAAAGGTCATGGCCGGGGCGACCTCTCGACTGACAAGAGGTTATATAAATACTACTAATACAAATGCTGCTGTGTAATTTTTACCAAGTCCTAAACTAACATAACATTAGGGCTTCTGTTTAGGATAAAATGAAAGACATTTTCCGTAGGAGCATTTATGTTATGACTTTTCGTCACGTGCATCGTTAAGATTTGAACAGCAGCTGGTTCAGCCTGATCGTTAGAGAATATGGGATTAAGTAAAATGTTTCTTGCTACCAGCGATCTGTTACAGTGACGTCACATCGTCGTAATATCTGGAGATATAGCAGCGGGCTCTGGTTCGCAGTTATCCAGTGCTTGTAAAGACACTGCGTAAGATGCTGGACACTGGTTTTTTGAATCTACATTTTTATATATCACTTCTGGAATCTGCGACGAAGTAGGTAAAGACAAAAAAGCAGCGCGAAGCTTAGCCAAAAAATATGTGAATAGATGGACAACAATGATAGGTGGCAAGACCGTCGTTTACGCAATAACAAACCCATGTACCACGATATCCCGTAACAAGCTAGGTAAATTACATTGTCACATTTCTTTTTATCATAAGTTCCACACAAATGTTTACCAAACATAGATATAGAGCAGAGATGTCTATAGATCACAGCATCCACTTACTATCAGGTGTAATGTGTGCTTACTTGTCACCCTTATTCTATCAAAAATATAGCTTCAACAAAGTCACGGTTAGAAAAACTCTGTCAGACAACGCAAATCACTAGCATACACCGTTAGTATGTAACCTGCTGTAGTAGTTTTTTTTAGCATATTTTAAAATATCAATTATGGTGACGCGTTGAGTTTTACTTCTGAATACACTTCGGACTTTTTACGACGTAAACTTAAAATTTGTTAATAGGTTTAAATAACTTGACCACAGCGCTAATTAGGTTTTATTATATATATATATATATATATATATATATATATATATATATATATATATATATATATATATATATATATATATATATATACATACATATATATATACACCTAGTATATATATATATATATATATATATATATATATGTACTAGGTTGCCAAGCAGACATTGTTCTATCCTTTTCGAAGACCCTTTGTCATGTGGAGATGCCAGCAACTTAAGGTATCTTCGATAAAGGTTTAGTGGACTGTAATTTTGGTGCATACGGCAAAGGGGAAAATAAATAGGTGGGATAGCACGCACTGACCTGATGAGGGCTGCCGCGCCTTCCTCCTGGAGTGTCTGCTATACAGCTAGCTCGCCACGTGGTTCGGCGCACACGCACTCTCGGAACAGTCTCGTGAAGTCCCACACTCTCCACCTTTGCCCTTACGGGGGCGTCTCACACTTTTATGAGTTACAAAGACACAATGTCTGATGCGGTGAATATTAAACATAAACAGGAGAACTCAATGTTCGTCCTGCGCGGTTTGCGGTTAATGTACATAAGACGCGACGGGTGGCCGTGCGTTGCGGATGGCGTAATATCACTTAGTATAATGACGCGCGCCGAGATCCTCTTTTTCACCTCGGCGGCAGCGCGTGCGGTAGGAAAGGGAAGGAAGGAAGGAAACAAAAAATATGCACTAGTCATGTTGATAAAGTAGATATAACTTAGGACGAACTCAATGCGATATGTAATGTAATGTTGATAAAGTAGATTGTTAACTGGCGTTACCATTTCCTCCCACCCTTAAAGGGTCACCTTTAAAAGACAACCGTAATATAAAAAGTAAAAGGAAAACAAATAAATAAGCGGTATATAAAGTGAGAGGATGCGCTCAATGCGCATGTCTCATCTACTAACCTTACTTGGTAAGCGAGAAAATGTATACATAAATATAATATTGCGGTTTAATACTTTTTTAATATATATAAATATAAACTTAATTCCTAATTTAGGTAAATAATTATAATCAAAATAATCGTAATTTATTGTCTTGGGAGAGGGCAAATACGAGCAATAGGACGGAGATATGTTCCCTTAGTAGTTCTCACGGTCACTACTCGAACTACGCCATCCTTCGAAGGATGAACAGACTCGACAATCGCTAATGGCCAAGCAAGGGGCGGTTCATTATCATTTATCACAATTACAACAATGCCTGGTACGATAGCCGTAGACGGGGTGTTCCACTTCTGACGAACTTGTAATCCGTGAAGGTATTCCGTCCTCCACCGGTCCCAAAACGACTGAACTAATTTATCCAGTAAAGAATGCCTGTATAACAGACTGGTAGAGTCAGATTTGACTTTGGGTGCGGGTAATGACAATAAAGGTGCGGTATTCAAAAAATGACTCGGAGTAAGAGCTGAAGGCTCTGCAGAATCAGAACTCAATACTGTCAAGGGCCGCGAGTTTAGCAAGCACTCAATTTGCGCAAGAACAGTATTAAGCTCTTCGTATGAAAGTAACTGATGTCCGATAACTCGGAACAGATGCGTTTTTACGACTTTGATCATACTCTCCCAGGCGCCTCCAAAATGAGGAGAGTTGGGACAGATGAACTTCCATGTTATACGATTCTCAGCACACTCTTGCTCAAGCTTTGGGCGGTATTCAACGTTTAGAAATTTATAGAGATCGCGAAGATACGAAGCGGCACCTTTAAAATTCGTTCCATTATCCGAATATAAAAACTGAATCGGCCCTCGTCTAGAGAGGAAACGTTTAAGCGCAGCGAGGAAACTAGAACTACTAAGATCTGTAGCGATTTCTATATGTACAGCTCGAGTCGTGAGGCATGTGAAAACACATAAGTACGCCTTCTCGCTGCGTACACCACGACGACGTACAGGAGTGAATGCGATAGGACCGGCATAATCGCAGCCCGTGTGTGTAAATGCCTTAATAGCTTGTCTTACACGACTATGGGGAAGATCAGCCATCAAAGGGTAAGTTGGACGGGGTCTAAGCCGGAAACATATATTACATTTGTAGACTCTGCTTCTCACAGTGCGGCGTGCGGAAAGTATCCAAAATTTTTTAGTCGGAGCAATGACAATAACAATTCAGGCCCAGCGTGTAAATTTTTAATATGATAATAGTCAATGATCAGGTTCACTACATGATCACTGCGCGGGAGTATAATTGGATGTTTTTGCGTGTAATCTAATGCGGAGTTCGAAAGACGACCACCAATGCGGATTAAACCATTCTCAATAAAAGGCCTTAAACGATTGAAAGCGGGCGAGCAAGGTTTGTTACCTTCAATATTTAAATATTCCACTGCAAAATGCTGTTTTTGCAGGGCGCGGAGGATTATAACCTCAGTGAAACTGAGATCATCAGCAGTCACTACAGTAGTGCTGCGGCGGGGCAATAATTTAGCAAACTTACACACGTACGCAATTATACGTAGAAGTTTACTCCAAGAAGAGATGCGGAGTGCGAGCTCATAAATCGCAGAATTACAGACGGATGTGCACACAGTGTGCGACAAAATCTTCTTCTCAGGCATATTTGCAATAACCTCATTGTCTAAAGTACGAAGAGGCCATTGAGATGGATCTAACGAAGTCCACTGAGGCCCATGGAGCCACAGGGGGTTTGAAACTAATTTATTTGGCGTAACGCCACGTGAAAGTACGTCAGCGGGATTCTCAGTACCTGCGACATGATAAAAGTTATCAGCGCGAATATTGTCGGTAATCTGAACAACGCGGTTTGCAACAAAGGTCTGCCACTTGTGTGGCGAACTCTTTATCCAGTACAGAGCTACTTTTGAATCTACAAAGGCATAGACTGATATTGCAAGGTCAAGAGAATAATTGTCGAGTACTCTGCGAAGCAATTTTGAGAGTAAAACCGTTCCACAAAGCTCAAGGCGTGCAATAGATAGTGGTTTCGTCGGTGCGACTTTAGTCTTTGCACAAATCAACTGGACGGTGTTACCATTGACGCTCTTTACATGTATGTAGACTACGGCACCGTATGCGTGCTCGCTGGCGTCGGAAAACCCCAGGAGTGACGCAGTACAGTTTTTGGATACACCAACATGTCGCGGGATACGTAAATCATTAAGAGCTGGTAATTCAGCACAGAATTGCCTCCACATCTTAATAATTGGCGGTGGTGGTATGTCGTCCCAATCTAAATTAAGTTGCCAAAGCTGCTTTATTAACAGTTTGGCGTACGCGACTGTGGGAGCAACGAAACCCATTATGTCCCACAGGCGAGCGACAGTAGATAAGATGGCGCGCTTAGTGCACGTCACATCAGCGGGAACAGATATCTTAAAATAAAAGGCGTCACTATCGGTAGACCAATGCAGGCCTAGTATTTTATGTGGCATTGATTTATCGAACTCTACTTCTCCTGTAATTTTATGGGAAGTAGGGAGGTCATCTAAAACAGATCGACGGTTGCTATGCCATTTTATCAGGTCCCATTGGGCACCCTTGAATAAGTCTATCAGCTGCCGAGAGGTCTCACTGGCCTCGGATTCACTGGGCATAGAGAACGCGATGTCGTCCATATATAGCGAAGTAAATGCGATACGACTCGCAAGTGGATACTTTGCGCCGTCGTCATCAATGAGCTGTCTTACCGTGCGCAATGCATGGTATGGACTCGAAGTTAAACCGAAGCACACGCGATTGAAGTGGTATAACACAAGTGGGTCTTGTGGACGGAAGCGGTATAGGAAGCATTGGTAACGACGATCAGAATCGCGAACAACTATTTGCAGAAATTGTTGGCGACAGTCGGCTGTCATAGCGATTGGATGTAAGCGGAAAGTTAAAATTATATTGAACAAGTCGCCTTGCAAATTTGGTCCTGAATGCAGAATATCATTTAATGATCGCCCAGTGCTAGTCTTACTGCTAGCATCCAGGACGATGCGCAGACGCGTTGACTTCTTATCTTCGCGTAAGACTCCATGATGCGGTATGACATATATTGGAGCGGGTTCATGAGAGTCATACGGCGGTGCGGGGGATATATAATTTTTAGCTAAGTATTCCTTTATGACGTCATCATATGCTAACCTTAATGTAGGCGAGGCTTGAAGTTTCCTCTCCAAGCACATGAATCGTCGTCGAGAGGTTTCATAAGAATCTCCGAGAGAGTAAACGTCATCTTTAAATGGCAGGCCAACAATATATCTACCAGTAAAAGGATCGCGGGATGTCGTAGATTTATAAAACTCTTCACATTCAATGTCTGAAGGACACTGAATGGGCGGTGCGGAGGGTGGCTGTTCAAGCTCCCAAAATCGTTGCACTAATTTGTCAACGATAGGAGACTCTAGAACTGAGCAGCACGTTAAAGAATGATTTACCTGAAGTGTCGGCACTGAGCCCATAATAACGTAACCAAATACCGTATTCAAAGCCGAGGGCCCGGACAAGTCGTTAGACGAATAAATTACGTCTGGACATAGTAAGTGCGGGAAAAGGGATGCGCCTATCAAAACATCAATTTTATTAGGCATGCTATAACATTCATCAGCGAGTCTTATGCCATGGAAGTGTGATAAGACAGATGTGTCTACCACAGCAGTGGGCAAAAGGTCGGTGATTTGATCAACAACTAGCATTGAAATATTGAAGTTAATATTCGAGTCGAATCGTGAGAAAATTTTAATATCAACCGATTTCGATTTTACAATTTTTTCAACTCCACCGAATCCCTTTACTACAGTACATTCGGTATCGTGTTGTTGAACGCCTAAACGATGACAGCACTCTTTAGTCATAAAATGACTTTGAGCCGCGGAGTCTAATAATATACGAATAATTTGTTTCTCTCCCTTAGCATCTTAAGCAAATACTTGAGCGGTTGATAATAAAACAGTTCTCTGCGAACGACTTGCGCGCGCGGGAGGCGGTGAACGTTGAGAAACATTCTTGAACGAAGTACACAGCGCGACGTCTGAACGCGCACCTGCGGTGAGGGGTGGCGAGTGTGCGGGCGCGGGGGTTGTAGACTTCAGTGTAACTGGCTGAAGCGGTGGAGAACGCGCCAGCGCAGGGGAAGCATTATCGCTTCTGCGGTGGAAGTGCAACAATGTGTGATGTTTAAATTTACAAACTCGACAACTATAATTTGAAGAGCAACTAGACACTCGATGACTTAAACTGAGACAATTCACACATGCATTGTTACTCTTTACGCATTTAAATCGTTCCTGCGGCGTCATTTTATTAAAGTCTGCACACTTAAATAGGTGTTGATGCACAATATTATCGCACAGACACTTTGAGCAACTAGTCGTCGTGCTTACGTACGCCTGATACTTCGGCGACGAAGTATTATTACAGCGACGATTATTACCGTTACCTCGTCGATTGTTTGGTGCGCTATTAGAATTTGTACTAGAATCGGTGCGTTGCAAAACTTTGGAGCGGGTCTTAATAAAATTTACTAAATCATCAAAGGTAGGTACCATCGAGTTATGACTATATTCGAAAGAGCGAATGGTATCCGGGTCCAGCTTCTTAAGCGCGATATGAAGAACAATTAAGTCCGCGAGATTATCTAACTTTAAGTTTTGTAAAGCGCGCACTGCACTTATAAAGTTATCAGTAAATAAATCAAAATTATTTGCGGTGGCCGATTGCAATGGCTTAAATTCGAACATCTGATTAATATATGTAGATGCTAGCATACGCCGGTCTTCATATTTGTCAACGAGTGCTTGCAATAAAATTTTATAATTTTCAGCGCAAGGAGTTATACCTGAGCATACAGATAGGGCTTTGCCCGTTAGTTTACCTAGCAAATAGTATAACTTTTCAGCGTCGGTAAGCGATGTGTTGTCATGGACGGTTGATTTAAAGCAAGCATAAAATAAAGGCCATGAGCGAATGTCACCCGAAAATGGCATAAGTTCGATAGGCGGAAGTGTGAATCTGGCTTTAGATGGTGTACTAGTACTTTGTGAATTAGATTGCGAATATTGTAAATAAAGCCTATTTATTCTACCGCAAAGAGATTCAAACGCAATGAGGCTGTTATAATCAGGTTTAGCAATAGGGTTTATTTTTAATAAATGTGAATTATAATTATCTAAGACCTGTTTAAACTCAATACGTAAAGCATTAATATTAGAACTTCCATCAAGAAAACGCTCCATCGTGGAAGTGTTTATGTGGATGTCCGAGGACATATCATATATTTTTTGCACTATTTCAAATAAAGCATCTCGTTTAGCTAACAATAAAACCAACTCAGCATCAGGTGTGCCCTCATTATCCGAGGAATCGCTATTATTCGATGCTATTTGTTTTTTAGGCGGCATTACAACTTAAGTTATGCGGCAAAAATAATATAATTATAAGCGGGTAGTCAGTAAGCGACCTCGCTACGTGGTTGAATTATTAAATATTAGTTTTGTTAACGATGAACTTTAATTGTTAACTTTTATAATAATTATGAAGTTATTTATAACGAATATAATGCTTAAATATATGTGCAAATAATAAATGTAATTTAACAGTATAATCTATAGATGTAGTTAAAAGTTGATGACGTGATGTGAACATACAACAAATAATTTATATAGATAATTATATGCTTATTCATTCTATGAATATAGTTTTAAAATTACTATGAATGTCACCTATTAGGACCTATTCTAGTGTTCTAATAAGGGCGGGGTTAATCCGAAGTCGGATTAAAATATAAATAATTAATTATATAAACGCTTATTACGATAACGATCTAATAAGGGCGGAAAGTCAAGGTCAATCCAGCGAGAAGTGACCATTAAAAATGGAGACGCCAGCAACTTAAGGTATCTTCGATAAAGGTTTAGTGGACTGTAATTTTGGTGCATACGGCAAAGGGGAAAATAAATAGGTGGGATAGCACGCACTGACCTGATGAGGGCTGCCGCGCCTTCCTCCTGGAGTGTCTGCTATACCGCGAGCTCGCCACGTGGTTCGGCGCACACGCACTCTCGGAACAGTCTCGTGAAGTCCCACACTCTCCACCTTTGCCCTTACGGGGGCGTCTCACACTTTTATGAGTTACAAAGACACAATGTCTGATCCGGTGAATATTAAACATAAACAGGAGAACTCAATGTTCGTCCTGCACGGTTTGCGGTTAATGTACATAAGACGCGACAGGTGGCCGTGCGTTGCGGATGGCGTAATATCACTTAGTATAATGACGCGCGCCGAGATCCTCTTTTTCACCTCGGCGGTAGCGCGTGCGGTAGGAAAGGGAAGGAAGGAAGGAAACAAAAAATATGCACTAGTCATGTTGATAAAGTAGATATAACTTAGGACGAACTCAATGCGATATGTAATGTAATGTTGATAAAGTAGATTGTTAACTGGCGTTACCATCATGTCTTATTAAAAATTCTTAAATTCGCAAAAATAATTGTAGATCACTCATGAGCAAAAAACTATCCTATCTCTCAAGTTGGACCAAACTACACACGGTGTGCAATATGTGACACGTAATTTATATATATTAAGATATAGTTTCTTTTTGATATTAAACCAACATATTAAATTGTAAATATATATTTATTTATAAAAGCGTTATATCAAAAAGCTTTGGATTGGATTCTAGTACAGCTATAAACCATAGTCTCGACAAAATAAATGAATTTTGTATAAATATGGTCTCAATAGGTCAAGCCGTTCAGAAGTTACACGATCACTGACAGCCATACCAACAATTATAATATTTAAAAATAGACTACATAATATAATATAGAAAACTCTTGTTCTAAGCTTTTCTTGATTTTCTTTTAAACCAGTGCAACAGGACTTTTTTTTTTATAGAATAGGGTGACAAACAAGCACACAGTCCACCTGATGGTAAGTGGTTGCTGCGGCCCATAGACATCTACATCTATCTTCCATTGCAAATCAAAATGCAGATGCGTTGTCACCCAAGAGGACTGAGATGGAATGCCTCATTTCCAGTAAAAAGGGTCTCCGGTTCTCTACACTCACCATACGAAATACAGCAGCATTAAGCTACTATTTCACGCTGGTATTCTGTGAGAGCGTGGTCCTTCCCCGGTCGAGCCGACCCATTCGTGCTGTTAGGACTGTTAAAAACTGCTTCGTGCCCCTTGACTTTCTAATTGGAAATCTTGTTAATTGTTCCGTGTTTCAGTTTTACCCGCAATGTAACTTGACTCTTTTATGTGTTCTAGTTTTAAATATATATTTCAGACTTTAATTTAAAAAAAAAACAGATTTTATACGAAAATAGCAAAGTATGATCAAAGACTTACCGATGGATTATTCTATGGAGAAAATAGTTACAGCCTATACAACGTGTTACATAATACCCCGTAAAAAATACGATTAATTATCAAAACCAAAAATTTTGTCAACCCTAGTAAGCTGTCATGTCAAGAAAACAGATTATTTAACAAAAAGGCTACGGGCTAGGCTAAGACTACGTACCTATTTTACCTAACAATTGTCTACTTTAATAGTTTTTCTATTTTTCATTCATTAATTTTTGCTACCTCAATACAAGGATGTCATTATACTCAAGTACTGGCTTCAAAAAATGTGAAGTTGTAAAAAAAATGTTGTCAATTTCAAATCTTCTAATCGATATCCTACAACTGTCTCGAGTTTATCGATGGTAGGTCTAACCCCCCCCCCCCCCCCCGCTCCTGAACAGCGATGGCTGCCATCGTACCAGTTTTTTCTGAACATGTCAAGATGATTACATTCCACCGGCTCTTTTCATCGGTCTACTGGAAGTAGACGTCCCCAAGCACAGTCGACGCCAGGCAGGCTGAATTAGTGTTAGAGCATTTTGAAGAAGAACTGACAAGTACGAGGCGAGCCGAAACAACATTCGGTATAAACCATGTTGCATTTTGGTGAATTCTTCGTGATGACAATTGTCACCCTTATCACTATCGCCGTACACAGGAGCTGATACTCTCCGATTTTGCACCCAGCAGGAACTTCTGCGAGTGGTACCTCAAGCAGTTGGAGAAAACCCTAATTACGTAAACTATGTTCTTTTGACGGACGAAGCAACATTCACGAGATCAGGATTTTCAAATATGCATAACGATCACGTTTGGGCTCACGTGAATCTACACGCTTCACGGCAGAGCAGATTCCAACACCAGTAGCGGCTGAATGTGTGGGCTGGCCTTATGACGGGCATGTCATCGGTTCCGTCATTATGCCATCACGTCTGAACGGTAGCAACTATCTAACGTTTTTACAAACGGAATTCGAAGAGGCGACTAGCGACTTTTTTGTGGCTAACTGGGATTACTTTGAGAACCAAAGAAACATGGTGTTTCAGCATGATGGAGCTCCGGCACATTTTGCTCGCAACGTACGAGAACATCTTAACGTTTGTTTTTCGTGAGGTTCGTTCGGTCGCGGAGGACCAGTGCTATGGCCTGCTCGTTCTACGGACCTCACACCCTTGGACTTATTTTTGTGGGGTAATGTGAAGAACAGAGTGTATTTCTCCGATTGCCCAACGTTTGCCGAGATGGAACAGCGTGTTAGATCGATTTTCGCATCAATAACACCGACGATGGTGCGAAATGCCACACAAGCCATATCCCGACGAGCAAGGTGTGTATTGAGCAAGGCGCAGCTTACTTTGAGCTGTTTCTATAAATTTGACATTTATTATATGTAAGTGCCTTGTTTAGTTATGCGTGGTTGTTTAGTTATGTTAGGTCTTCTAAAATTTTGTCGTTCCGCGAATTATGTAGAAATGTAGGTACATTCTGCGTAGTTTACTCTTTAATTTTACTGAAATAGGGTTTGCACATCAGTGAAAATAATAATATTTTTTTATTTTTTTGGGGTATGTTTTACAGAGTTACTACGGTTCTTAAATATTGTGAATGGACTCGTTATAAGGTCCCATTTAACCTCCTTTCGGCTTTACGGGTAGTTTTGTATCATCCTGTATACGTCCCACTGCTGGGCACAGGGGAAATAACAGTTGGCGAACTTCACATTCGTCTTCGATTTTTTTCTTATTTCTCAGACATGCAGGTTTCCTAACGATGTTTTCCTTCACCGCCGAGCACGTGGTGAAACAGCACTTAAAATTGCAATTAACAATTTCATTGGTACAGGGGGATTGAACCCGGTTTGCTCGCGTACTGTGGAATTTACAGCGAGCGCTAACCATCTGAGCTACCACAGCTCATTCTAAGGAGAAATATATAACATTTTGTGGGGTTGTTAATTCTGTAAGAAAAATTTATAAATTCCAATAATTTTTTTCAATGTACAGATTTTTTAATCAACATTTTATGATGTACTGTAAATAATTGTAAACAATACATGAGCTCTCTACTACATATTAGAGACTGAACTACACGAATTCCTTACTTCTTTATGATGACCATTTCATCATAACATACTGAGAAGCGGTGATGAGGCTCTAATCTTGGAAATGACGAAGTCTTCAAATACCAAGTCCAGAAAATGGCTTGTTTGTTTCTCCAGTAATATTAATTATTATTTATTTATGTTTAAATTCGTATCAAATAATGGCTATATTTCGACAACTTCGTTTAAAATGTTGAACAGTAAGAGCATTGTCCATAGCAGTTGATTAAAAACTATTGTGAATGTTGTGGTCTGACGATAGTTGAACGTGGTACGTTCCCAGTCGGCTGATAAATGTCACTGCTTGTTTCTTTAAACTTCAAAACATTGTTGTTTCTTGTTGTGTAGTATAGGAATGTAAACACTATGTCTATCTCAACTAGCTAATAAATTTAGTTCTGCAGCATATGCTGTAAGAGAGATTATAGGCCTTACATGTGTTGAGACAGCTAGATTAGTTTATTTTAGTTATTTCTACAGCATAATGTCATTTGGAATCTTACTATGGGGTAATGCGACTGGCATTGAAGCTTTGTTTTACAGAAAAGAGCTATAAATGTACTTTTTTGTGCATGAAAGTATAAATAAATAAATAAATAAATAAAAGTAATTTATAACATAGCTGCGAAGGAGTGCCTTAGAGAAATAAGCTTTTTTAAATTTGGCCTCAATGTACTTTTGTGTACAAAAATAATTTTATTAAAAATAGTGATGTACATTCTGTAAATACTAGTTACAAGCACAAGTAAAAGTTATACCAGTTACCCACCTCCAAAGAGTAAGTTATTCCTTCATGGGACAATGTGTACGCTTTTAAAACAATGTTCCAAAAAATATGCAGGCCTTATCTATCAAAAAGTTTAAAATATTTGTAAGGAAGTATTATTTATTAAGAATTATACTTTAATACGTGAGACTTTAAATGACATCGGCGTAAGTTGCTCTTTCTCTTGTCACAGTCACGACAAAAGATATCAATTTGTCTATATCATTCCCTGTCTACGCTCTCCGAACTTTCGCGCATGGGCAATCGTAAAAAAAACTGTTATTTCCAGACAAAAAAGAAACGATTCATTTCTGTCTAAGTACTAAGTAAGTCTAAGTACAAAATGCTATAAAAAGCAAAAATTTTAGGAATTTTATTAAAGATAAAATAAGAGAATAAATCAAATAAATAACTTGCTAAAAATAAAAATGTAATCCCAATATTTTGATGGCTTCACAAGATGGCGGCCTTCCAGTCATAAAAAAGACGCGGTTATTTGACAAATGTTATTTTTGAGAAGTGACGAGCTGACGTGTCATGAAATAATGTAGGTAGCGTAATATTTTAATTTATTCCAAGCTTGATCGTGTAGTTGTGAACTCGTGAATGCTTTAATGTATTATACTGGTAAAGAGTACATGTTTGATAATAGCCTTGGCAATGAAGTGATCGGTACAATGCTGGTTTTAATGTCTTCATATCAATTATATAAATACATTGTAAATTGATTTTGTTTAAAAATATAAGTCCCGCTAGTTTTCTTGCAGGTTCTTTCCAAAACAGAGATTTTCTTCCAAACCAGTGGTAAAATTAAAAAAATAATTTCAATAAGTGATCTGTATTCTATATTAAATGAAAATGATTCCACTCTATTCTATAAAACGACTACTGGTCAAAAGAGTATTTTAAGTATATTAAATATAAAAATAGTATAAAAAAACAAATAACTACGGCTACAAAGCCTGCAACATTCAGGCCTGCCGTCTATTACGAGATTACAATCGACTATTTCGGAAATAATTGGACCATAACTTGCGCAATATTTAACGTTGGAACTAAATAGCTACCATATTTCGCAGCACGAACAGTTTGGCTTATTTATTTTAATATTTGCGTTTGGGTCTGATAAAGAGTATATTATACATCTTTTATTTTATTCTGAGAAAGGAAAATATGTTTTTATTTCATTTATTGGCGCACACACCTACATCACGGGCAATTAATCAAACGAACCGCATACAACTAAATGGAACTGACTATTACTTGGAGGTACGATTCCACTAGGTGGTAGAATTGGCTGGGGTTACTTTTCTGTTTAGGGTTTCTGGATAGAAGTGACCGCAACACAGCATCGAAACTGCTGTGTTATCAATCTGACGGGTATAACGAGCCAGTACAGTCATAGGTTGTAAGGCATTATAATTTAGTTTTCAGAGGTGACAACGCATATTTAGCCTTCGTTTCCATTTAGCTGCAGATGGACTGCTGTAGCAACTTACCATTAGGTGAACTGAATGTTCTGTCGTAACTAGTTTTGTTTTATAAAATAAGGGTGACAAACGGGCACACAGTCTACCTGATGGTATGTGGATGCTGTAGCTATAGACATCTACATCAATTCTCGATTAAGAATCAAAATGCAGATGCTTTGCCACCCATAAGGACTAAGATGGAATACCTCGTTTCCTGTAAAAAGGGTCTCCGGTTCTCTTTACGAAGCACAGCAATATTGAACTGCTATTTCACGCTGGTATTCTGTAAGAGAGTGGTCCTTCCCCGGTCGAGCCGACCCATTCGTGCTACAATCATAATATAGCTTCAACAAGGCCTTACCAGGTATAAAATATAATACTAAATACTTTAGTCTGATAGGAAAATATATAGATTATGTGAGGCAACGGGAGCAGTAAGAGACTGTCACACACATCCGGCCCAAGTAGATTTTATCACGTTTTTATTAAGTCACATTCTTGTTCGACTGTCTGTCGTTCCGGGTGGAATCTTGCAACTCAAATTTAGAGTACTTTTCGGTGTGCTAAATTCTTGATTTTTTTTTAAAATGAAGGCATTTTGAAAATACGTAAAAACGTGGTTTACTAAATTATATTTAGTACAAAATTAAAAAAATACACTTTTTGTACATCATATAACTCATTTTTAACTTTTTTTTTAAAGTCAAATAGTTTATGATAAGCTGAGTCAAATCATTCCATATTTTCCAAAGGAGACAATTCTTATTCGGCCTACTACAAGTTGTAATGTTTATTAATAAGAACACATACAAAAGAAAACTATTTATTATAATAAACTAGCTAAAGACTATATGAAGGTCTAACCTAAGTCATGAAGCCTTAATAAATTTGAAATGTATTGATATACCTTTTCCGGTCTAATGTGTGAAATGAAAAAAATATGTGTGCAGCGAAGCGTTTTTTCCAGTTTGTATAAAAAAAATATTTTGCTATGGTAGCGGTGTAATAAAGGATTTGGAAATTAAATTCCTTCTTCTTTTTTTCTTCTTCAGCAAGTCCAAAGTTACGTCACCGTCTACATTGTTAAAAAATAACGTTAGGCAGACGATCGCATTACCAGAAGGCGCATAAGACGCACCTTGAACACTCTCTACCATCACCGTCTGGTTGTCTTAGGCCTTACGTAAACGAAATGTTTTTAAAACACTATTCGTCGGAAGCCTTAGTTCTTAGTTCTGAATTCTTAGTTCTTTTTGACCTCTTTAGTCGCCTCCTATGCCACAGACACAAGCTGGCAGTACCAGTTACTTGACTCCACAGAGTTAGTAATTCATGCTTGGCGATGTATACGCTTCTACAACAATAGCCCAAAAAATATACAATATCTGACATCAAAAAATCTTAAATACTTTGTTTAACAAAAATTGCATATAAAGCGTTATTATATTATAAAGGAATTTATGGGTGATAATAACCTCTGGGAATGAGATGATCGCTTCCATGCTATTTCTAACAATTGTGTTGTTAATTAATGTGTAACTTTAATGATTGTAATATATTTAATGGTTTCCTGCTGGTTCATCACAAGATAGAAATATTTTCCAAACCAGTGGTAAATTAAACAAAAGTGACTTTCAATTAGTATTCTTTATGATCTATATGTCTCAAAAGATTTAGTCCTATTCCAGTTTGAAACGACAACACATCAGCTGCCTTCTTTATATAAAATTGGTTCAAAGTACCGATGGGTTACAATAGGTACTTACCATCAGTTGGACAGTTAGTTTATTTTTCACCATAATGCTAAAAAAATATATTGAAATAATTTAAGAGGCTTTCGACGAAAGGTTACGATGTCAAAGCAATGTCATGGCCACTGAAAAGTTCTATTCGAAGCCGGGCACAGAAGACGAAATTAAATGCGAAATATTAATTATTGCGCCTTCGTTTCAAACTTATCATAAGCGAAAAGAGGTCAAATAAAATTCTTAAAAAGAAATTTAACAAAGAGATATTTATTTGGCCACTCCTAACAACATACTATTACGTCACACTATTTTAACCTCAATCTACAGACACAAATAAAGTAATCGTGAAAGAAACAGCCAAAGTATAGAGAAATAGAGCAAGTTTTAAATTAAATAAACAAAAATTGATAATTGTATATATAAAGTAAAAGTAAATTTACAGCCTATATACGTCCCACTGTTGGGCACAGGCCTCCGCTCATCACTGAGAGGTTCTTAGGGCAAGGAATTGTCCGCCGCGCTACCCCAATGCGTGTTGACGAATTTCACATGTCATATTCATATTTTTTTCTTATTTCTCTGACGTGCAAGTTTCCTCACGATGTTTTGCTTCACCGCTGAGCACGTGGTAAATCAGCAATTAAAATTGCAATTAACAATTTCATTAGTGCCGGCGGGTATCGAACCCAGGTTACTCGCGTTCGGTTATAATTACAGCGAACGTTAACCATTTGAGCTACCACGGCTCAATTGTATATACAAAAGCAAACAATAAAAACTTTTTAAGATGAAATGCTTATAATATTTAAACCAACTTTACCTGCTGCAGTTTACTACAATCATTAACATTGCTTGTCATCTTGACTTTGATCAAACTTAATAAGTCAACTTGGAGCAAAACGTACGTAAGCATGGAAAAACAATGAAGTGGCAATCGCAAGGTATATGTCATTTGCTTTAATTTTTATATTTTGTGTGTTGCCATAAATGCCAAATATTTAGACCCGGAACATAAATTTGTAGGCTATAGGAATACTTGTTTCGTGCGGGATTCGAACTTGCGGCCCTTAGCGCCGTAACTCATTGTCAAGCCACTGCACCACTAAGCCGACTACATATTATTCTCCATATTAATAATTTTAAAATATCAATAACTCCATCATAGGTTTAAATTATATTATTACTGTGTTATTATAATCCTATACCGATTAAAAAGTTTACGTCTGCACGTAGAAAATATTCTAAATTAAAGAAAAATAACTACAGATTTAACGGGAGACCACTTTCACTCGAAGTGGCTAGGCATTCCATCTTAGTCTTAAGGGGTGACAATGTATCTGTATTTTGATTTTTAATCAGTAGGTGTCTATGGACAGCAGCATCCACTTACGATCAGGTGGACTATGTGCTCGTTAGCCAACTTTATTAAAAAAAGGTATTTGCCGTAGTAAAAAGTTTCGTTCCTTCGTAATTCAAATCATTGTTGTTTCAGATGTTTTTATCAGCCAATATTGATTATGTAAATGAGTCTCTCCCATCTTAGCTTCTAAAACATCTACCCAGACTTATTTTAATAAATGAAAAGCCTTCTTGACAACTTGTTTACGAAAATATGATGTTAATTGTCATGCACACCAGACGGTTTGGTTCGTTGTAAGTTACACGTAACTACTTTGGTGTTAACAAGACAAAAGTAAATTAGGTTTTGTCAAGTATGTGTATTTTATAATCTTTGGCCACATGATCACTTTTTTTGTAGGAGAGGGCCCAAATGAGCATACGGCTCACCTGATGGTAAGTAACTACCGCCGCCCATGAACAACTGCAAAACCAGGGGAGTTGCAGGTGCGTTTCCGTCCTTTTAGAAAGGAGTAAGTTACTTTCTTGATGTTTTCTAAGTCGTATCGGTCTGAAAAAATCACCTGTGGTAAACTATTCTACAGAGAGATCTTACGCAGTAGAAAAACTCCTAGTGAAACGTACAGTGGTGGACCGCAAAGCATCCAGATGGTGTGGATGGTATCGGGACGTTTACCGCGATGTGCGTTCATGAAATTTGACGGCTGGGATAAATTCGAACAATTTCTCGGAGTATTCCCAGAGGTAGACGCGAAAGAAAACGCAAAACGCAAAGGTATTCAATGTCTCTTCGCAGCGCCAGTGAATCGAGCCGATCGGAAAGCACTCGATCGTCGACGATTCGAGCCGCTCTGCACTGGATGCGGGTTTAAGAAGAAGGAGCTGGCACTGGGGAGCCCCAGCCCATAGATGGGAATAGTATTCCATGTGAGGGCGAACTAACGCCTTGTAAAGTTGCAGGCGATGTGTTGGCATGAAATACTCCCACTTTGCTGAGAACGCCATGCTTTTTAATGGTCGCCTTTTCTAAGTGACTACGAAACTGCACGTCACTGCAGTGCTGCGACGCCGAGGATTCCGAACCTGGCTGAGGCAACAAGGGGAATGTCTTGAAACTGAGGATACAACAAAGAGAGTTATTTTTAGCGGTAAACGTGCTAATATGTGTGTTCTGAGGATTAAACTGGACTAGATTTAGTCACCCCAAATCCGAGACTTTATTCAGCAAAGACTCGATTTCAGACGCAAGTTTGTTTCGGTACTCGGCGAAGCGACGTTTTCCCGAGAAATATTGGGTCAGCCGGTGTATAGAACACCACCAGTGATGTCACCCGCATAACAGTAAATGTTACCGGTTTGCAACATATAATTGATATGCAGAAGAAACAGCGTTGGGTATAGCACGCAACCTTGAGGAACACCAGCATAATAAGACTTGTAATCGGAGCATGCACCATCTACAATAATCTGAATGTTCCGTTTCTGCAAGAAAGCTGGTGATCCAATTGCACAATTTCTTGGGAAACCTATAGGAAGGGGGCTTGGAAAGAAGCGCTTGTGCCAAACCCAACCGAACGCCTTCCCAATGTCCGAACTAACGGCCAATGCCTCCCCCTTGGACGCTACTGCCTGCCACCATCTATGTGTCAGGCAGACCAAAAGATCACCAGCTGATCACTTCATTTATCAGCTGCTGATCCTCAAGGTACCACTTGCCATCAGATAGGCATGGGAGTAGAAATTAAAAACTTCACAAAAGCCCATTCACTCTTGCCTAGAAAATAGCCACATTATAATTGAATAGAAAGACAGATGTTGCAAAGTTTTATCAAACCATTGCTTACACATTATGAATGAAGACCAGCCGAGCGTCTAATGGTCTGATAATGGTATACAAACTACAATCAAATTATAAATTACCTATTTCAACAAAAATATCTTTATCATAAGGTCATTTTGAATTTCTCTTTGCAATCCTATTACTATAAATATTTCTTCCAAAAAATTAATTATCAGATAAATATTGAAGCAGATAATATAGAACAATGCTTAGACCGAAGCTAAGTTGACAACACAAACTGTATTTCTATGTAGTTTCCAGTTATCAATTGCATGACTAGCAGTCTTTAAAATTAAACATACAATAAAGCAAAAACAGAAAAAAACTGCTTACATTCATAACTAATAATGAAGCACTGTTGTATGCCTAAGGTCGGCCCACTACAAATTACACCCGCGTTCATTTCGTGCTTTATATCAATGTATAGCTTTAAAGACCTTGATATCGTACCGACCGTGACCTTTATAATATATCAATGTTAACACGTTTTACAAGTTAAAACTTTTATAACTAAAATATAATTATTTCTAAAATTATTTCTTACTAACCTAACAATTATTTTGTTTTTTCTTTCTTTGACACGAGCTCAGGTTAATTATGATTAATTGTGAAGTCAACTTAACTGGTAACTTAGTTTTTTTTTGCATAAGTGTCCGTTTAGTTACGTAACACTCATAAATATTCTGCCTTTAAACAGCAACGATTATTCATAATTGGGTACTTAGCAAATTATTAAAAACTGGTGTAGGTATATAATTAACAGGAGTCTGCCTATGTGTCCGTCTGGTAGGATTGCCAGATGGTCGGGATTCTCCCGATATTTGAAGCGATCTCCAGACTCTCGACAAAACTCAAAATCTCTAGACACACAGCTTCTCTTCACATCACAGCTGCTTTTGATTTAATAAAATTTGAGTTAGTAATTAGACTGAACTTCGAAGTAAATTGTTTGAGTTTTAAATCTTTTCTGAATACTAATAAAGGATCCAAATTGGTGGACTCAGTAAAGTCCGATGCCAAATACACGTGGCAACCTAAAAATTAAGTGTCAACGATGTTACGTAAATTAAATAAAATAACTTTTTATTTTAGATTTTTATAACATTTTTTTAACATAACAATTTTTTTGCCGTGTAGTGGCGGTTAAGAATATCCACTACCCCATATCTTCCCGTGGGTGTCGTAAAAGGCGACAGAGGGAAACAGGCAGGAGATGGGCAGCAGCATCTTCCTAACAATTACACAAAAAAAAAACTGCGGTTGCCAACCCGCTCGCCAAGCGTGGCAACTATGGCAATATACCCCCCATGAACAATAACAAAAATAGACGGCCCCCAGTCCGCGGCGGCCCCGCTATTCCTGGCTACGGTGGCGACCATGGTAACGGCGGGGCAGGGGGTGCTAAGAATCCCCGGTGGAGGTTCGGTTGCCACCTACGACGACTCGACCTGGCAACATTTAACGAACGCACACTGAGGACTTACGAGAAGATCCTGGAGCTGGAAGAAGAGATAGACAAGTTGCGCTGGAGTATTATAGGATTATCCGAGGTCCGAAGAGAGGGGGAGGACACGGTGATTCTCGAATCCGGCAACTTGTTCTATCACCGGGAGGGCGACCATCTGTCCCAAGGAGGTGTCGGATTTATCGTCCACAAGTCTCTCGTCAACAACGTTGTAAAGATTGGGAGTGTGCCGACGAGGGTCGCGTACCCGATACTCAGAATCACCAAACGGTATTCGCTGAAGGTCATACAGGTTTACGCACCAACCTCGGCACATCCCGATGAGGAGGTGGAGGAAATGTATGAGGATATTTCCAAAGCCATGCATTCCTCCAAAACCCACTACACGGTGTTGATGGGAGACTTCAACGCAAAAATAGGCACAAGAGAAAGCGGTGAGCTGAAGTTAGGGAAATTTGGAGTAGGTCAACGGAACCGAAGGGGCCAGCAGCTGGCCGACTTTATGGAGAAAAAGGGACTCTTTATGATGAACTCTTTCTTCCAGAAGCGGCCCCACAGGAAGTGGACCTGGTCGAACCCCGACGGTTCGACAAAAAATGAGATTGCCTTTATTATGACGACCAGACGCCAACTTTTCAGTGATGTCTCAGTGATCGCAAGGGTGAAAACTGGCAGCGATCACCGAATCGTTAGAGGCACACTGAACCTAAACGTTAAGTTGGAGAGGTCTCGTCTAATGAAGTCAACGCTCCGTCCCCCTCGTGCTCTAATCCAGAATCCCGAAAACTTTCAGCTCGAGTTACACAACCGCTTTCAGTGCCCACAAGATTGCAATGCAGTGGACGATATGAATGACAAGCTCGTGGAAACTGTCCATGCGGTCGGAGCTAAGTTCTGCAAGACCCGCCGCAGAAGAACACAAAAACTCTCCGATCACACTCTTAATCTCATGGCTGTTAGACGGGAGATGAGGCTGCAATCGTCAACAGACTTGACAGCATACAGGCAACTGAACAGACAGATCTCCAAATGCATGCGGCGAGACTTACGCAACTTTAATACTGCTCGTATTAAAGAAGCGATCGAGCGGAACCAGGGCTCCAAAGTATTTGCCAGAGATCTGTCTGCCCGCAAGAGCCAACTGTCAAAGCTGAAGACTGAGTGTGGCAGCATCGTTTCCGGGACAACTGAGATTTTGAGTGAAATTGAGAGGTTCTATGGGCAGCTGTACACATCATCGTTGGAGCCACACGCAAGTGTGAGTAACTAGACACTATTCCGATGATATCCCGGCGAGATTAGAATGGCTCTCCAGCACCTTAAAAACGGCAGGGCCCCAGGCGAGGATGGAATTACAGCGGAGCTTCTGAAAGCGGGTGGAACACCGGTACTTGAAGTCCTTCAGAGGCTCTTCAATTCCGTCCTCCATGGTGGCACTACTCCAGAGGCGTGGAGCAGAAGTGCGGTGGTCTTCTTCTTTAAGAAAGGCGACACCGCTCTCTTGAAGAACTACAGACCGATTTCCCTTCTGAGCCGCGTCTACGTGCTGTTTTCGAGAGTCATTACGAATCGTCGAATCGTCTCGCACGCAGACTCAACGACTTCCAGCCTCCCGAACAAGCCGGTTTCCGAAAAGGCTTCAGTACCATAGACCACATACACACCCTGCGGCAAATTGTACAGAAGACTGAAGAGTACAATTTGTCACTTTGCCTGGCGTATGTGGACTATGAGAAAGCCTTTGATTCCGTCGAAATTTGGGCGGTGCTGCAGTCCCTTCAGCGGTGCCAAGTTGACTGTCGGTATATCGAAGTGCTGAAGTGTTTGTACAGTAGGGCTACGATGGCTATCCGAGTACAGAACCAGAGCTCGAAACCTATCCAACTGCAGAGAGGTGTAAGACAGGGTGACGTTATATCCCCGAAATTCTTCACCGCTGCTTTGGAAGACGTTTCCAAGCTACTGGACTGGAAAGGATACGGTATTAACATCAATGGCGAGTACATCACTCACCTTCGATTTGCCGACGATATAGTCCTTATGGCAGAATCGCTGGAGGACTTAAGCACTATGCTCAATGACCTCAATATTGCCTCCCAACGGATAGGTCTTAAGATGAACATGGACAAAACAAAGATCATGTTTAATGTCCATGTCACACCTATGCCGGTAGTTGTTGGGAGCACTATGCTCGAAGTTGTTGACGAGTACGTTTACCTGGGACAAATAGTCCGACTAGGTAAGTCCAACTTCGACCGAGAGGTCAATCGACGGATTCAACTCGGCTGGGCAGTGTTCGGGAAATTACGACATATCTTCTCGTCAGGTATACCTCAATCTCTAAAAACTAGATTGTACAACCAGTGCGTGTTGCCAGTGATGACTTACGGATCTGAGACGTGGTCCTTCACTGCTGGCCGTATGAGGACGCTCAAGGTCGCTCAGCGAGCTATGGAGAGGGCTATGCTCGGAGTTTCTCTGCGTGATAGACTCAGAAATGAGGATATCCGCAGTAAAACCAGAGTGACCGACATAGCCCAACGGATTAGTAAGCTGAAGTGGCAATGAGCCGGCCATATAGCTCGAAGAACCGATAACCGATGGGGAAGAAAGGTTCTCGAGTGGCAGCCTCGTACCGGTAGGCGTAGTGTAGGGCGACCCCCCACTAGATGGAGTGACGACCTGATAAGATATGCAGGAAGTCGATGGATGCAGGTGGCTCAGGACCGTGCTTTGTGGCATTACTTGGGGGAGGCCTATGTTCAGCAGTGGACTTGTGAAGGGCTGTTATGATGATGAATGATAACATTTTTTTCTCCCGACAACAACCCCAAAATTCCGACATTTTGAAATATTTATCCAGTTATTTTGATCTTCCGATCTGACATTCCCACCGTCTGGGTAAGAACCGCACTCTTACCTCATTCTGTCATCAAGTAACAGCGCTTGAACTACTTTGTTCCAGGCTAAATGGAATAGAGATTTAATATAATTACAGACTGTTAGGGATGCTATCTTGGTCCTCAGTGGTGACAACACATCTAATAACCTTTTTTGTTTGAAGTTTGTTTCAGATATCCATAGGCTGTAATAGCCACTTACCATTTGGTAGACTGTTTTCTTTTGTCACTTCATTTTTTTATTGAAATCAGTGTGGTGATCTTATCAGGCTGTACTACGTCGTCTAATGATGATAGTGTCCCCCATCGTAGGTCATAAAGTAATCAGTAAGCAATGAAGCTCGATAAAAATCTGTGGAAGTATTGTTATTTAATGTATATTCTTCGCGTAAGTATAAGAAATCATTTGCGTGTTTTCCTTAATGTCTTCTTAGAGAAGGGGCGGTGATAAAGGGAGGTAGGGAGGTAAGTGGATTCTGTTTTCCATGGAACCTATATTAACCCTGAATTAAGCATTAAAATGCAGATATGTTGTCACACCTGAGGACTAAGATGAAATACCTCGTTATCAGAAAAACGCTCTTCCAGATCTCATCACTCACAATACGAAGTACGTTAGCATTATGTCTCTATTTCACGCTGATAATCAGTATGAGCGAGGGTAGTCTTTCACCATCTGAGCCGAAGCTTTCAAGCTGAAACCATTATAAGCTACAGCGTGGCTCTACCACGCATTTTAATGCTAGTCTCAGCTGGTATTTAAAATCAGGACCTGTCGGTAAGTAGCCATTTAACTACTTTGAAAATTAAACTTTTTTCATAGGAAAAGGGTGACAAGCGAGCACGCAGTCCACCAGATAGTAAATGGTTGCTGTGGCCCAGAGACATCTACATCCATCCTCGTTTGCGAATCAAAATGAAGATGCGTTGTCAGCCTTGAGGACTAAGATGGAATGCCTCTTTTCCAGTAAAAAGAGTCTCCGGTTCCCTACACTCACTATACGAAACACAGCAGCATTAAACCGCTATTTGACGCTGGTATTCTATGACAGCGCGGTCCTTCCCCGGCCGAGCCGACCCATTCGTGCTACAACTATACAATTAATTTAGCTGCAGCTTGACTCTACCTTGTAAATAAACTACAATCAAATTCAAAAATATATAATATGAATGCATATTGGCTTCTACCGTTTTAGAAAGAAATCGCCCGCTTGGCAAATGAAATAATAATCGCAATGGGTCTCGCATCGTTGACGTTACTTTCCGTTGCAGATCTATACATTATTTTGGGTGATCTGATGCTTGGACCTAAAATCTTTGACGTTACTGTTCATACTAACGAATTAATTTTGCTGCGATGAATACAAAAGGTCAAATAATATTCAGTAATATGACTGATAAAAACATTTTTAGTGTGGAAAGACAGGAGACGATGGCCGATATTTCATAGATTAAATATGATATAAGACGTATATCCTTGATGATATTCTATGTCGGTATACGTTGAAAGACCCCTCCGAGAGGCTCCCTGCTGAAACCGCACAGAGAAATCAAAACAGCATACCGTGTTGCATTTAATAATAAAACATGTAGTACATGTATATTGTGGTCAAGAAATGGCTTATAATAGTAAAAAAATGTGCCATGAATCCGCTAACCTATATTGTTTCGTGGATGTCGTAAGAGGTAACAACGGGAAACAAACCAAGGGCAGGACTTGTTTCCTAACTAAAACCTAAAAACTAAAAACGTTAAAATAAACTGCGTTTGCCAACCCGCCTCCTATTCGTGCAACTATTGAAAGGGGAATCTATGGGGAAGGCCTTTATAGACATAGACATAGTGATTTCTTATATTTACGCGAACACTACACATTGAAATAATACTAGTTTTTACGGAATTTATCGCGTATATTTAACTTTTTTAAATACCCGACGTTTCTAACGCTTTACAGCACTCATGGTCACGGGCGGGACTGAGATGTTCAACGTCCATATGTCATAGTTAACCGCGGTTACCATAGATTAATATTTAACTTTTGTTCCGATCTATGCAGTATGAACTTATGGTATCTTGAAGTCTTGCAGTTGTATGCTTGGGTTGGGATTTAATTTTATTTATTATAGGATCCCAAGCAGACGGTAGCACCCAGCCATCTTCTCTATTGAAATTAGGATGTTTTTTGATTTCAATAGCCTCGCGAATCATCCTTGGAAGGAATCGGTGTTCTTTAGCGAGGATCTGCGGTCTATCAAATCTGATGTAGTGACAGGGGCGATCCTGTACGTGTTCACAGACTGCAGACTTCCCGGAGCGTCGATTCTTCACATCAGCTATATGTTTTTTAACGCGGGTTTTTATTGATCTTTTAGTTTGTCTTATGTAGGAGAGACCACATTCACAATCAAGCTTGTACACTCCTGCATCTTGCAGAGGGACATTACACTTGACCGATGGTAAAAACTGACCAATCTTCTTCAGCGGCTTGAAGTATGTTTTGATGGAAGCGCGCTTCAAGATGTAGCCAATCTTGTCAGTGACTCCTCTATCATATGGCAGTACAGCAGGTACACGCTCGACTGTGGCCGGCTTCACTCGTTTACTGTGACGTAGGCGCGGGACTCGAAGCTTGTTGTCATGCAAAACTTGCTTGATGGTGGTGGAGCTCTGCAGCCAGGTGTTTACTGTCACAGATCCCTCGTGTTCTCTGAAACAAAGATTTACCCACGGTAGCTAGCTGTGAAGGATGGTGGTGAGAATCACCGTTTAAATATCTATCTGTATGGGTCTTTTTTCTATACACAGTATGGCTCAAGGTGTTATCAGGATTCCGAATTACAAACACATCTAGAAAAGCTAAGGAATTGTTTGCCTCTAATATTGTTTCGTGGATGTCGTAAGAGGTAACAACGGGAAACAAACCAAGGGCAGGACTTGTTTCCTAACTAAAACCTAAAAACTAAAAACGTTAAAATAATCTGCGTTTGCCAACCCGCCTCCTATTCGTGCAACTATTGAAAGGGGAATCTATGGGGAAGGCCTATATAGACATAGACATAGGTTTTAATAGTATCAATAAACACAAAAAATATACATTTAGAAGTAATAAGAACATAAAAACACACAAGGTACACGATGGTAAAAATAATTGGAAATAAATCTCGGCAGGAGTGAGTGATGTGATGCCAAAAAAAGATTTCGTCTCAGTATGTACTACCGCAGGTACTGCAGTAGCGCTGATTTTCTGCGGAGCTCTGATAAATATTAATTCTGTATTGCGCCCGCGTCGTTATCGGTGCTAACTTTCCATTTAAAAAATAATGAACCATTAACTCTAAAGAATATCTGTATCTCTATATATAGAAGTGCATTTTGATGAGCCTGTAACAATAACGGCATAAGAAATAATATGTTTTATAACAATACCAGCTGCCCAGGCAGACTTTGTTCTGTCCTTTAAAAAGAACTTTGTCCTTTAAAAAAAGCTTAAAAATATTGAAGGTCACTTATCGGGATAACTAAAAACTATCCTATGTCTCAAGTTGGAGCAAACAATACACATTTAAAAAAAGTTATTCAAATTGGTTGAGCGGTTTCTGAGATTAATATAAACGAACATCGTGACGCAGGATTTTTATATAATAAGATAGATTTATTTTGAATAAAGTTATGAATAATTTTCCCATTTTTGAACACATTAAAAAGTTTTGCGTCACCATCGCTCAGGTTTAATCTCAGTAACTGTCAAAACTGCGTGTCATTTTGGATGTGTAAGAATAAAATGACAGTCTCAAGAGGGCCGCAATCCGCCCTCTAGCGTCTGCCTTATTTAGTCGATCATTAAAATTTATAAATAAACTTATTATTTCGTGGCCAATTATGTTTACCATCGTGTACCTTACTTACTTACTTATCTTCACGCACAATCCCTAACGGGGTAGCCAGAGAGAACAGATCGCCAAGTGTCACGATCCTTACATACCTCTTTCGCTTCTTTCAGGTTCATTAACTTCTTCATACATGCACGTCAAGGTATCCGAGTACTCTTGACCCTCCCCTCTTCGAGCAATTTGCTCACGTGGTCTTCGAAATTTAGTCTCGGTCTACCTCGACACCTTGTAATATTAACTTTCGCTCTATATATATTTTCTTCACCATTCGGTCTTCACTCATTCGTTCAACGTGCCCAAACCATTGGAGTACGCCCCTATCAATTTTTGTGATAAGGTCATCTTTCAATCCTGCCATATTGCGAATCTCTTCGTTTCGCTTTCGGTCGGCTATGGTAACGCCACACATTTTACGAAGAGATCGCATCTCCACTGCATTCAACTTGCTTTTATGCTTCTTCTGGCATACCCAGGTTTCGCTGCCATATAACAAAGTCGGTACCAACACTGCGTTATGTATTGCAAGGCGTGCACTCTTCACCACGCCTTGCCTTTTTACTAATGCATTCAGGGCACCATTGACTTTGTTTCCGGCAGCGACACGCCTATCCACATCCAAATCACATCTTCCATCCCGGCTGAAAGCACTCCCCAAGTATACAATTTCATTTACCTGTTCTAGACATTCCTGATTTACCCATATTTCACATTTCGTTCTCTCTTCGTCCTTTTCAAATACCAGAACCTTAGTTTAATTAGCATTCAAACGGAGACCTTTAATTTCACATTCCTCTTTCATACACGTGACTAATGCCTGCAGTTCTGCTTCTGATGGTGCAATAAGCACTGCATCATCAGCATACAGCAGACAATTAACTTTTATGTCACACCCAAACAGCTATCTTTCAGCTTCTGTAAACAGCTATCGAGATACAGTATGAACAGCCAGGAAGACATGACACAACCCTGTTTTACGCCCGCTTGGACACTAAACATGGGTGACAGGTCATGCCCTACTCGCACACAGGCTTTACAGTCATAGTAAAGTGACTGCACAGCCCTTAACAATCGACCATCCACACCATATCCCGGCAACAGTTCCCACATTTTCTTCCTTATAACCTTATCAAATGCTTTCTCCAGATCCACAAAAGCACAGAAAATCCTCTGGTTAACACTCAGAAGCTTCTCCGTGATCATGCGGAGAGAAAACATTTGATCCGTGCATCCTCTTCCAGGTCTAAATCCGCATTGTGCCTCCCATAAGAATCTTTCCGATTTCTCTTGCATCCTACGTGTCAAAACCTTCGAGTAAACTTTACCTGCTAAACTGGTCAAGCTGATCGCCCGATAGCACCCGCAGTCAAAATGTGAACCTTTACCTTTATATAAAGGCACAATGACTGCGGATCGCCAATCATCCGGGACATCTCCCGTCCGCCAGCACAAATTGCACAGCAGATGAAAGCTGTCCCAGACGCGAGGCCCACCGTACTTGACCATTTCAGCAGTAACTCTGTCTAGTCCCGCAGACTTACCACATTTCAAACTTCGAATCGCACGTTCAATCTCTTTCATGCTGATGACCTCAGTGTCATCGAGATCCGTGTCTGGCGTGCCAGTCACGGCGTCACCCCCGGATCCTTCACTAAGATCATGACACGCATACATTTCTCTATAAAATTCACTCCATCGCTGCATGACGTCCGATATTTCTGAGAGGACGTCATTGGTTCTCGAAAGCACTTTGTTCATTCTTAAGGCTGTCGCACCACTCCGTGACCTTCCAACCTCTTTCCAGAAGAGTTTGGAGTTTTCCTTAAAGTTGCGCGACAACCTCTCGTCCGCTTCTATTCTACACCTTTCACGTACTTCCTCAATCAATGTTTTCGCATGAACTTTCTGCAGCTTATATCTTTCTTTCATCTTCTCTCTCATATGCTCATCGTTACTAGAGGCTAAGTAGTCTAACCATGCTTTTTTCTTCTTTTTTACAGCTTCTCTCACTTCATCATTCCACCATGCATCTCTTCTTTTACTACTACCTCTTTTTGTCGTTCCACATACTTCTTCCGCTGCACTTACCATTCCATCCCTAAGGTTCTGCCATGTTCTCTCCACACATTCTTTCCTGCCATCGATGGTGTCAAGCTTTTCGGCTACCCTCGTGTGATATTTGTCCCTAGTATCCGTTTCCTGAAGCTTCCAGCTTCGGATGCGTCGTGTACCTTGTGTTTTTTTATGTTCTTATTACTTCTAAATGTATATTTTTTGTGTTTATTGATACTATTAAACCTATGTCTATGTATTGAAATAATACTAGTTTTTACGGAATTTATCGCGTATATTTAACTTTTTTAAATACCTGACGTTTCGAACGCTTTACGGGCGGGACTGAGATGTTCAACGTCCATATGTCATAGTTAAAGTACTGAGATTAAACCTGAGCGATGGTGACGCAAAACTTTTTAATGTGTTCAAAATTGGGAAAATTATTCATAACTTTATTCAAAATAAATCTATCTTATTATACAAAAATCCTGCGTCACGATGTTCGTTTATATTAATCTCAGAAACCGCTCAACCAATTTGAATAAATTTTTTTAAATGTGTATTGCTTGCTCCAACTTGAGATATAGGATAGTTTTTAGTTATCCCGATAAGTGACCTTCAATATTTTTAAGATTTTTTTAAAGGACTAAGTTCTTTTTAAAGGACAGAACAAAGTCTGCCTGGGCAGCTGGTATTGTTATAAAACATATTATTTCTTATGCCGTTATTGTTACAGGCTCATCAAAATGCACTTCTATATATAGAGATACAGATATTCTTTAGAGTTAATGGTTCATTATTTTTTTAAATGGAAAGTTAGCACCGATAACGACGCGGGCGCAATACAGAATTAATATTTATCAGAGCTCCGCAGAAAATCAGCGCTACTGCAGTACCTGCGGTAGTACATACTGAGACGAAATCTTTTTTTTGGCATCACATCACTCACTCCTGCCGAGATTTATTTCCAATTATGTTTACCATCGTGTACCTTGTGTGTTTTATGTTCTTATTACTTCTAAATGTATATTTTTTGTGTTTATTGATACTATTAAAACCTATGTCTATGTCTATATAGGCCTTCCCCATAGATTCCCCTTTCAATAGTTGCACGAATAGGAGGCGGGTTGGCAAACGCAGATTATTTTAACGTTTTTAGTTTTTAGGTTTTAGTTAGGAAACAAGTCCTGCCCTTGGTTTGTTTCCCGTTGTTACCTCTTACGACATCCACGAAACAATATAGGTTAGCGGATTCATGGCACATTTTTTACTATTATAAGCCATTTCTTGACCACAATGTACATGTACTACATGTTTTATTATTAAATGCAACACGGTATGCTGTTTTGATTTCACTTTGCGGTTTCAGCAGAGAGCCTCTCGGAGGGGTCTTTCAACGTATACTGACATAGAATATCATCAAGGATATACGTCTTATATCATATATATTCTATGAAATATCGGCCATCGTCTCCTGTCTTTCCACACTAAAAATGTTTTTATCAGTCACATTACTGAATATTATTTGGCCTTTTGTATTCATCGTAGCAAAATTAATTCGTTAGTATGAAGAGTAACGTCAAAGATTTTAGGTCCAAGCATCAGATCACCCAAAATAATGTATAGATCTGCAACGGAAAGTAACGTCAACGATGCGAGACCCATTGCGATTATTATTTCATTTGCAAAGCGGGCGATTTCTTCCTAAAAC
Source organism: Parnassius smintheus behrii (assembly GCA_036936625.1). Taxonomy (NCBI): domain Eukaryota; kingdom Metazoa; phylum Arthropoda; class Insecta; order Lepidoptera; family Papilionidae; genus Parnassius; species Parnassius smintheus. The sequence continues at coordinate 6,216,445 of JAUPFT010000012.1, forward strand.
GGTAGAAGCCAATATGCATTCATATTATATATTTTTGAATTTGATTGTAGTTTATTTACAAGGTAGAGCCAAGCTGCAGCTAAATTAATTGTATAGTTGTAGCACGAATGGGTCGGCTCGGCCGGGGAAGGACCACGCTGTCACAGAATACCAGCGTCAAATAGCGGTTTAATGCTGCTGTGTTTCGTATAGTGAGTGTAGGGAACCGGAGACTCTTTTTACTGGAAAAGAGGCATTCCATCTTAGTCCTCAAGGCTGACAACGCATCTTCATTTTGATTCGCAAACGAGGATGGATGTAGATGTCTATGGGCCACAGCAACCATTTACTATCTGGTGGACTGTGTGCTCGCTTGTCACCCTTTTCCTATGAAAAAAGTTTAATTTTCAAAGTAGTTAAATGGCTACTTACCGACAGGTCCTGATTTTAAATACCAGCTGAGACTAGCCTTAAAATTCGTGGTAGAGCCACGCTGTAGCTTAGAATGGTTTCAGCTTGAAAGGTTCGGCTCAAATGGTGAAAGACTACCCTCGCTCATACTGATTATCAGCGTGAAATAGAGACATAATGCTACCGTACTTCGTATCTTTTTAATCAGATAGTACACTTGGTACGGTCTACTCCCTACATGTCTTATATTATATATTTTTCATGTATATCGAGGTGCTGAGGTGTTTGTACAGTAGGGCTACGATGGCTATATGGACCACAGCATCCACTTACCATGAGGTGGACTGTGTGCTCATTTGTCACCCTTATTCCATATATATATATATATATATATATATATATATATATATATATATATATATATATATATAACGAAAAACATCTTCGCAATATATTGAGGTTATTAGAAAGCTATCACATACTACAGCTTCTTCGTGTTGAAACGAGAAATCTTTGTAATTTATATAAAATGTTACGAGCGCAGGCTTCATGACAATAAAAACTGCTGATTGAATTACCAAAATTGACACTTTAATTACTGAACACGAATTAAAACTTAAACACACTAATATATAACCTCACTTAACACTTTAGGTCACTTTATTTTGCTTTTCACTTGTATCACTAACTCAAAACTGTCCCGGTCACGCTCCTTACCGACTTTATATAGGACATTTTTCACCGAAAACATCTAGAATGTTCGAGTAGAATGTTGAAAGTTCCAGCAAAGAATCCTCCAGATATCCCTCGCCACTCGACACTAGATGGTGCTTAGGGGGATAGTTCTAGAAAGATCTTGAAGCTCCTATTTCTGCTACTTGATACTAGATGGCAATAATAATCACCCGCCATATACCGAGCATTAGTTGTGGCACGTAATAATAAAATAACTCACTATTAAAACGAAAGATTTCAAAATCTTCGTTTCTTATCCCTAATTTGTATAGGTATTAAAAAACGTTACGTATTTCTATTCCGACTTGTCCTACTTAACAGAAAGGGTATTAAAAAAATATACTACAACTTTCATTCATACTGTAGTGAATATCAGACCTTCAAAATCTATCGGTGAATAAAGTTTCCTCTATAAATTGCCTCACAGATATTTGTCACCGTTGCCACGCCTGGTAGGTTGACAACCGCATATTTTCATTGATCTTTTATCACCAAGATGCTGCTGTTCAGCTCTTGCTTACGTTTTCGCCTCTTGCGACACCCACTGGATGACATGAAGTTATGAATTCTCTTATGCCGCCCAATTCAATAACATATAACGACTCATTTTATTTTAGGTCTTCGTAATTTGCCATACGAACTTTGCAATCGAATACAGAGCGATACGTTTCTCAAATATAAGAATCAGGCATCCGTGATATAGGCCTAATAAGCGGGACTATTACACTTAACAGACTCAAATAGAAGTATATAGCTCAAACAAAAAGCTTAGCAAGTATACTTAAACAGCTTTATAGGTAGCTTTTAAGTAAGACGCTGCAACAGACGCTAGCTAATAGCAGTAGATCCGATGAGTAACGTCTCTTTTGCACGCGATCATCCTGTTAAATACGTTAGAAATTTCACAGATTCTAAGAAATTATTTTAATGCCATAAATTTATTATAATATAACACCTTTAATGTATTATTTATTTCAAATACATGGTTGGTTTTTATGTGTAATTTATGATAATTGATTATAGGACATGACATAAAAATTTGTGACATCTTACGGGAAGAAAAACCCTCAAAAGTTTACAGAAATAAAATACTTCTTGGTGGTACGCCCTATTTCTTTTAGAAGTTCGTCTTGATAAATGGACCCCATTTATAAAGACAAACTTCTTAAAAACTATTTATCCCGATCAGACCAGTCCAACTGGCGTACAATTTTTTTTTCAAATTTAGGAGTATCTAGTAAGTGTGTGGTAGTAGTGCTTATAAGCGTAGTAAGTAGTAGTATATATAAGTGTAGTAAAGTGTATGTAGTATATGTAATGAATACATAACACTACAAATATATGTGGACTGATCAACAATCATAGTCTGAATCACGCTATCGGAATTTCCAAATGACTCTGCACAAATAAATCAAGCTTCTTCCATACTACTATACCTTGCCCAACTGGAGATCTCACCTTTTCCTCCGATGGCCAAAATATTAAATATTGCGCGTGTTAAAAGAAAAAAGAAAAAATTTACCTCTTTCGCAGAATGCCCCCTCATAATCACCGTCTCGACACTCGCAGACCGGACCCTTGTCTGTGCTGATGCAAACTCCCCCATGCTGACAGGGATCCCGTCGTTCACAAGCGTCGCTACTAGCGTTGCTCATGCGAGCCGACTGGAACAAATAAAGATTTATATAGAAGTTGATTAATTCTACTTATACCTCATCAATGGATCAGTAAGCAAAGTAACAATGCAGGGCAAACATACAGCGTTATATAAAGTTTGCGCTTGTGGCCGCTTGTGATTGCTTGAAGATGTTCCAATTCCGAATGTACGAGTATAATTTTTAAAACATAAAAAACTCATATTTTGTTTACAAAAATTTTTGCGGGAAATCGCGAGTCGTTTGTTTACGACAAATTGAATTTCGTCATCATCAAACAGTACTAAAAAAGTACGTGAAAAAGTGTACTAAAAGGAGAATTTTTTTAACCCATATGTCACATCCACAAATAAGGTGTTAAAACCCATCAATCTGTTTAGGTTTTCGAATGTTGCAAAGAAATAGACATAAATGTATGGATACATAATAATAATGTAAGATACATACATACATACAGTCGAATTTACTTTATTATTATTGTAATTACCCTCCTTCCATGGCAGTCGGGCAAAAACGAGAATAATATAACATTATGTATAAAATAATTATAAATATTATTAATTGAAAGAAAATGTAATAAAATAAATAAGAACAATTTAATGTTAAATAATTTAAATTTTTAATTTAACTTTAATGAATTTAATTTTAAATCTATACACATAAATAAAATTGAAGTGTTTGATTTTAATGTGAAAATAACAACTTTATGAAAGTATGTACTGCACTTATACATTTTTTTATTAAGTCTGTCTGTTTGTCTGTTTGTTTATTTCGGCTAATCTCCAAAATGACTTGCCCGACTTTGACTTAGCCTACTTTTATTTTAGGAAAATAATTAGAATTTCGTGAAATAAATTAAAACAAATTAAATTATAATAAATTCCACGCGGACATAGTCGCTGGGAACGGCTATTTTAAATATTAAATTTTATTTCAATACAAATCTTCCATTGTAGAACATTTGTGTAGAGCATTATGCAGACTGTTTGCAAAGCTTCTGGAAAATCTAGAAACAATTGGTCATTATTTCCAGATTCAAATATCGCAGAGCGCTGAAGATGAATAGAATATTCTGAAACATTTATCAAAATTGCACAAATCATGCAGCGTGTTGTATAATAGTTTGCTTAATTTCGTACAATAATAAAATCTATAAAATATTATAAATTGAATTGACGTTCTGGAATATCAAAATAACTGCATTTTATTAAACTAAGGTTTGCAAATTTGCATGCCAATAAAACATGAATAAGTTTTTAAAATATTTTGTATGTCTGTTTATTTGTTTGGGCTAAATCTTCAAAATGCCTAAAACGATTGTAATTAAACTTTACAAAAAGATGGAAAACTTACAAAATAAATGGTCTTGGATCAGGCCTGTGCTCAGCAGTAGGACGTATATAGGCTGTAACTTTAACTTTTAAATTTAGATGTCTATGGGCCACAGCATACACTTACCATCAAGTGGACTGGGTGCCCAATTGTCAACCTTATTCTATAAAAAAGTATATAGATATTTATTTTTATAGTAATCGCAAGCACTGTTGTACCTTTGCCAGTGTAAAACAATAATAAATTATCCTAGAATATGATTTGTTTCACAATTTTCTTTACAGTATTTTAATGCGTCATACTGCGAAGTTTGCCGTGTGCCCGAGCCAGCTGATGTTAATGTCGATAGTTACTCATGGGGCCAATAAATCCAAAAGGTATTGCACACACAATAACTTAAGTTTTACATCGCCAACGGAGCACTTGTTTCATTGTTCCCGCGAATAATTCACGTGCGTTGACTTTTAATACACAAAATCGCACCACTGTTAGCTATTAAAACCCACTACAAACGATTATTCAAACAATAGAATAGGAGCGGACAGAATAGGCAGCAACCTACCAACGGTTAAGCTCCTGCCAAAAATCTCCCCCATAATATTTTATATTCGTGTTATTCACACCCTTTTGATACGCCGGTCCAAACAAGAAAGTTCCTAGCAAATTGGATTATCCATCTTCAGATTAGCGTAAAATAAATATTAACCTTATTTTTTCAACTATTCCAAGTCAATGCTTTAATACTATTCCTCGTATGATAACTGGTGATGACTTAACAACATCTTATGCACTTATGCTCATCGAATACGTGGTAAGTCAAACAAAGGGGTTGAACTGGCATACTGTAAATTTAGATAGTTTGTTCGTTCTGGTTGATGCAATGGTGGAAAGGGAGGAATATGGTTATGGAATTACTGAGCAAATTCTCGAAAATGTAGTTCGAAAACGATCAAATGTTTATCTTATTTTTGAATTGACACACAAACTACACTACTACTGTAGTAATACTCTAGTAAAGTCGCAGTCATGCAGGGGAATAAATAAATGTAAGGAACAATGCAGCAGCAAGTTCCTCTTCCTTAAAGAATACTTAGTAACGAACAAGTTCATTGAACTGAGCAAGACTTCGAGCCACTTTCAATAAAGTTTAAGGCCTTCATTAAGCCAGGATGTACCGCAAAGGTCCTAGCGTGACCGAGTTACAACTAATTAGTCCCTGGGTCATGTTCCAGCTAAAGTTCCCGCGTGAACTGTTCGTCCCACGAACAATTCATGCAAAGTTTGCCTAAAAATAATTAAGTTAACATTAATTACAGTTAAGTGTAATTTTTTATTGCTGTTAAAAACCTCAAGCTGCGTTTTTATGAAATAATTATGTTACTTTATTAGGTAATTCTAAGAAATATCGTTCTATTTTCGTACCAATATGGAAACTGTAGCAAGCTTTAAAGCAGTGTAATAGGTGTGGTTTTTTAAAACTAATTATAAGCCAGTAATTAACCACGATTCCGCCTGGTGGTAAGTGCTGACGAAGCCCTAGACGATAAATGGTACTGTCTTAGTGTAACAAAAGTCAATTCAGTCATGGCTTAAAGTCGCCCAGATTATTTTCTGCACGTAGGCCTTCATAGACCGCATCAAAGTACGGTCTTGAGCCACCTGCATCCATTGATATTACTGTTGTTTCAGCAACTTGTTTCACCGTCACTAAATCAAGAGGTCTTCGAACACTGGTCTTGTAACGAGATTGCCACTCGAGAAACTTTCTTCGCCATCGGTTGTCGGTACTGATCCGCTGGGCTATATCAGTAATTTTTGCTATGGACTTTATCCCACAAAAAATTCGGAGCATAGCTCTTATCATCGCATTCTGAGTGACTTTAAATAGATTATTAGTCAATATAGATTAAAAGTATTTCTTATTGAAAGCCATATTTTTTACTTTTAATACTGGTTCGGAAATAAACCTCTGTCCTGGGAAGAAACATCAAGAAACCCAGCGAGACTATTTTTCTTTAAAGTAAAACTCTATAAAAGTTTTTACAAACTACTTACAATAGAAGCCACCACCTCATTCCTAGGGATAAGGTGTGGTTGCTTCTATCGTAAGTAGTTATAATTATTTAATTATTGTTTTATTACAGAATAGTTTATATAAAGTCAAACATAGCTGGTGCAGGTTACAGTAAATCGCTAATTTGTTTTTGGTATTGTTTTACTTTAGGATATATTGGAAAACAACCATGATATGATATGACCATGATATGAGCTTTCTCTTCAATGATGTTAACAGGGTTGCCCTTAGAGCTGATGGTTCTACAAATTTCAAACTGTGAGAATTTGATAATATATGGTGAGGTATACACTGGTAGGTTTATGACTGAAAAGTGTCCTGTTAAGGTTGCTAAATACTTATAGGGATCAAATTCCTGCGGGAACACGTTGTATTGTTTGGATAGTTAGAGAAATCGCTCTACATGGCAGTGAGAGATTCAATGATACAAGTGGGGAGAACTATTCAAGGACATTGGGAATTATTTTATTCTCAGATTGCTACTCCAAGCCCAATGATATTGAAAAGAAAAAGATAACTTGATAAGAAAGAAGATTGTATTATTATAATTATATTAATTTAATAATAAAGAATTATAACTATATTATTTAATTATTATTGCGTTATTGAGCTTTCTAATTCGACCAGCAGTGAAAGACTTCAGTTCAGTAAATTATCACCGGATTTAATTAATGATTACGCATTAGATACGTTTAATTAAAAAATGTACTAATGAAAAAATATTTCAAAAGCATATATGTTGTTCTGAATGTTAGCATTTTAAATAGAAAATCCTTTATTTATAGATGAACCTAACAATGAAATACATTCTTTATTTAAAGCAAACAGGACAATATATTATGTTTTTATAAACCCAGGCAACGTTTAGGGCTCATTTTTCGAATTTAGATACTACTCATAATTTTGAATATAAAAGTTCATTTTGCTATATTTTTCCAGCCAACTCAAAAAAAGGAGTCTATTCGAGTGTTATTGTATTTATTCGTGTATTCGATACTTGATACGTCAATTGTGCACCAACTTGAATATCTTTACACTTTAGCGCTGACTCGATTTGTGGAATAAATTCCACCTATAAAAAAGGGAGTGAAGTATTTAATGTAACTATTTAGTTACTTAAAAACTTATTTAATGATAACTTTTTTCTTCAGTTTATTTTATATTGCACGTTGCACCTATCCATCAAAATATAAAAATAAAATGTCCTCTTACGTTCGGTTTGTTATTCATAATTTTTTTGTTATTGTATCAATTTTATGTTTATATGAAATAAAGGCGTAGCCATCTATATCTGTACAAATAAATAAAATTTAAGTGTCTGTTTATAAAGTCAATATAACAGTTTTTACTAAAAAAGTACTTATGGCACTTATAAAAAAACACAATTTAAAAAAATCTGTCTCTGTCAGCTCACGAGCTATAGAGAGGGCTATGCTCGGGGTTTCTCTGCATGATAAACTTAGAAATGAGGATATCCGCAGTAGAACCAGAGTGACCGACATAGCACAACGTATTAGTAAGCTGAAATGGCAATGGGCCGGCCATATAGCTCGAAGAACCGACAACCAATGGGAAAAAGAGACTTTCGAGTGGCAGCCTCGTACCGGTGGGCGTAGTGGGGGGCAACCCCCACTAGATGGAGTGACGAATACATGCAGGAAGTCGATGGATGCAGGTGGCTCATGACCGTGCTTTGTGGCATTCCTTGGGGGGCTATGTTCAGTAGTGGATTTGTGAAGGGCTGTAAAGATGATGATGATGATCTCATTTACCGTTATAAATTTTAAAAAGTACATAATGCTCAAATACTTTAACGATGATGATGATTATGTATTTCTTGACTTACAATATTCCCTTTAACATAAAAGTAACTTACCTAAAAAATACAAAACACAAATTTTATTTATTCTTTTAATTTTTTCAAACGTCTAATTCAAAAATATCAGTGCCATAGGCTTCTACTCCGTTGACATATTACAACCTATTTTTGTCCAGACCGTAATAAAGGTCATCCGGTATACGGTACTTATAACATAAACAATTTTTTACTGACTGTCTGTTCATCTGTCTGCCGATCTGTCTGTCTGTCTGTTTGCTCCAGCTAATCTCAGAAATGGCTGAACCGATTTTGACGGGAATTTCGTTGACAGATAGCTGATGTAATAAGGAGTAACTTAGGTTACTTTTATTTCTGAAAAATAATTAGGGTTCCGCGCAAAAAATTAAAATCCTTAATTACATGCGTAGTCGCAAGTCGCAGGGAATAGCTATTATCTATTAAGACAGCAATCGAGTTCTGATACCGTTCCTCCACACTATCAAAAAAACAAAAATTAGGCTTTTAAGTCTAATTTAATAGTTCTACTTTTAACTTAGTAGTAACTACTATTTAATCTTAGCACTGACTTCTGAAGCTATTATGCGTAAATTATTTCATTCTTTTTAGGTTTTGAAGTTGACTTTTACCTTTTATTAAAAGCCAATTTTTTCAGTTTTTGGAACATAACGTATATTTTTGTAAACACTTTGGTCGTTGGTATATATTTTTCCTAATATGATTACTGAAGAGTTTTTAGTGCACTCTGGATAGATTTTCAAAAAGCTTTTCCAATATTGAATTTTTAATGTTTTCGGGAAACATTTCGTATAAAAATGTTATCTACAAATAGCCACTGCAACTTATCTGCCTCGCAAAACAAGCATATTGTATAATATGTTATATTATTCACGCATTTTTTTATTATTTTAATATATTAGATTGACCTGTAAAGAGAAGAAGCGCGAGAGTAGAATAAATGCAGTAGAAATGCGGTCGCTAAGAAGTATGTTAGGGCTGAATCTGAGTGACAGGGTGAAAAACTGTGTGATAAAAGAAGAGTTTGATTTACAAGATGATGCGGTGACCAGGATTAAGAAAGGAATGCTTCGGTGGTTTGGTCATGTATAAAGAATGAATGCGGAAAGACTGACAAAGCAAATATATGTTGCAGAAGTGAATGGAAGAGTCGGAGAGGGACGTCCTAGGCGGAATTTTACAAATTACATACACAAATTACATTAACAAATTAATAATTTCGTGACTAGGACCTAGAAGAGTCGTAAGGATTATCACAGCTGTATCAGTATTATCAATTCAAGTATTTTAAGTCTTTAAACTGTTATATTAAGATAAAATTCGTTGTTTTCACCAAGCTAAACATTTTTTTAAAACTTTGCGTTCTACTTTATTGTAAGCATAAATTATGTCTATTTCTTTTATAAAATTATCTCATGTATGCTAACAACTTTCATACTTAATTTGCTAAAAACTTTCATACTTAATTTGTTGACAACTTTCATACTTAATTCCTCTTTCATTTCAATGATAATTTAATTCACTTTATAATGAAATGAATTTAACTTTAATTTTTTTTTCAAGAGTAATTATGTGGTTTGGAGTAATAATGAGAAAATGTAAGAATTTTTAGCAATGTTTAATTACTTTAGGGAAATTATTTTGTGTTTCTTTCATAGGCCTATGATAGATCCACCATTGGGCAGAGAAAATAAAGGAGAGAAGGAACTGTATTGCTAAGAACTGTTACAGTGGAGAATTTTTTTACAGTAGCTTCTTTATTTAAAACACTTAAATAAACGCCTGTCTTAAAATTCCATATTACCTGAACAAACCGAGTTCGACCCGCAAAGAACTTCATACATTTTTACTTTAGAAGTATTGTTACTTCCACCCTTTGGTTTTCTCTTGTATCATTGGAACAGTTTACATACACAATTTTAACAAAGACAAATATCCAGACTCGCAACAATTATCTTATTGCCATATAAAAATTTGTTTATTGCGGGAATCGAACCCGCGACCCTTAGCGTTACAACTCATGCTAATTCACTGCACCAAGGAGTCCTCTGACTGTATATTGTTCTGAAATTTGATCACGACGGCCAGTATCAATACATGCAAGCAAACTGTGCAGAACATAGGATTATAGTGCACAATTGCGTACGCAATACCCGGCGCACACTCTATTGCTTTACTCTTATGATCCGACTAGACGGTAGTCCAACAATACGACCAACTACGGAGAGTAATCAGGCGCAGTAACAACAGTTAAACGTGCTTTTCAAGGCACGGAGAACTGCTCCTGAGAATTTCTTGATAGAACAACCCAGTAACTAATTTTTGACCTGGGATTCGATCCGAGCACCAGATGGAAAGCAGTGGCGTTTACGACCACTGCACCTGAGGCAGTCAGTATACTGCTTTTACGAGCCAAAATCGTCATCTCTCACAGTTGACCCTTGTTACCAGTTCTTTACTTAAGCCCACGGAAATACACTATATCACCGAGTAGTAGTGGTGTAAGAATATCCACGATCCCATATCTTAACGTGGCTGTCATAAAACGTGACGGAGGGAAACACAACAGAGGGGAGCAGTGTCTTTCCATTAGCAACTAAAAATATACAACTGCGTTTGCCAACCCCTCTACCAAGCATGGCAACTATCCCAAATATTCTCCCTATGAGGCAATATTTTCAGCAGAAGACCTTTGATAGGCTCTTACCCAACCAAAATATACCACTAAAACATTTTCATTATGTTAGGCTTACGAAATCTGTACGATATATATATATATATATATATACAGAATTTGTTACCTATAAGTCAAGCAGAGACTATGGACTTTCATTTGGCTTGATCCTGACACACCTTTCGTTTCTTTCAAATCCATACATGTGAAGGAGAAAAATACATGCCTACAGAAAATATGTCTGGCATATAAAATGTTTAACGTAACGGAGATATAAATGTAAAACATGAGGCGGTAACCATATAGCTTCTTCACAAATAAGCTTTAGGAGATAATGGTTGAATATAACCAATAGTCGAGATATTTTGGTAAAGCCAACCCTCTTTACATCATGCGACACGCGTCAAACGTTCACTAGATAAATGCAGATTGGTTATTTGATAACGGTAAATGAGATTACTTTCCTTAAATTCCCTCTCGAGCGGCGAAAGATGTAACGCCGGGTATTTGTTACTGGATAATAGCGATCACATTGTGATTTATCTGCTCTTCTAAGTTTATTATGGCAACTTATTGCTTGTTTATATTTATGTGAATGTAATGGAAACCAATACACTATGTTATCCTGTACGTGTCGTGAGAGGCGACAGAGAGCAAAATACAGGAGATAGCGAGCAGTGTCTTCTTAGAAATAGAGATATATAGATCACCAACATACCTATATCTATGAAGGAGGTCTGTGTTCGACTATCCGGCTATAGCCTATCCGGCTGTAAGGGTAACGATAATGATGATTAATGTTGTGTGCACATATTTGGTTATTTTAACTTTCTGCTATGAAAATCAATGATTTTAAAAAACGGGAAGTTATCGAACTCCTTAATATAACTTTTTAACGTCTTGACCGATCGAAACATAGTTCACGGCATTCAAAAGAGTTCTATTGTCATTAGATTTCATGTAAATTTTTAATTAATTCAGCTCGGTGGATTTTGAGAAATCTCAAAATTTTATTAATTAAAAAAATCCTTTTTTTAAATAAATTTTAAACTAATATGTCGATCGATCCCAAAATCCAATCAGTTCTTAACTTCAAAAAACAACATATATTGCCGCAAATTGCATCTAAATTGGTTCATTTGTACAAGAGAAATCGTTGTCTTTCATTCTGGAATTTCATTCGTTTCGTTTCATTATCGTTTTCTATCGAAATCGTTATTATTGAATTTCTTTTCAAAATTTTATGACTTTTTCAGTCATTAAATTGGCGGAAAGTTGCCACCACTTATATATATATATATATATATATATATATATATATATATATATATATATATATATACATATATATATATATATATATATATATATATATGAGTGGTGGCAAACGAACTAGCGATTCAGCTGATGGTGACTATCGCCACCCATGAACTGCTACACCGGGGGAATTAAATAAAGAAAATAAAATGTGGTGAAACCACAACTCCTTAATATATTCCCATGGTCGTTGTAAGTGGCGACAGAGGGAGACTGTGACAGCAGATGAGCAGCAGCATCTTCCTAATAACAACACAAAGTTATGAAAAACTGCAATTGTCAAACGTGGCAACTATGACACATGAAAGCAAATTAAATGTATTATAACTTTCAAATAAATATATCAATACGGTTAGTTAATTGTACTATTCCTATAACCTATTTATACGTGGTCGAGCTACGTTGCAGCTATATTATGGTTGTAGCACGAATGGGACGGCTCGAACGGGGAAGAACCACGATCTCACAGAATACCAACGTAAAATAGTAGCTTAATGCTGCTGTGTTTCGTATGATGGAGACCCGTTTTACTGAAATCGAGGCATCCCATTTTAGTCCTCAGGGATGTACAATGCATTATTTTTTATTGATCCACAAACATTTGTATCATTCCTTACATGCTATTTAAATACAATGAAGCGATAAGAACTAAAATGTACAAATAATTACAGGCGGATACAACATACAAATAACTTACTCAGCACTGTGTACCTATATTACTAGGATAAAGAAAGAATTAAAAATTAAAAGAAATTATAACTAAATACAAATAAAAATATATAGAAGCGAAAAGGAAAGAACATATTTTATAGAATGTTACAAAAGATGGCCTCTTAATGTGCGATGGAGCTTGTTAGGTGGGTCGAAAAATATATCAATTTTATCTCTAAATTTGTTAACAAGTTTACTCATTCTAACAATTGGGGAATTTTGATTTTTAATCGAGGTTAAATGTAGATGCCCAAGGGCAACAGCATCCACTTACCATTAGGTGGACTGTGTGCTCGTATGTCACCCTTATTCTATAAAAAAAACCTCCGCGCAAGTGCAAGTAATAAGTTGACAAAGTTTTACAGCAATCTGATAAATCTGGCATACCGTTGTACATAAAATACAAAAAAACATTAATTTTTATATATTAGATTAAAACAGCAAATAAATAATTAACTTGTACTGCAAATAAATAATTTACTTTTACTTCTACCTACTCATATACCTAACTATTGAATTAGACTGTGTTTTGTACATAATTCGCTAACCAAATTTAATTATTTAGCATCAAGGTAAACCTCTGTGGTTTTTAGATGTTAATTAAGCCTATATTGGAATGTAATTTTTGTTTGATCTGATAAATAAATTGAAAAAAAAAACTGTACAGACCGTGAAGTTTGACCGTATTTTTACAGGTATTATTTAAAATCAGCCTCTTTTATATTTAAAATTAACATAGGCATTAAAAATATACCCTTTAACATATAACCTTGCATATAGCATAATAAGAAAAATTTGCACGCTACATTTTATGAACGCGATATAGAGTCAACACGCGATCATTCGATTGTATTAAATGGAAATAAATAATTTTTACCCATATTTAAATGGACTATAAACACTCTGGGTATCAAAAATATAGCCGGAACCCTGCGTATATTTCAATTGATGTAAAACCCAAGCAAAACTTATTGTAAGAACACGCACTCACCTAAACATTTACATTGAGTTTGCAACAAACAACATGGTTTTAGGTGCATGTGTGTGTAACAAACAACATAGTTTTAGGTGCATGTGTGTGCGTCCAGCAGTAAGCTACGAAAAAGAAAGATGTGTTCGTGAGTGCGAGTCAGGAATTTGGGCATGATTTCGGCAATACTTGGAAACGCAGTGCTCTTCTTCTTCATCTTTTGTTTTGTTGTTTCTGTATACGTTAGTTCAAGCACTAATAAGGCAAATAAGAAACTTTAAACGTACACGTATACATCTCTTGTGTATATCCGTTCACACACTTTTAAATTGTAACGCCATGCATGCGTTTGATGACGACAGCAGCACGAATAGGTCAACTCGACAGGGGAAGGACTACGCTTGCACAGGATATCGGCGTCAAATAGCAGTATAATGATGCCATGTTTCGTTTGAGAGAACAGGAAACTATTTTACTGGTATCGAAGCAAACCATCATAGTCTTCAGAGGTGACAACACATTTGGATTTTAAATCGAAAATAGATGTAGGTGCATATTAGCCACACCTTTGACTTACCATCAAGTGAACTCGTTTCTTCTCGTATGTCACCCCTAAGGCTACCCGTTCATGTTAGCTAACCGTAACGCCGTCAGCCGATCGTGATCATTTCGGATTATTATGTCTCGTCAAATATTTAATAACCGGACGATTTGATTAGTGTCCATGCGTGATTCTACATAAAATCGATGTAAAATCTAGCCAACAATGATACACAATATTTCAGAAGATGATAATAACATATCCCATAGGTCCAGCAAAGCAGAAGAGAAACATTGTCATCCTGTAGATGACAGTCCACTTATAATTATCTCTAAGGCATAGGTACTTGACGCTATCCTGCTTGTGCATGAATAAAGGTGGCAACTAAAACAAGTTTGTTCTTTATTATTATTTTTCTATATAAGTACCGGGTTTTCTTTCTTTTTTTTATATTACAGTTGCCTACCAATACTGAGCTATGTTCAAAATTGCAATTCTTCAGCTAAGCCAGAGGTTAAAATCCTATACAGTTTTTATACGTGGTAGAGCCACGGTGCAGCTATATTATGGTTGTTGCACGAAGGGGCCGACTCGACCGGGGATGGACCACGCTCTCACAGAATACTAGCTTTAAATAGCAGCTTAACCATCTGCGTTTTAATTATTTATCAAGGATAATTTTTGATGTCTACGGGCCTCAGCATCCACCAACCATCAGGTATCCTATGTGCTCGTTTGTCAACTTATTCTATAAAATAAGTAAATTTTAAAATTCGACGCGAACATAATGTTTCCAATATACGAAAGCGAGTTAACAAAAACGCGGTATAAAAATATGTTTATCAGTACTAGGAAATATAAAGTATGTTTTCTGGTACCGATAAATATTTCGGCACGTGAACACACTAATAAATTTACAAACAATTCCGGTAGTATCCAAAAATAAAAAAATACTGTACTGCACTGCGCTTGTAAACAATTTTCAGGTTCGAAATTTCAAATTCAAAATGCAAGTGAAACATCCCTCGATGGGCTTTTACATGTATGGACATTTTATATATTTTATATGTATAGTGGCTTCTCTTTGTATCCAGGGTATGATCCATTATTTTAATTAAAGGAATGAGTAAATTAATAATGCCCATTCGTCCGATAAAATACGTAAGCTCATATTAAATAATATCAGTCAATGTAGGCTTTATGATTTTTAATGGAGCCAAATAATATGATTTGCATTTCTGTCTTTACACATTATTTTTCATACGTTTAATTTTTACTAAATTATTTTATTGTGCGCAATAATTATGTATCAGTAGATTTAAAGAGGTTAAAGGAGTTAAAATGTGCTACAATCTTCTATTCTTTTTCTTCCTGCCCCTATCCCAAGGTATTGGCTCGGCATAGCATGTGGTTAAGGTGGTAGAGCAATGCTGCAGCATTTTAGTAATATAGTTGTAGCCCGACTGGGTCATCTCGACCGGGGAAGGACCACGCTCTCCCAGAATACTAGCGTTAAATAGCAGCTTAACACTGCTGTTTTGCATGTTTAGTTTAAAGAACCGTAGACCCTTTTTACTGGAAACTGGATGGGTAATAACGCATCTGTATTTTGATTCGTCATCGAGGACAGATGTAGATGTCTATGGGCTACAGCAACCATTAACCATCAGGTGAACTGTGTGCTCGTTTGTTAATCTTATCCTAAAAAAATGTCTTCTTCCATTCTTCTCAATAACCCATCATCTCTTCACTCACTTGCTTACGCATATCAGCCTTGATATAATAGTCCATCCATATTTTCAAGCCTCCCTCTACTCTTATATGCATCCAGTTTCCTGGCCAACATTCTTCTTTTTACGTAGTTTACTTCCCTATATGCAATTACTATGCCAGGCTAGCTACCACTTCTTAAATTTTTCGGGACTTAGGCCTCTTTAAAAGTGCCTGAGATAAATTTTTTCTTAATTTAAAACAGTGCTACAATATTATTACATTACAATATTATTGTAGAAAATACAAAACACAAATGTTATTTATTTCTTACCTCGGAGTACTTATACACTCATTTTTAAAGTTCGTTATCTTATCTTAATATTTTCTGTATTTAAGACGTAAAATATTGATTTGTTTTCCTGTGGCCCCACAATAAGCATGCTTGACAAAGTTTACTTCTAAGTCAGATTAAATATTAGCAGTGCACGCGTCAGTCTGTCACTGAACCATGTGCAAATATTTTATAAAAACTAATAACTCACAAAAAAAACAAAGTACTTATACTTGTCAAATATGATATAAACATACCAATGTACATTACATACATTGTTCATATACATATATACGTAGAAACATTCATAAACCTATACAAATTAATCTATAAAAATAAATAAAATTAGAGTATCTGTTTGTAAAGTCAAAATAACATATTTTTACTAAATGAATATATATTGTACATATAACAAAAACAATTTAGAATTTTTTTCTGACTTTCTGTTAGTCTGTCTGTTTGTTTGTTCCGACTAATCTCCGATTTTGACAGAACACTGGCAGAGACTTCATGTTATAAAGAATAACTTAGGTTACTTTGATTTTAGGAAAATAATTAGGGTTCCGCGCAAAAAATCGAAACCCATGAAATCCAACCGCAAAAAATACACGAACAGTTAGTAAATAAATTATATACAGGTTTTTATTGCATGTACGCATATATTATATCCGATACAAGGAAAATGTACACTAAATAATTTCTTCACAAGATAGTAAGTTTATGATATCAATCAGGGATATTAGGAATGTGTGTGACGTGATTTAAAAATAATTTCAAGAATTACCTCCGTTTATTCCCAAGTAACATTACATACATAACATTTTAAGGCGAGCAGTTGTCCTATGATCTACTCTTACCGCGGCTCATTTATTTTATTTTTATCGCAATTGGTAAACATAGCATAATCTAAATATATCAGATTTACTTTCGCAATTCGCAATTTTGCTTACAAACATAACCACAGAAGAATTTCACTAAATTTTGCTGCAATAAGAAATTCATTCAAGTTGGAATGTTTCAGGATTCCGTAACGACTGCGTAGACCGCAAATGGCCTGGCGTGACCGACTTATGCTTAATTAACTCCTCGGTTGTGTTTCGAAACAGTTTTCCTCGTGTTTTGCTCGTAAGCAAGATTTTTCGTTTCATATTAGAGGAACACTTTATTCAATTTTCTCTTAATCCACAGAATCGTCCAATTAGGTCGTATCAAATGCTGCATATAAATTACCAAATTAAAAGGCAATATACAATACTTACATACAATACTAGTCGCTAGAGTTCATTTCAGTAGTACAATTGAAACTTTAAATGGTTTGTTTCGTCTTTCGTAACACGTACAATAAAGAAATGAAATAAATTACTGGCATCTGTCATTCCGTCCGATGATAATCTGGGTGTCTTTAAGTCAAAAGTGTATAGGCTCTACTTACACTAATACAGTGCTATTTACCGCGTATTAATGACAGTGAGTGGCAAAAATGGCAAGGGGCGATCCTTGCCATCTTTGACATCATCATCTAGACGGAAGTTTATCAACCAATTGGTGATACATTGACGATGGGATCAAATTAAGAGTACTCTTAACGTAGGTACTGAGGCCTATAGACGTTCACATTTATACTTGATTTAGAATCAAAATGTATATGCGTTGTCAGCTCTGAGGACTTACATAGAATGTCTTGTTTCTAGTTATAAAATATCTCCGGTTCTCTACACTCAACGTACGAAACACAGCAGCACGACGCTGTTATATACCGCCGGTATTCTGTAAGAGTCTGGTCCTTCCTCAGTCAAGCCGACCCATTCGTGCTACAAGCATAATGTAACTACAGCGTGGCTCTATCACCTATATCTGGAAACGTTTACGTGAAGAATCTTGTCCCACTCAAAATCAACTGGAAAGGAATTACTTTGTAGCGCTCTAGACATAATCCACTTAAAGCTTGATATGGGTCATATATTAAAAAGCCAGTATGTAGAATGTTCATGCATATTGAATAAATTGGATACACTGAAATAGTTAGTGGCTGAAGACGGCGATGTATTTTCAAAACATTTCGTTAAAATTGAATTGCTCCGAAACTGTGTTTTCTTTATTTCATTTATTCATGATTATTTTTTTATTACAACCTAACAAAGTCTCATACTGCGGAATATTTTCCATAGTTGCCACGCTTGGCTGACGAGTTGGCAACCGCCATTTGTTTTTCTAGTTTTTATCAGGAAGACACTGCTTTCTATCTCCTACTTCTTACATAGCTACTACACGGTCAACACTACCAATAGACGGTTACGGTGTTTTATTTAATAACTTGCCGGAGGTAATCGATATTGGTCGACCCTGCCAACTAACGGCCTATAAATAATTTGCCTTTTTTATAGGATAGTGTGACAAACGAGCACACAATCCACGTGATGGTAAGTGGTTGCTGTGGTCCATAGACATCTACATCTATCCTCGACTACGAATCAAAATGCAAATGCGTTGTCTGAGGACTAAGGTGGAATGCCTTGTTTTCAGTAAAAAGATTATCCCGTTCTCTACACTTACCATACAAAACACAGCAGCATTAAGCTACTATTTTACGCAGGAAGTCGGTGAGAGCGTGGTCCTTCCCCGGTCGAGCCGACCCATTCGTGCTATAACTATACTACTAATATAACTGTAACATGGCTATAACCCGTATAAAAATACCGTCCATACTCCGTAATGTCTGAATCTCTGTATGAAGCGTATATTGAATGCCCACCTCATAGCATACCTAGAGTAGTATGATCTAGATTATGCCACTTACACATGGGGTAAAGCCCTTGAGAACAGTGGGGAAGCACTTGGTGTTTCCTTTGATGTCTCGAAGGCGTTTGTCAAGGTTTGGCACGCTAGCTTTTTGGGAAAGTTTCCAGCTCACAGCATACCTCCTCGCCTGACTGACTGGATGAAGAATTTTCTGAGTGAACAATCTCTCCGATTCGTTTTCAATAGCTGCTCATCTACCTATCTATCGCGACATACGCCGGAATTCCTCAGGGATCTGTTTTCTCCACAACTCTCTTCCTACATATTAATGATCTGCTTATTCCCGGTATCTATGTGTATGCAGATGGCAGCACAGTTGTGGAGTGGTACCAGCCGAATGCTCGGCCCAGTCGAGATCAAATCCAGTTCGAAAGATAAGCTATGGTTGAGAGTGCAAATTTCTCACTTCTGGTAGTCTCTGAACGGGGCGATGCCAATCTCGTGAAATTCAACGCCTCCAAAACACAATCGTGTCTTTTCACCGCTAAAAGTAGCCTGCTCACCTTGGCTCCCACTTTTCATAATGTATTATTCGCATTTACTGACCGCCTTCCGTTGTTAGGGCTTAAATTTTCTCCGAACCTCAACTATGAGCGATTCATTGCGTCCAGAGCCAAAGCAGCCGCAAGCAAATTAGGTGTCCTTGCAAGGGTGCGGCGGTACTCTACGCCGGGGCAGGTTTTTGCCTTATACAAAGCACAAGTCCGATCGTGTATGGAGTACTGCTGTCACATTTGGGCAGGTGCTACAAAATGCCACCTACCAGCGTTGGACTCAGTTGAGAGACGTGCTAAGAGGTTCATTGATAATCTTGATTTAGTTGAAACCAATCTTGTCAGCCTTGAGCACAGGCGCAGAGTAACCAGCCTCTCAGTAATCTTAAGGGTGCATTTTAGTGAATGTCCGCAGGAATTACACGCTTTAACTCCTCTCTCTCCTTTCCACTATCGGACAACCAGACGGTCAGCGGCTCTTCACCCCTTTGCTGACGATATTCCACGCATTAGAACCAAACGGTGTCATCTTGAAAGGCAGTGCATTGCATGTGGATTATGCCTACTAGGAATACCACAATAAAAACACGCCACTTACTGTACCCCATGGTGGTCTGGAAATAAGTTTTTTTTGCCATAACGCACTTTGCAGCGCTTATACGCTAAAACAATTTTACAAAAAAATGTTATAACATAAACTGTAGGAAATTTTCTAGTTTAATTTATGATATAATAACGTATTTATCGTAACATGAGTCGGAAAGGAAATATTCCGACTCATTTTACGATAAAAACCTACTAAAAACTAAATATTGTGGCACGAGCAACAAAGATACGTGGTGGCAAAGTAGAAATTCGGAAAGACCACATCGAGATCTATTTTCTAAGATTCTGGAAAACTTTCCAGTTAACCTTTTCTTTCAGCATTTAATGACTGTACTATACTCGTATAAAGAGTTTGATTTCTTTCTCAAACTCTTTATACGAATCTCACTGTTAATATCACTCAAATTGTAAAACAATGGTCAAATGTGTTTACTATAAAAATGGTTTAGTTTCCAGGCTAGGAAATTTCAGGCTCGACTTTATTCCTTGGTAAAATTTAATAAAAACGAATGAAATTATTTAACTATACTATAATGATTTCATTTGCAGACGCGTGAAAATTCCATCGACATTTATTTTGTTATTTCAGGAAAATAGTTACTTTTATGTTTATTAATTAGTTATTATTTATTTATTACTTAACTTAAAATTCATTTAATGGAATAAGGTACATTTATTAGCTTCCCAGTGGGAAGTTATTGTAATGGGTCCGATTTTGCGAATTGGAAATTTTAACATATCTCCACGTTTCGAGGTCGTTAGAGTCGAATGGTATGGTTTTTAAGAGGACGTCCGTGTGTGCACATATATGTATGTATGTACTTTCAGATTCAATTTTCGTCACGTGTATCTCGAAAACAAAGAGTGTTATTGAATTTAACGCATAATTATGTAACTTAGACCTCAATAAATTTTGAGCAAAATCGGTCAAGTTGTTTTTTTGTGCCGAATCAAAAATTTTATAAAATATTAGAACATAGTATGTTCTAATTATGAGGTTTAGGTTAAGGTATAATATATTATTTATTTCTCAAAGGACTACAAATCGCTTACCAGAAATTAAAAATTTACAAACAATAATAAAGGAATCCATTACGAGCATGCAGAATATTAACTATAGATGTGGGTAAAACGTAAACAATTAAAAGAACAGTAAATATTGATATTTTTTATTCTTTCCACTGGAAAGTTCGTCGTGTAGACCTTTTGGGTCAGACTGCTTTTCTGAATTATATAATTGCTATATCATGCCGATGTTCTATGCGAGCGAAGCTCTCGGCTCGAATCGACCCTTTCGTGAGTCAACCGTCATATCCAGCACTGTTCTACCACGTAAATTTTTTATTCATTATAAATATTTAAAAAAAAACTGCTTCCATTTCCCTTGTTTCAAAACATAAAAAATTGCTTTATAATTGAGAATTTCCATTATAATACGATTAATATCGCCATGCAATTTTGTGTAGGAGATTACACGCTAACATTTCCACACGCGACTAAAAGAAATATACGAATTCAAATGCATTTATTATTATATTAAATATTTTGTGATCAACTTTAAGTGCGCTTAATATTTGTAAAAATGAAAAAAAAACATGTCTCTTAACTTTTTTTAGAATGAGGTAACAAACGAGCACAAAGTCCTCCTGATCGTAAATGGATGGATATGGCCCATAGACATCTACATTTATCCTCGATTAAGAATAAACATGCAGATGTTTCGACTTTCTTTGTGGAATATCTTGTTCACAGTAAAAAGAGTATCCGGTTCTCTACACTCACTATACGAAACACAGTAGAATTAAGCTGCTATTTTACGCTTCTATAATGTGAGAGCGTGGTCCTACCCCGGTCGAGCCGATACATTTCTGCTACAACCGTAGTATAACTGCAGCTTGACTCTACTACGTAAAAAACAACAGTCCGATAGCAAACTAGCTTGTATAGTCTAGTTTGAATATTACTTATCTAAAATTGCATAGATTCAACTCAAAAATAGATAAATAAACTTAAAAGAAATGAAAATTTACCTCAAAAATTAAAAAACTCGTTTGATTTTTTTCTGAAATCGGCGTTTTAGTTTTAGCGATTAGATTATTCTTAGCGCCGAATTCAAAGGTTTTTACATTTTTAAAAAAATCGGTTTTTACTTATTTAAGAATAATTGTGACCCTTTTGAGTGAACTAAACTAGGTAATATCACAATCTCAAGGTGACTAAAATATCATCTAAATTGTACATTAACAATTTTGATACCCTTCCCTTTTGAAACTACACAAAACATATTTTTCATCTCTATATATAATGAATTTCCGTAGCTAGTTATTACCTTAACCTTAAAGTTTTTAAATACATTGAAGCATTTCTAGATACAATGTATTCATATATTAACATGAACACTACACATTAATTAAACTACTTTTGCGGACTTTACAGCGTTTAATTATTAATATTCCATGAAACGCGATAAAATCCATAAAAGTGGTTATATTCAATGTGTAGTGTTCGGGTAAATATCAGACTGAAATAGCAAATAATTTAAACTTAACAAAATGCGTAAAAGTAGTTTTATTCAACCCTAGATATATATAAGACTCACATTCTGACTACATACCAGTAAATCTGATTCAACTAAGAGCAGGCATAATGGCACGGCTTCATTTCGGTACGAGACACATGCGTCGTTAATGTAAGCGAGGTGTACATAACATTCAAATATCTTGGACGTGTACTTGAAGCACTCAGGCAAAGTACACGATGTACTGTACTTTGCTCGAGTGCTTTCGTGTCTTTGCATAAATTCCTCAGTTCTCAGAAATTACAAGGTCACGGATTTACTTACATATTTCAGCGAATATTTTTTTTATAAAAGTAAAATATTGTTACGAGCTTGAGGTTCGTGACAATAAAAATTGCCGATAAAATTACCTAAATTAACACTTTAATTTTCTTTACACAAATTAAAACTTAAAACACTAATAATTAAACACACTAATTAACTTTATTCCGCTCCGAAGCTTCGCTTGTCTCGCCCAAATCCAATACTGCCTCGATCGCATCCTGCAGCGCCTATTTATATAAATTAGCACGGAAATATCCAGAATATTCAAGTAAACACGCGCAAGGTACCGAGAGTTCAAGTTTCAACTAGGCGCTAGTGCCGTCGACTAAGGCGCGTAACAATATCAAACGATCATACAGCCTTATTTATGGCAACTGCTACTGCAGTCTATGGACAACTGCAGTCAACTTCAAACAAGAAGGCTCATGGTCTCACAGCCTGTAATTATACTGGCTATATGGAACAAATTTGCACGGCAAAATTATGACTTCTCGGAACACAAGCATGATGAAGATGTGTGTTACCCAGACCTGTCCCAAGATCTTCTGAACAAGCTGGAACGCCTCTTCAATAACTGTATAAGATTTATCTTTGGGCTCCGTAAGTATGATCATATTTCGGATCATATTTCGGATCAGGAGGGTAGTGCAGCTAACGGCAGTGCCGTTAGCTGCACTACCCTCCTGATATCGTTCACTTTCCCTTTCTGCGGTTCGCTTAGGGCAGCTGGATCGAAGATGGCCCTTTTCCCCACAGCCCTAGCACCTTGGTATCCTTTGTTGCGGTCGCGAATTGTAGCTGCTGCAACCTCCCTGACGCGATGGGAACGATGATCCTGCCGCACGGCTTCCACTTCCAGTGCATGGGCCAAGGCGTCCTTAAGCGTCTCGTGGTGCCCGAGCCTCACAGCAGCTCTGACTTCAAGGTCGCGGATGCCGTCGATTAATGTCTGCACCAGGTTCCCTTCAATGGGTGCAGGTACAGACCGGTATGCTTTTCGCACCAGCTTCTCCACTTCTAGAGCCCACTGCTGCAGGTTTTCGTTGATGCGCTGCACACGATCTTTAAGCTGCGCACGAAAGACGTGTTCCAGGTGAGCGTCGCCATATCTCGCTTCCAATGCCTCAAGGAGTTGCTCATAAGTCACTTCCTCACCGAGAGCTTCCAGAACTGTTAAGGCCTGGTCGCGCAGGCCTAGTGTGAAAGCAGTCATGGCCTGACTTTTATTCCAGCCGTTCGCCTTCATAACAGCCTCGAACTGGATCTTGTAGGCTGACCAGGAAGAGGTACCGTCAAACGGCGGCACTTTGAATCCACATAGCGAAGGTGTTGTAGCTACTACTGGAGCTGTTGTTCCACCCCCAAGTTTGAGGTCGTCCAGCGTTTTCTTCACGTCAGCCATTACGTTGTCAACCCGATTGTTTACTTGGTCGATTCGGGTTTCGGCCTCCGACAGGCGGTTGTCATGTTGAGCAACCTTATCCTTCACCTCCCGTATCTCTTTTCCGAAGATAGCGTGAAAGTCCTTCATGAGGAGCATCTGCTCTCCCTTATCGCGTTGTTGTTGCTCTTCTAAACGACGGGCCTGTTACTCCTGCCGGCGGGCCTGTTCCTCCTGCCGGCGGGCCTGTTCCTCTTGTCCGCTCTGCAGCTGCTCTTTCAACTGACGGGCCTGCTCCTCCTGTCGGCGAGCCTGCTCCTCCTGTCGGCGAGCCTGCTCCTGCAGCATCACCATCAGAGCACCTAAGTCAGGTGCTGCAGATGTAGGAGATTCCGACGGGCCTGCAGCCGGTGGCTGGCCCTCCGACGTCTGCGGCGTTGCACCACCAAATCTTCGTTGGTCCGTCTCCTGCTGGCGTTGACTTCGGGTACGGACACCCTCCGTTTCCTCCTTAGTTAAAATCGGCATAATTTTATCCCACTTCTGACACCAATTGTTACGAGCTTGAGGTTCGTGACAATAAAAATTGCCGATAAAATTACCTAAATTAACACTTTAATTTTCTTTACACAAATTAAAACTTAAAACACTAATAATTAAACACACCAATTCACTTTATTCCGCTCCGAAGCTTCGCTTGTCTCTCCCAAATCCAATACTGCCTCGATTGCATCTTGCAGCGCCAATTTATATAAATTAGCACGGAAATATCCAGAATATTCAAGTAAACACGCGCAAGGTACCGAGAGTTCAAGTTTCAACTAGGCGCTAGTGCCGTCGACTAAGGCGCGTAACAATATCAAACGATCATACAGCCTTATTTATGGCAACTGCTACTGCAGTCTATGGACAACTGCAGTCAACTTCAAACAAGAAGGCTCATGGTCTCACAGCCTGTAATTATACTAGCTATATGGAACAAATTTGCACGGCAAAATTATGACTTCTCGGAACACAAGCATGATGAAGATGTGTGTTACCCAGACCTGTCCCAAGATCTTCTGAACAAGCTGGAACGCCTCTTCAATAACTGTATAAGATTTATCTTTGGGCTCCGTAAGTATGATCATATTTCGCAATACAGATCTAAGCTAAATTGGCTTACAATCCGGCAGAGGCGCAACTCCAGAATATTACTTGTACTTTTTTCCATATTAAATGATCCATCTTCGCCTTCTTATCTTAAGAGTAAATTTCATTATCTTTCCTCATCTCATGATAGGGTCCTACGCTCTTCTTCTAACAACAAAATCTGTACTCCAGTTCACTTCACCGAGTTCTATGGTAACTCCTTCACAGTTCAGGCTACACGCCTTTGGAACTCCTTGCCCGATGACATCAGAAAAGCTCCCAATAAGTACGCTTTTAAAAAGTTGGTCCATGATCATTTATTAAAGACAACGCATTCTACATGACTCATTTATTTAATATGTATTGCCGAACAGACGTATATATTCATAGTCATTTGTATATACTAATTATATATGTATTTAAATATGTTTACTTGTATGTATATCCATTTATTTATATATTTGTATATTTGTAAGGATAGATCATATATGTATAGTTTATTTATTAGTAGTTTGTATTTATTATGTAGTTAATTATCATTTGTATTGTTTTCTCTCTTATTCTATATTGCCACACCTACGTCAAACTCTCACCACTCCATGGGTTGACTGGTAGAGAATGCCTCAAGGCATTAAGTCCGCCCTTTGTATTCTTTTGTTAAGGATGCAATAAAGAATAAATAAATAAATAAATAAGCATAAAACAGCAAAATAATGGTGATGTATTTCGTGTTGCTAGTAATGAGACTTGAAGTCTTAGACTATAGGATAAAAAAATGGATTTGCATTTCTTTTTATAGGAGAGGGGATGCAAACGAGCATACGGCTCACCTGATAGTACATCGCCCACTCGCACATGAACAACTACAACATCAGAGGAATTGCTAATGCATTGCCGGCCTTTTAAAAAGGAGTAGGCTCTTTTCTCTAAGACCCCCAAATCGTATCAGCCCCAAAAATTCTCCGGTGGTAGTTGGTTCCACAACAAATTTATGCGAGGAAGAAAACTTCTTTTAAATCGCACGGTAGTGGACCGCCAGTCATCCGGATTGTATGGATGGTACCGCGAGTTTTGTCGCGATGTGCGATGGTGAAATTGTACGGCTGGAATTAGTCCGAACAATTCCTCAGAGCACTTTCCTTGGTAAATGCGATAAAATACGCAAAGAGATGCAACATCTCTTCGTAGTGCCAGTGAGTCAAGCCAATCGAAAAGAGCTCAGTCGCCGTTGACTCGAACTGCTCTGCACTCGGTGCGTATTGCTGCATACTGAATAAAATTATTTTTGTGGATTTAATCGCGTTAAATTTTATCGTGCTTAATTTATTTTTAATTCCCGACTTGATTGAAACTTAACTGAGATGATTGACGTCCCAATGTTAAAGTTAACCCCGAGTTGCATCTTTTTAATTATTTCATTTGTTCTGCGTAGATCGGATCTATACGTGGTAGAGCAATGGTGAAGCTGTAATATAGTTGATACACGAATGGGTCGATTCGACCGCGGAAGGACTACGCTCTCACATATTACCAAAATAAAACGTAAAATCTTAGTTTACCGATGTGAGTGTAAAGAACAGGAGAGCCCTCTACTGGAAACGAATCATTCTAACTACGACCTCAGGGGTAATAAACCATCTGCATTTTGATTCTTTACCTGGGATAGATGTTGATGGATGTGTGCCACGGCTTCCGCTTACCATCGGGTGGAATGTGTATTCGTTCGTCACCCTCACTATCTAAAATTAATTATTCTATAAAAAATAATATTTATTCTTCGTTATTCTATATTAATCTTCCTTATTCCTCAAATTGACTGAATGTTTGTAATAGTATGTTATCTTAACTTGTAAAATATCAAACTAAATAAAATATAACATGAATACGTAAATAATTTATGGCACGTGAATAATGTATTAATGCATCACGCATGTAATGCCCGAAACTGCATGCACAAAAAATATAGGTTTAGATAAAAAGCTGTGAATGAAAAGATAGGGCTAGCCCAGCGCCTACACAATCCATAATACGACACATCGCAAATGTGGCTCCAAGCTATCGCCGTACCGATCCGAGTGAATACATAATTTCTATAAAAACTTGAAAAAATTCCATCATAAGGTCTAAAATTGCGAAACGCCCGCGACGAATAAAACTGCTTAGAAATTGCCAGAATCTTAAAATATTTTTTAAAAATTATTGATTTAAGTAATCAAAATAATGAGCAAGTAAGTTATGAACATTGATGTTATGAATATATTTGAGTGATTCCCAAGAATATAGATTAACTAATTTCGTTGTAATTTCAACTATAGTGATTTTTTAGAGGTGTTTTCGCAAATAATTGTAATCGAGTCAGAATTATACAATCGTGTTTTTGAACAAATTCTAGATAAAACATGAATTTACCTATATCAAAATTCCACTTTCGTTAGTGGTGTCATAGTCCTATACTATTGGATGAAAGGAGGTGCATTTTTTTCGCGGCGTCGCCTTTAAAGTCCACTGCTGAACATGGGCCTCTTTCATAGATTGTCGCGTAGTGGGGATATTTGCCATAGCTGCTACACTTGACAAGCAGGTTGGCAACCGTAGTTTATTTTTATTTTTAGTCGTTATTATTCAGACTTTGCTGCCCATCTCCAACTCTGTCAATTCTTACGACACCTAAGGGATAATATAGAGTAGGGGATGTTCTTGCAAACCAAACGATAAGCAATAAATATAGATATATAAGTAAAACAGATGCACAAAATATTGACACACAATCACGAGTTTTTTTATCAAATTATTCGTTTTTTACGACTATCTAAGTGCGTAACACAGTTGACAGATTCTTTTTTGTTATAAGACTTACATAAATATGTGACCTATAAATCCTTTACCATATTGGACCGTAATTAGTAAAAATTATCTCATGTTGAGAAACCTGAAAACTAGATTGTACAACCAGTGTGTGTTGCCAGTGATGACTTACGGATCTGAGACGTGATTCTTCACTGCTGGCCGTGTGAGGACGCTCAAGGTCACTCCGCAAGCTATGGAGAGGGCTATGCTCGGGGTTCCTCTGCGTGATAAGCGAAGAAATTAGGATATTCGTAGTAGAACCAGAGTGACCAACATGGCCCAACGGATTAATAAGCTGAAGTAGCAATGAGCCGGCCATATGGCTCGAAGAACCGACAACTGTTGGGGTTCTTGAGTGGCAGCCTCGTAACGTTAGGCGTGGTGTAGGGCGACTCCCCACTAGATGAAGTGACGACCTAGTAAAATAAAATAAGGTCGATGGATGTACGTGACTCAGGAGCGTGCTTTGTGGCATTACTTGGGGGAGGCTTATGTTCAGCAGTGGACTCGTGAAGGGCTGTAATGATGATGATGATGATCTCATTTACTATTATAAGTTTTAATAAGTACATAATGCTTGAATACTTTAAAGAAAATTATTTGCCGTGGCTTTGGCGGGTCGGAAGCGGCCGCAGGTTCGAATCGCGCACAGAAAAGTTTATAATCGTCCCGGGTTGAGATCTACACCTTTGTATAATTTATATATGTAAACAATTTTAGCGATACAGAATAAAATTTTAGCGTGGGAGTGTTAACTTTTAAATAGAAAAAAAAAACTCGAATGGTTTTTAATTAGCTACTTTCAAAAATATTTACTCTTTTGTAAATTTACCCGAAAATAATTAGGTACCGCTTTTATTAACAGCAATATTGAAGCGACGTATCAAACGCAAAGTAAAATAGTCGTGTAAAATTCGGTATTAAAGAGAAACGATTCAGCTGTAATTAAGTAGGCAGGTAATTCTCAAAGGCTCACATTGATGCCATTTGAGCGAGCGTTTCTCTCGATTTCAGGAATATTACGATACGGATGAATGCCCTTAAATCGCCGCCGGGGTTTTGTTTATGAATAGGATGATTTATTAAAAATGTAAGGATTTTTAAACAGCGATACACTTAATAAATGTGCGCAATAGCAGTTTGTGTGTGTGTGTCACGATACCCGTGATACACACACAAACTCTTTTGTGTGCTAGAGCCATACTGCGGCTCTATTATTATTGTAGCATGAATAGGTTGGCTCGACCGGGGAACGACCACGCTCCACAGAATGCTAGTGTGAAATACCAACTTAGTGTGTTTTGTATGGTAAGTGTAGAGAACCGAATTACCCATTAACTTGGAACAAGACATTCAATCTTTAACCTCAGGGGGAACAATGCATCTGAATTTTGATTCTTATTCGAAAATAGATGAACCACAGCATATAGTTCATTTTGGGTGGGCTGTATACTCGTCGTTCTTAGCAATTTTTATACGACTTCAAGAAAGAAGCAGGCTCTCAATTCGATTGTATGTTTTGCGTGTATACGTATATGATGCGGATAATTTGTAAAGAAGATGGCCAAAAATTGTATGAACCTGTGCCCCAGACTGTACGAAGATGAAATCTATGTCATTTGAAAGTACAGATCTTCTATATAAAGAATTAGAAAAGTGCATGTAGCTCTACGCAGTAGTAGGCAAAAGTTATGAAGATTTAAAAAAGTTGATTTTGGCAGTCGGTTTTTATCACTATTACACAATGTAGATATTAATGTTTTTAATATTTATTGTTATTATAAAGTTCCATTCATAAGTGTTATGTAGGTGAATGTATATGCATGATGATTAGGATGTATCCTAACTGGTTTAGCTAAAACAAAAATGAAAACCGCAGTTTTTTACAGTCTTTGAAATTATTATTTGTAACTAGTTTTTGTAACATAGCTATTATTGATCGAAGTATATTAGACAGAAAATAATTAAACTTACGTACTACACAGTTTATAATTATTGGATCACTCGCGTAAAACATAAATACGATATAATTATGAATTGAATGGTAGTGCTTTAACAAGTCTTTTAAACAGACACCGTATTAGCATCACAAATCTAGTAACAGAACAAGAGGAGCTTGGTATTGAAAAATCTGAACAGTTTTGTAGTTATTTTATATACATGATACATCTGGAGAATGAACTAAATTAAAACGATTTTTTCGATATAACGGAATAGTATGATTATATGGAATATTTAAAAGAAGACAGAGGATTCGAGTGTTCCTGCGAAGGCAGACTATGCGTCACTTAAGCTAGTTGCAATAAACAGAGACGTAGTTGAACTTCTTGAAGTCAAAAATGTATCGAATACACAAATTTTTCAAGCGCTCAAGTTTATTCATTTGCTTCTCTGTAGCATCCAAAGAACAGACATCACCGTAATCTAAAACTAGCAAGATAAGAGTTTGGACTTTAATCAGATATCTTAGTCGATAAGGGCAGACATTTTTGATGGTATTTTATAGCACGTAAAGCGTTAATAAATTATAATTAATAAATAAAAGTTTAATTTTCCTATTTACATACGTAGTATGTGCGCTTTAAGTAAAATTGCAATCAATAATTACGCCTAGGTTTTTAGCAGTATCTGAGTAAGGAATAGTTGTGCCATTGATTCGTAGAGTTTGGAGAGAGGAGTCGTCATTTTTAACTTCAATCAACAAGTTAGCTTCGGACGCCATAAAATGACGATACGAGTATAACTGCAAACCATCAGCATACAGGTGGTAATTGGAGAATCTAGTTGTCACTGTAGTAATCCGGTGAGTCTTCCAGTTCTTAACTCGTCGATCTATCCTCTTGCCTAAGCCACACTAAGTTGGGTTCCAAACAACACAGATAACGTCCGTTTCAGAAACACACACGGTCCCTGTCACACGCCTGATGTTAAAAGGTGGTTGATGCCTGAGATTACGGGTGCCACGTTTGGTCCCGGTCCAGACCTCAAATATGTAGACTATATAATAACTTCACTTTCCCAAACTTATAGGTTGGACACTGGTAATAAAACAGCAGTTTTCTTGAAAATCTTGAGAAGTGTAATAAATGTTGGTTAACCGTTGTGAAGATTTCGAAGTTGAGAATTGAACTGGAGAAATATCAAACTGGAGAAATAGAACAAATTGCGAGAGAGAATGTCGTCTCCTTAAGGAGGTATTCGGGTTCGAGGAGGCCCTCTTTTCCCGGGCGTAATCGCGGGGGGACACGGCTCCCCCGGTATTGGGTGCTGCCACGCAGCTTGATGGTTGGAGTGTTGCGCACTTAACGACATCAGGCTAGGTGTCGGGAATGCTCACTCGTCCCCGGCGGCTCCATCGCCGGGCGATGAGCGTAAGAGTTTATGTGGGAGTGGCCGCCCATACAATGGGCGCGCATGTAGGGGTGCCAGTTTGTGCGGGTGGACGTGTGGCCCGTTGTCTGCGCGGTCGAACAACCGTCTCGCAGTACGGGCCACAAATTCACGTATAGACTCGATTTTAAGGTCCCTGGCTATGAGGTCATTCCTCACATAGCGGCCTGCTCCCACAATCGCTCTGAGCGCTAGATTCTGCTGGGCTTGCAGCCTCTTGCGCTGTGTGGTCGTTGTCAGCGCGTACCAGGCTGGCACTGCGTAAGTCAACCGTGAGCGTACGTAGGTTTTGTAAACAGATGTTTTTGTTTTTAGTGGGAGTTTGGATGTTAGTATTGGGTATAACTTCGCTCGTGCGACTCTGGCCTGGAACACAACGTGGTCGACCATAGGGGTCATTCGCAACGAGCGATCAATCTGGCATCCTAGGTAGGTGACGGTACCTTTCCACCCTACGTCCTGCACACACACAGATATATATATATATATATATATATATATATATATATATATATATATATATATATATATATATATATATATATATATATATATATATATATATATAAATTATAAGAAAGCCTTTGATTCCGTCGAAATTTGGACGGTGCTATAGTACCTTCAGCGGTGCCAAGTTGACTGTCGGTATATCGAAGTGCTGAAGTGTTTGTACAGTAGGGCTACGATGGCTATCCGATTACAGAACCAGAGTTCGAAACCTATCCAACTGCAGAGAGATGTAAGACAGGGTGACGTTATATCCCCGAAACTCTTCACCGCTGCGTTGGAAGACATTTTCAAGCTACTGGACTGGAAAGGATACGGTATTAATATCAATGGCGAGTAGGTACATCACTCACCTTCGATTTGCCGACGATATAGTCCTTATGGCTGAATCGCTGGAGGACCTTAGCACGATGCTCAATGACCTCAATGGTGTCTTCCAACGGATAGGTCTTAAGATGAACGTGGACAAAACAAAGATCATGTTTAATGTGCATGTCACACCTATGCCGGTAGTTGTTGGGAGCACTATGCTCGAAGTTGTTGAAGAGTACAGTTACCTGGGACAAATATTCCGACTAGGTAAGTAAGACCGAGAGGTCAATCGACGGATTCAACTCGGCTGGGCAGCGTTCGGGAAATTACGACACATCTTCTCGTCAGGTATACCTCAATCTCTGAAAACTAAAGTGTACAACCAGTGCGTGTTGCCAGTGATGACTTACGGATCAGAGACGTGGTCCTTCAGTGCTGGCCGTATGAGGACGCTCAAGGTCGCTCAGCGAGCTATGGGAGGGCTATGCTCGGAGTTTCTCTGCGTGATAGACTCAGAAATGAGGATATCCGCAGTAAAATCAGAGTGACTGACATAGCCCAACGGATTAGTAAGCTGAAGTGGCAATGGGCCGGCTATATAGCTCGAAGAACCGATAACCGATGGGGAAGAAAGGTTCTCGAGTGGCAGCCTCGTACCGGTAGGCGTAGTGTAGGGCGACCCCCCACTAGATGGAGCGACGACCTGGTAAGATATGCAGGAAGTAGATGGATGCAAGTGGCTCAGGACCGTGCTTTGTGGCGTTACTTGGGAGAGGCCTATGTTCAGCATTGGACTTGTGAAGGGCTGTAATGATGATGATGATGATGATGATGATGAAATTATAAGAAAAAGGTTAGGTTTATTATAAGTCAAAAATATTCATTGCTTCAACAAAAAACTACGCCAAAATCTAGTAAGAACGAAAATGAAAATACCAGTACTATAATAGAAATTCATAACGACCTTCTGCATTTATTTCTGTTGCGTGAAATCAATAAGTCGTTTCTGTCTTCTGAATTGTATATTCAGATGCGATTGTGTAACCGACAAAGTTGGTCTAGATTATATTTCTAGAATTCTATATATTTCTATATGTTCTAATCTATTTGTTATTTCAATTCTATTTATAGAATTGAAATAACAAACTTATATTCAATCTGATGGGGCGATAGCTACTGACGTATTGTCACCTCAGAGGACTGCGATGGAATGCCCTACAGTCTGTAATGTACACAGGAGTGAATGCAATTCTTCTTAGCGGCAGAAATAGATGAGAGTGTGGTATTTATCCAGACAAATTCTTAGGCAGAAAGGCCTCCCACTTATAACGATATTAAACGCCTTGTTTCATACATTTATTTTATAAAAATTAATCCTGTACGTGACTTTCCTGAGAACACAAAAATAAAAGGAGAAAAGTATACCTCAAAACCTGAAAACGAGATTGTACAATCAGTGCGTGTTGCCAGTGATGATTTATGTATCTGAGACATGGTCCTTTACTGCTGGCCGTATGAGGACGCTCAAGGTCGCACAGCGAGCTATGGAGAAGGCTATGCTTGGGGTTTTTCTGCGTGATAAACTTATAAATGAGGATGGCCGCATGAAAACCAGAGTGACTGACATAGCCCAAAGGATTAGTATGCTGCAGTAGCAATGGATCGGCCATATAACTCGAAGATCCGACAACCAATGGGGAAAAATGATTTTTGAGTGGCAGCCTCGTACCGGTAGGCGAAGTGGACGGCGACCCCCCACTAGAGAGAGTGTCGACCTGGTAAGAAATGCGTTAGGTTGATTTTTTTTATAGGATAGGGTGACAAACGAGCACACAATCCACCTGATGGTAAGTAGTTGCTGCGGCCCATAGATATCTACATCTATCCTCGATTACGAATCAAAATGCAAAAGGACCGTGCTTTATGGTACCTTGGGGGAGGCCTATGTTCAGCAGTGAACTTGTGAAGGACTGTAATGATGATAATGATACATCCCATTGCTGCCTCGCATTTCAGAAAGGTTATATTAAATACTAATATTTCGTTCTCCTAGGCTTTCCTGAAATATAATAATCGAAATGTTAACAACAATCGCACGAAACTAATTAATTTGAAATAAATATAAACGACATTTAGAAGTTTAGAAAAAAGAAATTGATAAGAAAGCAACTCTTTGTCACTCGTCTTAAAAATTAATAACAAAATAGTACCCTAAAAATGAACAAATAACAAAAATAAAAACCGCCTTATAACTCAAAAGAATTAACTCTAAATAGATATTTAAGTGAGACCACCCTTAAGGTATAAATCATTCAACAAAAAACATATTATCGTTTTAGCCATTTCGTTGATATCAGTGAAAATACCTAAAAATCTTTTATATACAATTAGGGTGACAAACGAGCACACACGGCTAAGAAATGCGGTCAGCCATAGCCGAGTCTACTTCACCTTATGAGCAATTATTAGTGACGGAGATAACGCACGCAATATAGGAAGGGACTCGATCGAAGTTGGACTTACTTTGTCGGACTATTTGTCCCAGGTCAACGCACTCGTTAACAACTTCGAGTTTAGTGCTCCCAACAACTACCGGCTGAAACTTGGACATTAAAAATGATCTTTGTTTTGTCCATGTTCATCTTAAATCCTATCCGTTGGGAGACACTATTGAGGTCATTGAGCATAAGGCTTAGATCTTCCAGCAATCCTGCTATAGAGACTATATTGTCAGCAAATCGAAGATGAGTAATGTACTCGCCGTTGAAGTTAATACCGTATCCTTTCCAGTTCAGTAGCTTGAAAACGTCTTCGAAAGCAGCGGTAATGAGCACCTAAACCAGGTAAGCCACATTATTTTATATCATTACGTGAATATGAGCAAATTAATTTTTAAGAACTTTAATCAATATTAGAGCTAAAGCCAAATAGAATCTACTTTTTTTTTGAAGACGGTCAACTTCAAAATATTTTAAGTTGTATGATTGCATCATTAAAGCAATCACTGTGTTAACCGTGATATATCGTGGTCATTATTAACAATTAAATCCAATAGGGGTCGATTAAGCTCGGTGAAGTATGTACATAGCACTGTAATAATTAATCTTACAATGTTGGAGCTGTCATCGTGATCTCGTGTTTCTGTATGAAGTACGTCTTCGACACATTCCGTAAGCGGTCACCGATTTAATAATTTACAAGCAATTTACAAGCTGCGACCTTACTACGAGCTCTACGAAATCGTTTCGAGTACTACAAAATCACCGCGATTGCTACGTAACCTCTACAAAATCTCTACAGATACGATATTACCAATTCAAACAATTGAATACATTATTTACAATATACGAATTCTTGAAGATGTTACGAGTCCCTCTTTCTCCATGAAGTCAGCCAACTGCTGGCCCCTTGGGTTCTGTTGCTCTATCCCAAATTTCCTTACCTTCAGCTCACCATTCTCTCTTATGTTTAGTTTCGCGTTGAGGTCTCCCATTAACACCGTAGTGGATTATAGTGCGTTATAGCCATAGTTGCCACGCTTGGCGAGTGGATTTACAACCGCAGTTTTTCTGTACAATTGCTGTTATCAGGAAGATGCCGCTGCCCATCTGCTGTCTGTTTCCCTCCGTCGCCTTTTACGACACTTACGGGAAGATATGGGGGAGTGGATAATCGTAACCGCCGCTACACAGCATTATTAATATGTACGTATACAACAACGTATGCAAAATTTTTGCTAATACATCCTTGTATATGGATCGTTTTTACGAAAAACCTTATTAATTACTCGCTTACTTTTGTAAAGATACTAAAATGTTCTGATGAACAAAATACTAAGCAGTTCACAACCCCTGAAAAGAACTCAATGACTCAACAGAGAATTGCAGCTTCATTATGGTTGTAGTACGAATGGGTCATCTCGACCGAATAGAGATCATGCTCTCACAAAATAAGCGTAAAGTAACAGTTTAATGCTGCAGTGTTTCATAAGGTGAGCGTAGAGGACCAAATACCCTTTTTACTGGAAAATAGGTAATCCACTTTAGTCTTCAAGGGTGATGACAACGCATTCTGTGTTTTGATTTTTAATCGAGAAAAGATGAAGCAGTCTTTGGGCTATAGCATCTACTTATCGTACCCACTTACCATCAGGACTACATGGTTTTCTGTCACCCTAAGGCTCGGTTTACATTTTTAAAAGTGACAAGTGCAAGTGGCAAGTGCAACTGAGAAATGACAAGTGCTTAGTTCGAATTTTATTTACACTTATCACTTGTTACTGCCTGTTCACACGCACTAAGCAATTGTCATTTGTCAGTTGCAATTGCCACTCGCAATTGTCACTTCTCAAAATGTAAACCGGGTCTTACTCTATACAAATAAAATACAATTATACATTTCAAGGCAATGTGTGGGAGAGGACTAAGTATAGAAGTGGAATTGTGATGGGTTGCAATTACTAAATAAATAAATAAAAGCAACGTACGCAATACAACATATTCACGATCACAAGCTCCCTTGTTTCATGTTTTACATTTCTGAACAATTTGCGTGCTTTTTATTGTACAGCTAAATAAACATTTTTTAAATCATGATTTTTTTAAATGAAGGATAAAACCCGCACAACGGTTGTTTGGTTTGCTTTTTATCCTCTATACATTTGCACATGTTAAATGAAACAAGCTTACTTTTCTACAAAATCTTTCCACGAAAATCAAGTAGGTAAGCCTCAAAAGGCAAATCTTAAATGTCGCATGAAAAGAAATATTTCAATTTCTTCGATATATTATTCTATTAGTCACTGCATGCCATTACATATTGAAATCTGCAAGTTTTTTAAAGATAGGTTTCTCCTCTTAGTTATGGTCACTAATATACCTTAAGTATGTTGTCATTATATAGTATATAAGTTATATTTTTTTTTTGTCTAATTTAGTGCACCCTACCCATTATTCTTATTTTTAGTTTTATTAATTTCCTCTTCTGGGTTGTCTGGAAGAGATTGCTATGTAGCAATAAGACCGCCTTTTGTTTATCCCTCATTATTTTTTTCATTATTTATTAATGTTTTGTTGGTGTACAATAAAGAGTATTGTATTGTATTGTATTGTATTTCTCTAACTCAATGGGTCTTAAAGTTTTACTAATAAGTGATCATTGGAATAAATTTTTCCTTGCCATGGACCACCGATTTTCATACTTAATATATAAACGAGAATTAATTTTTAAGTTCATTCTTCAAATTAAACACGCTATACAGAAGTGTATATGCGTATTTTTGTTGTAGCAATACTTTATATAGTAAATTGCAGCACTACTGATTAAGAACTACTACTTTAAGGACGCGTTTGCAAATCAACCAAAATTAGGGTGTTTTTCGGTAGATTTTGTGACAAAACTAAACCAAATCAAATATAAGTAAAAACTACCATGTATAGATTGGTTTTTCATCTGCAAAACTATGTAACTTTTTTGTTGAAAATAGTCATCATTCTCTAAACCATTTCCCATTATCTGGGGTCGGCGCAGTAAACCTTCTTGTTCCATTCCTCTCTATCAGCCGTCATTTCCATACTTACTCCTTTCATTCTCATATCACTCTTCACACAATCGATCCATCTTTTATTCGGCCTTCCTCTGCCCGTGTGTCCCTCCACATTCATATTCAACACTCGTTTTGTGACATGATTTTCATTCCTCCGCATCACATGCCCAAACCATGCCAATCTTCTTCCTCTCACCTTTTCTACCACTGGCGCTACTTTCAGGCTTCCTCTTATATACTCATTCCTTATCTTATCCATCCTTGTCACACCACACATCCATCGTAACATTCTCATTTCATTCGCATGCAGTATATTTTCATCCTTCTTCTTGACGGCCCAGCATTCACTTCCATACATGACGACAGGTCGGATGATCGATTTGTAAATTTTCCCCTTCAGCCTTATTGGCATTCGGGGATCGCACGTTGTGGCTGTGACCTGTCGCCATTTCATCCACCCTGCGTTAATCCTATGCTGCACAGCTCTATCTATTCCGCCGTCGCCTTGAATGAGGGAACCGAGGTACTTGAAATCTGAGCAGGTAGGCAGTATAGCGCCATCCAACGACATGGGTACAGGACTGGAAAGACCGCCGAAATCACAGCACAGATATTCGGTTTTGGATCTGCTGATCTTCAAGCCAACACTTTCCAGCCTCTGTTGCCACCCCGTCAGTCTGCTCTGTACCTCGATGCCTTCTTCCCCGACAAGCACGATGTCATCGGCAAAGAGCATGCACCAGGGTGCCTCATCCTGCAGGTCCGACGTCAAAGCGTCCATAATCAGTAGGAAGAGGTAAGGGCTCAATGCCGACCCTTGGTGCAGCCCTACCGCCACATCGATACTGCCCGTAGTTCCCGCGGCAGATCGTACACATGTACGGGATGCTCTGTACATAGCACGGACTAACCTCACATACTTCCCAGGCATACCTTTCATCTTTAACGCCCACCACAAAACCTCAAGGGGAACCCGATCGTACGCCTTTTCAAGGTCGACAAAAACCATGTGCAGATTTTTATGCACGCGCTTGTACTTTTCGCA
The DNA here is from genome assembly GCA_036936625.1 of Parnassius smintheus behrii. NCBI lineage: Eukaryota > Metazoa > Arthropoda > Insecta > Lepidoptera > Papilionidae > Parnassius > Parnassius smintheus. The sequence goes on from JAUPFT010000012.1 coordinate 6,255,642, forward strand.
CAATTGGCGTAATGCGAAAATGGCATCTGTCGTACCTCGACCGGGCATGAATCCGAACTGGTTTTGTGTTATCTCACACTCTTCTCTCATTCTTCTCTCTATTATTCTTTCCCAGACTTTCATAGTATGTGACATGAGTTTTATTCCCCGGTAACTGCTGCAGTTTTGAACGTCTCCTTTGTTTTTAAAAATGGGGACCAGTATACTACTGCACCATTCCTCAGGTATTTGTTCTTCCTGCAACAATTTACCGAAAAATAAACTCAACCACTTCCATCCATCCGCACTCAGCAACTTCCACACTTCTACTGGTATTCCATCTGGGCCGACTGCCTTCCCATTCTTCATATTCCTAACAGCCATTTTTACTTCTTCCACACTAATTTCTCTCACTAAGCCCATATTCACTGGTGGGTTTTCAAGCATACCATTCCATTCATTCTCCTCATTCATCAATTTCTCAAAATACTCCTTCCATCGCTTCTTTATACTTTCATCGTCAGTCAAAATTTTTCCAGAATCATCTTTTATACATTTTACATGTGAAACATCTCTTCCATTCCTTTCTCTCGCTCTTGCAATTTGAAAAAGTCGTTTTTGACCTTCGGGGCTTTCAAGGGACCGATATAATTTATCTTGCGCCTCTGCCCTACAAATAGCAACTTCCTTCTTCGCTCTCTTCTTACATTCTTTATACGCCTCTCTCTTACTTTCTTTTATTGATTCATTCTGGTCTTCTACGCCCTGCCATTCTTTAAAGGCATTTTTCTTTTCTCTCAAAACTTCTCTAATACTTTCACTCCACCACCACCCATCCTTATCTATCATACGCTTCCCTTTTGTTTCTCCTAACACCTTCCTTGCCACACTTCGGATACAATCAGCCATTTCCTTCCAGCACTCATTCACACTCATTCCTTCCATATCACCCATCTCTATCATCTTGTTTACAACTAGCTCTCTAAATTCACTTGCATACTCCTCCTTATGCAACAAATGCCACTTTATTTTGGGTGGGGGACGATCCTTATGTTTGTTGAGGCGAACAGTTAAGCAGATGTCAGCCAGCAGAATTCGGTGCTGGGATACTAAGTCTTCACCTGGAAGCACTTTGCAGTTTTTTACACTCTTGATTTGGTTCCGTCTTAACAGAAGATAGTCGATCTGTGTCGCGTGGTGGCCACTTTTATAAGTAACAAGATGCTGATCTCGTTTTTGGAACCACGTGTTTACTACAGCCAGGTCGAAAGCACATGCTGCTTGCAGAAGAACTTCCCCCTCACGGTTGCGCACTCCGTACCCCCATCCACCGTGTACTCTTTCATACCCGTCATTCACTCTCCCTACATGTCCATTAAAATCTCCTCCCATATAAACATCCTCACTCTCAGGTATTCCCATCATCATACAATCAAATTCCTCCCAAAACTTCTCTTTCACACTCTCTTCACAGCCTGTTTGCGGAGCATACACACTTACAACATTCACTACTTTGTTTTCAATCATTAATTTAACAACTATCATTCTGTCATTTACTCTTTTCACATCTGTCACTCGTTCTTTCATTCCACTATCTAACACAACTCCTACTCCATTTCGCTTCCCGTCACTTCCACAGTAATAAAACTTGTATCCTTCCCCAATCTCTCTTGCTTTATTGCCCTTCCATTTTGTTTCCTGCAAACAGGCAACATTCACTCTTCGTCGTTTCAAAACATCTGCTAACTCTCTTGCTCTTCCAGTCATCGTACCTATATTCCAGCTTGCAAACCTCACTCTGACATTCTTCTCTCTACGGGCTCGCCTCTTACGTCGCACCCGCTCCGTAAGGTGCGACAACCCTTGCCCACTTCCCACAGGAGCCGGGTGCTGCTCCTGCGCGTCGCCTGCGGGGTACGCCCTAGCCCTGTCATATATCCCACAACTCGTAATATTCATAAGTTTACTGCATGGGATTTGGCAAAAGTTTTACAGTCGGCCGCCTGCCTGACACCAACCCTCTTTGGGTATGCTATTGTTGGTAGAGGAACCTACCATTTTGAGAAAAGGGAAAAGAAGGTTGGGGGTAGGAGCGTAGGTGTAAGGATACTGTTATCTCGGCAGGAAAGGTATGAGAATAACAGTAGCTCGGGGAGCCGGGGTCGCGTACCCGTATTCCATAACAGGATCACCGGAAAGGTAGACCAGCATGAAAACCCCCTGACTTTTTGTTGAAAATAGTAGTTTTTTTATATTGTAAAAACAAACTTTCGTTGCCATTTTCTACAAAATTAACGATACCGGCTTGTGTTTCGGTACATGTTTTGGTCTATTATCAACATATTTTAAAAAAATTTAAAAATACTCTAAGATGACAGACATATTCAATTAAAAAACCCTGGGTTTATTTTTTATCAAAATGTCACAAATAGTCGTAAAAAAAATAAAAACTGATGCACATTTTTTCACATATTTTGCTAATACGGATGAATCATAATATATTGCAATAAGGGCTATTTTATTGATGATGCCTGCTTTGATTTATTGTACAAAGATTTCGATGAAACCACAGTCCGCGCTCGGCCGCCGTCGTGAGTGGATACTGTATCGCCTGTTTGTAGCGGCTCATTATGAAAAGATCGCTGTACATACACAAAATATTAGAAAAAAACAAATTGGAAACATAAGTACTTGACAAGTGATACAATTATTATTTTTATACTCACAGTTTTTTATTTAGCTAAAAATAAGTAGGATATATAAACTTACCTACTACTGCAACTCCTGGACGAGCGGAACTAGGTGTGCCGAGTTTGGGCTCGTTTTGTTGGTTATGATGAGACCTTACCTCCGGACTTGATGGTGTGACCTGAAGGTGTACTTTCGTGACCGCTATTTGAACTTCTTGCAGAGTAAAACTAGGTGTGCCGAGTTTGGGTTCGTTTTGTTAGTAACGATGAGACCTTACCACCGGACTTGATGGAGTGACCTGAATGTGTAATTCAGTGATTACAACTGGAACTCCTAGACTGGTAGAACTAGGTGAGCCGAGTTTGGGTTCGTTTTGTTAGTAACGATGAGACCTTACCGCCGGACTTGATGAAGTGACCTGAAGGTGTAATTCAGTAATTACAACTGGAACTCCTAGACTAGTAGAACTAGGTGCGCCGAGTTTGGGTTCGTTTTGTTAGTTACGATGAGTCCTTACCACCGAACTTGATGGAGTGACCTGAAGGTGTAATTAAGTGATTACAAATGGAATCCTAGACTAGTAGAACTAGGTGTGACGAGTTTGGTTTCGTTTTGTTAGTTACGATAAGACCTTACCACCGGACTTGATGGAGTGAAATTCGGCACACCTAGTTCTACTAGTCTAGGAATTCCAGTTGTAATTACTGAATTAGGTACACCTTCAGGTCATTTCATAAAGTCCGGTGGTAAGGTCTCATTGTTACTAACAAAACGAACCCAAACTCGGCACACCTAGTTCTACCAGTCTAGGAGTTCCAGTTGCAATCACTGATTTACACCTTCAGGTCACTTCATCAAGTCCGGAGGTATGGACTCGTCATAACTAACAAAACGGAGCCCAAATTCGGCACACCTATTTCAACTCGTTCAGAAATTCCAGCAGTAGTTACTGAATTAGTGTATTAGTAGTAGTTACTGACTGTAGTGGCGCTAGTTGTCACGGCGAACATCGAGCTCCGTATTAAATTTATTTAAATCAAAAACTAGTGTTCTATACACAGTAAATCAGTGCGTTCCATATAAAAATAGATACGATCGAGCGGTGGAAATATTATCCCAGTGAAAACTAGTGTAAATCGTGTGAAAATCAATCGGTATTGATAAGGTAGATAACACCGTAATAAAAGTACGAAGTGACCAAGTGCAGGTGAATTAATAAGTGTCCTCTCCATAGTCTTTCTACAAACTATAACGTAAGTGAAAAACTAATCCATAAAATATTGAATTTACTATTTTTACACAACTGGTAAAACGTTATCTGTTCAAATTTATAAACACAAGTCAGCTGACCAATCAGCTGATTCTATTCTATCTTCTCAAAGTGAACTACATGGCGTTGTTAATCGCCATCTACCGGAAAAGCAACGAACTAAAACTAATCTAACGATTAATAGATAATCGATGATAAATCGCATGCTTTGTTAGATAAGTAAAATAATAGTACAGCTGCAACACAATAGATGGCGATAAGTCAAAACAAAAATTATTTTAATTGAAATAATACTAGTTCTTACGGAATTTATCGCGTATATTTAACTTTTTAAATACCCGACGTTTCGAACGCTTTACAGCACTCATGGTCACGTGCGGGACTGAGATGTTCAACGTCCATATGTCATAGTTAACCGCGGTTACCATAGATTAAAATTTAATTTTTGTTCCGATCTATGCTATCTATGTTATCTATGGTAACCGCGGTTAACTATGACATATGGACGTTGAACATCTCAGTCCCGCCCGTGACCATGAGTGCTGTAAAGCGTTCGAAACGTCGGGTATTTAAAAAGTTAAATATACGCGATAAATTCCGTAAGAACTAGTATTATTTCAATGTGTAGTGTTCGCGTAAATATAAGAAATCATTATTTTAATTGGTTTTACACGAGAAAGGAAAGACTTCAAAATGTCTAAAAATTGTTTTAAATGCGGAGAAGAAATAACAAAAAGGGACTTTATTGAATGCTCCAACTGTAAGAAACTCTTTCACTTAGACTGCACAAGCATAGGAGAAAAGTTTTTTTTCTTATTAGATGTCGAAAAAAGAAAAAAATGCCTATGCGATTTATGTAAATATCATATACTACCAAATTTAGTCCAACAAAATATAAATATACCCACAACTAACTCTTTCGATGCACTAGACGTGGATGACGAGTACACAGAATTTGTCAACTTTCGTCGGAAAAATAAAAAACTATCAGAATCACTTCCAGATTTATCAGACTCATTTATGTCAACGACTAATACACACTCTCATTCACTAAATTTACAAAAAACCTCTCGCAGTCTACCAGACGACGACTTAAGAGATTGCTTAATCGTACAAGAGTTAAAAGAAGAAATTTCAAGGTTACGTACAGAACTAATTATAGCGAACAAAGAGGTGGACAATTTAAACATAACGAATAGAAAACTTACCAAAAAATTTTAGAACAAGAAAAAATTATAAAACTCTACAAAAGTGTTAGTACCGACGACGTAAAATTGAGAAAAACAGCCAATAATTCCTATAACTCAACACTTTAAGGACGCGTTTGCAAATCAACCAAAATTAGGGTGTTTTTCGGTAGATTTTGTGACAAAACTAAACCAAATCAAATATAAGTAAAAACTACCATGTATAGATTGGTTTTTCATCTGCAAAACTATGTAACTTTTTTGTTGAAAATAGTCATCATTCTCTAAACCATTTCCCATTATCTGGGGTCGGCGCAGTAAACCTTCTTGTTCCATTCCTCTCTATCAGCCGTCATTTCCATACTTACTCCTTTCATTCTCATATCACTCTTCACACAATCGATCCATCTTTTATTCGGCCTTCCTCTGCCCGTGTGTCCCTCCACATTCATATTCAACACTCGTTTTGTGACATGATTTTCATTCCTCCGCATCACATGCCCAAACCATGCCAATCTTCTTCCTCTCACCTTTTCTACCACTGGCGCTACTTTCAGGCTTCCTCTTATATACTCATTCCTTATCTTATCCATCCTTGTCACACCACACATCCATCGTAACATTCTCATTTCATTCGCATGCAGTATATTTTCATCCTTCTTCTTGACGGCCCAGCATTCACTTCCATACATGACGACAGGTCGGATGATCGATTTGTAAATTTTCCCCTTCAGCCTTATTGGCATTCGGGGATCGCACGTTGTGGCTGTGACCTGTCGCCATTTCATCCACCCTGCGTTAATCCTATGCTGCACAGCTCTATCTATTCCGCCGTCGCCTTGAATGAGGGAACCGAGGTACTTGAAATCTGAGCAGGTAGGCAGTATAGCGCCATCCAACGACATGGGTACAGGACTGGAAAGACCGCCGAAATCACAGCACAGATATTCGGTTTTGGATCTGCTGATCTTCAAGCCAACACTTTCCAGCCTCTGTTGCCACCCCGTCAGTCTGCTCTGTACCTCGATGCCTTCTTCCCCGACAAGCACGATGTCATCGGCAAAGAGCATGCACCAGGGTGCCTCATCCTGCAGGTCCGACGTCAAAGCGTCCATAATCAGTAGGAAGAGGTAAGGGCTCAATGCCGACCCTTGGTGCAGCCCTACCGCCACATCGATACTGCCCGTAGTTCCCGCGGCAGATCGTACACATGTACGGGATGCTCTGTACATAGCACGGACTAACCTCACATACTTCCCAGGCATACCTTTCATCTTTAACGCCCACCACAAAACCTCAAGGGGAACCCGATCGTACGCCTTTTCAAGGTCGACAAAAACCATGTGCAGATTTTTATGCACGCGCTTGTACTTTTCGCACAATTGGCGTAATGCGAAAATGGCATCTGTCGTACCTCGACCGGGCATGAATCCGAACTGGTTTTGTGTTATCTCACACTCTTCTCTCATTCTTCTCTCTATTATTCTTTCCCAGACTTTCATAGTATGTGACATGAGTTTTATTCCCCGGTAACTGCTGCAGTTTTGAACGTCTCCTTTGTTTTTAAAAATGGGGACCAGTATACTACTGCACCATTCCTCAGGTATTTGTTCTTCCTGCAACAATTTACCGAAAAATAAACTCAACCACTTCCATCCATCCGCACTCAGCAACTTCCACACTTCTACTGGTATTCCATCTGGGCCGACTGCCTTCCCATTCTTCATATTCCTAACAGCCATTTTTACTTCTTCCACACTAATTTCTCTCACTAAGCCCATATTCACTGGTGGGTTTTCAAGCATACCATTCCATTCATTCTCCTCATTCATCAATTTCTCAAAATACTCCTTCCATCGCTTCTTTATACTTTCATCGTCAGTCAAAATTTTTCCAGAATCATCTTTTATACATTTTACATGTGAAACATCTCTTCCATTCCTTTCTCTCGCTCTTGCAATTTGAAAAAGTCGTTTTTGACCTTCGGGGCTTTCAAGGGACCGATATAATTTATCTTGCGCCTCTGCCCTACAAATAGCAACTTCCTTCTTCGCTCTCTTCTTACATTCTTTATACGCCTCTCTCTTACTTTCTTTTATTGATTCATTCTGGTCTTCTACGCCCTGCCATTCTTTAAAGGCATTTTTCTTTTCTCTCAAAACTTCTCTAATACTTTCACTCCACCACCACCCATCCTTATCTATCATACGCTTCCCTTTTGTTTCTCCTAACACCTTCCTTGCCACACTTCGGATACAATCAGCCATTTCCTTCCAGCACTCATTCACACTCATTCCTTCCATATCACCCATCTCTATCATCTTGTTTACAACTAGCTCTCTAAATTCACTTGCATACTCCTCCTTATGCAACAAATGCCACTTTATTTTGGGTGGGGGACGATCCTTATGTTTGTTGAGGCGAACAGTTAAGCAGATGTCAGCCAGCAGAATTCGGTGCTGGGATACTAAGTCTTCACCTGGAAGCACTTTGCAGTTTTTTACACTCTTGATTTGGTTCCGTCTTAACAGAAGATAGTCGATCTGTGTCGCGTGGTGGCCACTTTTATAAGTAACAAGATGCTGATCTCGTTTTTGGAACCACGTGTTTACTACAGCCAGGTCGAAAGCACATGCTGCTTGCAGAAGAACTTCCCCCTCACGGTTGCGCACTCCGTACCCCCATCCACCGTGTACTCTTTCATACCCGTCATTCACTCTCCCTACATGTCCATTAAAATCTCCTCCCATATAAACATCCTCACTCTCAGGTATTCCCATCATCATACAATCAAATTCCTCCCAAAACTTCTCTTTCACACTCTCTTCACAGCCTGTTTGCGGAGCATACACACTTACAACATTCACTACTTTGTTTTCAATCATTAATTTAACAACTATCATTCTGTCATTTACTCTTTTCACATCTGTCACTCGTTCTTTCATTCCACTATCTAACACAACTCCTACTCCATTTCGCTTCCCGTCACTTCCACAGTAATAAAACTTGTATCCTTCCCCAATCTCTCTTGCTTTATTGCCCTTCCATTTTGTTTCCTGCAAACAGGCAACATTCACTCTTCGTCGTTTCAAAACATCTGCTAACTCTCTTGCTCTTCCAGTCATCGTACCTATATTCCAGCTTGCAAACCTCACTCTGACATTCTTCTCTCTACGGGCTCGCCTCTTACGTCGCACCCGCTCCGTAAGGTGCGACAACCCTTGCCCACTTCCCACAGGAGCCGGGTGCTGCTCCTGCGCGTCGCCTGCGGGGTACGCCCTAGCCCTGTCATATATCCCACAACTCGTAATATTCATAAGTTTACTGCATGGGATTTGGCAAAAGTTTTACAGTCGGCCGCCTGCCTGACACCAACCCTCTTTGGGTATGCTATTGTTGGTAGAGGAACCTACCATTTTGAGAAAAGGGAAAAGAAGGTTGGGGGTAGGAGCGTAGGTGTAAGGATACTGTTATCTCGGCAGGAAAGGTATGAGAATAACAGTAGCTCGGGGAGCCGGGGTCGCGTACCCGTATTCCATAACAGGATCACCGGAAACGTAGACCAGCATGAAAACCCCCTGACTTTTTGTTGAAAATAGTAGTTTTTTTATATTGTAAAAACAAACTTTCGTTGCCATTTTCTACAAAATTAACGATACCGGCTTGTGTTTCGGTACATGTTTTGGTCTATTATCAACATATTTTAAAAAAATTTAAAAATACTCTAAGATGACAGACATATTCAATTAAAAAACCCTGGGTTTATTTTTTATCAAAATGTCACAAATAGTCGTAAAAAAAATAAAAACTGATGCACATTTTTTCACATATTTTGCTAATACGGATGAATCATAATATATTGCAATAAGGGCTATTTTATTGATGATGCCTGCTTTGATTTATTGTACAAAGATTTCGATGAAACCACAGTCCGCGCTCGGCCGCCGTCGTGAGTGGATACTGTATCGCCTGTTTGTAGCGGCTCATTATGAAAAGATCGCTGTACATACACAAAATATTAGAAAAAAACAAATTGGAAACATAAGTACTTGACAAGTGATACAATTATTATTTTTATACTCACAGTTTTTTATTTAGCTAAAAATAAGTAGGATATATAAACTTACCTACTACTGCAACTCCTGGACGAGCGGAACTAGGTGTGCCGAGTTTGGGCTCGTTTTGTTGGTTATGATGAGACCTTACCTCCGGACTTGATGGTGTGACCTGAAGGTGTACTTTCGTGACCGCTATTTGAACTTCTTGCAGAGTAAAACTAGGTGTGCCGAGTTTGGGTTCGTTTTGTTAGTAACGATGAGACCTTACCACCGGACTTGATGGAGTGACCTGAATGTGTAATTCAGTGATTACAACTGGAACTCCTAGACTGGTAGAACTAGGTGAGCCGAGTTTGGGTTCGTTTTGTTAGTAACGATGAGACCTTACCGCCGGACTTGATGAAGTGACCTGAAGGTGTAATTCAGTAATTACAACTGGAACTCCTAGACTAGTAGAACTAGGTGCGCCGAGTTTGGGTTCGTTTTGTTAGTTACGATGAGTCCTTACCACCGAACTTGATGGAGTGACCTGAAGGTGTAATTAAGTGATTACAAATGGAATCCTAGACTAGTAGAACTAGGTGTGACGAGTTTGGTTTCGTTTTGTTAGTTACGATAAGACCTTACCACCGGACTTGATGGAGTGAAATTCGGCACACCTAGTTCTACTAGTCTAGGAATTCCAGTTGTAATTACTGAATTAGGTACACCTTCAGGTCATTTCATAAAGTCCGGTGGTAAGGTCTCATTGTTACTAACAAAACGAACCCAAACTCGGCACACCTAGTTCTACCAGTCTAGGAGTTCCAGTTGCAATCACTGATTTACACCTTCAGGTCACTTCATCAAGTTCGGAGGTATGGACTCGTCATAACTAACAAAACGGAGCCCAAATTCGGCACACCTATTTCAACTCGTTCAGAAATTCCAGCAGTAGTTACTGAATTAGTGTATTAGTAGTAGTTACTGACTGTAGTGGCGCTAGTTGTCACGGCGAACATCGAGCTCCGTATTAAATTTATTTAAATCAAAAACTAGTGTTCTATACACAGTAAATCAGTGCGTTCCATATAAAAATAGATACGATCGAGCGGTGGAAATATTATCCCAGTGAAAACTAGTGTAAATCGTGTGAAAATCAATCGGTATTGATAAGGTAGATAACACCGTAATAAAAGTACGAAGTGACCAAGTGCAGGTGAATTAATAAGTGTCCTCTCCATAGTCTTTCTACAAACTATAACGTAAGTGAAAAACTAATCCATAAAATATTGAATTTACTATTTTTACACAACTGGTAAAACGTTATCTGTTCAAATTTATAAACACAAGTCAGCTGACCAATCAGCTGATTCTATTCTATCTTCTCAAAGTGAACTACATGGCGTTGTTAATCGCCATCTACCGGAAAAGCAACGAACTAAAACTAATCTAACGATTAATAGATAATCGATGATAAATCGCATGCTTTGTTAGATAAGTAAAATAATAGTACAGCTGCAACACAATAGATGGCGATAAGTCAAAACAAAAATTATTTTAATTGAAATAATACTAGTTCTTACGGAATTTATCGCGTATATTTAACTTTTTAAATACCCGACGTTTCGAACGCTTTACAGCACTCATGGTCACGTGCGGGACTGAGATGTTCAACGTCCATATGTCATAGTTAACCGCGGTTACCATAGATTAAAATTTAATTTTTGTTCCGATCTATGCTATCTATGTTATCTATGGTAACCGCGGTTAACTATGACATATGGACGTTGAACATCTCAGTCCCGCCCGTGACCATGAGTGCTGTAAAGCGTTCGAAACGTCGGGTATTTAAAAAGTTAAATATACGCGATAAATTCCGTAAGAACTAGTATTATTTCAATGTGTAGTGTTCGCGTAAATATAAGAAATCATTATTTTAATTGGTTTTACACGAGAAAGGAAAGACTTCAAAATGTCTAAAAATTGTTTTAAATGCGGAGAAGAAATAACAAAAAGGGACTTTATTGAATGCTCCAACTGTAAGAAACTCTTTCACTTAGACTGCACAAGCATAGGAGAAAAGTTTTTTTTCTTATTAGATGTCGAAAAAAGAAAAAAATGCCTATGCGATTTATGTAAATATCATATACTACCAAATTTAGTCCAACAAAATATAAATATACCCACAACTAACTCTTTCGATGCACTAGACGTGGATGACGAGTACACAGAATTTGTCAACTTTCGTCGGAAAAATAAAAAACTATCAGAATCACTTCCAGATTTATCAGACTCATTTATGTCAACGACTAATACACACTCTCATTCACTAAATTTACAAAAAACCTCTCGCAGTCTACCAGACGACGACTTAAGAGATTGCTTAATCGTACAAGAGTTAAAAGAAGAAATTTCAAGGTTACGTACAGAACTAATTATAGCGAACAAAGAGGTGGACAATTTAAACATAACGAATAGAAAACTTACCAAAAAATTTTAGAACAAGAAAAAATTATAAAACTCTACAAAAGTGTTAGTACCGACGACGTAAAATTGAGAAAAACAGCCAATAATTCCTATAACTCAACACTTTAAGGACGCGTTTGCAAATCAACCAAAATTAGGGTGTTTTTCGGTAGATTTTGTGACAAAACTAAACCAAATCAAATATAAGTAAAAACTACCATGTATAGATTGGTTTTTCATCTGCAAAACTATGTAACTTTTTTGTTGAAAATAGTCATCATTCTCTAAACCATTTCCCATTATCTGGGGTCGGCGCAGTAAACCTTCTTGTTCCATTCCTCTCTATCAGCCGTCATTTCCATACTTACTCCTTTCATTCTCATATCACTCTTCACACAATCGATCCATCTTTTATTCGGCCTTCCTCTGCCCGTGTGTCCCTCCACATTCATATTCAACACTCGTTTTGTGACATGATTTTCATTCCTCCGCATCACATGCCCAAACCATGCCAATCTTCTTCCTCTCACCTTTTCTACCACTGGCGCTACTTTCAGGCTTCCTCTTATATACTCATTCCTTATCTTATCCATCCTTGTCACACCACACATCCATCGTAACATTCTCATTTCATTCGCATGCAGTATATTTTCATCCTTCTTCTTGACGGCCCAGCATTCACTTCCATACATGACGACAGGTCGGATGATCGATTTGTAAATTTTCCCCTTCAGCCTTATTGGCATTCGGGGATCGCACGTTGTGGCTGTGACCTGTCGCCATTTCATCCACCCTGCGTTAATCCTATGCTGCACAGCTCTATCTATTCCGCCGTCGCCTTGAATGAGGGAACCGAGGTACTTGAAATCTGAGCAGGTAGGCAGTATAGCGCCATCCAACGACATGGGTACAGGACTGGAAAGACCGCCGAAATCACAGCACAGATATTCGGTTTTGGATCTGCTGATCTTCAAGCCAACACTTTCCAGCCTCTGTTGCCACCCCGTCAGTCTGCTCTGTACCTCGATGCCTTCTTCCCCGACAAGCACGATGTCATCGGCAAAGAGCATGCACCAGGGTGCCTCATCCTGCAGGTCCGACGTCAAAGCGTCCATAATCAGTAGGAAGAGGTAAGGGCTCAATGCCGACCCTTGGTGCAGCCCTACCGCCACATCGATACTGCCCGTAGTTCCCGCGGCAGATCGTACACATGTACGGGATGCTCTGTACATAGCACGGACTAACCTCACATACTTCCCAGGCATACCTTTCATCTTTAACGCCCACCACAAAACCTCAAGGGGAACCCGATCGTACGCCTTTTCAAGGTCGACAAAAACCATGTGCAGATTTTTATGCACGCGCTTGTACTTTTCGCACAATTGGCGTAATGCGAAAATGGCATCTGTCGTACCTCGACCGGGCATGAATCCGAACTGGTTTTGTGTTATCTCACACTCTTCTCTCATTCTTCTCTCTATTATTCTTTCCCAGACTTTCATAGTATGTGACATGAGTTTTATTCCCCGGTAACTGCTGCAGTTTTGAACGTCTCCTTTGTTTTTAAAAATGGGGACCAGTATACTACTGCACCATTCCTCAGGTATTTGTTCTTCCTGCAACAATTTACCGAAAAATAAACTCAACCACTTCCATCCATCCGCACTCAGCAACTTCCACACTTCTACTGGTATTCCATCTGGGCCGACTGCCTTCCCATTCTTCATATTCCTAACAGCCATTTTTACTTCTTCCACACTAATTTCTCTCACTAAGCCCATATTCACTGGTGGGTTTTCAAGCATACCATTCCATTCATTCTCCTCATTCATCAATTTCTCAAAATACTCCTTCCATCGCTTCTTTATACTTTCATCGTCAGTCAAAATTTTTCCAGAATCATCTTTTATACATTTTACATGTGAAACATCTCTTCCATTCCTTTCTCTCGCTCTTGCAATTTGAAAAAGTCGTTTTTGACCTTCGGGGCTTTCAAGGGACCGATATAATTTATCTTGCGCCTCTGCCCTACAAATAGCAACTTCCTTCTTCGCTCTCTTCTTACATTCTTTATACGCCTCTCTCTTACTTTCTTTTATTGATTCATTCTGGTCTTCTACGCCCTGCCATTCTTTAAAGGCATTTTTCTTTTCTCTCAAAACTTCTCTAATACTTTCACTCCACCACCACCCATCCTTATCTATCATACGCTTCCCTTTTGTTTCTCCTAACACCTTCCTTGCCACACTTCGGATACAATCAGCCATTTCCTTCCAGCACTCATTCACACTCATTCCTTCCATATCACCCATCTCTATCATCTTGTTTACAACTAGCTCTCTAAATTCACTTGCATACTCCTCCTTATGCAACAAATGCCACTTTATTTTGGGTGGGGGACGATCCTTATGTTTGTTGAGGCGAACAGTTAAGCAGATGTCAGCCAGCAGAATTCGGTGCTGGGATACTAAGTCTTCACCTGGAAGCACTTTGCAGTTTTTTACACTCTTGATTTGGTTCCGTCTTAACAGAAGATAGTCGATCTGTGTCGCGTGGTGGCCACTTTTATAAGTAACAAGATGCTGATCTCGTTTTTGGAACCACGTGTTTACTACAGCCAGGTCGAAAGCACATGCTGCTTGCAGAAGAACTTCCCCCTCACGGTTGCGCACTCCGTACCCCCATCCACCGTGTACTCTTTCATACCCGTCATTCACTCTCCCTACATGTCCATTAAAATCTCCTCCCATATAAACATCCTCACTCTCAGGTATTCCCATCATCATACAATCAAATTCCTCCCAAAACTTCTCTTTCACACTCTCTTCACAGCCTGTTTGCGGAGCATACACACTTACAACATTCACTACTTTGTTTTCAATCATTAATTTAACAACTATCATTCTGTCATTTACTTTTTTCACATCTGTCACTCGTTCTTTCATTCCACTATCTAACACAACTCCTACTCCATTTCGCTTCCCGTCACTTCCACAGTAATAAAACTTGTATCCTTCCCCAATCTCTCTTGCTTTATTGCCCTTCCATTTTGTTTCCTGCAAACAGGCAACATTCACTCTTCGTCGTTTCAAAACATCTGCTAACTCTCTTGCTCTTCCAGTCATCGTACCTATATTCCAGCTTGCAAACCTCACTCTGACATTCTTCTCTCTACGGGCTCGCCTCTTACGTCGCACCCGCTCCGTAAGGTGCGACAACCCTTGCCCACTTCCCACAGGAGCCGGGTGCTGCTCCTGCGCGTCGCCTGCGGGGTACGCCCTAGCCCTGTCATATATCCCACAACTCGTAATATTCATAAGTTTACTGCATGGGATTTGGCAAAAGTTTTACAGTCGGCCGCCTGCCTGACACCAACCCTCTTTGGGTATGCTATTGTTGGTAGAGGAACCTACCATTTTGAGAAAAGGGAAAAGAAGGTTGGGGGTAGGAGCGTAGGTGTAAGGATACTGTTATCTCGGCAGGAAAGGTATGAGAATAACAGTAGCTCGGGGAGCCGGGGTCGCGTACCCGTATTCCATAACAGGATCACCGGAAACGTAGACCAGCATGAAAACCCCCTGACTTTTTGTTGAAAATAGTAGTTTTTTTATATTGTAAAAACAAACTTTCGTTGCCATTTTCTACAAAATTAACGATACCGGCTTGTGTTTCGGTACATGTTTTGGTCTATTATCAACATATTTTAAAAAAATTTAAAAATACTCTAAGATGACAGACATATTCAATTAAAAAACCCTGGGTTTATTTTTTATCAAAATGTCACAAATAGTCGTAAAAAAAATAAAAACTGATGCACATTTTTTCACATATTTTGCTAATACGGATGAATCATAATATATTGCAATAAGGGCTATTTTATTGATGATGCCTGCTTTGATTTATTGTACAAAGATTTCGATGAAACCACAGTCCGCGCTCGGCCGCCGTCGTGAGTGGATACTGTATCGCCTGTTTGTAGCGGCTCATTATGAAAAGATCGCTGTACATACACAAAATATTAGAAAAAAACAAATTGGAAACATAAGTACTTGACAAGTGATACAATTATTATTTTTATACTCACAGTTTTTTATTTAGCTAAAAATAAGTAGGATATATAAACTTACCTACTACTGCAACTCCTGGACGAGCGGAACTAGGTGTGCCGAGTTTGGGCTCGTTTTGTTGGTTATGATGAGACCTTACCTCCGGACTTGATGGTGTGACCTGAAGGTGTACTTTCGTGACCGCTATTTGAACTTCTTGCAGAGTAAAACTAGGTGTGCCGAGTTTGGGTTCGTTTTGTTAGTAACGATGAGACCTTACCACCGGACTTGATGGAGTGACCTGAATGTGTAATTCAGTGATTACAACTGGAACTCCTAGACTGGTAGAACTAGGTGAGCCGAGTTTGGGTTCGTTTTGTTAGTAACGATGAGACCTTACCGCCGGACTTGATGAAGTGACCTGAAGGTGTAATTCAGTAATTACAACTGGAACTCCTAGACTAGTAGAACTAGGTGCGCCGAGTTTGGGTTCGTTTTGTTAGTTACGATGAGTCCTTACCACCGAACTTGATGGAGTGACCTGAAGGTGTAATTAAGTGATTACAAATGGAACTCCTAGACTAGTAGAACTAGGTGTGACGAGTTTGGTTTCGTTTTGTTAGTTACGATAAGACCTTACCACCGGACTTGATGGAGTGAAATTCGGCACACCTAGTTCTACTAGTCTAGGAATTCCAGTTGTAATTACTGAATTAGGTACACCTTCAGGTCATTTCATAAAGTCCGGTGGTAAGGTCTCATTGTTACTAACAAAACGAACCCAAACTCGGCACACCTAGTTCTACCAGTCTAGGAGTTCCAGTTGCAATCACTGATTTACACCTTCAGGTCACTTCATCAAGTCCGGAGGTATGGACTCGTCATAACTAACAAAACGGAGCCCAAATTCGGCACACCTATTTCAACTCGTTCAGAAATTCCAGCAGTAGTTACTGAATTAGTGTATTAGTAGTAGTTACTGACTGTAGTGGCGCTAGTTGTCACGGCGAACATCGAGCTCCGTATTAAATTTATTTAAATCAAAAACTAGTGTTCTATACACAGTAAATCAGTGCGTTCCATATAAAAATAGATACGATCGAGCGGTGGAAATATTATCCCAGTGAAAACTAGTGTAAATCGTGTGAAAATCAATCGGTATTGATAAGGTAGATAACACCGTAATAAAAGTACGAAGTGACCAAGTGCAGGTGAATTAATAAGTGTCCTCTCCATAGTCTTTCTACAAACTATAACGTAAGTGAAAAACTAATCCATAAAATATTGAATTTACTATTTTTACACAACTGGTAAAACGTTATCTGTTCAAATTTATAAACACAAGTCAGCTGACCAATCAGCTGATTCTATTCTATCTTCTCAAAGTGAACTACATGGCGTTGTTAATCGCCATCTACCGGAAAAGCAACGAACTAAAACTAATCTAACGATTAATAGATAATCGATGATAAATCGCATGCTTTGTTAGATAAGTAAAATAATAGTACAGCTGCAACACAATAGATGGCGATAAGTCAAAACAAAAATTATTTTAATTGAAATAATACTAGTTCTTACGGAATTTATCGCGTATATTTAACTTTTTAAATACCCGACGTTTCGAACGCTTTACAGCACTCATGGTCACGTGCGGGACTGAGATGTTCAACGTCCATATGTCATAGTTAACCGCGGTTACCATAGATTAAAATTTAACTTTTGTTCCGATCTATGCTATCTATGTTATCTATGGTAACCGCGGTTAACTATGACATATGGACGTTGAACATCTCAGTCCCGCCCGTGACCATGAGTGCTGTAAAGCGTTCGAAACGTCGGGTATTTAAAAAGTTAAATATACGCGATAAATTCCGTAAGAACTAGTATTATTTCAATGTGTAGTGTTCGCGTAAATATAAGAAATCATTATTTTAATTGGTTTTACACGAGAAAGGAAAGACTTCAAAATGTCTAAAAATTGTTTTAAATGCGGAGAAGAAATAACAAAAAGGGACTTTATTGAATGCTCCAACTGTAAGAAACTCTTTCACTTAGACTGCACAAGCATAGGAGAAAAGTTTTTTTTCTTATTAGATGTCGAAAAAAGAAAAAAATGCCTATGCGATTTATGTAAATATCATATACTACCAAATTTAGTCCAACAAAATATAAATATACCCACAACTAACTCTTTCGATGCACTAGACGTGGATGACGAGTACACAGAATTTGTCACCTTTCGTCGGAAAAATAAAAAACTATCAGAATCACTTCCAGATTTATCAGACTCATTTATGTCAACGACTAATACACACTCTCATTCACTAAATTTACAAAAAACCTCTCGCAGTCTACCAGACGACGACTTAAGAGATTGCTTAATCGTACAAGAGTTAAAAGAAGAAATTTCAAGGTTACGTACAGAACTAATTATAGCGAACAAAGAGGTGGACAATTTAAACATAACGAATAGAAAACTTACCAAAAAATTTTAGAACAAGAAAAAATTATAAAACTCTACAAAAGTGTTAGTACCGACGACGTAAGGATCGACGTAACGTGAGGATCACCAGCTGATTAGTGACCGCCAATACGGTTTTCGCCGTGGTCGGTCAGCTGGTGATCTTCTGGTCTACCTCACTCACAGATGGGCGGAGGCAGTAGAGTTCAAGGGGGAGGCATTGGCCGTTAGTTTGGACATTGCGAAGGCCTTTGATCGGGTTTGGCACAAAGCGCTTCTTTCGAAGCTCCCTTCCTATGGGCTTCCCGAGAAATTGTGCGATTGGATCACCAGCTTTCTTGCAGATCGGAGCATCAAGGTCGTTGTAGACGGTGCAAGCTCCGATTGCAAACCTATTAATGCTGGTGTTCCACAGGGCTGCGTGCTATCGCCAACGCTGTTTCTTCTGCATATCAATGATATGTTGCATACCCGTAACATTCATTGCTATGCGGATGACAGCACTGGTGATGCTCTTTACACCGGCCGAGCCAATATTTCTCGGGAAAACGTCTCCGAGTGCCGGGACAAACTTGTGTCTGAAGTCGAGTCTTTGCTAAACAGAGTCTCGGATTGGGGACGACTAAATCTAGTCCAGTTTAACCCCCAGAAGACACAAGTTTGCGCGTTAACCGCTAAAAAGAACCCCTTTGTCGTATCCCCTCAGTTTCAAGGCACTCCCCTTGTTGCCTCAGCCAGTATCGGAATCCTCGGCGTCGACATATCGAGTGGCGTGCAGTTTCGTGGTCACTTGGAAGGGAAGGCCAAATTGGCCTCTAAAAAGCTTGGCGTGCTCAGCAGAGCGGGACAGTATTTCATGCCGGCACACCGCCTGCAACTTTACAAGGCGCAGGTTCGGCCGCACATGGAATACTGTTCCCATCTCTGGGCTGGGGCTCCCCAGTACCAGCTCCTTCCACTTGACCGCATCCAGCGCAGAGCGGCTCGAATCGTCGACGACCGAGTGCTTTCCGATCGGCTCGATTCACTGGCGTTGCGAAGAGATGTTGCATCTCTTTGCGTATTTTATCGCATCTATCACGGGGAGTGCTCTGAGGAATTGTTCGGATTAATCCCAGCCGTCAAATTTCGTGAACGCACGACACGGCAAACGTCCCGATATCATCCACATCATCTGGATGCTTGGCGGTCCACCACTGTACGTTTCACAAGGAGTTTTCTTCCACGTACAACCTCTCTGTGGAATAGTTTATCACCGGCGATTTTTCCGGACCGATACGACCTGGGGTCCTTCAAGAAAAGAGCTTACTCCTTTCTAAAGGGCCGGCAACGCACCCGCAATTCTCCTGGTGTTGCGGTTGATCATGGGCGGCGGTAGTCACTTAACATCAGGTGAGCCGCATGCTCGTTTGCCCCCTCTTCTATAAAAAAAAAAAAAAAAAAAAAAATTGAGAAAAACAGCCAATAATTCCTATAACTCAACACCTTTAAGTAAACCCAAAAAACAAAACAGGAAAAGTTTAAAGTCAGATACACGCCATAGTTTCGAATATGTTGAACGAATAAAGCTTAAAGAAACACTGCCTGCTACTCAACCTGAAAAATATGTAAATGATTATGTCGAATCCCTAACCTCAAAAATTAAGACTACTGAAGAAACTTGCAAATACCCACCGAAAAGGAAACTATGCATCATTAGTAGCATTCGTAGCAATAAAATGGCGACTACAATGAGAAACCACTTCGAAACGCAAAACATCTGCCACTACCGCATAACGGGAGGTGGTATTTACCAACTGTTAAGTGGTCTACAAACAAAACTTATGAATTACACCCTCAATGATTTTTGTATTTTAATTGTAGGTGAAACTGATTTTGATGTTTCCAAAAATTATAATGATTTAGTTACGAATATAAGGAAGACTCTTTTGACCGTTCAGCACAACCATCTTGATATGTCTGCCTACTTTTAAACTTTGTTACCACTCTAATATTTATAATAGACGAATTGAAACCTTTAATAACCTTTTATACTCCGATAATATTAATTTTGAATATTGTTACATTTTAGACTCCAACAAAAATTTAAACTATTCTACTCATATGTTCTCAGGATATAATGGAAAATTAAATAAACGCGGATTAAAGACAATTTTGCATGACATAAACGAATTTATAAGAACATTTGATGATGTAACATTGAGTGAAAATCGACGAATAGAAGATATCTCTGATCTAAAAGTAATAACGTTTCAAGAAAATAAAATTATTACAGAGAAGTCTTCCTTTCGCCCCAAAATGCTATAAAATTATGTGTCAAAACATTCAATGTCTTTCTAACAAAATTGATGACTTAAACTTATTGTTAATGGAAGTTAAAATAGATATATTAATCGTAAGTGAACATTGGTTATTACCTATTAACTATCATTTTTACACATTAGAGGGCTACGAACTACGTGCGAAGTATTTGCGGCAAAAACATATCCACGGTGGGGTTGGTATCTTTGTTAGAGAAAACATGAAAACTAAAGAACGTTTAGACATTCAATTATTCACAGTAGAATTTATCGTGGAATTGTATGCGTTGGAGATTACTGAATCTAACTTATTGATTGTGGCCATCTATCGCTGTGAGAGAGAAATAGAAACATTTTTCGTTCAAATGCAAGCTTTACTAAACCACTTATCGAAACATGCTCATAATAAAAAAATTATCATAGCGGGCGATATAAATATAGACATCACAAGGGATACAAAAATATCTCGTAGACTTATCAATCTTTTAAAATCATTCGGGTTGCGCTGTCTTATAGAAACTCCTACACGTGAGAACCAAAACAGTAAATCGTGCATTGACCAAATTATAATTTCCAAAAATACATACATGACGGCTTTTGTACAAAATTATGACTTATCAGACCATCACGCATTAATTGGACAAATACCAGTGGAAGAGAACATAAATAGAAATAACATTACTTATAAAATAAACAAACGACTTTTTAATGAGAATAATATGAAAAATTTCAGAATTAAACTAAATGAAATTAATTGGTTTAATATAATGACCCCAACGAGTGATATAAATACAAACTATAATAAATTTCAGAACCAAATCAAGTCTATTTTAGATGAACATATTCTACGAAAATTGTACAAACTACAAAATAAAGAGAAGACAAGATGGGCAACAAAAGGCATTAAAAAATGTTGCTACAACAAACGTGTTTTACGTTATCTTACTAACTACTATAATAATGAAGCCTTAAAATCTTATACAAAAATCTACAGCAAAATACTAAAAAGAATAATAGTCACAGAAAAAAGAAAATCTTACATAAAAAGAGCGCAAACGTCACGTAATAAATATAAAACTATGTGGGCTATGATAAATGAAAAAACTAAAAAAGTTAAAAGTGTAAAATATGAAAACATTTGTTTACGTAATGACGTTTTAAATATAACATCTCCAAGTAAAGTTGCAAACTTATTCAATAATTATTATATAACTATGGGTTCAAATAACTGCTCCTCTCTAAATAAGCGTCCATCTCGAGTATCCTTGCCAAATTCACTATATCTTAGTAGTGTTACAGAAGCTGATGTAAAAAAAGCGATAATGGGACTAAAAAGAAACAATTCTTGCGGATATGATGAAATCCCAGCCGCTCTACTTATATATTGCGTAGATGAGTTTGTAAAGCCCTTAACTTTTCTTATAAATCAATCGTATAAGGATGGCGTTTTTCCGGAAACTCTAAAATTAGCCGTGATAAAACCTATTTTTAAAAAAGGCGATAAAACTGCTGTATCCAATTATCGTCCCATTGCATTACTGTCTGTACTTTCAAAAATTTTTGAGAAAATAATTTGTAGTAAAATATATAATTTTTTTGAAAAATACAGAATTTTTAGTAAATATCAGCATGGTTTCCGAAAAAATCATTCTACTACGTCCGCTGTATTTGACTGCATGTTAGAAATTCAGAATGCTATAAATGAAGGAATATGTGCTATAGCTATTTTTATGGACATGTCCAAAGCATACGATCGCGTTTTGCATGGACCCTTGCTGGAAAAGCTATATTCACTAGGTATAAGAGGGAAACCGCACGAATGGCTCTCTTCTTATCTTGCGAATAGAAAACAGTACGTGCAGGTATCACATTTAAATCATTATCGAAAACTGATATATGACATAAATTCGTCCACTGCAAAAGTAACAGGTTCTATACCGCAGGGTAGTGTCCTAGGATGCTTGTTGTTTTCTATTTATATCAACGAACTTCCTTCAGTAACACCACATAGAGTCGTTTTGTTTGCAGATGACGCGACAGTTATAATTACTTGTAAACAAAAAAATCTAAGTAGTTTGCAGGAAAAAATAACACAATGCCTTAGAAAAATTGTAAATGAATTAGAGGTATTAGGCTTATTACTAAATTTTGAAAAGACCAAAATAATGCAGTTTCGTCCATATCAGAGATCAGAGGTCCCGCTCGCTATATCTTACCAAGGTATAAATATTGAGGAAGTTCGCACATTTTCATTCCTCGGGATAATAATAGACTCAACTTTTTCATGGAAAACTCATGTAGAAATAGTTGTGAGTAAGTTGAGCAATTTTTGCTATGCCCTGCGTGAGCTACGTAAGGATACTAATGAGCAGTGCGCACTTACAGCGTACCACAGCCACGCAGCTGCCTGGATAAGATACGGCATCATATTCTGGGGAAACTCTACCGAGGTAAACGCGGTATCCATGCTCCAAAAACGCTGCCTTAGAATCATCACATTCGCAGCTCCAAGAGATTCATGTCGAAGGTTGTTCCCCAGATATAACTTACTAACTGTAACGAGCATTTACATTTATGAATTATGCCGATTTGTTAGGAAAAATCCTCATTATTTCCAGCGATTTGAAGATAGACCCAGTCGCTACGGCACACGCCGAGGTTATAATCTGGTTGCTCCTGCCACACATCTCACAATATATAAAAATGGTCCCTACTACATGGCTATAAGGGTTTACAATCATTTACCTAATACAATAAAAGCCCTCCAGTGTCGTAAATTTGAAATAGTACTCAAGAGAATGCTTATTGTAAAAACATATTACAGTTTGAATGAATATTTTAATGATAAATTATAAATCAATTTTTATTATTTGACAATTTTCTTTATTTCTATTTACATATTTGACATTGTTAGTATTTTTCATCAAAATTTTTAAACTTTATATACATAATATAAATAACGAATGATCAGTTGACAATATTTAATGAAATTTAATTTTTAAAACAAATGTGTAAGTATTATTTAGTCTGACATTTTATAATATAATTTATATAATAATAATAATAATAATAATAATAATAATAAGTGTTTATTTCAGACGTAAGGAACATCCATAGATTGTTAGTATGTTAGTAACAATTTTCCTTAACTTCTAAGTTAGTATTGTTAGTTAATGTGAATTATGAACAAATTATTTCTTTTTTCGCCCAATAGCTACCGTCATACAGTGGTGCAGTATGGGGCAGTCGGGCCTGGCAGCAATTACCCTTAGGATGCCATTGTTGCTGGTACGTAAGCGCTGCAGGAGAGACGCTGCTTTTCTACGCATTATGGCGAAAAAGTCATTAGTGTGCGAACATTTTAGGGGCACTACAGCGCCACGGCAGCCTCAACAGCATCCTAAAGGCGTTGTTATATTGAACACGCAGGGCGCTGTAGGTCCGGCGCGTATAAGTCACCCACAGACCACCGGTATAGAAAGACTGACAGAACGCTTTAAATAAAATTACTTTCACGTCTGCAGTGCACCGAGCGAATCTGCGGGCAAGCATATTGCCCCTTACCGACAACGCTCTGCGCTCTCGTTCAATATCCTCATCATCTCCTAGGTCGCTCGTAACTATATGACCGAGATATTTGAACTTCTGTACGACTTTGAGGGGTACACCATCGAGACATACGGGTGGCACATGTCGTGGCTTCCGTTTCGGTGCCTTAAATACTAATATTTCACTCTTTTTTGAGTTGTATTTAAGGCCATGCTCCTCCGCATATGTCTCGCAGATAGAAAGCAGTTTCCTCAGTCCTGCTATAGAAGGACTGAGCAGCACCATGTCGTCAACATAGCTTATGTTGTTGACACATATGTCATCGATGTGGCAGCCAACATGTGTGCTGCTAAGTCGTTCAATCAGTTGGTTTACATACAGGTTGAACAAGAGTGGAGAGCTTAAGCCACCCTGCCTTACACCGCATTCCAGCCTGTATTCTTCCGACAGAGCTCCAACCCACCTCACCTGGTTACGCTGGTTAGCATACCAGTATCTTAGTAGAGCCGTGTACTCCGCCGGCACACCCGCATCCCTCAACTTGCCCCACAGCATGTCGTATGAGACCAGGTCAAAAGCTTTCGATAAGTCGAGGAAACACGCGTACACCGACGTCCGCCTTACGGTGTAGTATTTGACAGTGTGTTTCAAACAGTAAATGGCGCTCTCCGTCGATAAATTCGGCTTAAACCCAAATTGTGCATCGTTTATTAGTACGTATTTATTGAGACACTCATTTAACACACTATCAAACACCTTGGCTGCAGTGGTTGCAAGCGAGATAGGTCGGTAATTACCAATGTCGGATGTGTCCCCAGTTTTATTTTTAACAACGGGTACTACAATAGTCCTCATCAGTGGCTCGGGTAAGTAAGAGTGACCCAAACACAGGCTGTAAAACAGTGAAAGGACTCGCGGAAGATGCACCCCAGCATATCTGAAGTGTTCGATGCTGAGACCATCATAACCAGGCGATTTTCCTCTTACCATCTCTTTAATTACTTTTTCTATTTTTTTTGAAGGTATCTTTTCATTTCGTTCTGTCATGATAGTCTCAGCTTCGCTCAAATTCAAACCTGAAACGACATTTAAGGGTGAACTTACAGTAAAATTGCATCTGAATGCATCCGCAATATCCTTGTGATCATAAGCACCCCCAACACTCACTGGAAGACTCGGCTTAAAATTCATTTTGTTTGTGTTCTTCCAGAAGCTTTTAAAGTCTTTAGAAGAGTGATTTGTCGCAATAATATCCATCTTTAGCTGTTCTTGTCTGTTTTGACACCATTTTAATTTGGCTTTAAAATGCTTTCTAGATTCTGACATCTCTTCAAATACGCGACCCCTGGACGGCTGCCCAGCCATCATCCACTCCTGAAATTTAAGCCGCGCCTCCCGATGTGAGCCCGCGACGTGCTTATTCCACCCCGTTACGTAACCTCCCTTTTTTCTACATGTATTCCTATATGTACGAATTGCTGCCAGTGATAGTATATTTATAATATTACCGTACATATTGTAAAGTACAGCGTGATGTTCCTTGTTACTACAAAATGTATCACAACAGTCTCTGAGTTCCTCTGGAAGATCTATAATTCTCAAGTTTGTGTGACAAAAATCGTGATACCGTTTTATCTGTTGTGGAGTCCTGTTACCCCAAGTAACACGGTTCACAGATTTCCCCATTACCTGCTCCACAACCTTAGGCTTAAGTTTATTTAAATTACATTCCACCACAAGTGGGTAGTGGTCTGACCAAAATACATCATAATTAACAGACACGCTTACTACTGTTTCACGCGCAGAATGAGTGACTATGCAGTGGTCCAGCCACCTGGTACAACCATGAGCCTCACTATGAAAAATAAATGTATTTTTATCACACATACTTGCGTCCACACAAATCCAGCTCTCTTCATTACAAAAATCTATCATTTCATTATAAAATAATTCCCTAGGATGTGCATTAAAGTCCCCTAGTATATAAAAAGCTTCAATTCCCTTATTTTCCTCTATTTCTATTATCGATCGGATCGAACCGAGACACGTACAGAACTCAGGTAAGTTTTCATAAGAGTTTGTGGGCATATATACACTAAATATAACTACAGATCTACTACTCACAGTTACTTTTATGGCACAGATTCGCACGTTGTCACACTCTATCACTGACACTGATTCAAACACATTTTTACGCCACAATATTGCAACTCCACCATAAGGCCTCCCACTCACTAGGCCTCCCTCCGTGTCCACCGCAGATGTGCCTGTGGACCCAAATTCTTCACTGATCGTGCTGAGAAATGATAAATCATGTGGAAGAATCCACGTTTCCTGGAGGCACAACACGTCGGCTGACCGGCACAACTCTCTTACACCTTCCGCTGACCTCTTGATCGATTTACAGTTGAAACTTATAATTTTACTAAGATTATCCATATATGTATTAATTTTTATCTATATTAATTAATTATTTATTTATTTGGTATTTTTATTGAAATGTGTTTAGTATATTCAATATATTAATTTATTATCTAAATTATTTATTTGTTTCAAAATGTATGTAGTATGTGTAGCACGTATTTATTATTCAGTATGTTCAACTGTCCTGTTTATTTTGTTCCTTATTATTCACCTTTTTGTTTATCGTAAAAATTCACAAAACGACGAAACGTTATGCCTGATGGCCACAGTTTATCATCTAGGAATGTCCCAATTTTATGCTTAGATACCAAGACCTTATAGGCATCATACCCTTTCTGCCGTCTCATATTGATTTTCACCAGTGAAACCTTTTCATGCGTTTTATTATACACATAATCAATAATATCCAGCCCTGATACCTCCTTGGCAACATTCGAGATGAACAGAGGCACCTTTATGTCCGCTGCCCTAAACTTTTGACTTGTTAATTCAGACTCAATGGCACAGCCTCTTTGACTAGTAAAGCGGTTTCTAAGCCTACGTTTTTGGTACAAAACCCACCCCTCGTTTTTTTCAGGCTCTTTCCATTTGTGTACCATAAATACTACTATAAATACTGTAATTTGAATGAAATGAAAATGAATTCTATATTTATTAAAATTTAAACTCTTTTTTAATATGCTACGCCCGTACAGGGTGTCACATGTTCTGTAAATATATTGTTCCAACTTTATACTTTGTGACATGCAATAAAGAATTATGAATTATGAAAAAAACAGGAATTACCACTTCAGGTCACTCCATCAAGTCTGGTGGTAAGGTCTCATCATAACTAACAAAACGAACCCAAACTCGGCACACCTAGTTCTACTAGTCTAGGAGTTCCACTTGTAATCACCGAACTACACCTTCAGGTCACTCCATCAAGTCCGGTGGTAAGGTCTCATCATAACTTACAAAACGAACCCAAACTCGGCACACCTAGTTCTACTAGTCTAGGAGTTCCAGTTGTAATCACAGAATTACACCTTCAGGTCACTCCATCAAGACCGGTGGTAAGGTCTCATTGTAACTAACAAAATGAACCCAAACTCTGCACACCTAGTTCTACTAGTCTAGGAGTTCCACTTGTAATCATCGAATTACACCTTCAGGTCACTCCATCAAGTCCGCAGGTAGGTAAGGTCTTATTATAACTGACAAATTCAGTTCAAAGTCCAGAGCTAACATCTCACTACCAGTAGAGGGCTTCCAGTGCCAAGCAGTCTCTGGAGCAGGTATTCGTATTTCGTATCTAAGTATATTTCTGAGGTATAAGAAATGAAAAACAAATACAATCTTTCAAATTATCAAAAAAAATTCATTTGACTACGATTCCCACAGCGAACCGTGCGTATACTTGTGTGTGTGTGACTTTTGTCAATGTAGTAGTGCGATTGTATGCCTATCAATTTTGTAAACGCGTCCTTAACCACAGGCATCCTTTTTAACATTATTATTAACTTCCCGCTAAGAAAATAGAAAATTTACAAATATCGGGAAGTTATTGTTTATATCCTGTTCTTTTTTTTAAATTGAGTTTTCATCAAATCTTGACGTTTTGAGGTCACAGGAAGTCTTTATGTATGTATGTACGTGTGTTGATGTATATAAACCTCTTATAACTTTTGAACGGCCTGACCGATTGAAA
Organism: Parnassius smintheus behrii; assembly: GCA_036936625.1. Taxonomy (NCBI): domain Eukaryota; kingdom Metazoa; phylum Arthropoda; class Insecta; order Lepidoptera; family Papilionidae; genus Parnassius; species Parnassius smintheus. The sequence continues at coordinate 6,283,745 of JAUPFT010000012.1, forward strand.
TGATCTAAGCGGATTTCCAGTGTTTCATCAAACTAAAATTTTCTATGAATAACTAACTCAGACGAGTAGATTTTGAGAAATCTCAAAAATAAAAATTTTGAAAAACTGTTTTTTGGAATAACTTATAAACGGCTTTACCAATCGATTCCAAAAACGAATCAGCTTTTACTCTTAAAAAACTACGTCGATTGCCGCCAGTCCGGTCAAAATCGGTTGGTTCGTTCGTGAGATATCGTTAACGAAAAAGTTTGAAAAAAATAATTTTGTGAAATTTGGAGCGCTTTGCATTTGAAATTAGCGGGAAGTTCCAGGGATGGCCTGCAGGGTCAAACAATTTTTTGTGGTTGAAATATAATGGTATATTGTAAATAAAATAATATGAAATCTAGACTTTAAAATCAAAGAATCTGTAGAAATAAGCTACCAATATTTTTTCATTAAAACACAACACAAGCACTGTCTCTTTTTAATGTCGCTTTTTCGTTTCAATGAATTTCAAGTTATAACGATTCTGAAGAATGTTTCACTTCAAAAAAATAAAAATCATTTCAGTTTTATAAAAAATACCATCGCTCACCGGAGGTTGATACGAGCATTTCACTAAGTCGACGAAATTGGACAATACATTTTCCAATCCATTATAGCATAAGCAAAAAACTAACTAAACTGAAACAGTAACAAGCTGTTTCAAAAAACAAAAAAAAAGAGTTTTCTTTTATCAAATTTTTTATTTCGCTGAAATTCGTCATAAGAGACTCTCGCTGTACATGTTCTTTACGAAACAACTTCTTTGGATTCCTTTCTTTAGTTTAGTTTTATTTCTTCGGTACAAAAAAGTTAATCAAGAGTTCATACCGCTACTAAAGTACTTATTCCAATTTTCCCTTCTTATAATTGTGCAAATGAATATTTATTACTAACATAGTAAGCAGGATATAGTGCACGAATTTTTGAACGAACACAAGTGCACTCTATATTATCTTACGCTCATAGTCCACTGAAACAGCAATCTGACACTACCGTAGAGATCAAGCGCAGGACTTTACTAGTTTTCTGAGGCAAGGGGTTAAAAACCACCAACTTCCTAAACTTACAACTGTGTAGAAGTCTACATACTATCCAGTCCTGGACCATAATGCACCATAGCTCTACAACGTTAAGATATATTTTTATTTAAAAAATGGCGATAATATCGCGCTTGTCTATCAATTTACGACCCCAAATATTATAATACCCTCCGTCACGAATTTAAAACTCGCCAACGCGTTGAAATGTTTCGCTGCCCGAGCCGAGAGGAGCGTTTATCAAATTTACTTTTAACGAATGCACCTGACAGAGTGCCTGACGTTGGAGAGATAGGCTTTTTATATTGGCAATTACGTACTTGCCTCCAATTTTATTCTGCTGTACTTGGTGACTTATATTTATTTTGTATTTGTGTTAAATTAAACTAATTTTACGGCTTTTTTCGCGTTTAATTTTTACTTTTTAAATTTAAAGCATTGGGCATGCTTCGGGTGCTTTACAGCACTCACGGTCAGCCCGAGGGGCGTTAATTGCAATTTTAAGTGCTGATTTACCATGTGTTCGGCAGTCAAGGAAAACATTATGAGGAAACCGGCATGTCTAAGAAATAAAAAATAGTATTTTGAAGCTATCTGAAATCCGCCAACAGGCATTGCGGAAGCACGGCGGACATATTCATGCCCTAAAAGAACCCCATTAGAAGTTAGAGCAGGCCTGTGCCCAGCAGTGGGTCCTATATAAGCTGTAACTTTACTTTTGTTATAGAAGTAAGATTGACAAACGAGCACACAGTCCATGTAATAGCAAGTGTGTGCTGTGACTCATAAACATCTACTCGTATATCCATCTTCGATTAACATTCAAAATGCAGTTGCATTGTCACCTCTGCGGACAAATATTGGATACATAATTACCAGTCATAAGGATCTCTCCAGTTCTTTATGCTCGTCATACGAAGCGCAGCAGCATTATACTGCTAATTACACTTGAATTCTGAGAGGGCATCACCGGTAGAGCCGTTCCATTCATGCTTTAGCCATAACTTGGCGTGCTCAATAGAGCGGGACAGTAATTTAAGCCGGCACACCGCCTGCAACTTTACAAGACGCAAGTTCGGCCTCACGTCTGAGCTGGGGCTCCCCAATGCCAGCTTCTTCCACTTAACCGCATCCAGCGCTGAGCGGTTCGAATCGTCGACGACCGAGTTCTTTCTGGTTGGCTTAATTCACTGGCTCTGCGAAGGGAGGTTGCATCCCCTTGCATTTTCTATCGCATCTACCTAGGGGAGTGGTTTGAGGAATTGTTCGGATTAATTCCAGCCGCCAAATTTCACAAAAGCACATCATCATCATCATCATTACAGCCTTTCACAAGTCCACTGCTGAACATAGGCCTCCCCCAAGTAATGCCACAAAGCACGGTCCTGAGCCACCTGCATCCATCGACTTCCTGCATGTCTTACCAGGTCGTCACTCCATCTAGTGGGGGGTCGCCCTACACTACGCCTACCGGTACGAGGCTGCCACTCGAGAACCTTTCTTCCCCATCGGTTATCGGTTCTTCGAGCTATATGGCCGGCCCATTGCCACTTCAGCTTACTAATCCGTTGGGCTATGTCGGTCACTCTGGTTTTACTGCGGATATCCTCATTTCTGAGTCTATCACGCAGAGAAACTCCGAGCATAGCCCTCTCCATAGCTCGCTGAGCGACCTTAAGCGTCCTCATACGGCCAGCAGTGAAGGACCACGTCTCAGAACCATAAGTCATCACTGGCAACACGCACTGGTTGTACAATCTAGTTTTTAGAGATTGAGGTATACCTGACGAAAAGATATGTCGTAATTTCCCGAACGCTGCCCAGCCGAGTTGAATCCGTCGATTGACCTCTCGGTCGAAGTTGGACTTACCTAGTCGGACTATTTGTCCCAGGTAAACGTACTCGTCAACAACTTCGAGCATAGTGCTCCCAACAACTACCGGCATAGGTGTGACATGGACATTGAACATGATCTTTGTTTTGTCCATGTTCATCTTAAGACCTATCCGTTGGGAGGCACTATTGAGGTCATTGAGCATAGTGCTTAAGTCCTCCAGCGATTCTGCCATAAGGACTATATCGTCGGCAAATCGAAGGTGAGTGATGTACTCGCCATTGATGTCAATACCGTATCCTTTCCAGTCCAGTAGCTTGAAAACGTCTTCCAATGCAGCGGTGAAGAGTTTCGGGGATATAACGTCACCCTGTCTTACACCTCTCTGCAGTTGGATAGGTTTCGAGCTCTGGTTCTGTACTCGGATAGCCATCGTAGCCCTACTGTACAAACACTTCAGCACTTCGATATACCGACAGTCAACTTGGCACCGCTGAAGGGACTGTAGCACCGCCCAAATTTCGACGGAATCAAAGGCTTTCTCATAGTCCACATACGCCAGGCAAAGTGGCAGATTGTACTCTTCAGTCTTCTGTACAATCTGCCGCAGGGTATGTATGTGGTCTATGGTACTGAAGCCTTTTCGGAAACCGGCTTGTTCGGGAGGCTGGAAGTCGTCAAGTCTGCGTGCGAGACGATTCGTAATGACTCTCGAAAACAGCACGTAGACGCGGCTCAGAAGGGAAATCGGTCTGTAGTTCTTTAAGAGAGCGTTGTCGCCTTTCTTAAAGAACAAGACCACCGCACTTCTGCTCCACGCCTCTGGAGTAGTGCCACCATGGAGGACGGAATTGAAGAGCCTCTGAAGGACTACAAGTACCGGTGTTCCACCCGCTTTCAGAAGCTCCGCTGTAATTCCATCCTCGCCTGGGGCCCTGCCGTTTTTAAGGTGCTGGAGAGCCATTCTAATCTCGCTTAGACTGACGTCCGGGATATCATCGGAATAGTGTCGGATAAGACTTGCTCTTGGATCGTTACTCACACTTGCGTGTGGCTCCAACGATGATGTGTACAGCTGCCCATAGAACCTCTCAATCTCACTCAAAATCTCAGGTGTCCCGGAAACGATGTTGCCACACTCAGTCTTCAGCTTTGACAGTTGGCTCTTTCTGGCAGACAGATCTCTGGCAAAGACTTTGGAGCCCTGGTTCCGCTCGATCGCTTCTTTAATACGAGAAGTATTAAAGTTGCGTAAGTCTCGCCGCATGCATTTGGAGATCTGTCTGTTCAGTTGCCTGTATGCTGTCAAATCTGTTGACGATTGCAGCCTCATCTCCCGTCTAACAGCCATGAGATTAAGAGTGTGATCGGAGAGTTTTTGTGTTCTTCTGCGGCGGGTCTTGCAGAACTTAGCTCCGACCGCATGGACAGTTTCCACGAGCTTGTCGTTCATATCGTCCACTGCATTGCAATCTTCTAGGCACTGGAAGCGGTTACGTAACTCGAGCTGAAAGGTTTCGGGATTCTGGATTAGAGCACGAGGGGGACGGAGCGTTGACTTCATTAGACGAGACCTCTCCAACTTAACGTTTAGGTTCAGTGTGCCTCTAACCATTCGGTGATCGCTGCCAGTTTTCACCCTTGCGATCACTGAGACATCACTGAACAGTTGGCGTCTGGTCGTCATAATGAAGTCAATCTCATTTTTTGTCGAACCGTCGGGGCTCGACCAGGTCCACTTCCTGTGGGGCCGCTTCTGGAAGAAAGAGTTCATCATAAAGAGTCCCTCTCTCTCCATAAAGTCGGCCAGCTGCTGGCCCCTTCGGTTCCGTTGCCCTACTCCAAATTTCCCTACCTTCAGCTCACCGCTTTCTCTTGTGCCTAGTTTTGCGTTGAAGTCTCCCATCAACACCGTGTAGTGGGTTTTGGAGGAATGTATGGCTCTGGAAATATCCTCATACATTTCCTCCACCTCCTCATCGGGGTGTGCCGAGGTTGGTGCGTAAACCTGAATGACCTTCAGCGAATACCGTTTGGTGATTCTGAGTATCAGGTACGCGACCCTCGTCGACACACTCCCAATCTTTACAACGTTGTTGACGAGAGACTTGTGGACGATAAATCCGACACCTCCTTGGGACAGATGGTCGCCCTCCCGGTGATAGAACAAGTTGCCGGACTCGAGGATTGCCGTGTCCTCCCCCTCTCTTCGGACCTCGGATAATCCAATAATATGCCAGCGCAACTTGTCTACCTCTTCTTCCAGCTCCAGTATCTTCTCGTCAGTCCTCAGGGTGCGTGCGTTATATGTTGCCAGGTCGAGTCGTCGTAGGTGGCAACCGAACCTCCACCGGAGATTCTTAGCACCCCCTGCCCCGCCGTTACCATGGTCGCCACCGTAGCCAGGAATAGCGGGGCCGCCGGGGACTGGGGGCCGTCTTTTTGTGTATTTGTTCATTGGGGGGGTATTTGCCGTAGTTGCCACGCTTGGCGAGCGGGTTGGCAACCGCAGTTTTTTATTACGTCACAGTTGTCATCAGGAAGATGCTGCTGCCCATCTCCTGCCTGTCTCCCTCTGTCGCCTCTTACGACACCCACGGGAAGATATGGGGTAGTGGATATTCTTAACCGCCACTACACGGCGTAACAAAAGCACATTGCATCAAAATTCACATACCATCCACACTATCTAGATACTTGGCGGTCCATCACTGTGCGTTTTACTAGAAATTTTCTTTCTCTCTATGGAATTGTTTACTACCGGCGTTTTTCCGGACCAACACAACTTAGGGACCTTCAAGTAAAGTTATTACTCCTTTCTAAAAGGCCGACAACGCACCTGAAATTCCTCTGGTGTTGCAGTTGTTCATGGGCACTTACCATCAGGTTAGCGGCATGCTCGTTTGCCCCTCTTCTATGAAAAAAATAATACAGCTTAGGTTTACTACGTTGCATTTTTCTATTTTTATTATATTCGATTTTTGTTTGCTTCTTTATTGTTAGCATTTTCAAAAGTTGGTCAAGAGATTAGTACTCAACTGCGAACGCTTTAAGCAAACGCTCACCAATAAAATTATTTTTGTGTATCTTTGACCCCTGATACTGAAATCTGCGGTGAGGGAAAATGTATATTAACGTGGAAAAACCACGCTGCAATATTATGGCTTCAGCCCGAAAGGGGCGGTCCAGAGAAGGACCGCTCTCTCACAGTTTACTGTCTGAATGTCTGAGTAAAATTTCTGTAATATTTTAAGCGTGCAAAAATCGATATTAATTCTATTAAAAATATTATTATTTAATATGGCTGTAAATAATAATATAATTATTAGAAGGCCATTATCAACACTGTCGATAAAATGGGCAAAGAAAATTAACTTTATTTTACAATAAAAAAAAATTTTGTGAATTTTTGTTTGCTCTCTATTGTAACTTGTTAACTTCTAACTTGGGACGGGTTTTATAACTTCTTTTGTATTTAAGTTCATTTAACTTTTGCGCTTTGAGACTGAACTGAGTGTAAGTAAAAGCTTTTGGAGATTTTTTCTAAGTAAGTCCTTATAAAAAGCACGAAACCATAAACAATTTCAGCAACTTTTATTTGTTTAATTTAGTTATGTAAAACGTTGTTTTCATATTTATATACATATAAATAGTTTAAACAAATACACTCTAACTTAAATGCACATACCGTGGATGTCGTGAGATGTGACAGGGGGAAACTGAATACTAAATAGCAGCATAATGCATAGCATGTTTCGTATGGTGAGTGTAGAGAACCAGAGACCCGTTTTACTGGAAACGTGGCATTCCATGTTGGTTCTCAAGAGTGACAACGCGTCTGCATTTTGTTTCTTAATCGAGAATAAACGTAGATGTGTACAGTATTCGCTTACCATCAGGTGGACTGTGCGCTCGTTTGTCACACTTATTCGACAAAAAAACCTGAAATAGGAAATGAGTAGCAGCATCTTCCCGATAACAATGTAAATAATAAAACTCAAACTCAAACATTTTATTGCGTTCATGTGGTTACATAAATAGTTCTTAAGTTGGGATATATTAGAGTCAAACATGAGCCCTGATAGGGCGTAGCAATATTATATTATATTATGTTATACATCAATTTACGGATCAAAAGACACTCATTGGGGCAGCGCGGCGAACAATTCCTTACCCTAAAACCCTTTTAGAAATGAGCGGCAAGGACATGAAAATGGGACGTATGTAGGCTGTAACTTTAACTTTAACGTTTTTATTAATCTTCTATAAAATGTATTATCTATAATATCACTATATATATATATATATATATATATATATATATATATATATATATATATATATATATATATAATCAGTATGATCTATATTTTTGTTGGTTTGTTCGTTAGCTGGTAGACAATGCCATAAGGCATTAAGTCCATAGTTTGTATCCTTAGTACAATAAAGGTTAAAAATAAATAAAATTAATAAATAAATCTTGAACTCAATTTTTAGCACTTCCCGATTAGCTAGAGACTTGATATTTTGAACATATATGATAGTGTAGGAATATGAAAAAACCGTGGTGTATTAAATTTTTTAATACATATATGTAAAATCACTTGTTTTAGGAAGTATTTTTGTCAGAGATCATTTTTATCAACATATTAATAATTTAATAAAATTTTCATTTTGTTGCGCTAATTTACATAAAAGAGAATGATTATTATGTATATTAAACAAAAAAAAATATAAATATATCAATTTTATAAAATTTAATCAATTGGATTTTATATACACACATCTGTATATATGTACCTGAGCGTGACGGTCACGCGAGCTCAGTGCTTTTTCCCCATCTCAAAAGTATCTAACGCAACTATTGAAGTTTCACTTAAAAAAAAATTATTTCAAAAGTCACAAAAGCATTATTTTTACCCGCCAACCGGATAACGAAAAGTAAGATTAGCTGTATAACTCACTGCTTTGAGGTAACAGTGCCGTTATGTGAAGGCATAATATAATCCACCTCGTTTTGTCCCTAAATTTACATTAAAAAAAAACTATAAAAAAAGGAAAACACACAGTCAACCTGGTGACAAGTGGGATGCTGTGGTCTCCAATAGACATCTACATTTATTTTCGATTACGATCAAAACGTAAATGTGTTGTTATCCATGAGGGCTAAGGTAAGGAGTCTTCGGTTTTCTATACTTACCAGCAGCATTAAGATGATATGCTGTTAGAATGTTGTCCTTACCTGGTCCAGCCGACCCATTTATGCTATCAACCATAGCTGCAGTATGGCTCTGCCACGTATAAATTGCTCAACCAAGTATACATGGATTTACAACGTACAAAGCCCAGCGATTTTTTTAGATCAATGAAAAATTTATACTTCTTTTTAAAAGACTGGAAACGCACCTGCAATGCTCCTGATATTGCAGGTGTTCATGTTGGGCAGTATTTACTTACCACCATGAGAATGTAATGCTAATTTGCCCTTCCCTTTCTTCTATAAAGCTAAAGCTACTGCAAATATTTTAAAGTTGGTATCAAACATTTCGTATGAGTCAGTATGGGGATCAATTTCAGATTCTTGAATAATTTACATTAATACACAATCATCATCATCATCGTCATTACAGCTCTTCAAAAGTTCACTGCTGAACATAGGCCTCCTTCAAGGAATTCCACAAAGCACGGTACTGAGCCACATGCATCCATAGACTTTCTATATGTCTCACCAGGTCGTCATTCCATCTAGGGCCGGCCGCAATCACTAATAACTTAAACTCTAAAAATAAAAGTAAAGGATTTTAACGTTCCGAAACGTAATTGAAAAAATAAAAATAATGCCAACTTGGCACTTGTGAGTGTCAGATGTCAGCGACAAATTCTGGCTGCCAAACCGCAATCGCCGTTGAGTGGGTTCTTCAGACCATTAGGTTGTCGGTTTGAGTGTACATTGAAGGGCGAGAGAAGCCGATAAATTGGATGCGAAATTCACAGGTGGTGATGTTAATTGGATCGTGTGGCATGTAAAATCGATTTTCGTAGGAACTTGTCTAACGTTTTCACAGACCCGTGTATAAACAATTACATAATTTTCGCACCTTTCCTATAGTACGGTTAAAGTAGAAACGTTTAAATTTTGTATGTTTGTCTTATAAATAACCATATCGTGAAATGACAGGGTTAGAATATCCATTAGCACTTATCATCTCGTGGATGTCATAAGACGTGACAGGGGAAAATGAAACCGGAAACGAGCAACAGCATCTTTCTGAAACAGCTGAAAATAATATAAAACGGATCATGCCCAATCATGTATAAACTTATAGATACGTTGTCCGCACTCTAAAATGGCAACATGAAATGAAGCCAATTGGCCACATCGCGCTTAGTCACGCACCAACTTGTCGCGCGACGCTACGTTTGTTTTTAATTTATTATATCGTGATTCGTGTGTGTAAACCTGTGCAAAACATAAAGAAAACATGGCGTCGTGTGTTTTCGACGATGTACAAATTATACCCCAAAAGTTAGACAAAAATGTGTCATTTCATGCGTAAGTTCACAAAACTACCTATTTTCATTTCATTTTATTCGACGACGCCGTCTAATGGCGGCCGGCGCATGCAGCTAGTAGGTAGTCAAGCAACAGGCACCCCGCCGTACGGTGTCATATTTTCTTTCTCTTTCTTCACGCGTATAAGTAGTTCTAGTATTTTCGCCGTTTTTAAGCGCCGCGATGTTCGTTCATGACGTGTCTATATATAATACGTCATTGATCATGCCAACCTGCCTGCAATTGTGGGAACATGAGCCATAATTGCCAATAATAGATATTTAACATATATAATATAACTCACTGCAGAAAGAAAAACAGAAACAGAAACTTTTTATTCAATATGGATTGTAAATAATACTTACTGAAGGTCATATTTTTAATTTAATTTAACTTAACCTCAAGTTTAATTTAACATCTGTCCTGGGAAGAACTAGCAAGAAACCCAGAGGGAAAACCCGCCTGAATAATAAAATTTTTGCGGACATGTGATTCCTGCCTTAGTGTAAGTTACACTGAGTGAAAATTTTTCAAAAAACCCTCTCAGAATTGAGAGAAGACCTGTTGCCAAGCAGTGGGACCTTTATAGGCTATAAATTTATATTTGCTAGTAAGGACCATTTAAATAAACTGAAAATTACAAACTTTTAAATTATTCAAAACGGTGACGTTACGTGTATCTATTTCCACTGCTTATTAATTTTTTCATCTTTTTTGTATTTAACATACTGGCTGATAAGAAATTGCAGGCTAAAAAATACTCTAAAGAGGAAAAAGAAGAAATACAAAATAGGGACGATTGACACTATAGATTGCGTGGACACCCACATAATATTTTTAATACATATAGTTTTAAAATTTAATAAATTTATTACAAAAACATATTTTCACCAAACAACGCTGTATTTTTATACTGTGTTTTTAAGCAAAAGGAAGGTTATGATTTTGAAATGAATGAATATTTATATGTTCCCTTATAACTTCTGAGTCATATCATAATGTATTTCAATATATTTGATACATATTCATAGTGATGTTGAGAGAATATCCGTGGTCGTATGCCACTTTGTCGTAAGTAGTACCCGTGTGGTTAAAGAATGGGATTGAAAATGGCGGCGCCTCTATTCACTATGCTATCACACTGTCGCTATCTATACTCACACCCACCGGTAAATAATGCAACAAAATACGTCGCGACATGCGTCTTTCGTACGTTCTGTAACTTCAGTCCAACACTTGTTACTGTAATTAATAATAATTAAATGCCATAAACCAAAAAAATCTGTCCAGTTTTGCTTGTGAGCTACGAGACGTTCTGAGTCTTCTTCATAATATAATGATGTTCAAATTTATTTTTGCCATTGAGACATAACCAACCATTTTTTAAATTCGTTTTCCGGTTTGTCCGAGCTAATCTTCGGAATTGCTACACCGATTACAATAAAACTTCACGAACAAATAGTGTAATAACAGGAGTGAACTAGACTTAATTATAAAAATCTACTTTTTATAATTAAGTCTAGTTCACTCCTGTTATTCCTGTTATTTACGCTCCTGTTATTCCTGTTATTTAAGCCATATTATTAGAAACCATCCAGGCAAAGCCAGAGCGGGTCGCTAGGTATAAATTTAATTTTAAATTAATGTACCTACTTGCGTATACAGACATTTTTTTTAATTTTTCTCATTAATAGAAAATTTCCAATTAACCGAATAATATAACGTTATAAAGATATATCGTTATTCGCGGGTTTTCGCTTTAGGTAATGTACATGTTGACGGTACGGACTCGATGAGCCGCCATATTTAAGACGAGGCATGATGCTAAATGCAAGTTTTATAATGCCTCAAAGTATATGATCCACTGTAGTAAACAAGCCCAGAAAAATATATGATATTGTCCAGGATATATGCTAGTTAGATTGTGTGTTGAAAACATGATACCACTAATTTAATACGATAGAAAAAAATCACAAACATACCTCTAAAAATTTCTTTTAACGAGTAAAAACCATACTAGTATACATGCAATCACTCTGATTTTTTGTCAGATTTTTATGCATTAAACATATTAACGTAATAGTGTTTTAACTTTTTAGTCCAACTAATAGTTTTTTTTTTAAATCGCATATTCTTATTTCTGAAATAATACGTACGGATGTTTGCATAAACGCCTGTGCAGTCACTGCCGGCCGAGGCCTGGTGCTGTAGAGACGTGTCGCTCTTTTTGCCGCAATATTTACGTTAAGATTTTTTAAGGACGCGTTTACAATATTGATATAGGTATAGAATCGAACTATTACATTGACACGGTAACACGCACACAAGTGTACGCACGGCTAGCTGCGGGAATCATTGAGTTATACAATAAATCAATGGCGGGAATCGTAGTCAAATAAAATTATTTTGATAACTTGAAAGATCGAATTTGTTTTGATTTCTTACACCTCAAAAATCTACTTAGATACATAGAGTAATTAGATTTAGATACGAATTACGAATACCTACTCTAGAGACTGCTTGGCACTGGGAGCGCTCTACTAGCAGTGAGATGTTAGCTGTGGACTTCAGGCTGGTTTTGTCAGTTATGATAAGACCTTACCTCCGGACTTGATGGAGTGACCAGTAGGTGAACTTCAGTAACTAATACCGGAACACCTGGACTAGTAGAGCTAAGTGTGCCGAGTTTAGACTCGTTTTGTTAGGTATGATGAGTATTTACCTCTGGACTTAACGGAGTGACCTGAAGGTGTACTTTGGTAATCGGTATTGGAACTGGTCCCCGAGTACTACCAGGTGTGCCGAGTTTGGGCTCGTTATGTTAGGTATGATGAGTCCTTACCCCCGGACTTGACGGAGTGACCTGAAGGTGTACTTTGGTAATCGCTAATGGAACTGGTCGCCGAGTACTACTAGATGTGACGTGTTTGGGCTCGTTTTGTTGGGTATGATGAGTCTTTACCTTCGGACTTGACGGAGTGACCTGAAGGTGTACTTTAGTAATCGCTAATGGAACTGGTCGCCGAGTACTACTAGGTGTGCCGAGTTTAGGCTCGTTTTGTTAGGTATGATGATTCCTTACCTCCGGACTTGACGGAGTGACCTGAAGTTGTACTTTAGTAATCGCTAATGGAACTGGTCGCCGAGTACTACTAGGTGTGCCGAGTTTAGGCTCGTTTTGTTAGGTATGATGATTCCTTACCTCCGGACTTGACGGAGTGACCTGAAGTTGTACTTTAGTAATCGCTAATGGAACTGGTCGCCAAGTACTACCAGATGTGCCGTGTTTGGGCTCGTTTTTTTTAGGTGTGATGAGTCCTTACCTCCGGACTTGACGGAGTGACCTGAAGGTGTACTTTAGTAATCGCTAATGGAACCGGTCGCCGTGTACTACTAGGTGTGCCGAGTTTGGGCTCGTTTTGTTAGGTATGATGAGTCTTTACCTCCGGACTTGACGGAGTGACCTGAAGGTGTACTTTGGTAATCGGTATTGGACCTGATCGCGTACCTGGTGCCGCGTACGCGGTGTACCTGATTACCAAAGTACACCTTCAGGTCACTCCGTCAAGTCCGGAGGTAAGAACTCATCATACCTAACAAAACGAGCCCAAACTCGGCACACCTGGTAGTACTCGGGGACCAGTTCCAATACCGATTACCAAAGTACACCTTCAGGTCACTCCGTCATGTCCGGAGGTAAGGACTCATCATACCCAACAAAACGAGCCCAAACTCGGCACATCTAGTAGTACTCGGCGACCAGTTGCAATAGCCATTCCTAAAGTACACCTTCAGGTCACTCCGTCAAGTCCGGAGGTAAGGACTCATCATAACTAACAAAACGAGCCCAAACTCGGAACACCTAGTAGTACTAGGTGACCAGTTCCAATAGCGATTACAAAAGTACACTTTCAGGTCACTCCATCAAGTCCGGAGGTAAGGTAATACAAAACAGTAAAATAAATTCGAATTTTCAAGTGGTTTTATTTGAAACTATTCTTTTTCCGTTATTTTAGCTATTTTGCCAACGAAACTTGGGTTTTTTTAAAATTGTGACTTGGCGTTTTAAATGTATATATATGTATATAAATAGTGGACTAAATACCTGCTCATACCATAAAACTGACTAAAAAAATATTGATAATTAAAATATAGTGTGATGTCCAGACTCCAGACCTCGTAAACAGTTTTGATATTAGTGAGTAGGTACTCAAAATATTATTACTATAATACCTAGTAGTGTTGCGAACGGGAGACCTCACGGAAAAGTTTTTGTTTGGAGGTGAATTATCTGCTTGCTTTGCGCATACCATAGGAATTTTAAAAAGTTTTTTTTTTATTTAGAAAACGTTACCCCTACACTAGGATTTTCTCCTGTTTCGCGGGGGCGGTTTACAAACATAAATTGCAGAAGGACAAACATCCAGACCCGGAACAATTATTTGTAGGCTATACAAAATACTTGTTCCGTGCGGGATTCGAACCCGCAACTCCCAGCGCAGCCACTCATTGCTAAGCCACTACGCCACGGAGTCGTCAAACACACAATTGTTCAAAACAGCTTAGGTATATCTATGGCGCATACTGTGTTTACACTGCGCTCTCCGACTGCCGTTTGCGCTCCGCCCACTGCGGGACGCGCGGGTGAAAAACGAATTTGAAATCGTGCTAAGAGCTCGTCTTAATCCCATTCTTTATCCGTACGGGCTATATGACCGATTATTACTGTTAGATTGTACTGTTTTGTTGGGATAAGTCAACATCACTATGAATATGTATTAAATACATTAAAATATATTACGTGTATGTTGTATATATAATAGATGATAAATATTTAATAGTTTATACATATACATTTCAGATGTGAATATTTTCTTTTTTCATACCTCTTAGAGTGCGAAATTTCAATAGTCGTGTTTCTAAACTTCCTTTTTTTGGATATTATATCATCATCACATCGAGTTCAAGTTTTACTAAAGTCGAAATTCCAAATTCATTAAACGCAATTTGCATGTATTAAAATGAACTAAATTGTAATCATAATGATTTCTTAAATTTACGCGAACACTACACATTGAATAAACCACCTTAACTCTATAAACTCTAAAATACAATTCACAATGGAGTTAGAGGCAAATAATTCTTTAGCTTTCCTAGATGTTTTAGTCATTCGAAATCCTGATAACACTATTGGTCACACTGTGTATAGAAAAAAGACCCATACCAACCGATATTTAAATGGTGAATCTCACCAACATCCTTCACAGTTAGCTACCCTGGGTAAATCTTTGTTTCAGAGAGCACGAGGGATCTGTGACAGAAAACATCTGGCCGCCGAGCTGCAACATGTCAAGCAAGTGTTGCAAGACAACAAGCTTCGGATCCCGCGCCTACGTCACAGTGACCGAGTGAACCCGGCCACAGTCGAGCGTGTGCCTGCTGTACTACCATATGTCAGAGGAGTCACAGACAAGGTTGGCTACATCTTGAAGCGAGCTTCCATTAAAACATACTACAAGCCGTCGAAGAAGATTAGTCAATTTTTACCATCCGTCAAGTGTAATATCCCTCTACAAGATGCAGGAGTGTACAAGTTAGATTGTGAATGTGGTCTCTCTTACATAGGTCAAACAAAAAGATCCATAAAAACCCGCGTGAAAGAACATACAGCTGACGCGAAGCACCGACGCTCCAGAAAGTCTGCAGTCTGTGAACATGTTCAAAATCGTCCCCACCATTACATCAGATTTGATAAACTACAAATCCTTGCAAAAGAACACCGATTCCTACCAAGGATAATACGCGAGGCTATTGAAATTAAAAAAACATCCTAATTTCAATAGAGAAGATGGTTGGGTGCTGCCATCTGCTTGGGATCCTATAATTAACAAAATTAAACCCAAACTCAAGCATACCACTGCAAGACTTCAAGATACGTTAAGTTCGTTTCGCGTAAATCGGACCAAAAATTAATATTCAAAAACTGAAGGTAGCCGGGCTAACTATGACATTGGGACGTCAAACATCTCAGTCCCCCCCGTGACCATGGTTGCTGTAAAGCACCCGAAACGTCGGGAATTAAAAATAAGTAAAATCAGTTAAATAAACGCGATAGAATCCGTAAATTTAGTTTTATTCAATAAATTGTAATCAATTTATAAACGGACTCCTAGCCAACCTAAACTTTTCGTCAAATAGGTTATGAACTGGCTCGTGTATCATTATAAATCTTAATTCTTTACTTTATCACACTGTCACTGCTCTTATCTAAATTACATTTGACAAACAGCCTTAAGGGAGCATTGAGAGACTCATTCCGGGACTGCGGGGGTCGATTTAATATTATTTATTACAGTATTTTGACACACTGGTCAGTCAATAAACAAGTAATAAAATGAAATTTATGTTGCAAGGATAACTTATAACTAAGTTTAAAGATTCGCCCATACTTAGCGCACTGGGCAGGTGTTTACTAGAAACCTTTAACAAATTCCAACTAAATATACAGCAAAATACAAGAAGAATTTTTAGTAGCCTAACTTTATAACGATACCTACGAGTATTATAATTCGCATTACATTATTTACAGCCTATCAAATTTGAACTGCTCTCATAGAGCCCTCCTTTATAGATAGCTTCTTAAGGATGATTTTGCCATAACTACCACGCTTTGCAAACGTGTCAGCAGTCGTAGATTTTTTATTACATTCGGTTGATATCAGGAAAATGCTCTTGCCTGTTACTGTTTCAGTGTTGTACTGTCGGCTTTTACGATATCTACAGGATACCATGAATACTGGATATCCTGACGCCACCACTACACAAGGATGATCATTAGTATACCACCAACAATAACTTAGTAAGATATTTGTGTAATTTTGTAAATAACAATTATTTACAAAATTACACAAATATCAACAAGAGGAGTGAAAATAAGCGATCGAAGAATAAGAAAGTTTACAGGATGACGAAACGTTGTTAAAGAATAAGTAACGCATTTGTTTATTTTTTTTAATGTCTAAAAAATGCTTTAAAATATAAACATTAGAGCTTTATAATGTTAATTAAAAGGTCATTAATTATTTAAAAGTAATAAAATTAAACGTCATAAATTTAATGATTTCTTATATTTACGCGAACACTACACATTGATTAAAAATACTTTTACAGATTTTATCGCGTATAATTTTACTTTTAACATTGAAGTAATATGCACTTACGTACTAGAACAAAATATATTCCAAACAAAAAATGTGCGCTACTCTGCGTTCGTGCTGTTTGTTTTCTTACCATAGAATAAACATAGGTAGAATGATCAGTAGGTAATAAAAGACTGTACTGTTAAATAGGTAAATTATATCGAAAACAATTTTTAAAATTTTGTCATTTATTTTGTATATTATATTTGCTTATTTAATATAATACTACATAATATTATATCACAATTAATTTTTAATTATATTTTTATCTCAATATTTTAAAAGGTATCTATCTCAAACATAAATAAAACCGACCAAGAGCGTGTCGGGTCACGCTCAGTGTAGGGTTCCGTAGTTTCCCGTCCGTCACATTAAGTGTTCCCACTTATGAGTTTAAAGGTGGGTATCCATTACATACGCGCTCCAGCAGCGCTCCGCGCTCCTGCAACTGCTCCCGGTAGTGGGTAGTGTTTCCATCCAAGTTCAAAATGATTTTCCTAGAAAGTCCTTATAAAGTTCCACTTTTCAGATTTTTTTCATATTTTCTAAACTTATGGTTCAAAAGTTAGAGGGGGGGGGACACATTGTTTTTTACTTTTGGGGCAATTATTTCCGAAATTATTGACATTAAAAAAATGATTTTGGTAAACCCCTATTCATTTTTAAATACCTTTCCAACAATATATCACACGTTAGGGTTGAAATTAAAAAAAAAAATCACATCCCACTTTACATATAGGGGCGCTACCCTAATAAAACATTTTTTTCCAATTTTTATTTTTCCACTTTGTCGGCGTGATTGATACACATATTGGTACCAAATTTCAGCTTTCTAGTGCTATCGGTCACAGAGATTAAGCGAGGACGGACAGACGGACAGACAGACATGCCGAAACTATAAGGGTACCTAGTTGACTACGGAACCCTAAAAAACTTACTAAATTTATGTTTAACAAAACTTGTTAATATAACATTTAAATTACAAATATATTTATTTAAATTAGAATAAGAGTCGTTCATAAATACTGGGCACGCGAGAGTTAAAAATTGACGAATTTATTCTACTTTGACTTTGATGTGGAAATCTAAAAATAAATTATAAGAATAATTAGCAGATTTAAATATAAAAAATTTGGCCTAATTATGATAACTCATATATGTTTCTACAAAAAATGTAATAATATATTCGTCCTATATTTAAGCACCCACGGAAATGTCGCATCTGAACAAATTAATTTCATAATCTATATTACGTGACACAAAATGGCGTCTTAGGAATAATTTGTTTTATTACTAATTTATAATACTTTTTATTAATTAAGTATCTTATTAACCAATGAAAAGTAATTCCTTGGTTTTTAGTGACATTTCTTGAATTATTTGTGCAATATATAAGTACGCACGATGGCATATTTTTATCACGATTTTTTTTAATCAACACAACACGTGTCAACTCTACAAGCGCCTAGCGAGTGACTGATTGAAGTGCGGTGTATGCACCGCAGTTGAATGGAACATAGTAGCTGAATGCAGTGTCGCCTCTAGTACGTAGTACATAATAGCTCATTGACTTTTAATTATTTTTATTTTTAATTCCCGATGTTCCGGGTGCTTTCCAGCACCCATGGTCACGGGGGACTGTGGTGAATGACGTCCCGATGTCATTATTAAACCCGGAATATCTTTAGATTTGATAGACCACAAATCCTCGCGAAAGAACACCGATTCCAACCAAGGATGATTACGTGAGGCTATTGAAATTAAAAAAAACATCCTAATTTCAATAGAGAAGGAGGCTGGGTACTACCACCTGCTTGGGACCCTGTAATCAATTAAAATTAAAACTAAACCCAAGCAAGTGCAGTGGTACTTCAAGACCTCAGGACATAATCAGTTCATTTTGCATAGATCGGACCATATACAATAATTAAAAAAGCTGAAGGTACTCCGTGTTTAACAATGACATCGGGACGTCAGTCACCTCAGTCCCCCGTGACCATGGGTGTTGGAAAGCAACCGAAACGTCGGGAATTAAAAATAAAAATAATTAAAAGTTAAATAAAACACGATAAAATCCGTAAAAGTAGTTTTAATCAGTCATAAATTTAATTTGATTCACCACAAACACAAAACAAAATCGGCGCGTACGTGTAGACTACACGTGTAGATGTTTTTACAATATGGCCGCCACGCAATCAACGTGGAGAGGCGTTCTATCAGAATATGCCGGCAAAGGCTCAAGTGTATATTGCCTGTGAAATAGGATGTAAAATTAAACGCCGTTATTAATTGGGAATTGATTCAAAATTGATTGGTGTCTCCGTCAATAATATATTTACGATATGAATATTTACAAAGGTTATTTACGGATTCGTGGAATATATAAACTATCTAATATGTGGCATCTCAGACATACGAAGGAAGAAAGACGTAGCGCTATTTCAAGTGACACAAAAATCTAAACTATGCTTCATTTATTGTACAAACATATAAACATTTTAACTATGTTTCAAGTGATTTCTTGTATTTACGCGAACAGTACACATTTAAGTAATAGATACTAGCTTTTACGGATTTTATCGCGTATGTTTAAGTTTTTTAAATACTCGACGTTTCGAGCACTTTACAGCACCCATGGTCATGGGGGGACTGAGATGTTCAACTTCCAGATGCCATAGTTCACCGCGGTTACCATACATTAAAATTTAACTTTTGTTCCGATCTACACAGTATGAACTTATGGTATCTTGAAGTCTTGCAGTTGTATGCTTGGGTTGGGATTTAATTTTATTGTATCCTGTATATATGCATATTCTGTATGTGTTCACTGACAGCAGACTTCCCTTTGTCTGTGAACACGTACAGGATCGCCCCCGTCACTACACCAGATTTGATATACCACAAATCCTCGCTAAAGAACACCGATTCCTTCCAAGGATGATTCGCGAGGCTATTGAAATCAAAAAACATCCTAATTGAAATAGAGAAGATGGCTGGGTGCTACCATCTGGTTGGGATCCTATAATCAATAAAATTAAATCCTAACCCAAGCATACAACTGCAAGACTTCAAGATACCATAAGTTCATACTGTGTTGGTTGTACATCTCAGTCACCCCCTGGAAAACCCCTACGTTTCAAGTTCATATTATGTGTGCGACCACCCCATGACCCAAAGGTGTGTGTATCTAAGTGCGTTTGAAGAAGTTGAACATTGTTTTTAGCTATCAAATGGGTTGGATCGACCGAGGTAGGACCACAATCTTACAGAATACCAGCGTCAAACAACAGAAAAATGCTGCTGTGTATCGTATGGTGAGTCTAAAGAACTAGAGTCTTTTTACTTGTTACAAGGCATCCCATCTTAATCCTAAGAAGTGACAACGCATCTACATTTTGAGTCATAATTTTCACGTAGTAAAGCCATGCAGGAAGTTGATGGATGTAGGCGGCTCAGGATCGTGGTTTGTGGAATTACTTGGGGGAGGCCTATGTTCAGCAGTGGACTTGTGAAGGGCTGTAATGATGCGTTATTAGTAGTATAGTTGCAGCACGAATGGGTAGGCTCGACCCGGGTAGGACCACTCTCTCACATAATACCGGTGTAAAATAGCATCTTAACGCTGCTGTATCGAATGGTGAGTTTAGAGGACCGGAGACCCTTTTTACTAGAAACGAGGCATTACATCTTAGTCCTCAAGGATGAAAACGCATCTGCATTTTGATTAATTATCGAGGATAGGTGTAGATGTCTGTGGGCCACAGCAATCACTTACCATCAGGTTAACTGTGTGCTCGTTTGTCACCCTTATAACATTAAAAAAAAATCTATCATAGATGTCGACGTCTATACGTCATAGCATACAATTAGTATCAGGAATATGTGCCCGTTTACCAAATGATTCTGCAAAATGATTCTATAAAAAAGTTATTATATATAGAATATTAAAAAAAAACTTGAAACGTCGTCACTTATTTTAAATATTTAAAAAAATCGAAATGTGCGGAGCGCTTCGTTTATCTTTCTTTTTTGGTCAAATTGTGGAATAGAAAAGAATAAATTTATTTGACAACACATTATATTAAATTATAACAGACAAATGCAGTCTTATTTCTTTCGGTTTATTGTCGAAGGTTTACGAATCGTGTGGCAGAAAAATTATTGTCAACGATTACAATATTTATTCAGAATTAGCTTTTTATAGAAATAACGGTGATAAATAAGTGTACAGTCCACCTGTTGGTATGTGGATGCCCGTAATTCATAGTCAAATATATCTATCCTTGATTATTAAGCAAAATACAGATGAGTTTCACTCCTGGCAAATTAAAAAAATGATACCAATAAAAATACGTGCGTTAGAGCTAAATATACTCGTCCGTCTACATTTTCATAAACATGGCGAAAGAAAATGAAAAAAAAAATTCCAAAGCATTTCACCTATAAACGGATAAGAAAGAATTAAAAAAGAGAAAAGGCTTCGTTAAACGTAGATTGCAAGAGACTTATTAAGCTATAAAATATATTCCGACTTCAAAGCACTTTTAAAGTATCGCATTACAGAATGCACTACACCTTTGTGAAGAAAGCACTGTTTAAATTTGGAAAGCTTGTGTTTTTGGAAATTGTAGATTTGAATTGAAGATAAAAGTTTCATTTTAACTAGATGAGCACTCTGCGAAACTGCGGCTTGCCAACCTGCCTGCCAAGCATGGCAATTATGACAAATTAATTGATAGAACAGGCGTTACTTTGCGGAAATCTATTATAACAAAAATATTAATTGATTTGCAACCTTCCGCTAACTAAATGCAATGATGGGTCTTACCTGGATTGAAGAGCACCTATCATTCCGTCACTAATCCCGTCTGGGACTGGTCTGCTCTTCAATCCAGGTAAGACACATCATTGTATTTAGTTAGCGGAAGATTGCAAATTAAATTAATATTTTTATTATAATTATGACAAACACAAGACCAACTACACCTGCATCTGTGTACAGCATTGGACATTGTAAGAGACTAATAAATAACTATATACTAAAAATATATCTATACAGTGTAGACATACTATATATCAGGTATACCTAAAAACCTGAAAACTAAGTTGTACAAACAGTGCATGTTACCAGTGATGACCTACGGAACCGAGACGTGGTGCTTCATCGCTGGCCGTATGAGGACGCTCAAAGTCGCTCAGCGAGCTATGGAGAGGGCTATGCTCGGTATTTCTCTGCGTGATAAACTTAGAAATGAGGATATCCGCAGTAGAACCAGAGTAACCGACATATCCCAACGGATTAGTAAGCTGAAGTGGCAATGGGCCGGCCATATATCTCGAAGAACCTACAACCGTTGGGGAAAAAAGGTTCTTCAGTGGCAGCCTCGCACTGGTAGGCGAAGTGTAGAGCGACCCACCGCTAAATGGAGTGACGACCTGGTAAGACATGCAGGAAGTCGATGGATGCAGGTGGCTCAGGACCGTGCTTTGTGGCATACCTTGGGGGAGGCCTATGTTCAGCAGTGGACTTGTAGGGCTGTAATGATGATAATGATGATGATGAAAAATGTTTATACGTGTTAGAGTCACGCTGCAGCTATTATAGTTGTAACATGAATGGGTCGGCTCGACCGGGGAAGGACCACGCTCTCACAGAATACATGTGTAAAATAGCAAGTTAATGCTGCTGTGTTTCGTATGGTGAGCGTATAGAGAACCGGAGACCCTTTTTACTGGAATCGAGGCATTAAATCTTATTCGTCAATGTTGACATCTCTTAGAATCTAGAAGACTATGGGCCACAGCATCCACTTACCATCAGATGGACTGTGCCCTCGTTTATCACCCTTATCCCATAAAAAATATTGTATTTAGTTGTACTTACTTGTAATCCAATAATTTACGGACGAAACCCACGGGATAACATGGGATAGTGAATATTCTTTCGCCTCCACTACACAGTGAACTGTCGCTTCAAAACGTATTTTATAACGTGGGACACCGTTGGGTTGCACTGCAGTCAGGTATAATGCTTAACGAGCAAGTTTTAATCTGGCAACATTTGTTAATGAAATTTTTTTTCTGCAAAAACATGCGAACTCCGCGCGTGATTTAAACACTCTTTGGTTACACTAGATATGATGTATTTTTAATGGGTTAATATTTACTGGCCATATCTCTTGAAGTTTTAAAATAAAGGGATAATTAACGCTGGTCGTTTTAAAATAAAGGGATAATTTCTTTATTTATTTATTTATTTACACTTTATTGCACCATAAAAAGGTTACCATAAATAAAGACATTGGTATGATTGAGTTTAAATCCCAGGTCGGGCCAAAATTAGTTATTGGTTATTACTGTCAAAAAATACTCAGTAGCAGCCCGGAAAGTTGGCGGTGTTTATCCCCTGTGGAAAGTACGTAAAGCGGTTGGTCCTGAGCCTGATCAGTCTCCGGTCGTGTTGGATTGCCGTCCCATCGGAGAGAGTGAGGAAATAGATGTATTACGTAGAGAGCTAGTCTCCATTCAACTGGTCGCTGTAACCATAATCCGAACTAGAGGAATATAATGAATGAAAGTTTGCAAATACAGGGGTCTATGCTCCGAATATATTTTTGTCCCTTTCGGTGTCGAGACCCTTGGTCCGTGGGGTCCTAGCGCTATAAGCCTTTTTAAGGAAATAGCAAAAAGGTTAATCGACGTCACAGGAGACCGAAGAGCTGGCAGTTACCTCGGACAAAGAATTAGTCTAGCTATTCAACGGGGAAACGCTGCCAGTATCTTCGGAACCTTGCCTAAAGGACCTTTTTTTTAATAATTTAATTTAGTTATTATAATATATATTTTTAAGGTTTTTAGTATTAGAAATAATGTTTATAAATTTATGGGTTAGATTTAATTTAAAGTATATTTATCATTGTACATTAAATACAGTATGAATGAATCAATTAATGAAATATACTTTTTTGTACACCAGAAAAACATAAGAGAGAAACAGAACAAGAAATTACTTAAAGGTACAATTGGCAGGCTTATCGCTTAAAAGATATATATATATATATATATATATATATATATATATATATATATATATATATATATATATATATATATATATATATATATATATACATATATATATATATATATACAATACCCAACAACCCTGTGGTTCCCGTTAAGTGCGTTATCAGAATCAGTATTCAAACGTATAGAAATAACTGTACTTCAGAAAACTCGACATAAAAATAATCAAATTAAATTTTAATTAAATAATATTTGTAAATTTTATGTGGATTGATTACCTCTACCTGGAATTATCGACAGCGGCGGGTGGCGGCCGGCGGTGACGTACATCAAAGACGGGGCGCGCGCGCGCGCTTCTTACCTACACTAATTGCACACTGAGGTCGTGACCTCGTCACATCACAGCTGTTATAGTCAAACACTAATTTATGTCTACTTGACGACCACGAAGATGTTGTTCAATATGTCCACCTTGTACCTCTACACATTTGTGACACCGACTTACAATACGGCCGACGTATCTTGGCGAGTCTGAATATAGGCTCTGCGAAGTTTAGCGCATGAACACTCGTGAAGAAAACTGTTATTGTCATTTTTTTATATATACCAATGTACAAATAAAATTTCCCTAATACAGTGACCAAAAATATCAAAACACTTTGGAGACATTATAAATTAAAGATTCAATTTTGATACCTCACCTTTCGATAGGGGCAGATTTTATCACAAACACATACAATATTATTTACATTTAATACTTTTTATTTATTTACACTTATTATTATTTAATCACTGTCGCTGAGGGGGGAAATTCCTAACATAAAGTCGTCGGCCCCTTGTGTACCATGTGAGGTACTTGGCATAGGTTCATCTTCGTAATCGTCGCTCTCACTTTCAGACTCACTTTCTGAATCTGAAGCTGTATTAATGATGAATAATTGATCCGTCATTTCGTCAATAATATGGTCGCTCTTCCTATAGTCATGTTCGACCTCTTGCACTTTTCTGCATAAAGCACTCCATTAATTCTGACCCATTAAATTTACTTTTTCTTGTATGAGCTCCATTGTCCGGGTTACGTTCCAGTCGACGTTTTTAGCGGCTACGTGCCCTTTAATGGCAGCCCACACCATCTCGATGGGGTTTAAATCGGGATTATATGGGGGTAAACGAAGGACATCGTGGTTGTTTTGTTTAAACATTTCATCTATTACGTATTTTTTATTCACGTCTTTGTTTTTTTTTTATTAGATCGTAAAGTTGTGGTTTACGCATGTCCTTTTCATATGGTATACCCTTTTCTAATAACCACGATTCCATTTTTGCCTTCTTGTCATTAGATGTAGGGGCAGGATCCATTAATTTGTTGTGGTACGGAGCATTATCGATAACCACCACCGAGTTAGGGCTCAAATTTGGAATCAGTTGGGTCCGTAACCATTTCTCATAATTTTTGAAATTCATGTCATCATGATAGTCTCCGGTTTTGCTGCCAGATTTGAACATTAGTAGCGCGTTCGGAACAAACCCTGCTTCTGACCCAGCGTGTACCATCACTATCCGCTGACCTTTTGATATCGGGCGCTTTAGTCCTTGAGCGGAACCATCTGACCACTCCTTACCTTTTGTATGTGATGAGTGGGCATACGACTCGTCAGTGAATACAATTGGTCGCCCTTCGTCCCTGTATTTTTTCATTGCCTTCAAGTACAAGATCCTTTTCAGGCGAATGTCGGTCTTCTCTATAAGAACCATTCTATTGGTTTCGGTCTTTCGCCACTTGAAACCCAAGTTTTTGATAATTGTCTTTAAGCTCGTTTTACCACCTTGAAAATTTATATCCCGTTTGAGTTTCGCTAGTAATTTGTTTATCGTCGGCATTTCTTTTTCAGTTTTGTGGAAGTTGTGTATGCATCTTTTTACTACTCCCTGGTCAAAATTATCCATATCAGTAATAGGTTTTGATCTAGACCTTTTTTTACCAGGCGTGCGGAATACTGAAAGTAAGCCCGAAATATTGCCTTCAGTTGCGATCCGCTGTACTGTGCGTTGGGACACACCAGTTGCGTTAGCAACTCTTAAATAAACTTTATCGACATCTTTTACGCCTTCTTCTTTTTCTTTTTTCATATATTGCGTTAAATCGTAAATAATTTTTCTCGCCTGGCGATTTAACACACTGTTATGTTTTGGTGGCATGTTTGGCGAATAATATAAGTGCTAACTGACACTTGCAAATAAAACAAATAAAACAAACAAAACAAACTTAACACTATTAATAAAAACAAACAACAATAACAACGAAAACTTTTGTAACCGACTGTGCTCAAGACAGAGATAGCGACACGAACACGACACCAATGCTAACGTGTGACTGAGAAATATTACCGTGTACCGAGCATTGCCGAATAAGCACGAAGCTTTACGAAGTAACCAGAAAGGGATGTCCAACACGCGTGCCTGAGGGTGTTGTTTAATCGATTTTTATTCAAATCGATTAAAATTAAGACATAAAAATATATTTATTTGCAATTTATAAGGAGGTTCTAAATTTTCTCAAATAGTCGTTACTCAAGAAGACGTTAATAGATAATTGATATTTAAGTACATTATGTCTTTCAGCTGAGAAAATAATATGTTTTTAGTTTTTTTTTTATTTAAGTCGAAATCTTGTTTATTATCAACAAAATTCACTATATTTGTAAATCTATTTCGTTTAATATCTTATATAAACAAAAATCAATAACTTCTAAATAAAACTAATCGATTGCGATATTTTATGACTAAAGGGTCGATTGTGTTTACTTATGGTCAATCTCTAGCCTAGACCACCGCCCCCCGTACGTCGCCTCATGCCACCATTTTGTTCCTTAAAAAAGCTATTGCGCAACCTTCTGCGCGAAGGTCGGACTCGCCAAGATACGTCGGCCGTATCATATAATGTCTGAACGCACGCGTTGCATAACAGACATTTCGGACTTTATTTTTTCAAAGGCTGCGACTATACGCATACGCATTTCTGCCTCGGTATCGCATGTTTTTTGGAATACAGTCTGCTTAATCGTACCCCAGAGATAAATATCTAAAGGTGTGAGATCAGGTGATCGTGCCCGCCAAGTAAGTGTTATTAAGAAATTAAATTGACCGGTCCGGTCCACCGCGGCCAATCCATCTTTCAACGAACTCAGTATCCAAAAAACTTCTTACACAACGGGAGAAATGCGGTGGAGCACCATCGTGTTGAAACCACATGCGACGAACGAGGTCTAAATTTATTTCGTCAAGTTCATTGCTTAGTTCTTCTCGCAAAAAACGTCCGTAGTTTTCACCGCTCATTGTGTGGTCTAGGAAATACGGACCAATAATTTTGTGACCTATAATTCCCGCCCACACATTGATTTTCCATCAGTGTTGAAAGTGGCTTGGTTTATACGAATGCGGATTTGTCGTTGACCATATGTGTTCATTATGAGCATTAAATACACCTGTTCTTACAAAAGGGCCGTAAAAAGTATCCGTAAAAAGTACGCGGTTCAAAAACTCAGAATCTCCTTCAACCTTATCAAGTAACTATCTACAGTAATCCATTCTCGGCTCGTAGTCGTTAGGAAGAAGACACGTAACTCGACGATAAAGATATGGGTGCTGGTCATCATCTTTGAGGACTCTCCAAACGCGCATATGGTTCACACCTAGTTCACGTGCCATCGAGCGCGTGCTCCGCGTCGCATCTTCCTCAAACATGTCGAGAATGTACTCCTCGATGTCGTCGTCGTACATCCTCGGTCTTCCTGAATCTGTACGTTGTTGATCACGGCCATACATACGAATGTGAAGTCGTTGGAACGTCATTGCCGACGGCAATTGTATATTTCGTGGAGTAGCAAAGCACTCCCCGTAAAGTCTTCGTGCTGCTGCATAATTGCAGTTACATTTCCCGAGACATATCAACATATTAAAATATCCTCGTATGAGTAGGACATCGCACACAAGTCACTTACGGTGGAATATTAATTTCGCAAAATAAAACACAACCGTCAATATCGGTGCTAACGCGCTACTGGTGCTTGATATTTGTTTGTTGTTTGTTTGCATAGACGTGGCAAAGCTATTGTACTCTATAACATAATTTTGATATTTTCTAAATCGATAAAAATTTCGTGATTTTTTAATGTTATTTATTTAATAATAGTTATTATTTATTTATTTATTTCAGACAGCGTCCGTAAGTGTTATTAAGAAATTAAATTACAGCTAGGATTAATAAAAATACATTAAAACACTTTTATAACAAGAAACATTTAAAAAATTGTGTTATAAGTCCACACAATAACAAATTCTTAAACTATTATGCTGCTATGTTTTTCAAAATCTAATAATTAGCATTTTTTTATCGACCGACGATTAACAATACTTCCCATGTTTTTAAATATTACTACTAAATATTAGCACAAAATAAATAATAGATACGACGACCACGAAGATGTTGTTCAATATGTCCACCTCTCACACATTTGCGGCACCGGCTTATATTATGTTTTATCGACCGACGATAAACAACCCTTATTTTTACTTTTATCCTTGGTCACTGAATTATGACAAAATTTTATATTCATAAAACTTCCCATGTTTTAAATATTACTACTAAATATTAGCACAGAATAAATAATAGATATTGGATCAAAATTAGTTAATCGCCATATAGTGGACGCTTCGTTTTATCACTCGAAGAGTAGAGTTTTTTGGGTTTTTCCTAGTACCTAAGTCCTTCGTCGGCTTTCGCTTTTGAGTTTAAGAGCGCGCAAAACGCCGCGTATATTACCTATTAATTTTGTTTTGTTTATTATATTC
The DNA here is from genome assembly GCA_036936625.1 of Parnassius smintheus behrii. Lineage (NCBI taxonomy): Eukaryota > Metazoa > Arthropoda > Insecta > Lepidoptera > Papilionidae > Parnassius > Parnassius smintheus. Next base: position 6,312,272 of record JAUPFT010000012.1, read on the forward strand.
TAGCAATAAAGGACAATATGAATTTATTTAAAAAAATAATTACTACCTACTACATAAATTCTTTATCGAATAATATTTCGTATGAAAAATACTAAATTTCTCCTACAAATAGTTGCAAATTTGGAATTAATCACGATATTTTATGCATGAAATAACCTTTTTAAATATTTTCGTAGATCTATTTAGCAAAAAAGTGGAAATTTATAACATAAGTATTCAAATGATACTTATAATATACATAATGATACTAGATGTATAGTTGTAGCACGAATGGGTCGGCTCGACCGGGGAAGGACCACGCTCTCACAGAATGCCAGCGTGAAATGGTTGCTTAATGCTGCTGTATTTCATATGATGATTGTAGAGAATTGGAGAACTTTTTTACTGAAAATGAGGCATTCTATCTTAGTCCTCACTGGTGACAACGCATCTGCATTTTGATTCGTAATCGAGGATAGATGTAGATGTCTATGGGCCAAAGCAACCACTTACCATCAGGTGGACTGTGTGCTCGTTTGTCTCCTTATAATATAAAAAATTACTATGTGTATTGGGGTTGAAATAATAACCATTTCATTATAATTTCTATTATTTTGAAATTAAAATTTTCTGAGAATAACTGAGTCTAGATAGGTAGGGTCGATGAGCCGGTAAGCCGGCCGGGTCTAGATTTCGGCCTTTAGCACGAGGTGATGCAGTAAATTTGATTTAATAACAATTTTAGTAAATATTATCGTACGAAATAAAGTTTAATGCATTTGTAAATAGTTGCACTATATCTGATAGCATTAATTAATCAGGTAAACACAACGCGCGATTTATAATAAAGACGCCGGCACAGAAGCTGTCAAAATGGGTAATATCGAGCAAAAAAATAGTGGCGCGCGTTCCATTCAAAAGTAAGTTTCATGCTGTATTTAATACAATTACTTAATATTGTGCTTATATTTCACTGTATAAATAACCTAATACAGTTATTGGACACTGACTATTATAATACTTTATTGTGAAGTTACTACATTATGTGGCTGAAAAGTTACACATAAAATCGTCCCATTATTTGGTTATCGGCCATGCGGCCGAAAAGTGGGTAAATTTTTTTCAGAGAGCACGAGGGATCTGTGACAGTAAACACCTGGCTGCCGAGTTCCACCATGTCAAGCAAGTGTTGCATGACAACAAGCTTCGGGTCCCGCGCCTACGTCACAGTGAACGAGTGAAGCCGGCCACAGTCGAGCGTGTACCTGCTGTACTGCCATATGTTAGAGGAGTCACTGACAAGAGTGGCTACATCTTGAAGCGCGCTTCCATCAAAACATACTTCAAGCCGCTGAAGAAGATTGGTCAGTTTTTACCATCAGTCGTGTAATGTCCCTCTGCAAGATGCAGGAGTCTACAAGCTTGATTGTGAATGTGGTCTTTCCTACATAGAATAAACTAAAAGATCAATAAAAACCCGCGTTAAAGAACATATAGCTGATGTGAAGAATCGACGCTCCGGGAAGTCTGCAGTCTGTAAACACGTACAGGATCGCCCCCGTCACTACATCAGATTTGATAGACCGCAAATCCTCGCTAAAGAACACCGATTCATTCCAAGGATGATTCGCGAGGCTATTGAAATCAAAAAACATCCTAATTTCAATAGAGAAGATGGCTGGGTGTTACCATCTGCTTGGGATCCTATAATAAATAAAATTATTATAGGATCCCAAGCAGAGTTTTTTATAACAAAAAAAAAACCCAACCCAAGCATACAACTGCAAGACTTCAAGATACCATAAGATCATACTGTATAGATCGGAACAAAAATTAAATTTTAATCTATGGTAACCGCGGTTAACTATGACATATGGACGTTGAACATCTCAGTCCCGCCCGTGACCATGAGTGCTGTAAAGCGTTCGAAACGTCGGGTAATTAAAAAGTTAAATATACGCAATAAATTCCGTAAAAACTAGTATTATTTCAACACTAACTTTCAGTTTTCGGCCACTAATTACTGCAATTTGAACAGTTAGTGACGAAACAAATTTACCCATTTCAGTCGTCACCGAAAACTGGATTGACTCTTTTTTTTTCTTTTAATTGACTTAGTTTTCCGCCAACTAAAAATTGTATGAAAGAGTACGGCGGCGGAAAATAGAATGCTGTCTTAGTTTACGTTTACGGCCATTTCATCGAATATTTTATTCACATTGCGCTTTAGGAAGAAGATTCAACGGCTTCAGAAAATGCGGACTTTATTAAATAGATCTCAATGCAGTAGATTACTCAAATTGAGTCCAGCAAACCCTGGAAAAACTAATCGGTGATAATTGAAAGAAGGAATAAATATTTCTACAGAAATAACTAACGCAAACCTAGTTTCCACTAGAAAAGTTTAGAAACATTTTAAATCAACTTTGGCAGAAATAAAAAAACATAAAAGTTGCTATTAAAGAGAATGAGATAAGTAAATTGAGACGAAAGTCTTCTCAGATCAATATTGTTCCACACAGACAGGCCAACGAAAACTCGGAAATTCTCCAATTAAACAATATAAGACCGCTAAGTCCATTTAAGTCTTCAGAAAGTCTGCAATACAGATCAAGATAAAAATATTCTAACTCACGATGTTATGATGTGGTAACTACTTATTTATCTGCCGATGCATCAGAATCGTTAATCGATAACAAAATTTCAACATTGCATTTGTCAGGAAGTTATTTGGATATTGATTCCTAAGTATCGTTATATGATGTTCTTGTAATCCAAACTCAAATAAGCCTACCAACGACAACAGTACAGACAATGCCTGAAATGATAATAGATTTCAGTAATGAACGAATAACGACTCAAATGAGTACGATGATACCACTACAAACACCGACGATAAAAAACAAGATCTGTCACTTTGAAACTTTAGAAAATGTGTGGGTTTATATTTCAACTAAACAGACTAGTACACCTCTACAAATTAGTGGAACTTTGGTTTCAGTACTATTAAATAAAGAATATAGTGATGCAATAGAAAAAACATTTAATTAAACCGTAACCCGTAAAAAAATTAACTGCTTACAGTACACGTACACCTTCTTCTGCAGCAATTTCATCTGCGGTGTGGCGAAAATTTTATGAAGATAAGTGAAAGTTAAAATAGAGAAGTAAGAACTAAAATATTTTGAAAAAGAGAAAAATAGAAAAGAAAAATTAAAGAGTGCTAAAGTTCAAATACGAAAAATAGCTAAATCTAAGAAATCTATGAAGGAGGAAAGGGTAAGAGTAAATTGCGCTTTGTGTCATAATATTTTAATAAACGATACAGAAGAAGATCTGGAAAAAAATATTGGATGTGATATGAAAAAATCAATTAAAATGAAACGCGATTAAATCCGTAAAAGTAGATTTAATCAATGTGTAGTGTTCGTGTAAATATAAGAAATCATTATATTGGATGTGACTTTTGCACCAAATGGATTTGAGATGTACTGATGGTTAGAGATGGTAACAGATTTTGTTGAACAAAAATACTTACGAGGAAGTACAAAATACTCGTAAATGAGAAGATTCGATTGATTTGCTATATTTAAAAGATTTTATTATTAGATTATGATTCAAAGAAAAGTGATAAATCATGGTAATTATTTTATATCAAAACCACCCCCAAAATGAAAAAAATAACGTTACGGTTAAAAAATCGCAAGCACCGATTGAAAAAACTAAAGACACCGATTTCCAAAACTGTTTGCCATATTCTGATTTTACAAAAAAACTTTTACGTTTGTACTACCTCTTCTAATACAGTGGCCGAAAACTAAAATTCTTGTGGGCCGAAAACTAGCGTTTTGCATATTTTTCACATCAAAAATTATTATAAAAAATATATTTCTTTTGTAGCATCAATGAGTTATAAAAATGAAAACTACATTATACAAGCTACAAATTAACATTAACAGCACTAGGTCAACATAATGGCTATTATTTTTAGGGTTCCGTAGTCAACTAGGAACCCTTATAGTTTCGCCATGTCTGTCTGTCCGTCTGTCCGTCCTCGCTTAATCTCTGTGACCGTTAGCACTAGAAAACTGAGATTTGGTACCAATATGTGTATCAATTACGCCGACAAAGTGGTAAAATAAAAATTGGAAAAAAATGTTTTATTAGGGTAGCCCCCCTATATCTAAAGTGGGTAGTGATTTTTTATTAATTTCAACCCTAACGTGTGATATATTGTAGGAAAGGTATTTGAAAATGAATAGGGGTTTACTAAAATCGTTTTTTGATAATGTCAATAATTTCGGAAATAATCGCTCCAAAAGTAAAAAACAATGTGTCCCCCCCCCCCTCTAACTTTTGAACCATAAGTTTAGAAAATATGAAAAAAATCTGAAAAGTAGAACTTTATAAGGGCTTTCTAGGAAAATCATTTTGAACTTGGATGGAAACAACAGTACCCACTACCGGGAGCAGTTGCAGGAGCGCGGAGCGCTGCTGGAGCGCGATCATAATGGATACCCACCTTTAAACTCATAAGTGGGAACACTTATTGTGACGGACGGGAAACTACGGAACCCTACACTGAACGTGGCCCGACACGCTATTGGCCGGTTTTTTTTTATTGTACCTTAAAGTTGACAACTCCACTAAAAGGCCGAAAACCAGCGCATCGACCCTATAAAGATTTACACAAAAACCTTGGAGAAGCACGCGCCGCTTAGCGGCTTGCTTTGAGTCGGTCATTTCAGTGAGCTCATATCAGCCGTAGACTATTATTTATTCTGTGACGTAGATAATATTATGTCGGCACGTGTCTGTAAGTTCAGAAGCAAATAACACTTTTAGAAATTTTATATTTCCTAAGTTGTCTTATTAGAAACCTAACAAACCCCATTTAAAGCAACCAAAAAAAATTTTCATTATCATTATTACCATGCCTATGTGTACACCTATACGTCCCTGAAACGACCAACAGGGTTTTTGTTACATACTGTATATATATAATCGATAAATATATACGTAATATAGTAAATAAATATATTTTTAAACAAAATATAGAAATACATAGTAAGTATACAAGATTAGAAATGATTAAACTAGCAAGTGAATTAATAGCCTTAACGTAAGAAAAAAATTAGTAGATAGTAGTTTTTAAATGAAGGATATCAGTAGAGATTAAGGAATGATGTTTTAAGGAGGAAAGAAGTGCGCTTTGACAAAAAATTTAAACCTTTCAATAGTGCTGCTATATTAAGTTCCAGAGCCGAACAGCTTCAATAGAAAAAGATTTAGGATAGAGCGAAGTATTATGGGACGGAATTTTTATTGTATGTGTAGGTTTTATCAGAACATGGAGAGCGACATTGAATTTCACCAAGGAAATCAAACCGCTCTTTAAGGTAAGCAGAGGAAGTGGGATTGAGTAAAACGCGGCATGAAAGACAAATAATATGAGTATTTGTTCAGGCTTAATGCCTGAAGTGATTTAAGGGAAATGCGCGAATGAGTGATTGCCTTCAGCTCGTCAGAAGGCGCTAATGTGCTTCTCAAAGCAAATTCGCAATGTCATCTCACTTGTCAACCAAACGCTGTACGATTGACATTCTTTTGTCTAGTATATCCAATTTGGAACCTTGCAGTGAACAGTCTAAAGTCACGGGTTTCAAGTATCACGATCGAGAAGTATACTGAGAAGAAGATCAAGTTTCGAGCAGTACAACAACGAAAGTTATCATCGAGCTTTGCGTATAGCAAAGTCATCGTGCGCAGTCATACGCAACATCCTGTCAATCCGGCATCCAAGGTAGGTCACGGCTCTAATCTCCTGGCCCCTGAGGGTTAGCGGTGGTGGTAGATTTCTATAGCGGCGAGTGAGTAGAGCGGTCGTCTTGCCAACATTGACGGCCATCCTCCACTCATCCAACCATGGCGGCAGCAGGTCCAGCAGACGTTGCATTCTGGCAGCTGCAATGTGGGCTCTTCTGGACGACGTGAAGTATGCGCTGTCATCCGCAAAAAGCGCTAGTTCGACGTCGTCCTCCCATTAGTAATAGTAGGTATGTAGGCTTTCTTCCAGTCCTCCGGGAAGTGGGATGTCCGCAATGTACCGTTGTAGAGCCGACCTATCTCTACAAGGACTCTATTGGGCAGCTGTCGTAGTGCAGCGTTGGTAATCCCGTCGTGCCCTTCCTCGGTTGCAGGCGGGTTACTGTCCTCCGCAGTTCAGCGGGGGAGATGAACCACTCTCCTGCAAGCGGCGACGACAGGAGCTCCTGCACGCGGCTCTCTTTCCGGGTATGGATTTCCAGGAACTCCGCACTTGCTAGGTTCGGCATAAACTGCTCCTCGAAGTGCTCAGCTACGATATCCGCTCTGCCCTTGGCATCGTAACGTTGAATGCCTGCGTTGTTGGTCAGCGGGCAAACAGGTGGTCGAGTTTTCGTTAACTGCCGGTTCAATTTGTAGAGCGACGCATGATGTTCATCAGGCTTCCATATGCGCCACTCCCAGGCCTCTCCTCTGTGGGCCTGTATTGCAACCGGCAGTTCGTCTGACAAGGTGTTTAATTTTTTTTTTACTATAGGGCAGCGAGTGCGCGCCCAGAGCTTTCTCAGCGCTCTTTTGTGATTTAGCTGCACGCGTATTCTTAGCGGCAGCTCCTCTTTTCTCCCCGAGAGAGGGACGATCGTAGAGGCCGCGTTGAGGGCCTCCTGGATACTCGTGGTTATTCTGGTTGCAGCGGCCTCTACGTCGTCCGCTGAGTTGATCGGTGTATGGACTGGAGGTCCCTCCTGCAGGTGTTGGTAGTGGAGCCTCCAGTCGACCTTGGTCTTGACAGCTCTGGGCGGCGAAGTCACTGCCTTAGTGCCAAGGGTTATCAGAATCGGGAGGTGCTGTGTATTCAGGTCGTACAGCACTTCTACCACTACTGGATAGTTGACGTTCCTAGTGAGCACGATGTCTAATACATCCGGACGCTTCCTAGGGTCAGTAGAGATGTACGTCGGTTCCTCGGGACCTAGAACGTCGTAATTGTGGTTTTCTGCGTCTTCATATAGCTCACGAACCGGCGGGGTGATCACTCTGGACCCCCACGCCGGGTGTTTGGCGTTCAGATCCCCGGCGATGATGGTGAGTGCCGTACCTTCCATTACCGTCCGGATGTCTGAAGAGTGAAATGGGGTCCCTGGCGGGCGGTATGCTGCAAAAATCCTTAGTTCCTCGCCCGCCGCCTCCATTTTTATGCCGATTGAACGCATCGTCTGGAAGTCTTGCAGGTCCAGCTCCTGGTGGACGATATCTCTCCTCACCAGAATCGTTGTCCCTCTATAAGCGATCCCTTGAGGATCGACCTCGTCCCGCCTGTAGATGGTATAATTGGGCAGCTTGAGATGCGTTGTTGGTCGTGATTTGGTTTCACCTAGCAAGATCACCTGGATGTCCTGTTGCTGGGTGTCACCTTGAAAGCGAGTGTTGCATAGGGCCTTGTCGCAAGTGCGACTGCAAAGAGCGCCACAACAGTCTGCTCCACCGTGAGTCTTCCTCTTCAAACCACCTCACCCTCGTGGATGAACAAGATGAGATTATCTTTAATTACTCTAATCAAAATACAAATCAGGTTTTATTATCTACTATAATGATTGAAGTATCGAATCCACTTGATCAGCAAAAGGTTAAGGTTCTTGTTTTGTTAGATTGCGGGAGCCAATCGTCATTCATTTCTGAGTTCCTAAAGACCAGGTTATCTTTACCGAGCCGTCAAATTAACACACTAAAGGTCATTGTCATCGGTAACAATTCATCTCAACATGTAATTTAAAGTAATATTCAAATTAAATCAATAAATAGCAAGTTTAGTGCAATGTTATCAGGCTTTGTGATAAAAGAACCGGTCACATACCAAAAATACCGGTTAATATTAGCTCATTAAAACTACCCTCAAATATCAAGTTGGCTGATCCTATGTTTCATAAGCCAGCCCCCATAGATGTATTGATAGATACTGATCTCTTCTGGGACATTCTAGGCAATGAGCAACAGTCCCTAGGACCCAATTGTCCAAAGTTAAGGAGTTCACATCTTGGTTGGATAGTATCTGGCCCAATAAATCCAACAGTATCTAGCAAAAAGATACATTGTAATCACGCAATTATCACTAAATCACAAAATGAAAATATTGAACAATTGATGTCTAAGTTCTGGGAATTGGAAGAAGTTCCTACTAAATGTAACACGAATGAGCCTGAAAATGAATGTAAAAGTCACTTTCTTGCTCATACTATACGAGATGAGGAAGGTATATTTTTTGTAAAACTGCCTTTGAAAAAATCGGCTGAGTGTTTGGGTAACAGTTACAATTTAGCCAAAAAACGATTTATTAATCTAGAAACGGTTTAAACGCAACCCAGCTCTCAAATCGGAATAAATTCATAAACGAGTATTCTGACTTAGGACATCTTTCAATAAACAGTTACAATAATGAACCTAACCCTAACCCATCTTACCATTTGTGTCATCATGCAGTCATACGGCAGGAAAGCGAGTCCACTAAGCTCCGTGTGGTTTTACGGCTCTGCCCCCACCACTACAGGCTATTCTCTGAATGACATATCAATGATCGGCCCCAACGTTCAAGATACCCTCTTTTCCATCTTGATACGTGCTAGACAATATAAGTACCTACTTACAGGCTACATTGAAAAAATGTACAGACAGGTATTAGTGAATAAGAGTGATAGGAACATACAGCTAATCTTATGGAGGGAGAATGAGTCACAATCCATTCAGACTTTGGCTTTGAACACTTAACCTTTGGCACTGCAAGTGCAAGCTACCTCAGTAAACGTTGTTTATGGCAGTTAGGGCAAAAACAAGACGACGAACTCATAAAAGACGTTATACAAATAGACTTCTATCGATGATTTAATCACAGGAGCAGATGACCCTCATCAATTAATTTATATACAGAAGTCGGTGTCAAATGCGTTAAAATCAGGTTGTTTCAATCTGCGCAAATATAAAAGCAATTGTCCCTCTATTTTCGATGGCATCGATGTTGATAAGCACGATAAGTTAACAATCAGTGAGTCATCCAGTACTCTTGGTCTGGGGTGGATTCCTTCTACTGACACTTTGCATTTTCCTACAAAGCTAACGCAGGAACCAGATGTACCTGATGTAAAAAGATCGATCATGCCAAATTCTTTTAAAATATTTGATCTTTTGGGTGTTCTGAGCCCACTAATAGTGTTGCCAAAGATCATGCTTCAAAAGCTGTGGCAGCAAAAAATGGATTGGGATCAACCTGTACTTTCAGAGATAGAAAATGAATGGTTGAAGTTTGCAGAAATTTTAAAATGTTTGGATAATGTACATATCCCGCGATTGGTTTTGGGTGACTCGCCAAAATATATAGAATTACATTCTTGCAGTGATGCATCGCCATCTGCATACGGCGCCTGCATATTTGTAAAATCAATTAGCGCAAATAATGATGTCATTGTCGGGCTATTGTGTGCGAAGTCCAAGCTAGCACCTCTAAAACCTACCAGCATTCTGCGTCTTGAATTGTGTGCCGCTTTGCTAGCCGCCAAACTCACCAAATCTGTACTAGTCTCTCTTAGGTATAAACCAACGAAAATAGAGCACTGGTGTGATTCAACTGTGGTCCCGAGTTGGATCAAAGGTGATATCAAAAGGCTCAAAATATTTGCGGCCAATAGTGTAAGTAAAATCGTGGATCTTACCTCACCATTATCTTGGAGTTATGTTCCAACAGAATCGAATCCGGCGGATCTCATTTCGAGAGAGCAAAATAGTCTACTTGTGAGTTTTTTTGCCTTTACTTTTCACAAGATCTTCACAGTAAGAACTTACTAAACGATTGCGTAGCTTTCTTAACTTTCAGAAATGCTCTATAAAGGCCAATTTGGAATAAAATTATTTTGAGATTGATATATAAACGACATAATATCTAATATCTACCTGCCTATATACCAAGAATATACCTACAAACCTCCAAATCCATAACAATTATTCGTAAACCATACAAATAATTATTCTGAGCTTTTCCGCTGTGTTACCTGCAGCTTTTTATTATACCACTTTCACTAATAACAATATTTTTTATAGAATAAGGTTGACAAAAGAGCAATTAGACCACCTGATGGTAAGTGATGTTATGCCCACAGAGATCTAAATGTATCCTCAATTAAGAATCAAAATGCAGATGCATTGTCACCCCTGAGAACTGAGATGGAATGCTTCGTTTCCAGTAAAAAGGGGAGACCCTTTTTACTAAAAAGAGTAAAAAGGGTCTCCGGTTCTCTACACTCACCATACGAATCACAGCAGCATTAACCTGCTATTTTATGCTTGTATTTTATAAGAGCGTGGTCCTTCCCTGGTCAAACCAACCCATTCATGCTACAACTATACCAGTAATATAGCTGCAGCGTGGCTCTACCACATCTTGGTCTACAGAAGTGACAACACATCTGCAGGTTACTTTGTTTGAAATTGGCTGCAGGTGTCCATGGTGCAGTATATGTAGTAGATGGTACAGTAAAAATTTATACATATATTTACACTATTTCAGTTTTATAATTTTTTTTAATTATTTCATTTTTATTTCATTATTATTATTTTTATAAAGGTAAGTAACAGTGTGCTGGCGACGTATGAATATCTACTACTACATATCGTACTATGTCTGTCGTAAGCGGCGACAGAAATTAACTTAAACAGGAATGGGCAGCAGCGTCTTCCTGACAATTCCTGCAATTGCTATCATCATCATCATCATCATTACAGCCCTTCACAAGTCCACTGCTGAACATAGGCCTCCCCCAAGTAATTCCACAAAGCACGGTCCTGAGCCACCTACATCCATCGACTTCCTGCATACCTTACCAGGTCGTCACTCCATCTAGTGGGGGGTCGCCCTACACTACGCCTACGAGGCTGCCACTCGAGAACCTTTCTTCCCCATCGGTTATCGGTTCTTCGAGCTATATGGCCGGCACGTTGCCACTTCAGCTTACTAATCCGTTAGGCTATGTCAGTCACTCTGGTTTTACCGCGGATATTTTTTTTTTTTATAGAAGAGGGAGCAAACGAGCATGCGGCTCACCTGATGTTAAGTGACTACCGCCGCCCATGATCAACCGCAACACCAGGAGAATTGCGGGTGCGTTGCCGGCCCTTTAGAAAGGAGTAAGCTCTTTTCTTGAAAGGTCCCCAGGTCGTATCGGTCCGGAAAAATCGCCGGTGATAAACTATTCCACAGAGAGGTTGTACGTGGAAGAAAACTCCTTGTGAAACGTACAGTGGTGGACCGCCAAGCATCCAGATGGTGTGGATGGTATCGGGACGTTTGCCGTGTCGTGCGTTCACGAAATTTGGCAGCTGGGATTAATCCGAACAATTCCTCAGAGCACTCCCCGTGATAGATGCGATAAAATACGCAAAGAGATGCAACATCTCTTCGCAACGCCAGTGAATCGAGCCGATCGGAAAGCACTTGGTCGTCGACGATTCGAGCCGCTCTGCGCTGGATGCGGTCAAGTGGAAGGAGCTGGTACTGGGGAGCCCCAGCCCAGAGATGGGAACAGTATTCCATGTGCGGCCGAACCTGCGCCTTGTAAAGTTGCAGGCGGTGTGCCGGCATGAAATACTGTCCCGCTCTGCTGAGCACGCATCTGGATATCCTCATTTCTGAGTCTATCACGCAGAGAAACTCCAAGCATAGCCCTCTCCATAGCTCGCTGAGCGACCTTGAGTGTCCTCATATGGCCAGCAATTGCTATCACACGATAGCAATTGCAGGAATCAACCACCAACTTCAACCACAAACCACCAACCAAGCGTGGAAACTGTCTGTAGTAAATGGCTCCCGTATGTGACTATTTATGAGAGTAACCTATATTCAGCAGTGGAATTTCGATGGGTTATAAAGCATGAATAAAAGTAAGAGTGACAACCGAGCACACAGCCAACATACGAGTAGTATCCACCACGTCAAGGATGACTAACCAATGGCATATTTTACTACAATATTTTGGGCACGCCACCGATCACAAAGTTCACTATGAAGTATAATATTACGTACAAACGCGAGTGATGCTAGTTACATCATGTATTACCATTGCTAATAACGCATAGTTCGTTTCATCATCATCATCATTATTACAGCCCTTTACAAGCCCACGCCTCCCCCAAAAGCATTATAGTCAATTTCGTTGATTCAACTGTATTTAAAAATTCATTTGTGTTTTATTTAGGATTTTACAAGCCATTGTCATTTAATTTGCAACAACAGAAGTCACACTAAAGTTACTTTAATTTAAATTACGCGTATATGAAACATTTATTATTATGTTTTGCAAAATGTCTCAACTCAAACTCTTTATTTATTTTTTGTAGTAAATAAAGAGTTTTGAGTCGATAGTATTTAGTTCTTATATTTTCCCCATAATCATGAACTCAAAATTATTTTACTGCACGTCTATTACCTAATTAAACATTTCTTTAGAAAAATCGCACGTTGATACACAAAGGTTCGCCACCCATGCACTAAGTAATATCCATAACAGTAAAAATGGTCTGAGGTTCTGTGTACATTCCATAAGAAATGCAGTATTTTGTAAAAGTCTGGTCCGTTCGATCGTTCTACGATCGAGCCGTTCCATTTCTACATTAATTTAAATCGACAACGGCTTCAATTTTACAGAAATATGGCATTGAATAATACAAGTATTACAAATTTTAACAGTTTTTTTTAACTCTAGCTCCAACGGTACATGATTTTCGATCAACACCCATAATGTACCGAATGGAGTAAATGAATTGCTAATAGTACTGCAATGAACTGACTAATGACAATAAGGTAACATCGCTTACCTGATTTTTTATGTACAAATAGATTTCTCTCAGACGCTACACATACCTGTAAACAATGAGACCATTTTTAAGTATAGAACAGAATCATTTCTAATCAAATAGGTACCTACATAGATTATTAATAAAGACCACATAGATCAGATAGTAAATTTAAATGCTATTACCAATATTTATGCAATCAATAAGCATCTAAAACTATAAAACGTCCTGTTTTCTATCAACGCCTTAATAGTATTACACAAGTCGTGACATAGAACTCATGTAAGTGAAAAATACGAAAATAAGTATATTTCCGTTATTACAGAGAATTAAATAACATCAAAGAACTCCGAAATAAGTCTTGATGTACAAATTTTCTTAAACACATTCTACCCACATGAGCCTGTGCCTCACTGGCGGGAAAATCGAATTAATTTCGTTGAAATGATAATTATTCCTTTCAAGTTTAAAATCTTTGAAGAAATGTGATATAACATTATGCAAATAAGTATTACAAATATACGAAAATAATCCCAATTAAATTAGACTTACGTTTTCGAGAGGCCCACGGAAAACGGCACTTAAGTTACTACAAAATCCAAACCCATTCAGGTAAAGAAAATCAAAATACATTGATAAAAACTACTCTTATTCGCGTTTAATTTTAATTCCCGACGTTTCGAGTGCTTTATCATGTCATGCTTAGATCGAACCATAAATAATTATCAAAATGCTGAAGGTACTCCGGATTAACACCGACATCAGGACGTCAGTCACTTAACTCCCCCGTGACCATTGGTGCTGGAAAACACCCAAAACGTAGGGAATTAAAAATTAAATAATTAAACCCGATAAAATCCGTAAAAGTAGTTTTTAATCAATGTGCAGTTTTCGCGTAAATATAAGAAATTATTATATAAAATCAAAATATTTCACAATTATTCCACAAACATACAAAACGCTGATAGCATCGATATATTAATACTACGCACTAGATATGGCAATCGGAACACTCACTATGTCCAACTGAACTGTACCGCAATCCGTAAACCTGTTATTCTATGCAGTGCGGAGCGGCGCTAATTATAATTTTATATTAAATTAGCACATATTCAAAATAAACGAAAATTAAAAAAATGTACTCGATTAACAATACAATCTAAATAAACAATTATTTATTATAACAATTTTCGCGCGTTTATATCAACTGCGCATGCGCGACTCTACTGTTTCCCGCCAATGTGCGGATACAGAGTAGTGCACATTTTTTTGTTTGGAATAGCTTCTCTAGTACGTAGTACATATTTTTTTTATTTAACTGGCTTTACGGCTCTGGGTTCTAGCCATTCTGAGCCAATCATTTCTTTCAGAATCTTCTTTTTATATATTTTTCTTCACAATATGCTGATGCGTCACATTGCGAAGTTTTTGGGAGATTTTAACGACAGCTCAACCCAGTGGACTGTTGATGACGACAGCCACTCAAACTCAAGTTCATAAGGCGCCCAAATGATCAAATTAATTTGAGGTTTATGTCAACATCAAAGCACTTGTATCGTCGTTTTCTCTAATAGTTCACACGCGCAGACACTTAATTCACAAAATCGCGTCACTTTTACGAATAAAAATCCACTTCAAACCATTATTCAAGCGACAAAACATGAGCGACAATCCATCGACGGCCAAGTTTCCGCCAAAACTCGTTAGTTCATTCTGCGTAGATCGGATCAAAGACAATAATTAAAAAAGCTGAAGGTACTCCGGGTTAACTTTGACATCGGAACGTCAGTCACCTCAGTCCTCCGTGACCATGGGTGCTGGAAAGCACCCGAAACGTCGGGTTAAAAATAAAATAAATAAAACGCGAAAGAAATCCGTAAAAGTAGTTTTAATCTATATACCACTCACTTATCTCGGGATACCATTCTATCACTTGTTGCGTTTGGGTCTGAAGTCAAGAAAAGAGCTTCCTCCTTTCTAAAGGGCCGGCAACACATCTGCAATTCCCCTGGTATTGCGGTTGCTCATGGGCGGCGGTAGTCACTTAACATCAGGTGAGTCGCATGCTCGTTTGCCCCTCATCTATAAAAAAAAGAAAAGTGTATATAGAGCCAGAATAACTTCAAGCTGTGAGACATTCTATTTTAGTCCTTGAAGACAACAACGTATCTCTAGCAATCTCTACTTAAAGCTGGTACAGGTGTCCATGAGTTGCAATAGCCACTTACCATCAAAAAGACTTTGTCATTTCATTATTAAATCGTATAAGAGTTTTAAAAGACTTAAACATCACGCATTGGTCATGAGCTACGATGGTCCTGATATATATTTCCTGGCGATCCTGGTCAGGACACTAGGGTAAAGTTATTAAATTATTGTATTGTCATCGGTCCTTGATACGAGCGTCAATTTTCAAGTCAATCGGCCGTCTACAACTTGTTGTAAATTACATTAAAAGATTCCGTTACATAGATATATAGATACACGCGAAGCTAATAACTGTGTAAAAATAACCGTGTTAAAAATTAAGAGTTTACCCAGTTTGCAAGGGGTCACTGCAGCTCAACTTTAAATAAAAATGCTACAGTTGAAGTATTTTCCAGTCAAACTCCTAAGCGGGAAACCGACTATTTTAAGTTGTAAAATGTTTGTGTAATTCTACTATTATTAAAGTCTACTACTAAACATATGCCTTCTTCGTAGATTAACAAAAGCCTCGAAAAGTCTGGAGCCACCTGCATCCATGGACTATCTGCGTGTTTGATCTGGTCGTCACTACATCCAGTAGTAAAAAAAACAACTAGTAGGGGTCGCCAAACACTGCACTAACCTTTCTTCTTTATCGGCTGTCGATCCTTTGGGATATATTAGGTAATAATCACCTAAATAACATTGTATCAAAATAGCATAGAAAAATATAGCTTAGTTTTATATAAAACTGATTATTTTTGAACTTCTACATTGAGGAATATTTGTTACTATAAATAAGTAGGAAAATTGATTTGAAAAATGTAGTGTTGCTGATATAAATGAGAGTAGTAGAAATTAAAATTCATTGCGAAATAGCTTTGAACTAGAAGGCGACGTGTCCATGAATAAAGCATTCAGTTAGAAGACGGCTCTCGTTTGAATTCTGTAGAAACCTAACAACATTATGTTAGAATAATGTATTACTATATAAAATAAATTGAAGGAAGGAAAGTTAAATGAATCAAACTGAGTAGAATGAGAGAAAGTTTAAGAAAAAAGAATAGAGTTAGGATTTGAAAGAACGTGAGACGTTTCTTAAGTCAGAAAATTTGTATTTTCATTGAAACACAATGTGCTGTACATGTTCTTGAAGTTAAGCTTTGGAATCTTCCTTTGTGCTTTAACGTGTCATTTCTCTCTTTCCCTCATTGTCTCCTTCTCTTTTTTTATTTCGTTTTTCCTTTTAAAGTTACTAATCTATAACTTAAATTATTGTATTTGTACTACATAATATTTTGATACGAGATAAGGCCACGCTGCTATGATAAATCACATTGAAGTTGTGTTGTGTATATGTGTGTAACTGCAGCACAAACACGTCATCTCTGTATGTGATGAACCTCCCTCTGAGAGTACCTGGGTATATATATATATATATATATATATATATATATATATATATATATATATATATATATATAATGAAGAATTGATGTACCTAAGTAGCCGTTCACTTGGATTTCGACTTCGAAATAATATTGTAATGTTAATTATTATGAACATATTCAGTGTTATCAACGCTTTAATATAAGGGTTCCTTGGTGCGCAATTTGTATATGGTTGAGTATGTATAACGTATATTATGTAACATTTCATGTGTTATTTGATGCGTCTAAACCTTTGAGTATTAAACCAAAATACTCAAAGGTCTAAACAAATCGAATGGCAGTGCTGTCCTACTTAATTTTTGTGAGAGGCACGAATGGACGCATTTTCTCCAAAATCAGTGATTGGAAAAGAAATATTTCAATGGATATATGCGTAAAATTTTTTGTTTCCTTACAATAAAAGTTTACCAGGCTCCAAACATTTACCACTACCATACATATTCATTAGCGATGAGATGCTTCAATTAACTGTGTTTAAGTGCTGAAACCGTATCCTCAAACAAAAAGTAGAGATGTCACCACAAAATCTTCTTAAGGTAGGAGATCTCTTTTTTTTCACGGATATCTACATTTATCCTCGATTAAGAATGAAACGCAGATGCATTGTCACCCCTAAGGACTAAGGTGGAATGCCTCCTATTCAGTAAAAAGGGTCTCCGGTTCTGTAAACTCACTCATTAAGCTTCTAATTTACCCTGATATTCTATTGGAGCGTGATCCGTGACCCATTCGTGCTACAACCATAATATAAATACAGCGTGGCTCTATCACGTATAAATAATAAGTTTAAGCGCAAAATATTTTACTGCCCACGTTATCAAACCCACGCGTAGAGCCACTCGTGTAACACCCACGTATTATTCATGAAATGGAAATGTGTCGTGCAAATCAATACCTCGTAACAAAATAAATGTAATCTTCAAAGTTCTGTATCCGATAAAGCTATGAAAACGACGTTAGAAGTAGACCTAGTGGGGGCGTACACAAAATGATTACGGGGGGTACTAAAGCGTAACAGATCAACATAAAGCATTGGTTCACACTGTGTGATTCAACGAAAATATTTTTATTGATAATCTACCAGCGATCCCTCCCGGCGTCTCACGGTCGATTTCAAGAAAAAAAAGATCTCAGCAACAGCGCCACCTATATTTTAAGTCGGTCTAGCTATTTAGGAGGAGCTCAGTGGCGAACACGCGTACAGAAGAATTATTATGTATAGTGATTATCGTTCAATTTTGTCATTAATTTTTAAATCTTTACGCATCTGTACGTCATTTCCGTTTCTATCCTCCATTTCTGTAACATTCACCTTTAACATTTTAATGTCATGGGATTCAGGAACAATTTTGTACGTAGTACAGCCACGCTGCAGCTATATTATTGTTGTAGCACGAATGGGTCGGCTCGACCAGGCAAGTGTAAAATAGCAGCTTAAGGCGGTACCCTGACCAAAACCTGGCAAAAGTGCGTTTTTCAGAGACTATTATCTCATTAGTTATGAGAAATAAGCTACATCTAAAAGCACATTATTAATGTTCGATATCCTATCATCACATTCCACGTTCTAATTTGTTTTTATGTGTTATGAATACATTTAAAACCTACTTTTAAAAAATGACTAAAGTTATTGATTACATGCATCTGTTGCTAAAGGAAATGCTCTAATCATTTGAGAATTACACTAATGGATAGATAATTTAAAAATCTATATTCTACACGTTTTATTTAATTTCTTAAGTTCGCTTATCTCTTTTAATTGAAATAATTCCAAATATTCGGGCGTATTTTTCCGTGATATATTGTAGCGAGAGCGCGTGGATTGTATGGGACCGAACGCTCAAGGTCTCTCGCTAGGGGAACCGTCTTAATACTGCCGTGTTTCGTATGGTGAGTATAGAGAGCCGGAGAACATTTTTTACTGGAAACGAGGCATTTTATCTCAGTCCTCAGGGGTGACAACGCACCTGCGTTTTGATTCTTAATCGAGGATAAATGTAGATGTCTATGGGCTACAGCATCCACTTTCCATTTCCGTAGTAGCACAGGAGCTGAATGCTGAACTTGCCTTCATCATCATAACCAATCTGAGTCCACCGACTTCCTGCATGTCTTACACTCGAGTAGTTTTTTTTTTAATATAAGGGTGACAAATTGGCACAAAGTGCACCTGATAGTAAGTGGCTACCGTAGCCCGTAGACATCTACATCTATCCTCAATTACGAATTAAAATGCAGATGCGTTGTCATCCGTGAGGAATAAAATATAATGCCTAGTTTTTTTTAAAGAATAAGGGTGACAAACGAGCACACAGGACTGTGCCACTTACTACCAGGTGCACTTTGTGCCAATTTGTCACCCTTATATTAAAAAAAAACTACTCGAGTGTAAGACATGCAGGAAGTCGGTGGACTCAGATTGGTTATGATGATGAAGGCAAGTTCAGCATTCAGCTCCTTTGCTACTACGGAAAGGTTACAACTTGGTATTGATTTACTCTATCAAAAATATTCGTAAACTTATTCCCGCGAATAATAATCTTTAACCTATTTAATACCTGTATACGGGCATTGACAATAAATACATGAGCCATCATTATACATTGATATACCGTCAAGCGTTTGCGGTTCGGTGGACATGTTATGACATCGATGTCACTGCGACCTTTTATTAATTAAATTGACTTTCTGACATGTATAATAATTCTATAATTTTAATACATATGTAATTTTAATACTTGATGTAATGAATAGAAGAAAATCAAATTTTTATTATTATTTTTAGAGACCCTTTTTACTGAATACAAAGCATTTCATCTTATTCCTCAAGACTGATAATGTATCTGAATTTTAAATTATAATTAAAGATGAGTGTAAATGTCTACGGACCACAGTATCTGAGAGCTTGTTTATCAGATTTATTCTATTAAAAAAGTACGATTTTCAATTCTTATATTGATAAATAAGTGCCGGCATATTAAAATTTAGATTTTTTTGTTAAGAAGAGTGACAAACGAATACAAAGTACACCTTGTGGTAAGTGGATACTGTGGCATATAGACAATTAATCTCGATTAAGAATCGAAACACAAAATGCGTTTTCACCTCACAGAACTAGGGCGGAATACCTCGTTTTCAGAAAAAAAAAGGTCTCCGGTTGAAACAGCAGCACTGAGCTGCTATTTTACGTTAGTATTCTACGAGAGCGTTTTCCTTCCCCGGACGAGCCGACCTTAGTATTGGTGGCAAAGGCACCACGTAAAAATTGTAAAAAAAATTTAATGCCTGTCGAAATAAATTAGAATTTTTGTCATAAAAACGGACGATACAGGAATAGAGTAATTATCATTCATAATTATAGCCCCATAAAAGTTCACTGAATACTGACCTTGCACAAGGAATTTCAAAAACATTTGAGTCATCGACAAACGCCATAAATCATGTCAGGTCGTCAACGTATTTGTAAGGCATACATCGCTTTTTTATATAAGAGGGAGCAAAAAAACATGCGGCTTACCTTTGGTAAGTAACTACCACCGCCAATAAACAACTGCAATAACAGGGAATTGCATATGCAATGCTGGTATATCACATTTTTTTATTTTGTGTTTCATACGGTGAGTGTAGAGATCCGGAGACCCTTTTTTACTAGAAACGAAGTATTCCATCTTAGTCCGCACGGGTGACAACGTATCTGCCTTTTGATTATAAACCGAGGAGAAATGTAAATATCTTTGAGCCACAGCATCCACTTACCATCAGATGGACTGTGTGCTCGTTTGTCACCCTTATTATTTAAAAAAAAGTTTTTTTTTTAAATGGAAAATGGTTACTGCAGTCCATGACCTGAGTCCTGAGAACTAAGTTGGATTTCCTCATAGCATGTAATTATAATTACTCTCTATAACTTTCATATCGAAACGCAGTAGTTCAAGTACTACTATTTGGTGGCAGGAATAGATAAGAATGGGTACCTAGGCAGACGTACTCCTAGGCAGAGAAGCTCACAATTCAGAGCTTTTATTCTTCAGTCTATCATTGTCTTAGCACTGAATTTTAAAGCTAATATGTGAAAATATTTTTAAATTTTGACGTTTAAAACTTTAAAAAAAGTAAATATTCTTACTGTTTTAACAGTTTTACTTATTAAAACATTAAAAAAATCAGATTTTTCATAAATTAAATATAGATTGTAAATAATACTTAATGAAAGTGCGATGTGGTGATGACAATGCTGGAACTATATTAGTAGTATAGTTGTAGCAAGAATTGGTCGGCTCGACCGGGGAAGGACCACGCTCTCACAGAATACCAACGTTAAATAGCAGCTCAACGCTGCTGTGTTTTGTATAGTTAGTGTAAAAACCGGAGACCCGTTTTACTGGAAACGAGGCATTCTATCTTAGTATCCACAGGTGACAACGCATCTGCGTATTGATTTGTAATCGAGGATAAATGTAGATGTCTATGGGTCACAGCAGCCACTTACCGTCAGGTGGACTGTGTGCTTGTTGGTCACCTTTTTTTTATAAAAAAGGAATATTAACAATGCTGTAAACATTACTAATATTCCCCTTAACCACTCGTGGTAAGCTTAAATTGCTTGTGTTACGAGTGGTTCACGCCAGTAGTCGAATGACGGATTCGAACCCACGACTTTTTGAGTTCGCGGTCCGCGCCCTGCCGTTAGGCTACTGTAGCTTATATATAGATATATAATATTATAAACAAAACACTCACGCCTGTCACCCAGAGGGGTAGGCAGAGACTACGGACTTCCATTTGGCACGATCCTGACATACTTCTTTCGCCTCCTTTACATCCATATATCTACGCATACATGCTCGTCGGTTAAGGGTACTTCTAACGTGGCCCATCTTCAAAATATCGCCAGTTTAGTCGATAAACTTTTTCCTAGGGCGTCCCTTCCCGACTCGGCCGTTTACATCTGCCATATAAATTTGCTTTGTCACTCTTTCCTCATTCATTCTTTCCACATGACCAAACCACCGAAGCATTCCTTTCTTAATCCTGGTCACAACATCATCTTGCATACCACATTTATCTCTTATCACGCAATTTCTCACCCTGTCATTCAGATTCAACCCTAGCATATTCCTTAAAGACCGCATTTCTACAGCATTTATTCTACTTTCGTGCTTCTTCTGCCACACCCAGCTTTCACTACCATACATTAAAGTAGGGACTAACACAGCATTATGAATTACCATACGTGCCTGCTTTGACACATTCTGGTTCTTCATAATAGAGTGTAGTGCCCCATTCACTCTATTCCCTGCATTTACTCGTCGTTCTATATCCCTGTCATATCTATCATCCCTGCTAAATACACATCCCAAATACACAAACTCATCCACTTGCTCAATTAACTCTCCTTCTATTCTTATTTCACATACCGTTTTGTTTTCTTCTCTTTCAAAAACCATCACTTTCGTCTTACATGCGTTCACTTTCATTCCCCTTTCTTTTAATTCCCAGTTCATTAATGTAACCATCATTTGCAACTCAGCCTCCGATGACGCAAATATGACTTGATCATCGGCATACAAAAGGCATTTGACGGTTAACTCGCCCATTCTTAACCCACATTCTTCATCTTTCAAAGTTTGCAAACACCGGTCCATAAATAGGTTGAACAGCCAAGGGGAAGCTACACAGCCCTGTCTGACACCTTTTTGGATGCCAAACCAGTCCGAGTAGACCCCATTGATCCTGACACAAGCACTAGAGTCCCTATAAAGAGACCTTAATGCCTGTATCAAACCAGCGCTCAACCCATATGAGTTCAGTGTTTGCCATAACACATTCCTGTCCACTCTGTCATAAGCCTTTTCCAAGTCCATGAATGCACAAAAAACTTTCTGGTTTTTAGCCAAAAACTTCTCCGCAATCATGCGCATGGAAAAGACTTGATCTGTACACCCCATTCCCTTTCTAAAACCCGCTTGCACATCCCAAATTTTTCCATCAGTTTCTTTCATAACTCTTTCAATTAACACCTTAGCGTACAGTTTACCCACAATACTAAGCAAGCTGATACCGCGGTAGTTTTTGCAGTCCTGCTGTGACCCTTTTCCTTTATATATTGGTACTATAACTGCTTTACACCATTCATCCGGTACCCGTTTTAATTCCCAACATAAATTAAACAAGGTGTACAGCAGGCCTGCCACCACTCCCTCTCCAGCCCTTAGCATCTCGAGTGATACTCTATCGTATCCAGCTGCCTTACCTGCTTTCATGCTTTTCATTGCTTTCATTATTTCATCTACACTTATCTCCATACCCCTTTCCACTTCTTTCGGAATTTCTAGTTCATTTAGTTCAGACGACTCTTCACTCATAAATACGCTTTCAAAATATTCCTTCCATCTGTTTATATAGATATCTGTTCATATAGATATATGTATATAGATTTAACCTTATATATAGATTTAAAAATAATTTTTAAATTTTGGAGTTTATAACTTAAATAAATTAACAATTCTTACTGTTTTAAAAGTTTTATTATTAAAACAGTAAAAAAAAAAAAACAGAAATGTCTTTATTGAGCATAGATTATAAATAATACTTAATGACAGTCATTTTTATTTTTAACTTACCACTGATACGGAAAATACCACTGTCCTGGGAATAACCAGCAAGAAACCCAGCTGGAGCTTAATTAAGCGAACACTATAAATTAATGCTTTGAAAAATTGTCAACCCCTACAAACATAAATATTTAAACTAAATATTGACACATTGATTAAAAGTATTTTTACTGATTTTATCGCGCTTAATTGTAAATGATTTTTAATTCTTGACGTTTCGGGTGCTTTCCAGCACCCATGTCCACGGAGGACTGAAGTGAAAGCACCCAAAACATCGGAAATTAAAAATCATTTAAAATTGAACCCGATAAAATCCGTAAAAGTAAATTTAATCAATGTGTAGCGTTCGCGTAAATATAAGAAATCGTAATGTAAAAATTGACACGTTAAAATATCCAGATAAATTGTTTTCTTATTTATCTAAACAAAATTTATCGCTTGTTTGTAGGTCAGCTTGTTTGTATATGTTCATCATAAATTTGCAACTCACTGCCTCTATAAAATGTGTTCACATCGCGTCGCCCCAGTTTACCCGTACAGCGTTTATCAAATTTAATGAGTGCTGCGTCAGATTTGTATACTGTTTTGAAAAGTTTTTTATTCTTAAAAAATAATGTGGATATGTGAACGTCATTGAATAGATTTCTTTTAGGAAACCATAATTTATATTACCAATTGCTTTGTGATGGCAGTTAAAAAAAATAACCACCCTATTTTGACCGATGAAGCCTAAATCACGCTATTGAAGTTTCTGAACTAGTCAGTATACATAGAACATGCTCCATACCATATCACGCAACTTAGACCGGTCCATGGGGGAACGACAGCTTGCCTGTGATGAAATCACACCAACCGGTCCTCGGGAACAACACTTCGCCTGTGAAGAAATCATCCCATCACCGGCGAATTTATTATGCCTGGGATAAAAAAACGGTAAATGCAAATTTAACAGATCAGCAATAGGAAATAACTCATCCAGTGTGAGATTTACCGTCTCTAGGCTCACCAATCTGCCTGTCGAGCGTAACAAATGGGTGAATAAATCCAAGTTATAGAAAAAAGAAAGCTATCTCACCAAATTGTCATATGTGTGAAACTTATAGATGAGAGTTACCCCTTGTAAGTGAAATGTGTCCAGAACAATACAAAATACTGCTATAATTAAAGCTCTTAACCTAAATGTGCTGAATATTAGCGGCTTCCAAACTTTTCTGGCAACCTTCATTTTTTCTTTAATTTTCAAGGCGTTTTGCCAATCATTCTACACTGGGTTAGATATACACAGCGGGCCTACAATGTTCTTCATATACAATGTAATAAAACATTTGGGGTGCTGTTGGGGCTTCGACAATTCTGTAGTGCATCAGGCATGTTTCCATAAATAAATATAAGATAAAAATGTTTTATATGAGTGCAGGTCGTGGGATATAGAACAGTTGGCGAACAATAAAATGTGTCGATTTATGAATATGTAATGTCGCCTAAAAGCTGTTTTATGTTCTTCAACTGTAATGTAATATTGTACCCTCGGTTTTACCATAGTGTTTTACCATTACACAAAGCCGTTTTCTCTGTTTTTGAATGTATGTATTATATGCGTATGTGTCTATTTCCTTGGAACGCTCTGTAGCATAAACAAATTGATGGCTTTCAACTTATGGGGCGTTAATTCGTCTACATCGTAGTTATGACATAGGCGCAGTCATTTTGCATATTTTTTTCTTTTCAGTAAACTATTAAAGCAGCTGGGTTTTTCTGTAACTGTTTTAACACTGAGGTTGTTTGAACATATAAGAAAAAAAACTGTTAAAAATATCTATTATCTGCGTAAAAATAGAATAAGGATTATGTGTCATATTGTTTGAAGAAACATCAATTTTATTTTTTATATTTTACGCGGATATTCTCTTATTAATTTTTAACATCTTTAGTATAATGGACTACTGCAAAGTAACGTTTAATTCTATTAACAAAAAGCTGCTGTTATTTTTTGACATTCTATATGTCGTTACCTTATCCGTGCCATTAAGTAGACCAGATGTCTATTGGACTTTAAACGTTACCCTTCAAGATATAAGGGTATAAAAGCATTCTCAGCTTAGAGAGTCCCCTTTAAGGCTTTAAGGTTGTTGATATATAAACAGCAAGGCATACGTGGCCGTCAAGACTGCAGAAGGTGAAATAATCTTTGTCCCTGGAGAAGTTTCAGCTATGATGCTTACAAAGATGGTGGAAACTGCTGAAGTTTAAAGTTTACTCATGCTTTCATTTCTGTCCTTGCTTACTTTTACTATGCTCTAGCTAGCTAAATACTCCTTTATTTTAGTCTCGTGGTGTCACAGCCACCTTAACTTAAAGTGATAGAGACAGCATCTTAAAATTGAACAGCTTTTGAATAGAAATAGAAATGGAAATAGAAACTTTTTATTCAATGTAGATTATAAAAATACTTATTGAAAGTCACTTTTTTAATTTACCACCGGTTCGCAAAAAAATCTCTGTCCTGGGAAGAACCAGCAAGAAACCCAGCGGGACTATTTTTTTAATAATAGCTTACAATCATGGTTACAATCAACAACACAAGACAAATTAGAAATAGCTTGGTAGCGATCACCCTTCCCAGGGGTTATTATCATCCATAAATTCCTTAATATTATAATAACCCTTTTTATACAAACTCAGTTTAATAACATTTTTGAACTTTGTGTATGACAAATTTTGTATATTTTCTGGGATTTTGTTGTAAAAGCGTATACATCGCCCCAAGAATGAATTACTGACTCGGTGGAGTCGAATATAAGGGCATAAGGAAACTGGTGTCATTGCTGTAGATTCTTAACTTTATGAGAGTTGTTAATGAATATCTCACAACTTCTTTATGGAATCGGCGACAAACATCGATTGTGCCTTTAGTCTTGACAAGAAGTGCTTGTATTTGTTTTAGGTTTTAAACATTTTTTTTAACTTTATTGTATATCAATAAATACGAAACATACATGATATAAAAAAGTACAATTGGCGACCTCATCACTTAGAAGCAACCTCTAACAGGCAACCACATTTAAGAGTGGGTATTTATAATGTTCTTCAGACCAAATTTACGGCATTCCGCCTCAACTGAGGCTAGGACAGGATTGTAGTGAGTGTATGGGCGAGCATAGGTGCACTCTCTAATCGCACACTCTCATAGTCGTCTCACGTGATTTCCGAGGCATGAGAGTGAAACAACACCAATTTTTTGACTCCGGGCTACTACTGAGGATTTCTTGACATAAAAACTTAATAACTGATTTTTTGCCCAACGCTGGATTCGAACCCGGGTGCTAACGCTCAGCAGTCATGCTTACGACTACTAGATCAATGGTACAGTAAAGAAAGGTAATGGTGTACGCAAGTTATTAAAAAACATTCACGTCACCTAAGCCTACACACACTACAATAAATACATACATATTGAATACACATAGAACATACATTCAGAATTAGGCACGAACACTTTTTTTAAATTGTGTAATCTGGCCTTACTGTAATATATTTTGTGTTGTGAATGGGACAAAAACACAGTATGATTATAATATATAAGATTACCTTAATAAAATGAAATTAAATAAAAAATATTGCGTATACAGGAACATACGGGAGTAGATAAACAAGTAAAATAAAAGCCATTGTGTAAGAGTAAATAAGTAGCAGGTTTGAGTTTTACCCTTTGCTACAGGTTTCATCTCGATATCGATTTACAAGTTACATTAAACGTATAGAAGATGAAGTTTAATGATTATTTTAATTACTTTGAGGCCATAATTCGATCTGCTGTTGATTTTATATTTGTATAAGTATTTAAAAAGAGTTTGAACCAACATTTACTTACATAGCCAGTATATTTCGAGAAACTTCATCAAATTTTTCATAGGTAACAAGGCATCTGTCCCCTTTCTTGTTTGAAATCACTGCAGATTTCAGGTGCTGCAGTGACAGTTATCAGATAAATTATATTACTATATATACAGTATACAGTTAGTATATAAACAATATACAGTTTGACATATTTGACGCAAGGAAAAAATATTATATAGTAGGTGAGCGAAGAAATCTATGAAATAGTTATGTTTAAATTGATTTTAAAAAAATAAACCATTGAAGTATTACGTACTTACGCACTAGAACAGCTATCTCAAACAAAAAAATGTGCGCTACACTGTGTTCGCGCGGTTGGTTTTTTTATCATAGAATAAACGTAGGTAGAATGATCCGTAGGTAATAGTAGATTGTATTGTTAAATAGGTAAATTATATCGGGAACAATATTTAAATTTTGTCATTTATTTTGTACATCATATTTGCTTATTTAATATAATATTACATAATATTATATCACAAAAAAAATATTTCGAAAACATGTGAAGTTCGTCAACACGCATTGGGGTAGCGCGGCGGACAGTTCCTTGCCCTAAACCCTCTCAGAAATGAGGGGAGGCCTGAGCCCAGCAGTGGGACGTATATAGGCTGTAACTTTACTTTTTTACTTTACTATTATATTTTTTTTTATAGAAGAGGTGGCAAACGAGCATGCGGCTCACCTGATGTTAAGTGACTACCGCCGCCCATGATCAACCGCAACACCAGGAGAATTGCGGGTGCGTTGCCGGCCCTTTAGAAAGGAGTAAGCTCTTTTCTTGAAGGTCCCCAGGTCGTATCGGTCCGGAAAAATCACCGGTGGTAAACTATTCCACAGAGTGGTTGTACGTGGAAGAAAACTCCTTGTGAAACGTACAGTGGTGGACCGCCAAGCATCCAGATGGTGTGGATGGTATCGGGACGTTTGCCGTGTAGTGCGTTCACGAAATTTGGCGGCTGGGATTAATCCAAACAATTCCTCAGAGCACTCCCCGTGATAGATGCGATAAAATACGCAAAAAGATGCAACATCTCTTCGCAGCGCCAGTGAATCGAGCCGATCGGAAAGCACTCGGTCGTCGACGATTCGAGCCGCTCTGCGCTGGATGCGGTCAAGTGGAAGGAGCTGGTACTGGGGAGCCCCAGCCCAGAGATGGGAACAGTATTCCATGTGCGGCCGAACCTGCGCCTTGTAAAGTTGCAGGCGGTGTGCCGGCATGAAATACTGTCCCGCTCTGCTGAGCACGCCAAGCTTTTTAGAGGCCAATTTGGCCTTCCCTTCCAAGTGACCACGAAACTGCACGTCACTCGATATGTCGACGCCGAGGATTCCGATACTGGCTGAGGCAACAAGGGGAGTGCCTTGAAACTGAGGGATTACGACAAAGGGGTTCTTTTTAGCGGTTAACGCGCAAACTTGTGTCTTCTGGGGGTTAAACTGGACTAGATTTAGTCGTCCCCAATCCGAGACTCTGTTCAGCAAAGAATCGACTTCAGACACAAGTTTGTCCTGGCACTCGGAGACGTTTTCCCGAGAAATATTGGCTCAGCCGGTGTAAAGAGCATCACCAGTGCTGTCATCCGCATAGCAATGAATGTTACGGGTATGCAACATATCATTGATATGCAGAAGAAACAGCGTTGGCGATAGCACGCAGCCCTGTGGAACACCAGCATTAATAGGCTTGCAATCGGAGCTTGCACCGTCTACAACGACCTTGATGCTCCGATCTGCAAGAAAGCTGGTGATCCAATCGCACAATTTCTCGGGAAGCCCATAGGAAGGGAGCTTCGAAAGAAGCGCTTTGTGCCAAACCCGATCGAAGGCCTTCGCAATGTCCAAACTAACGGCCAATGCCTCCCCCTTGAACTCTACTGCCTCCGCCCATCTGTGAGTGAGGTAGACCAGAAGATCACCAGCTGACCGACCACGGCGAAAACCGTATTGGCGGTCACTAATCAGCTGGTGATCCTCAAGGTACCTCATGAGCTGGCAGTTTACAATGGACTCTATTGTTTTGGAGAACAAGGAGGTGATAGCGATTGGCCGGTAGTTGGACGGGTCTGAGCGATCGCCTTTTTTAGGGATCGGGTGGACGAAAGCCGTCTTCCATGATTTTGGGACTACGCCTAGGGAGTAGGAGTACCGGAAAAGACGCGTTAAAACCGGTGCCAACTCTGGAGCACACGTCCTCAGCACAATTGGGGGGATTCCGTCAGGCCCACTCGACTTGTGGATGTCCAGGGAGAGGAGTGCTTTGCGAACCGAGCACTGTGTGAACTGCACTTCCGGCATGGAGCACTCACACCGCGGGATGGTCGGCGGCGTACTCGCCCCGTCATCGAGAGTCGAGTTAGACGCAAAGAAAGAACCTAGAAGATCAGCTTTCTCCTTTGCAGTATGGGCCAGTGAGTCGTCCTCCCTGTGCAGAGATGGAAGAGATGGCTGACAGAAATTCCCCTGGACAGCCTTGGCGAGAGACCAGAATGCACGGGTTCCAGAAGGAAGGCGAACTAGTTTCTCGCCAATTCTGCCCATGTGCTCTGACTTTGCCTTGGCAATGACTCTTTTGAAGGACCTAGAGGCGGAATTATACTTCTTTTTTAGAGCGCTGGTGTTTACATCCCGGGACGCTGATGCATCAACCCAGGCTTGGTAGCACTCCTGCTTATAGCATGATGCTATTTTACAGGAGGGACAAAACCATGGCTGAGATTTGCCTCCAATGGGCACCACAGAGGAAGGAATAAAAAGTTCCATACCCTGAAGTACCACATCAGTAACAGAATCCGCAACAACGTTGGGATCATCCGGCGAGAAGCAAACCCGCCCCCAAGGGTAGGATGCAAAGAAAGACCGCATCCCATCCCAATCGGCTGACCTATAGTGCCAAACACGGCGGCAGCCTGCAGAATGCTTTTTAATTCATCACAATTACATTTTAATGATATTTTTATCTGAATATTTTAAAAGGTATCTATGACAAATATAAAAAAACATACTAAATGTAATGTAATAGTATGTTTTTTGTGTTTAAACTTATTAACATAACATTTAAGTTATAAATATATTTATTTAAATCAGAATAAGAGTTGTTCATAAACGCTGGGCACGCGAGAGTTAAAAATGGACGAATTTATTCCACTTTTACTTTGAAGTGGAAACCTAAAAATAATATAAAAGAACAATAAGCAGATTTAAACATGAAAATTTAGCCTAATTATTATAACATATATATATATATATATATATATATATATATATATATATATATATATGTGTATAATAATATATTCGTCCCGTACTTAAGTACCCACAGAAATGTCGCATCTGAACATATTAATTTCATAATGTATATTCCATGACACGAGATGGCGTCTATAATTTGATTTATTATTAATTATAATACTTTTTTTTATGGATTAAGTATCTTATTAACTGATGAAAAGTAATTCCTTGATTTTACTGACATTTCTTAAATTATTTGATCAATATCTAAGTAAACACGACGACATATTTTTATCAAGAGATTTTTTTAAATAAACACAATACGTGACAACTCTACAAGCGCCTAGCGAGTGACTGATTAAAGTGCGGTGTATGCACCGCAGTTGAGTGGAACAGAGTAGCTGAATGCAGTGTCGTCTCTAGTATGTAGTACATAATAGCTCAATTAAATAAACGTTTTAATTAAAAAATTGTAAATTATAAAAGTTAATCGCCTTATCTTGTTGTAGATTTAAATATTGTTTTCATAACTTTATTTTCTTAGTACATTTACTGGATTCAGTACTTTATTACATGTCAGACGTGAAAACTCTGAGATTTCACGGCGGGGTATTTATTACAATTTACTTTTAGGTAATTCCAACCATTGAACTATAGTATAGGGTGGCCAATGAGCACGCAGTCCACCTGATGGTAAGTGATTGATGTGGCCCATATATATATATATATATATATATATATATATATATATATATATATATATATATATATATATATATATATATATATATATATATATATATATATATATATATCCTCGATAACGAATCAAAATTCTATTTTTAAATTTTATTTAATAATTGCGTCATATGTGATATTGTAACTATATAAACATTACACTGCACAAGAGTACTCGGATACCTAGACGTGCATGTATGAAGAAGTTAATGAACCTGAAAGAAGCGAAAGAGATATGTAAGGATCGTGACACTTGGCGATCTGTTCTCTCTGGCTACCCCGTTAGGGATTGTGCGTGACGATAAGTAAGTAAGTAAGTACTGCACAAACATACGCAAGAAAAGAATGAGGCAGACATTTAAAGCGTTTTATCTTCTTATCACTCATTGCCGGTATATCAGGTAAGCTTCCTTGAGAAGTAATTCTTTTAGTAATGTAATAAATTTTCTAAACGTACTCGTATATTCTTTTTTTTATATTTGAAGGCAATTATATTATAATAAATATAAATAAATATATATTTATAATTGTATAACACAATTATGTATATATATATATATATATATATATATATATATATATATATATATATATATATATATATATAGGTGGTAGAGCCATGTTGCAGCTTTATTAGGTTGTGGCATGAATAAGTTGGATCGACCGGGGAAGGACAACGCTCTTACAAAATATCAGTGTCAAATATCAGCTTAATGCTTCTATGTTTCGTATGGTGAGTATAGAGAACAGAATACTCTTTTTACAGGAAACGCGACATTCCGTTTTAGTCATCTAAGAAGACAAAGCATCTGCATTTTGATTTATAATCATGAATAAATGTCTATATGATATAGCATCTACTTAATATCAGGGTTAATTTGTCACCCTTCTACAAAAAAGTACCTAACGGTGCACTGTAATCTATCGACGCTATGTTTGACCCTTCTTATTTTCACCTTAGGAAAAGCTGAGATTGAGATTTAAGTACAACTTAAGTACAACTTTTTCATTTTTATTTAATTTTTGAAGTGAATTCTTATTTGAAATCGTTGTTATTTGAACTTAATGAAATAAAAAAGTGACCCAAAAAAGAGACATCTATAAAATTTTGACTGCGAAAGAATGAGACAGAATACAATATACAGTGTTTCCTATTATGTACTGGGTGTGAACTGTGAATGTGAACACACAGGGTTTTTATTAAATATGTACTTCAGTAACACGGCACTAAAACGATCACTTAAAGAGTGTTACACTATCTGCGAAAATAGTGTGAACCATACGAGGAGATAATAAAACGTTATGTTGTCATATGCCTGTAATGGGTTTTTGATGTAAATCCGCTCAAAGCCGACCTCTTCGATAGCGAAACTCTTACTCTATATATCTCTCACGTATATACATGCATAGTGTAAAAGACTCACTATCGATATTTTATTGCGGAACCTAGATGTAAAATATCAAGATTTTTATTGAATGGACTATCGTAAAATCCGTTCTTGGTGATCGTCTCAACTGTGAAATACTAATACTATGGAAGTCGATTGACTGATCTCTGATCACTGGTGAAATCTCCCCTTACATATCCTATATATATATATATATATATATATATATATATATATATATATATATATATATATATAAGGGCAGTTAGTCGAGCAAGTAGATGGGTTTGTATACTTTGATTATATAGACAGGTATATAATCAAAGTTTGTATATTTGGGATGCGTATTTAGCATGGATGGCAGATATGATAAGGATATAGATCGCAGGAAATAAAGTAAATGGGGGCCCTACACCCTTTTGTGGAAAGTCAGAATATGTCAAAAAAGACACATATTCACAATATTAATCTATGGTAGTAGAAGCACGAGAGTAGAATAATCGCAGTAAAAACCTGCCCGGTAAATCAGCAATTAACATTGCATTTTCTTACCTTAAAACCCTCTCAGAAATGAGAGAAGACCTCTACCCAGCTGTGGGATACGTATATAGCCTGTAATTTTAAATTTAATAGCTTCTTAAGTCGAGTTCTAATTATTCAATACCCTATATCTTAGCACTGCCTTCAGAATCTGTAATGTGGGTTCCATTTTAATATTTTTATTATAATTTAATATTTGTAGTTAGTGAAATCGGATTTTACCTTTTATTTATACAGTTCAAATTATTTTATACATTTTTTTATTATGAATATAAACATACATAACATTTTATGGCTTTCGTTTACGTTTTAGCAAGATGGATGCGGATTCATTTCTTATTGTTCTCTTTCCCATCGCTTTGCCTTTGTTGTGCTTTGTTACCTGTTCCGTGGCGTCCTCTACAATAAGCGGTATATTGTTGCGAGCACGTCTCTATTGTAATGTTACTGTCGATTGCCACGTACTTCCATCGTCATCGGGATACTCTTTGTGCTAGCTGTCTTTATTTGTACCTCTCTGTCGTCTATACTTCCCTAGTACTTTCAGCAATCATTCTTGTAAGCCAGAGAAAAATAACCACTGCTTCCTTTTAAGATTTTCTGGAAATTAGCGATGGTATTTTTAAAACTGTATGGTTGTTTAAAATTCGATTTTTAATTTTTTGTATTTTTTTTATTAATATTTTATAAAATTTTATGATGTATTTCTAATCTTGCGGCCAGTTCAATGCTGTTGTTGTGAAGGCTGTTGAATTTCATTGATACTGACCGCATGTAAAGTGAGGTACAATTTTTTAATTAAAACGTTTATTTAATTGAGCTATTATGTACTACATACTAGAGACGACACTGCATTCAGCTACTCTGTTCCACTCAACTGCGGTGCATACACCGCACTTTAATCAGTCACTCGCTAGGCGCTTGTAGAGTTGTCACGTATTGTGTTTATTTAAAAAAATCTCTTGATAAAAATATGTCGTCGTGTTTACTTAGATATTGATCAAATAATTTAAGAAATGTCAGTAAAATCAAGGAATTACTTTTCATCAGTTAATAAGATACTTAATCCATAAAAAAAGTATTATAATTAATAATAAATCAAATTATAGACGCCATCTCGTGTCATGGAATATACATTATGAAATTAATATGTTCAGATGCGACATTTCTGTGGGTACTTAAGTACGGGACGAATATATTATTATACACATATATATATATATATATATATATATATATATATATATATATATATATATATATGGGCCACAGCAATCACTTACCATCAGGTGGACTGCGTGCTCATTGGCCACCCTATACTATAGTTCAATGGTTGGAATTACCTAAAAGTAAATTGTAATAAATACCCCGCCGTGAAATCTCAGAGTTTTCACGTCTGACATGTAATAAAGTACTGAATCCAGTAAATGTACTAAGAAAATAAAGTTATGAAAACAATATTTAAATCTACAACAAGATAAGGCGATTAACTTTTATAATTTAGTTCTCAAAAGAGAATAAAGTTCTTTAAAACTAATAATAACGGCTAATAAAGAGATAACGCGAATAATCTTGTAAAATATATCGCGCTATTAAAGTTATTGGAATAAGATTCAAGCTCAATTTTCTAATTTCTATGATAATAAGCAAATTTTTACAAAATATTAGAAAACGTCTTAATGGTTCACCTGTTGGTAAGTCGCTGCTCTGGTCCATGGTCACCTATATTTAACTTCAAACCCGAAGGCCACAAATGCGTTGCAACCCCAAAGGACGGTGATAGAATTTCTTATTGCTAGTTAAAAGAGTGATCTTTTTTAAATAAATATAGCAGTTGTATGGGTTTGGATTTAATTTTGTTAATTAAAATTATAAACTAGGTTCTAAAAATAAAAATGAAAAATCGGCCAAGTGCGAGTCAGACTAGTGCATGAAGGGTTCCGTACCATCGTGAAAACATGTTTCTAGTAGGGTAGCCGCTTTTAATTTTTAATTTATTTTTATTATATTTGTTGTTATAGCGGCAACAGAAATATACACTCCGTGCAATTTTCAATTGTCTACCCATTACGGAGCATGAGAGACAAAGGAGGCCTAGTAATAGGGTCCCGTTGAGTTTCCCTTTGGGTACGGCACTCCAAAAATATTATTTTATAGGATAGGGTGACAAACGGGCACACAGTATAGGTACCTAATGATAAGTGGTTGCTGTGGCCCATAGACATCTACATCTATCCTTGATTACGAATCAAAATGCAGATGCGTTGTCACCCGTGAGGACTAAGATGTAGTCGTAATGCCTCGTTTCCAGTAAAAAGGGTCTCCGGTTCTATACACTCACCATACGAAACACAGCAGCATTAAGCTACTATTTTACGCTAGTATTCTGTGAGAGTGTGGTCCTTTCCCGGTCGAGGCGACCCATTCGTGCTACAACTATACTACTAATATAACTGCAGCATGGCTCTACTACGTATAAAAATTTATGATATTACCACGTGTAAAACTATACATATTTAACTATGTGATATTCTTACAAATTGATCAAATATTAGAATGCCGACTGTACTAAATATCAAAGAAACTTTATTGGCACTAATAATTTTTTATGCACTTCACTGTACCACTCGTGTAATTACTAAATTAGTCAGTTAGAATAGTTACAGTTTAACTACGCATTGCCTTGAATTATATTACCAAGATGAAAGATTCGTAAAAGTGAAAAAGCTATAATCATAAAAGGCACTTAAACCAATAGCACCGCGCCCTCATGTCTCCCCATTGCTATTGACGTCGGCCGTTGACCCCGGCGAAATTGCGATTTGCAAATGCTGATCTTTAAAGAACATTCTAAGACGGGGCGTCTAATTTTATTGAACTTTAATATCTGTCTCTATAAATACAGTCTTTTTAATACGCGTTTATCAGCTATGCATGTCTATCATCTATGTAACTTAACCTTTTAATGTAATTTTCACCAACTTGTAGAAGACCGACTGATTCGAAAATTTGCACTCGTATCAAGGACCGACTTTTTTATAGAATAAAAATGACAAAAAAGCACACAGTCCACCTGATGGTATGTGGATGATGTGGCCGTAGACATCCACATTTATCCTCGATTAAGTATCAAAACGCAGATGCGCTGTCACCCCTGAAGACTAAGATGGAATGTCTCGTTTCCAGTAAAAAAGGGTCTCCGGATCTCTACACTCACAATACGAACACGGCAGTATTAAGCTGCTATTTTACGCTGGTATTCTGTGAGAGCGTGGTCCTTCCCCGGTCGAGCCGACGCATTCATGCTACAACCATAATATAACTGCATTGTGGCTCTACCTACTAAACCTATTAATTTTAGGTCCGATCTACGCATAACAGGTTTACAGGATCTTTAAGTGTAATTAAAAGTATATAATCCGAGAAGTGGAACCTGGTGACACAACAGGTATTGTTTAATACTTTTATTAAGCACTAGTCTCACACAAGGTAGGGATCATTTTACGTTTATAGTTTAACCTGTTTGTCATCAATAATTCTGTACATGTGTTTGATGAGAAAATAAATATATTTTATTCTATTATATAATCTTCTAGAGGTATCCTTGTGTTTGGATTTAATATTTTAATTATTAATCATTCATGAGAATCCAAGCAAATGGCATACAGACATCTGTTGTATTAAAATTTGTACGATTTTTAGGGTTCCGTAGTCAACTAGGAACCCTTATAGTTTCGCTATGTCTGTCTGTCCATCTGTCCGTCCTTGCTTAATCTCTGTGACCGTTAGCACTAGAAAGCTGAAATTTGGTACCAATATGTGTATCAATCACGCCGACAAAGTGGTAAAATAAAATATTGGAAAAAATGTTTTATTAGGGTAGCCCTAACGTGTGATATATTGTTGGAAAGGTATTTAAAAATGAATAGGGGTTTACTGAAATCATTTTTTGATAATGTCAATAATTTCGAAAATAATCGCTCCAAAAGTAAAAAACAATGTGTCTCCTCCCCCCCCCTCTAACTTTTGAACCATAGGTTTAGAAAATATGAAAAAAATCTGAAAAGTAGAACTTTATAAGGACTTTCTAGGAAAATCATTTTGAACTTGGATGGAAACAACAGTACCCACTACCGGGAGCAGTTGCAGGAGCGCGGAGCGCTGCTGGAGCGCGAACATAATGGATACCCACCTTTAAACTCATAAGTGGGAACACTTATTGTGACGGACGGGAAACTACGGAACCCTACACTGAGCGTGGCCCAACACGCTCTTGGCCGGTTTATTTTCTAATTTAAATAGGTAATTGATGAATTGGTGAAACTTATCTGAATTAATGGCAGGAACGATCAACATATTTAACTGACTGTGACATTTAGGAGGGTCGGTGTTTCACATCAGATAAATGACCTTTTCGTGTAACGGTTGATGTTATAGATTACCACAACACTTTGGGAATGAATAATAAATTAAAATTGAACGCGATAAAATCCATGAAATTAGTTTTATTCACGAAAATATAAGGTATCAGCATGCGACGAATGTTTTAAATATTTATAACTTTATCGTAATTTTTCAGCTATTATGAGGCAGTGCTTGAATACCTTTCCTACCGGGTGGTAATTAACGATGTAAACTATTATGATAAAACAATATGGCTGGCTTAATATTAACATTACTTTTGCCTTGAAAATAAAATTAAAATAATTTATTCACAGATAATAAAATTTGGCTTTCAATTTCACTGGCAATATGCACTCTATCAGGTGTTATAACAGCTTGATAGAGTAGCCCTCTGCTGTGAGAAATGAGTGCATCATGTATTACATCTCAATCATTGGCTTTCACAAATCGGAGTTGAATTTTATTTAAATAAAAACCTGACTTTTAGTAGGACGATGCTCCGTAGTAGGTCATACAAAGGCTGTAATTATAAGGTGTCAATAGAATTTACTGTGTTTCTTTTTTTATAGGATAGGATGACAAACGAGCACACAGTCCACCTGATGGTAAGTGGTTGCTGTGGCCCATGTACATCTCATCTATCCTCGATTACGAATCAAAATGCAGATGCGTTGTCATCCGTGAGGACTAAGATGGAATACATCGTTTCCAGTAATAAGGGTCTCCGGATCTATGCACTCACCATACGAAACACAGCAGCATTAAGCTACTTTTTGACGCAGGTATTCTGTGAGAGCGTGGTCCTTCCCCGGTCGAGACGACGCATTCGTGCTATAACTATACTACTAATATAACTGCAACATGGCTCTATCACGTAAAAAACTCTTTATCGATAATAGGTCTAACGATAAATAGTCTGTATTTTGTCTCGGTTATCTACACATGTAAATAAAATTGAATGTCTGCTACATGTGTACTCGTAAAGAAAATTGATGTGTCTGTCTGCAACATAATAACCTTATATGATCAGGCACAGAGACAGATCAGAGGGTTATTTATACGCCATTAAGACATGAACCATTTTTAAATTTGCCCGTCAGTCAGGGTAATCTTCGGAATCATCATCATTATCATCATTATTACAGCCCTTCACAAGTCCACTGCTGAACATAGGCTTCGCCCAAGGAATGCCACAAAGTACAGTCCTGAACCACCAGCATCCATGGACTTCCTGCATGTCTTACCAGGTTGTCACTCCATCTAGTGGGGGGTCGCCCTACACTACGTCTACCAGTAAGAGGCCGCCACTCGAGAACCTTTATTCTCCGTCGGTGGTCGGTTCTTCAAGCTAAATGGCCGGTCCATTGCCACTTCTTCAGCTAATTAATCCGTTGGGCTATGTCGGTTACACTGGTTATACTGCGGATATCCTCATTTCTAAGTTTATCACGGAGAGAAACCCGAGCATAGTCCTCTAGCTCGCTAAGCGACCTTGAGCGTCCTCATACGGCCAGCAATGAAGGACCACGTCTCAGATTCGTAAGTCCTCAGTAGCAACACGCACTGGTTGTACAGTCTAGTTTTCAGGTTTTGATGTATACCTGATGATAAGATGTGTCGCAATTTCCCAAACGCTGCCCAGTCGAGTTGAATCCGTCGATACACCTCTCGGTCGAAGTTGGACTTACCCAGTCGGAAAGTCGGAAGTCGGAAAATTACGACACATCTTCTCGTTAGATTTCGGGAAATTCTCATCTGATTTTTACTGAGCAATGCGAGGAGGGTTGTAGACTATATTTTAACGATAAAAAAGGAAAAACGAAGTTACATATATATCAAAAAGTTGAAAATAAAATAAATAGTAGTTGATGATAATCTTAAACGACGCCACATTGATAGATACAAGCCAGGCTAAGCCGGTACGGGTTGTTAATATGTCAATCAAATAAGTTAGTAAGTCAAATAGTAAATCGAAACGTTATAGTTAAAATCTTTAACTATTAATAATATTAGTATACTTATTAATAGTGTTTATGTGTATTAAAAAGAACAAAAACTAATTCATTTAACTTCAATCGTGTTTAAGAGCACATTGGGGTCAAACTAAATTTGCATTCCTATCACATTTAAGAAACTAAGCTTTAAGAAAATGTTATCTTAAAATCTGAAACTAGCTGTCCGCCGCCACTTCGCCTGCGTGTAATTCATTGAGACTGGATTTCATTGGTTTTAATTATTTTTTGCGCGGTACCCTATTTTTTTTCCTAAATTTAAAGTAACCTAAGCTACTCCTT
Organism: Parnassius smintheus behrii; assembly: GCA_036936625.1. NCBI lineage: Eukaryota > Metazoa > Arthropoda > Insecta > Lepidoptera > Papilionidae > Parnassius > Parnassius smintheus. The sequence continues at coordinate 6,351,871 of JAUPFT010000012.1, forward strand.
ATAACATCAGCTACCTGCCAGAGAAAGTCCCGTAAAAATAAGTCTATGGGCCACAGCATCCACCAACTGTGTGCTCGTTTGTTAACCTTAATGTATAAAAAACATCCTATTGAAGTTCACTGATGTACATAGGCCTCTTTTTAAATTGCCTTAAGAGAGGGATTTTTTTATGAAGTCACCTCTACCCACGTTCTGGCTTTTTACCCCACGTCAGCCACACGATGATAAGGGAGTAATGAATTTTTTCACACCACCGCTACACGGATCTACTTTATTATACTGGTGTATATTCAAAGCATTGATGTGAATCAATGAGATAAAATAAATAAGAATAGTTTTTATTAGCAAATTAATTTAGACACCAAAAATATTATCCGTTGTTTTCAATTGCATTTTTAATATTTCTTAAGTGCTTTATTGAAAGGACGCTACACTCTCGAGAGCAGTCAAATCATAACCATAAAAAGCACTTTGACCGATAGTTCCACGCCCTTCCTGGCCCTCCTCCCCTCGCTGACTGTGCAACTTGATGTCGGTCGTTAACTTATAGAAGGGCGGGGTACCATGTACCATGTAGCGGGGTAACTTGGAAATATTTATTAAAACTATTGTTTCTTTAGTACAAAATACAAGACGGGGTTTGATTTAAATAACTGACAATAATTTCTGTAGATGGTGAACTAAAAAAGAAAATTCAAATTTCACCATCTGGATTCTTGATCTCCTCTTCGTCACATGACGTCATCGTGAAATCAGCCACTATGAACGGATAACTATCATTTTTTCAGACTGATATGACTTAGAAACCTTCAAAAAATAAGCCTACTCCTTTTTGGAAGGCTGGCAACGCAACTGCAACTCTACTGGTGTTATTTTGCTCATGGGTGGCGGTCTACTCTTACCAGTAGATGAGATGCTTGCTCTTCTATAAAAAGTATTTACCTTAATGTATTACGCACCTTAGAGTATAGTATTAACGGTGTAAGAATATCCACTACCCCTCTACGTATCGTGGGTCGCAAGAGGGGACGAAGTGAAACACATCAGAAGATGGGGCTGTTGCCCCATCTTCTTGCGTCTTTCTAATAACATCAAGAAATAAAGAAATATCCAAAGGCCAAATACCATAAGCTACAATGTATGCTTGTTTGTCACCAGTACTTCCACAAAATATACGCACTATACATACATAATAACGAAAATCGATAATCCTACCAGCAATCACAGAAAGCTAAGAGTGAGATGAGACGTATGCGTAATCTTTTATTTCACATGTACCTACTTTATCTAAGAATTTTGTGATGAAACAATGGCTGTGCTGTGTAAAGTTAAAGCAGATGCAAGTTGTTCATTTAAAAAAATTGGTTGCCTGTAAAGTCGGTATACGGGCGAAAGTTTTACGTGACAACGACTTTGAGTGGTAAAATAATTTTAATGTGAATATTCATTCGTATAGTAGGAAGAAGGATGAAATAACACTTTTTATGTCTGTCTCTCTCGCTCTTAGGCGGGCTAACCATGCCCGAGTGGAAGGGACGCGTGCCTCTCACTCGCTCTCATTGTGAGCGCATAACGTGAGCGGAGCGTAACGCAGTTTCTTGAAGTGTCACCCGGCAAACCAATTTATAAGACGTTGTCACGTCAAAAGTCAAGTCTCGCTTGGCAAACAGTAAAGATTTAGGCCGTGAATGTAAACGTGCACTGAAATATAAGGTCAAGCACGTGAACCCAAATCTCGCTATAACTAATGTCACATAAAAATTTGAAAGAGATGAGAAATGGACTATGAAGCTAAAGCTCAAATTTCGTAAACAAAGAAGTGGAATTTGATATGTTGGTTTCTAGGTTGTAGATTATTTATGTATATATCATTTATGACTGCCTCTTTGGACTAGTGGCCGTAGGCGCGGTACTAATAATCACGAAGTCCTTGGAGTTCAGGTCAGAGCAAAGTCAGTTATTGGATTTTTTGTGAAGAAATTCTCAGTAACAGCCCGTAGTCGAGAAGTTTGCGGTGTTTTACCCCGTGCCTTGAAAATCTCATAAAGCGAAGGAATATTGAGTGCACACAAACTCCGGGACCATAATACTGTCCCGCTCAGATTTGTATACGTGGTAGAGCCACGCTGCAGTTATATTAGTAGTAAAGTTGTAGCACGAACGGGTTGACTCGAGCGGCGAAGGACTACGCTCTCACAGAATATCAGCGTGAAATAGTAGCTAAATGGTGCTGTGTTTCGTATGGTGAGTATAGAGAACTGGAGACCCTTTTCACTTGAAACAAGGCATTCCGTCTTAGTCCTCACGGGTGACAACGCATCTGCATTTTGATTTGTAATCAAGGATAGATGTAGATGTCTATGGGCCGCAGCAACCACTTACCATCAGGTGGACTGTGTGCTCGTTTGTCACCCTTATTCTATGTAAAAAAACTTCTTGGCAGGGTATAATAGGGGAGTCAAAATGCTACAAATTCGAGCTATCATATGGATTTTGAAGATTTTTCAATAATCACCCAGAATTCGGTTTCAAATTCTAAATAAAAATTTAGCCTTTTTTGTATGCTTTCTTCAGTTTCCTGCTTCAGTCTACCTCATGGTAAGTGGATGCTGTGGCCCATAGACATCTACATTTATCCTCGATTGAGAATCAAAACGCAAATGCGTTGTCACCCTTGAGAGCTAAGATTGAATGCCTGGTTTCCAGTAAAAAGAGTCTCCGGTTCTCTACACTTACCATACGGAACACATCAGCATTAAGCTAATATTTTACGCTGGTATTCTGTGAGAGCGTGGTCCTCCCTGGTTGAGCTAAATCATTCGTGCTACAACCATAATATAGCTGCGACGTGGCCCTGCTGCGTGAAAAAGTTGTCGAGTTCCCAGTAAACCTGAATAAATAAAATAGACGAGACTGTCTGTTATGTTAAAATAACAGGTTCTTATTTGTGTGTTGTTTGGACATAAATAACTATTTTTTAAATTTTGGCCTGTCTATCTATTCGTTCAGGCATCGAAATGGCTGAACCAATTGTGATGAAATTTTACAAACAGTTAGAAAGCAATGCTATGAATGATCCCTGTTAATGCTAAGTTACCACGTGCTCGGCGGTTTCTATGCATTAGAAACAAACGTTTTGCTTCCGTCTTTTGGAATGGAATGTGTACAGTAAAAGAGTGGAATAATTTGCCGGGATTTCTGTTTCCAACCAAACACATTCTGGGCGTCTTCGAAGCAAGAGTACTTTTGTTACGCTAAAACAGTATGATTGCTGGTACGATAACGATAATAGTGGCGTCACACTGCAGCTATATTATGGTTGTGTCATGAATGGGTCGGCTCGATCAGGGAAGGATCACGCTCTCACAGAATACCAGCGTAAAATAGCAGTTTAATATTGCTTTGCTTCGTTTGGTGAGTGTAGAGATTTGAAGACTCTTTTTTACAGGAATTGAGGAATTCCATCTTAGTCCTCAAGGGTGACAACGCATTTGCTTTTTGATTTTTAATCGAGGATAAATGTAGATGACTATGGGCCACAGTATCCACTTACTATCAGGTGGACTGTGTGCTGGTTTGTCACCCTTATTCTATAATAAATTACCATCTAGGGCTACATCACCACTCACCACCAGGTGAGATTATGGTTAAGCACTAGCTGTAAGGAAAACTATATGTTTGGGTAATAATAAGACTTCAAAGACTGTCAAGTTTGCCAAACCGTATTGGAGTAGCACAGCGAACTAACTACTCTATAACGCTGTCAAATCTGAGAGGAGGTCTCTACCTATCGGCGAGTCAAATAATTTTCGGATTTTGCAAAATAATTATCATTAGATCTCATTGACGAAAATAACCTACAAATGGGTTGACTGGCAGAGAATGGATTTGATTTTTGGAAAGATTTTTAAAAAAAAATTAGAGGAATTCACTTTTTCTGCCCCCCGGGCGACGCTATTTTGGAATGAGGCGAAACATGAAACAGATTTCACAGCAAGAAAATTAATTTATTAGGAGAATATATGGGTTAATTTTTGAATAAAACTATATTTACTGATTTTATCGCGTTTAATTAACTACTTTAACTAAACGCATACTAGCAAGAACGCTCACTGGACACTATTGTTTTAAAAAGCACATGTCCATCCTAGGTCTAAGAAATTAAAGGATGTGTCCGTTCTGTTCCATAACGGAAGAAACAGCTCTGCACATCCTAACTAATTGCGGACCCTTAATGCGCAAACCTAAAAAGTAAGTGAAAGCTTATACTACACAATAAAGTTATGTAAATCATTAGTTATATAAATATTGTTAAATAAGTAATTATCATAACAAATAAATAACATAGAGTAAACCAAACTAACACATGCATAGATTATAAGTAATGTAAATTTACAGGAAATAAAAGTCTTTTTATATTATTTTATTTTTTATTTTATTTAATATGCGCAAACGTAACACTCATTTGGGAAATTATGTACTCTGCCCAGAAGAAGTGAAATTGCTCACGGCTAAGCAACTCCTTCTATTCATTGACGACATAGGGCTTAGCAGTGAACTATAGCCATAGCAACGATCACAATGGATCTTTTAGGTCGCAGTGACACTGGTCTCTTTCCCTAGACCTGCATAGCTGCTTGCACATAAAAAAATTACTTTAACTTATGTTTAAATTGCGTTTCGACGTTTCGGGTGCTTTACAGCACCCATGGTCACGGGGGGACTGAGATGTTTGACGTTGAAGTTCCAATGTCATACTTAGCCCGGCTTACTTCAGTTTTAATATTAATTTTTAATCTGATCTACGCAGTATGAGCTTACAGTACCTTGAAGTCTTGCAGTATATGCTTGGGTTTATATGCGGACTGAAAATTAATATTAAAAAACTGAAGGTAGCCGGGCTAACTAAAAAAAACTGTAAATCACCCGAAAATTTGGGAATTTAAAAATAAGTTAAAGTAGTTAATTAAACGCGATAAAATCCGAAAAATATAGTTTTATTCAATGTGTAGTGTTCACAGAAATTCAAGAAATCATTAGGTTAATTGTTTTTCTGTAATGTTAGTTATATTTTATTTAAATTAGATTAAAAAAAAACCGGCCAAGAGCGTGTCGGGCCACGCTCAGTGTAGGGTTCCGTTGTTTCCCGTCCGTCACAATAAGTGTTCCCACTTATGAGTTTAAAGGTGGGTATCCATTATGTTCGCGTTCCAGCAGCGCTGCGCGCTCCTGCAACTGCTCCCGGTAGTGGGTACGTGCGCGAACATGGAGCGTGCAACATTGCACGCTCCGCGGTAGGCGCTCCGACTTTCCATCCAAGTTCAAAATGATTTTCCTAGAAAGTTCTTATAAAGTTCTATTTTTCAGATTTTTTTCATATTTTCCAAGCTTATGGTTCCAAAGTTAGAGGGGGGGGGGGACACATTGTTTTTTACTTTTGGAGCGATTATTTTCGAAATTATTGACATTATCAAAAAATGATCTGAGTAAACCCCTATTCATTTTTAAATACCTTTCCAACAATATATCACACGTTAGGGTTGAAATTAAAAAAAAAATCACTTCCCACTTTACATATAGGGGGGCTACCCTAATAAAACATTTTTTTCCAATTTTTATTTTACCACTTTGTCGGCGTGATTGATTCACATATTGGTACCAAATTTCAGCTTTCTAGTGCTAACGGTCACAGAGTTTAAGCGAGGACGGACAGACGGACAGACAGACATGGCTAAACTATAAGGGTAGGAACCCTTTTGACTACGAAACCCTAATGAATGAACTAAACTAGGAATATTCCTAAAAGTAGAAACATTTTTAAGTGATACAGCCAAGCTGCAGCTATATTATAGTCGTAGCACCAATGTGTTGGCTCGACTGGGGCAGGACACGCTCTCACAGAATACCAGCGTAAAATGGCAGCGTAATACTACTGTGCTTCGTATGGTGACTGTAGGGAACCGGAGACTCTTATTACTGGAATCGAGGCATTCCAACTTAGTCCTCAGGGGTGACAACGCATTTGCATTTTGATCCCTAATTGAGGATACATGTGGATGTCTACGGGCCATAGCATCCACTTACCATCAGGTGGACTGTGTGCTCGTTTGTCACACAGTACTATAAAAAAGTTATATATGTGCAAAATATTAAAGAGCAAGGCACTGGCACATTGTTTTATGTGTTAATACAATACTCCGGAAACTGATAGTAATAAATAAATGACATTGTGTAATAAAAAACTTCACTTCAATACCTACAAACGATATCTGGTCAGCGTACTGAATGCAATATCCAACGGAAAACTTTTCATATTTACGTCACCAGTCACATGCTACAACTTACAACGCTTAACGACCATTTTGAAGCAGCTTATGTACATAAATATGCACATAAGAGACGTTGTGTACAATTTCGCTTACAAGTACGACTATAAAATCTACAGAAACAAAGGGAAACTTGAACTAAGTTCGTGGTTTATAATAAATGATGCAACCGCAAACATTCACATAACGTTTGGATTAAGCGACATGCGTTCGTAATATTTTGACTTAAAATTCATGCTTACAAAATTATGAAAGACATCGCACGGATGATCTCGACAATAGCACCACCTATCAAATGTGAATCTACGCCATTCAAACACACACAAAAAATTTCATCAAAATCGGTCGAGCCGGTTTTGAGTATTATTGATTTTTGTGTATAGAGATTTCTCGGTAATACTGTAGATAAGTGATTAAGCAAGGTTTAGACGAAGCCAGTGCTGGCTGCCAGTTTCACTGTTAGCCAGCGCTGGCTTGTTATTGGCCCCGTATAAATGGTTTTTCAAGACACGCCAGCACTGGCGGTAATAGAGCGCCTGCCTATTTTTCAAGCCAGTGACCTCCGCCCACTTGCTCCACAACCCCCGCGCCTGAATTAATAAATTGTAATATAAACATTTTACTAGTGATATTGTACTAATTCCTATATTTGATACATGTAGGTATATGATAAACATTTTTTTATTTGGTCTAAAAATCATTAATTTAATACAACGATTTATAAGAATAATCTACGAATGACATGAATCCATTTGGCCTCATCTAAACAACACGGGCCAGGCCAGCGCTGGCTTGTCCGAGGACTGGCGTCAGCGTCACTGGCTTCGTCTAAACCTTGCTTTAGTTGTAGTACTTCAGAGCCCCGTGGATGTTGCGCCCTCCTTTCTGCCAAGGAGGGTCGCGTTCGTATACGGCTTAGAGATCTCTAGTCAGATCATTAAGCCAATTCCCAAAAGGCGGTGTTTAGTGGGTAAAAGTCTCCACATTCACCGCCTCCCTCCCTCGCTTTCCGGAGGGTTGCCCATATTTGCTTCGGGCGCAAAAAAAAGCCCCGTGGAATTTTTATTTTTATTTTAGTAATGCAACTAAAAATAGGTGACACACGAGCATACAGTCTACCTGATGTTTATACCTACCTCAATAGATAACTATCCTCAATTAAGAATGTAAATAAGTAAGAATTTATACGTGGTAGAGCCACGCTGTAGCTGTATTATTGTTGTAGCACGAATAGGTCGTCTCGACCGGGAAGGACCACGCTCTCACAGAATACCAGCGTGTAGAGATCCGTAGACCCTTTTCTACTGGAAACGAGGCATTTCATCTTTGTCCTGAGGGGTGACAAGGCATCTGCGTTTTGTTTCTTAATCGAAGATAAATTAAGATCTATGGTCCACAGCATCCACTTACCATCAGGTGGATTGTGTGCTTGTTTGTCACCCTTATTCTATGAAAAAAATTCGTTGTCACTCTTGAGAACTAAGTAAGATATATAGGCAAGTAAAATGGGATTTCTGTATAAACTACAAAATATCGATTCAGGTGAATCCAGATAAGATATGGGACACCTTTTGATGAAGTTAATGTTTTTTTTTAAGGCATTATTATTTAATTCTGTCAAGAGGTAGAACCTCTTGTCCGACGGCAAAAAAATAATGGAAAACTGCATGAGTTAAATATTAAATATTTATTTATAGCCAATTTCAAAGAAGTAATAAGATTGAAATAATATCCACTTAATACCTTGTGAAGTAGGTGCTTATAATAAGAAATAAGACATAAAGTTTAAAAATATCCAAACTTATATTGGACATCCCCTACCCCGAATAACCCGTCTACTCCAGAAGGATGGTAATATTTTTAAGTATTATTTATAATCTACTAGCTTGCCAGGCACACGTTGTTCTGCCCTTTTCGACGACCCTTTATCATGTCCTATTAAAAATCCTTAAATTCGCAAAAAAATGTTGGTTACTCACGGAAAAACTATCCTATCTCTCAAGTCAGACCAATCTGCACACGATGTGCAAATTTGATTAAAACCGGTTAAGTAGTTTAGGAGTCCATCGCGGTCAAACAACGTGACACGTAATTTATATATATATATATATATATATATATAGAGAAAAGTTTCTGTTTCTGTTTCTGTCTATACCTTTTTCACGCTCTGTATCCCAAACGGCTTGATAGGTTTTAACGTATGAGGTGTCGTTAGCTTCATCTTGATGGTGAGAGTTAGATGAGCTACAAGTTTTTTCTTTTTTCAGTAAATATTTTTCAGCAGTCGAGTATAAATTACTATTTTACGATAGGACTTGTAAGTAAAAAGGTATCTCCATTTATCTTCGATATCGCGTAACACACATACAAAAATAAAGCATACAGTAAAAATGAGAAAGTCCTTCATTTTTAAGTCTTCCCACTAGGACTTTCTTCTGTATGGTGGAGACAGTTTATGTTCACAAATTGTGATAAACATCCAGACCAGGAACAATTATTTGTACATATATATATATTTCGTGCGGGGTCAAACGCCTTAAAGAAACTGACCTGTCACAGCAGGCGCAGTTTCTTTGAAATCGACTAAAATATTTTGAGGACAAGTTAAGACCATCTAAAGCTGCTTATGATAGCACAACCTACTCTTTCTTGCTCTAAAAGCTTTCTCAGGAATTATAGGCCGATGAATAAGGGCAACAAATGAGCACACAGTCCACCTGATGGTAAGTGGATGTTGTGGCTCATAGACATCTACATTTATCTTCGATTAAGAATCAAAACGTAGTTGTGTTGTCATCCCTGAGGACTACGAAGGAATGCCTAGTTTACAGTAGAAAAGGGTCCCCAATCTCTACAATCACCATACGAAACAGAGCAGTTTCAAGCTGCTATTTTACGCTAGTATTCTGTGAGAGCGTGGTCCTTCCCCGGTCGAGCCGACCCATTCGTGCTACAACCATAATATAGCTGCAGCGTGGCTCCACCACGTATAAAAAGTTTATATATATTTATATAGTTGTTAAGAAAAAGGTTTCAAAATTTATATCTATATACTAGCGATTTAATTCGGCTTCGCTTGGATAGAATGTAAAAGGTTCAAGATTTCAGATAATACATACGAGTACCTGACTTTGCTCTGTATCTAATCGAAAAGATTCATCACAGTCGGTTCAGCTATTACAAAAATTAGTCTGGACGGAAAGACAGAGAGTTTTTCAACAAATAGTAGTAATTATTATTAATAGAGTACTCTCATCTGGTTGGACTGTATAAATATATAAAGTAAATGATAAATATATATAAATATGTTTAATATACTATCATAAATAAATAAATAAAAGCCCAACCAGATGCCCTCGGCAGGGGAGACCAAATGGCCGTGGGTTAGGGGGAAAGGGAAAGAAACCGGCAGACGGTGCGAGAGGTATCGTGGAGCACCTCTTCTGCATTCGAGCCCGGAGCGGTCCGTCACGGAGTCCCCGCCGCCTCTGATGACGAAAGCTGACTGAGATTATTATTATTATTATTATTGAAATAATTTTATAAGAAAAATAAATTTTAAAAATTCTTGGGTTGACGAATAATGACTAGTATGTAAACAGCGATTCGAATACACACGGGCCGTCCTTTTACTCGTGCCTAAAAACCGACATCGAGTGTAGAACAGGCGAATACTCGGGCCGAGTGGCGAGAACACCCGAACGAGCTTTTAAATGCTCGTACTCATGCATACTCGTATGTGCTCGGCGGCAATATAAAGGTTGCACTATAGAATATCTTTCAGTATGTAATTGTAGTGATGCCTATATCCTATAAACGGGAACACAGATGTGTACAGCTGTTTGGCGACAGAAATAAGAATATCTAGAAAAGGAGTTTTACCACCATTCTAGCACAACACAAATTTTTGGTTTTCAAAAAAGTTTGGAGTTTGATTTTCCTCAGTTTCTCACGCAACATCTAAGTCTATCTCTGATATCATAGAGGATTATTTATTAAGTTAAAAGTTAAAGTTACAGCCTATATACGTCCCACTGATGGGCACAGGCCTCTTTTCATTTCTGAGAGGGTTTTAGGACAAGGAAGTATCGTGGTAAATCAGCACTTAAAATTGAAATTAATAATATCATTGGCGCCGGTAGGGATCAAACACGGGTTACTCGCTTACTGAGAGATTTAAAGAGAGTGCTAACGTGTATCTACCTAAACGTAAACTTAAAAGGCTTTTATATATCGTACGTAATCCCCACATAAAGACGCCTTCAATGGTTTATCGTATATCGAATCTAGTAAAACATTAAACGCAATAATGTAGCTGGAGGTCGTACACATACGTATAAACTAGTGAAAATCGTAAACCTCCATTTGCTACGTTGTAGAAAAAGGCGATAAAATCCATAACTTTATTTTGACTTCAACGGCATTCACGCAGACATTGACCTCGGGTAGCTAAATGCCAACTGGGTCAAGCAGAAATTTGAAAGTGGAAATTTTAATGAAAGTTATTTTAAAAACATAGTGTCTTGGAATGGTCATATAAATATAAATGAATGGCATTTCTTTTTCTACAAAATATATTATTTTCAGTACTGTGAGGACCTTTTTACAAAAAAGGATTAACTTTATTCATAGTACCCGGATGCCGTGGATGCTGTTCCCATAGACATCCACACTGAACCTCGATTAAGAATCAAAATGCTAATGCGTTGTCATCCCTGAGGACTAAGATGGAATGCCTCGTTTCCAGTAAAAAAGGGTCTCCGGATCTCTACACTCACCATACGAAACACAGCAGTATTAAGCTGCTATTTGCTAAGAGCGTGGTCCTTCCCCGGTCGAGCCGACCCATTCGTGCTATAACCGTAATTTAGCTACAGCGTGGCTCTGCAGCAATATTATGCACGATTAAGATAGAGTGATGTAGTGACGACCTGGTAAGAGATACATAAAGTCAATAGATGTAGGTGGCTCAGAACTGTTCTTTAGGTCATTTCTTGAGGGAGGCCTATGTTTAGTAGTAGACTCGTGATGCGTTGTAAAGATCATCATGATGATGATAAAATAATAGAAAAATTGTTTTTTTTTTAATTTTTAGTATAGAACTAACAAGTATGTGTTAATTAATTTTCGTATAGAGTGAGTTTAAAAATTTACATACGAAAAGTAGTATTGTAATATGTAGTCACAACTTTTTTCATGAACTAAATTCTATAAATCCTGTCTTTAGAACTAAAGGTAAAAAAAAACAATTTATTTGTAACGGTCTTTGTAAAAAAATAGTTTATATTTATGAGCTATGTTACGCGGAAATATGCGACCTAAAATTTTTAACAAGGAATTTCAAAGAAAATGGCAAATTTCGACGACTGTGCCGACGCTTCTAAGGGAGTTCTATAATTAGACGGACTATTCTTAAATCTTAGTTTAAGCCAAAAACAACCAATAAACCATAAATATATGTCTCGTAATAATACAGTTTGTGTCGTCACACTGTTGATATTACATACTTCTTTTTTTTTCTAAACATTTATTATGATCATTTTACTCATTACAAATTAACTGAAAAGTGTGACCGGATGGAAAAAACTGCGTAAATAAAGCAGAGAACAGTTATTTACACAATCATACTTTAAAACAATGTGATCAATCATTACAAGCACAAATGTAAGAACAAACACAGAAAAAACAAAGCACAATTGGAGTATTTACATAAATACCGAGTTGGACCGATTGGAGTATTTACATAAATAATGACCGAGACGCAGGTGTCCTCTCCGGCTGATGTCTCGTATCTCTCCTACCCGGGGTACAAACTGGAACACTCCTTTGTGCCTCGGGCTGGAGTTTGCGTTTACGTCAGAGAGGACATCTGTTCTCGACGCTTCGGCAGACTTGAAGGTTTGGACCTGTCCATCCTTTGGCTACGCGTAGACAGCGACGACCATCCACGCGTCTACGGGTGCCTCTATAGGTCCCATAGCGGTAATGCCGAAACGGACCGACTCTTCGACCACGTCCAAATGGCTGCAGATTCGTTGCTACAGCAGATCCCCTCCGCAGAGATCGTGATCCTCGGCGACTTTAACGCCCATCACGCCGAATGGCTTGGTTCACGTTTAACCGATCATGCGGGGAGATCTGTTCATGATTTTGCCTTGGCATATGGTCTGACACAACTGGTTACTTCGCCTACGCGAATTCCAGATGTGGAGGATCATGCACCTTCCCTGTTGGACCTTCTGCTGACCTCTCACCCGGACGGATATCAGATTTCCGTCGACGCCCCTTTAGGCTCCTCGGACCATTGTCTGGTCCGGAGTGTTGTGCCACTCACGCTGAAATCGTGGTTGCATGCTGCAGGTTGCCGCCGTGTTTGGCACTATAGGTCAGCCGATTGGGATGGGATACGGTCTTTCTTTGCATCCTACCCTTGGGGGCGGGTTTGCTTCTCGCCGGATGATCCCAACGTTGTTGCGGATTCCGTTACTGATGTGGTACTTCAGGGTATGAAACTTTTTATTCCTTCCTCTGTGGTGCCCATTGGAGGCAAATCTCAGCCATGGTTTGGTCGCTCCTGTAAAATAGCATCATGCTATAAGCAGGAGTGCTACCAAGCCTGGGTTGATGCATCAGCGTCCCGGGATGTAAACACCAGCGCTCTAAAAAAGAAGTATAATTCCGCCTCTAGGTTCTTCAAAAGAGTCATTGCCAAGGCAAAGTCAGAGCACATAGGCAGAATTGGCGAGAAACTAGTTCGCCTTCCTTCTGGAACCCGTGCATTCTGGTCTCTCGCCAAGGCTGTCCAGGGGAATTTCTGTCAGCCATCTCTTCCATCTCTGCACAGGGAGGACGACTCACTGGTCCATACTGCAAAGGAGAAAGCCGATCATCTAGGCTCTTTCTTTGCGTCTAACTCGACTCTCGATGATGGGGGGAGTACGCCGCCGACCATCCCGCGGTGTGAGTGCTCCATGCCGGAAGTGCAGTTCACACAGCGCTCGGTTCGCAAAGCACTCCTCTCCCTGGACATCCACAAGTCGAGTGGGCCTGACGGAATCCCCCCAATTGTGCTGAGGACGTGTGCTCCAGAGTTGGCACCGGTTTTAACGCGTCTTTTCCGGTACTCCTACTCCCTAGGCGTAGTCCCAAAATCATGGAAGACGGCTTTCGTCCACCCGATCCCTAAAAAAGGCGACCGCTCAGACCCGTCCAACTACCGGCCAATCGCCATCACCTCCTTGTTCTCCAAAACAATGGAGTCCATTGTAAACTGCCAGCTCATGAGGTACCTTGAGGATCACCAGCTGATTAGTGACCGCCAATACGGTTTTCGCCGTGGTCGGTCAGCTGGTGATCTTCTGGTCTACCTCACTCACAGATGGGCGGAGGCAGTAGAATTCAAGGGGGAGGCATTGGCCGTTAGTTTAGACATTGCGAAGGCCTTCGATCGGGTTTGGCACAAAGCGCTTCTTTCGAAGCTCCCTTCCTATGGGCTTCCCGAGAAATTGTGCGATTGGATCACCAGCTTTATTGCAGATCGGAGCATCAAGGTCGTTGTAGACGGTGCAAGCTCCGATTGCAAGCCTATTAATGCTGGTGTTCCACAGGGCTCTGTGCTATCGCCAACGCTGTTTCTTCTGCATATCAATGATATGTTGCATACCTGTAACATTCATTGCTATGCGGATGACAACACTGGTGATGCTCTTTACACCGGCCGAGCCAATATTTCTCGGGAAAACGTCTGCGAGTGCCGTGACAAACTTGTGTCTGAATTCGAGTCTTTGCTGAACAGAGTCTCGGATTGGGGACGACTAAATCTAGTCCAGTTTAACCCCCAGAAGACACAAGTTTGCACGTTAACCGCTAAAAAGAACCCCTTTGTCGTATCCCCTCAGTTTCAAGGCACTCCCCTTGTTGCCTCAGCCAGTATCGGAATCCTCGGCGTCGACATATCGAGTGACGTGCAGTTTCGTGGTCACTTGGAAGGGAAGGCCAAATTGGCCTCTAAAAAGCTTGGCGTGCTCAGCAGAGCGGGACAGTATTTCATGCCGGCACACCGCCTGCAACTTTACAAGGCGCAGGTTCGGCCGCACATGGAATACTGTTCCCATCTCTGGGCTGGGGCTCCCCAGTACCAGCTCCTTCCACTTGACCGCATCCAGCGCAGAGCGGCTCGAATCGTCGACGACCGAGTGCTTTCCGATCGGCTCGATTCACTGGCGCTGCGAAGAGATGTTGCTTGCGAAGAGAGGTCTCTTTGCGTATTTTATCGCATCTATCACGGGGACTGCTCTGAGGAATTGTTCGGATTAATCCCAGCCGCCAAATTTCGTGAACGCACTACATGGCAAACGTCTCGATACCATCCACACCATCTGGATGCTTGGCGGTCCACCACTGTACGTTTCACAAGGAGTTTTCTTCCACGTACAACCTCTCTGTGGAATAGTTTACCACCGGCGATTTTTCCGGACCGATACGACCTGGGGACCTTCAAGAAAAGAGCTTACTCCTTTCTAAAGGGCCGGCAACGCACCCGCAATTCTCCTGGTGTTGCGGTTGATCATGGGCGGCGGTAGTCACTTAACATCAGGTGAGCCGCATGCTCGTTTGCCCCCTCTTCTATAAAAAAAAAATACGAGAAGAAACGATTTTTTTCTCACATTTATTCGAACACTACAGCTGAAATAAAATTTGAATTAAAAATTAAAAAAACAAACTGAAACAAACAGGGCTAATGTTCTTCAAACGCTTGAATATATTTTCTTAAAACATAGCTAAAATAACACTCATTCACACAATCACACAAATTTCAAACGGAATAAACTTAATCAAAATCATTCAGTTTCATTCGTTCAGTAGCTATGATGTCAAAGACAAACACTCACTACAAGTTCTCGACGAATACAGACGGTTGTTTCATCCCTTCTAATTTCATCGGGGGTTAAAAACGATTATGACCGATTTTATCGAGTTTTATTTTAACTTACTTATGAACTCCCGACGCTTATGGACACTGTAAAGTACGTCACAGAGAAATACAGGGGCGTATGATATTGATGTAGTTAACATTTTTCTTCAGGTTTTAAACATTAATTTTTAGTCATACCAATATTTCAAATACTTCTATTTTGACATCGCTGAAACGACTTTAATTGCTAATGCTCTTTTAAAGCTACTTAACTAGGAACTTAAGAGCTTCTAAGGACGAACTTTTAGCTGTTGAAATGCCACGGTCTTTAAGTTTGGCGAAGTATGCAAAATCCTTACAACTCTTCGTGTACTTCCTCTGTTGAAGCGTTTACAAACAACTTTCCTTATGCCTTATTCGATAAGGCATAAGGAAAGTTGTTGTTAAACATTACTTTCTATAGACTTATTATGGTCTCAATGTGGCGGCAAAGCCTTTTCCTCAACCGGTTACTTTAAAGATCTTAAAATTAGTTAGCTTAAATCCACGTAATAAAATAAAATGATGTGTCTTACCTAGTTTAGATGCACCTCCCTTCCTAAATCAATAGTTGTGGTCAGCCACAGCAGAGGTGGTATATCTTTCCTAGTTTGGTGGTGTTGGGAGTAGTGGTTCTGGAATTAGTGGTGGAGAGGATAGTGCACGCAATTAGGGCAACACCGCGAAAAAATGCACCTCCATTCATCAAATAGTATAGGACTATGATACCACTAACGAAACTGAAATTTAGATATAGGTAAGTTCATGTCTTTATCTTGAATTTGCTTGTTCAAAAGCACGATTGTATAATTATGCCTTGACCGTAATTGTTTGTGAAAACGCCTCTAAAAATCACTATAGTTGTTACAACGAAATTACTTAATCTATATGCTTGGGAATCACTCAAAGATATTCATAACATCAATATTCGTAATTTACTTGTTCGTTATTTCGATTACTTAAATCCATATTTTTTTAATATTGTAAGATTCCGACAATTTCTAAGCGATATTAACCGTCGCGGGCGCTACGCTTTAAACGTTCATTTTCGATGTGTCGTCTTAAGGGAGGGCAGCAGATGCTCTTTAAACTAGGTAATACACAACATGATTTAATATTATTACGCCGATCATAGCTAAATGATTTTCAACATTTTCAATATAATGAATTTCCACAAAGTGACGCCCGATTTTATCAACTATCAACCGATTACGATGAAATTGGAAGATGGAATTGGTTTCTATACCCTTCATGACATTATGATGAAACTTTTTTTTTTATAGAAGAGGGGGCAAACGAGCATGCGGCTCACCTGATGTTAAGTGACTACCGCCGCCCATGATCAACCGCAACACCAGGAGAATTGCGGGTGCGTTGCCGGCCCTTTAGAAAAGAGTAAGCTCTTTTCTTGAAGGTCCCCAGGTCGTATCGGTCCGGAAAAATCGCCGGTGGTAAACTATTCCAAAGAGAGGTTGTACGTGGAAGAAAACTCCTTGTGAAACGTACAGTGGTGGACCGCCAAGCATCCAGATGGTGTGGATGGTATCGGGACGTTTGCCGTGTAGAGCGTTCACGAAATTTGGCGGCTGGGATTAATCCGAACAATTCCTCAGAGCACTCCTCGTGATAGATGCGATAAAATACGCAAAGAGATGCAACATCTCTTCGCAGCGCCAGTGAATCGAGCCGATCGGAAAGCACTCGGTCGTCGACGATTCGAGCCGCTCTGCGCTGGATGCGGTCAAGTGGAAGGAGCTGGTACTGGGGAGCCCCAGCCCAGAGATGGGAACAGTATTCCATGTGCGGCCGAACCTGCGCCTTGTAAAGTTGCAGGCGGTGTGCCGGCATGAAATACTGTCCCGCTCTGCTGAGCACGCCAAGCTTTTTAGAGGCCAATTTGGCCTTCCCTTCCAAGTGACCACGAAACTGCACGTCACTCGATATGTCGACGCCGAGGATTCCGATACTGGCTGAGGCAACAAGGGGAGTGCCTTGAAACTGAGGGGATACGACAAATACTTTGTTGAGTTGTTATATTCGCGGCAATGTCACTACCCATTGGACAAAGATTTCTTTTAGTACTATTACTTATCATGAAATTTTGAAATAATCTGACATACGAGAGCCTAATATGTATTCAGCCTTGAGGTGAGAGCCCAAGTGAACATCAGTACTACCGCCACTGAGGCCGGGCTTTTTGGCGTTCTTACTTATGGTAAAGTTTATATTTTTTATAGAATGAATAACTGGAAAATGGGCATGCGGCGACTTCAACACTAGGGCTAAAATACAGCATTACAATGTTTATTTCTATTTCTATGTTTTATTATTCGTGCTATATGTAATATTTTTATTTTATGTAGAAACCAAGAATAAATTCATCACTTTTTCCCTATTTCTGTTACTGTTGCTGTGAAGCTAATGCTGCTAACTTACTGCCGAATCTTACCACAAATTCTCTTTATCATATCATCATCGTAAGCAATAAAATAAAGAAACCTGTTCCAAGCTAAGATAACCGTGTGTTTCAACATTGGCTGCACGTTGAAACAGAAGCAGAAAGTGTTTTTATTCAATATGGATTATAAACAACACTTATTTTTAGTCACTCTTTTGTTTAATGTACCAGAGATGAAAAAAGTTGTTAAGTTTTGGGCACAACAGTTCCAATATTACGATAAATACGTCACACCCCTAATAAGTAAATTATTTTCACCTTCTTTTTATATATATAGGTTGTCGCGTAGTTATTATATATTCTTAAGTTGTAGATTCCTAGTATTTTTTATTCCATAAGCATCGCAATCGATATTTCATATAACTGTGAACTTTTTTTATAGAAAAAGGTGGTTGCTGTGGCCCATAGACATCTACATCTATCCTTGTTTGCCAATCAAAATGCATATGCGTTGTCAGCCTTGAGGACAAAGATGGAATGCCTCTTTTCCAGTAAAAAGGGTCTCCGGTTCTCTACACTCACCATACGAAACATAGCAGCATTAAGCTGCTATTTGACGCTGGTATTCTGTGACAGCGTGGTCCTTCCCCGGTCGAGCCGACTCATTCGTGCTACAACTATACAATTAATATAGCTGCAGCATGGCTCTACCAAGTAAAAAACTTTGATGAATACAGTTCATATGACCATAATAATAAATAACAATCTGCGTGAATTATTATCGAGCTGAGTTAGAAATATATAACTAAAAATCTAGTTTACTAAACTTAGACTTAGGTATTTTGTGTAAAATTACCCCTAACATTATAATGGGTTTGACAGTAAAAAAGGATGGAAGGTTCGATACAGAACAAATAAATAAATCAGTAAAATTTAAAACCCAGAAGCAGTTTTCCTTTTAAAATTTAACCTGAAAGCTTTTATAACTCGACCGTAGAATTTAAAAGCAAGATAAATATGGGCCGGCCTCCATTTAAACGCTTTCGACCAAAAAGAAAACAGCTCGATTTAGCTTAACCTTATTATCAATTTAACGAGGTAGAGCCCGTATGATAGGGGCAGTAGGAAACGCGAGTTTAGTCTGACAACAGAGCCGCGGGTATTTATTTGAAATCACAGTCCGGCCAAACATTGTGTCAAGCAACAGTCTATATAGTCGTACTGCTGGGTGAAAATTTCCTTTAGAGTCCTTCTATTCTTCCATTACCAGTCTTCCATTATTATGAACATTTGCCTTTATTATCACCCCCTTGATAGACGAATGTTATCACAGTACCAAACGTCTTGAACCTCTGACGCAGCTCCATAATTTAAAACATGGAGAAATAATTATAATTATCAACACCATCATTACAGTCTTTTCCACGTCCACTGTTAAACATAAATCTCATCATGCAATGCCATAAAAGACGGTCCTGAGCATAGAATACTATAATACATACATAATAGAACGGGGGAGTGGGCGGAGCCCGCGTAGCCACCAAAGTGTCACTAATACGTCAATTCACACGTATAAATGTCAACAAGAGGTGTGTTTTGACGTTACAATCGTTTCCAAATTTCGCATTCAAATTATTTAAAAAATTCCAAATTGGACCCTATTTACAAATAAATATGTATTAAAATTTAAACGATTTTTTAATAATGGTCTTGAACATCAATCAAAAGTCTAAAATTTTAAATTTATTCAGTCTGTCAACACAGCGAATCGGGTTTGGCGACGCCAAACCTCGTACAAAGTAAAGTTGACGGTCATTCTATGGTGTATTACAGTATTCTATCCTGAACCACCTAAACCGATCCATTGCATCTTAAGGTTACGGATCCGTTGGGCTATATCAGTTTGTCTGATCTTACTGTGAATGATTACGAAAACTCCAAACATAACCCTCTTTATAACTCACTGAGAAACCTTAAGCTTTCTCATATGACAAGCAGTGGAGGACCACGATGCATTTTTTCACGTGGTATATCAACGCTGTAGCTATATTATAGTTGTGTTACGAATGGATCAGCTCAACCGGGGTAGGACCATGCTCTCACAGAATATCAGTGTAAAATAGCGGCTTGATGCTGCTGTGTTTCCTATGGCGAGTGTAGAGAACCGGAGACCCTTTTTACCAGAAACGAGGCATTCCATGTTAATCCTCAGAGGTGACAACGCATCTGCATTTTGAATCTAAATCGAGAATTAATGGAGATATCTATCGACCTCAACATCCATTTAACATATTATATTTAAAAAAATCCATTTTCTTTTATTGGCAACACGCCTTAGATATAGACTGAAAGAAAGAAAATGTGTCCTTGTACTCTGGAACTTACCTCATCTGACAACTTATCCTAGATAAACATACTTGTCAATAAAATAATAAAAAGAAATTAATAAAAATATTTATATAATACTTTTTTATATACATTTTTAATTTCTTTTGGGGCTTTAGCCAACGCTTCTTAGTGCAATAAACATTTACACCATGTAAAATAAAATCAAAAAATATATATTTATGACAAATTTTGTTTAAAGTAAACGAGAAATATTGATTTCAGTTTATAAAATTTCATTTTAAATTTTATATTTTAATTTTAAGATTTTTTTTCGTCAGTGCCTCAAATCTGCAAAACGCTGTCCGCCATATTAAATACTGTCGTGACGTCACTGATCTCGCCTTAGGTATTAGTGTTCTGTGTCACTGATTAAGAGAACTAGCTAAGGTGCTGTGCTATTTCCAAAATTTTCAAGTTATCATTACGATTATTGAGTTTTATAGCGAATTTTATTGAAAAGGCATCATGGAAGACGAATTCGTAAAAGCAGAAAGTACTTATCTACTAAGGATAAATAAATTGATGGAGGCAATTTTTTTTGCATGCAATCCCAATTTTTGTTTTGCTAAGTGGAGGAATGATAAAACCTCATTGTAAGTACCTAGTCAAGATTCAAAATTGACTCAGGACGTTTTAAAAAAGACTTTATTAATAAACTTGTAACAACTAATGTGCGATACATTACTAATGGCGGCCACATAGGTAGCGGTATACCTGAACGGTATACCGGAACTGAAGGCTTGTGCAGGTATATCTAACGTCCATAGTGACCACACACGATTCAAGTACGCCTGTGCAGTCTCAGTTCTGCGCCTGTGACATACCGAAGAAGTCGTGTTGTGCAATAAGTACTTTGTGAAATATGCCACCGGCACACGCAAATGATGACGTTTTGGCTATTGTTGGTTTGGTGCTAGCTATTAAGAAAAAAGAGAAGTGTAAGAAGAAACGTTCTGTATGGTGTAAAGAATGGTTACTGAAAAGAAATAAGTATTCCCACACCAACCTCTTAAATGAATTGAAATTTGCTCCGAAGGACTGGCACAATTATTTGCGTATGGATGAAAACACATATTTGGAACTCTTGTCCTTAGTAACGTCATTGATACAAAAGAATGACACGATAATGCGCCCAGCGATAATACCGCATGAGAGGTTAACAGCAACTTTGAAATTCCTGGCGACTGGTAGAAGTTACGAAGATCTTAAGTTTTCTACAATAATATCACCTCAAGCTCTAGGCGACTGAAGCATTCCTACACACACGCTCACGCATACTTGCACAAACTAGTTTGCGCAGGTATACAGATCGTAGTTTTGATCTGCCTACTAGACTTGTGCAAGTCAGGAAACTTGTGCAAGTTTTGTCACACACACGCTCCGGTATACTTGCACAAGCCTTCAGTTCCGGTATACCGTTCAGGTATACCGCTACGTATGTGACCGCCATTATATACTACTTAATTAATCCGCGATGGATTCTAACTTAAGGCTACATGTCCGATAAACGTGCGAGCCAAACTAAGACTAATTACCCTAATTCTTATTCTAGATCTTTAAGCTAACGAACAGTTAGCAGTATTCACACGAAACATCACCCGTCTTCTAGACGCAATTCAGCAGTCTACGCCCACGCTTACGCTTGAATTGTTATGGTCTCCGGTGCAGTTCCGTGAATACCGGGATGCATAACTACCTATTAACAACGTTTGTTTGAATAAGATTGTATTTTGATAAGACAAAATTTATAGGTATCGTAGTTTAGTTTATCTATAATTACAATCATTAGCAATCATTAGTTATAATATCTAGTAAACCTAATTTATTTCAAAATTTTACTTGCGATGCCCTTCACCTCATGGAAATAGAAATAGAAATAGAAATAGAAACTTTTTTATTCAATGTAGATTATAAAAATACTTATTGAAAGTCATTTTTTTAATTTACCACTGGTTCGCAAAAAAAACCTCTGTCCTGGGAAGAACCAGCAAGAAACCCAGCGGGACTATTTTTTTTAATAATAGCTTACAATCATGTTTACAATCAACAACACAAGACAAATTAGAAATAGCTTGGTAGCGATCACCCTTCCCAGGGGTTATTATCATCTATAAATTCCTTAATATTATAATAACCCTTTTTATACAAACTTAGTTTAATAACATTTTTGAACTTTGTGTATGACAAATTTTGTATATTTTCTGGGATTTTGTTGTAAAAGCGTATACATCGCCCCAAGAATGAATCACTGACTCGGTGGAGTCGAGTAACTGGTACTACCAGCTTGTGTCTGTTCCTAGTATTTACAGAATGAATATCACTTATTTTCGCAAAACTACTTTTATTTTTGTGTACGTACATTACATTTTCATAAATGTATTGAGAGGCCAGAGTTAATATATTAATTTCTTTAAATTTTTGTCTCAGTGACTCTTTTGGTTTTAAATTATATATTGCTCTAATGGCCCTCTTCTGTAAAATAAATATAATTTCAGTGTCAGTCGCGTGTCCCCATAGCAAAATACCATACGACATAATGCTATGGAAATAACTGAAGTAAACTATTCTAGCTGTTTCAACACTGGTAAGAGTTCTAATCTTTTTTACAGCATATGCTGCAGAACTAAGTCTGCTAGCTAGTTTTGATATATGGGGGAGCCATTGAAGCTTTGCGTCCAGTGTGATTCCAAGAAAAATGGTGGTATCAACAAGACTCAGTTCCTCCCCATTTAAAATTAGATTAGTATTGACATGTTTAACATTAGGAGTTACGAATTTCATACATTTAGTTTTAGTTCCATTCAAATGCAAATTATTAACATTAAACCAATTGACTAACTTAGCTATAGCATTATTTACTTCGTCGTAATTTAATAACTGTCGTTTTAAATTGAAAATTAATGAAGTATCATCAGCAAATAATACTATATCATGGTTATCCCCTACTATGTAAGGTAAGTCATTAATATATACAAGAAACAGAAAGGGGCCAAGAATTGAGCCCTGAGGCACGCCCATTTGTACAATCGACCCGGAAGAACTCATACTATTAATAACAACTTTTTGTGTTCTGTCACTTAAATATGAAATAATTAATTTAAGAGCATCATTTCTTACACCGTAGTGTTGAAGTTTCCTGATTAATGTTTCATGGTGAACACAATCAAAGGCCTTGGATAGGTCACAGAACAAACCCAAAGCATCCTGTGAATTCTCCCATGCATTAAATATATATTTAATCAGCTCAACACCAGCATCAGTTGTCGAGCGACCCCTTGTGAAACCAAATTGATTTTTATGAAGTAATTTATTTACATTAAAAAAAATTAACAATTGATCAAGAATAATTTTTTCAAAAATTTTACTAAGTGTTGGCAGTACAGAAATAGGTCTAAAATTAGCGGGGTCCAATGTACTACCAGATTTAAATAAAGGTATTACTTTACTATGCTTCATTAAATCAGGAAACACACCAGATTTGATACTACTATTAAAAATAATAGATAGTTGAGGTGCGATTGTATCTATTATAGACGCAATAACTTTAACAGAAATCCCCCACAGATCGGCGGTTCTCTTAATATCAATAGTATTAAAATATTTTACAATATCTTTTGATGAAACTTTATGAAATGTAAAATTCTTTGTACACACATTTACATTTTGTTTAAGTAATGATTCGGCGACGGTAGGAGAAGAATTCAGTGACTTAGTGGTTAAGATCGGAATATCAGTAAAATATTTCTCAAAAACCATTGCAACGTCCTGATCTGATTTAGTTAATTTATTGTTAAAACTTAACTGGTAGTTTGAATTGCGAGAGTTGACCTTACCAGTTTCACTATTAATTATACTCCATGTCATTTTAATTTTATTAGAAGCACACTCTTTTAAATATTTTGGAATATTTTTTTTATTGTATTATTGCATGTATTATTGCATGATGTTTTGTATTGTATTAAAATATAGTTAAATATAAGTCATACTTACATCAAAATGATCTTCACAGAAGAATCGTCTGGATTTTGTAGACAATGTATTCGGGTATCTTATTGCCAGTTTTGACCAAGTATTTCTTATATTTAAATATTTGGCACTTGAATCCATAACATTCCCGGCGTTCTTATGCTCGTATTTTTGCATTCAGGCACAACAGAACAATGATTTAGATTATAACTTATTATTAAACATTAAAAAGTTTCTTATCCCTTTGCAAAATTGGCAAAATCGAGGACAGTGACGTTTTTATAACGATGGATTAAAAATAATTTTTGAAAATAGGAGTAATACCCTATTAAAAAGCAACTTAAACTAAAATAAAAAAATATTTAAATGAAATCTTACGACAATAATTAAGTACCCAGTTGCGCAATAACAGTTCTTCAAACTTTTGCTCCAAGACAAAACTTTCACAAGAACCACTCCTCGAAAACTTACAGATAACAAATAATGAGCTCAGTTTAATGCAGAATATACAAAATTCTATGAAATTTTCCAGTTAAGTAACAACTCACAAACAGCAGAAATTTAGAAGAGCAGGAATCAAGAAGCAGAAGCGTAGTGTTCATTATTATGTTCTGTAATGACAATAACATTTTTTACAGGTGTTGCATATGCAATTTCGTTTACCATCTTCATTTTGCCTGGTTATTTACTACTATTAAGGGGCCATATTTTTTAAATATCTTATCAAATGTTTTAATAACATTAAACTTATAAAAAGTAACAAAGGCCATGTAAAAAAATGACATAAGTTTCACTCGTTTTCATGACACTGGTATAATTTATACATGATCGTAAAAGCTAGGATTTTTTATAGCATAAGGGTTACGAACGAGCACACAGTCCATTTGACGGTATGTGGATGCTGTGGTCCATAGACATCTAGATTTATCCTCGATTAAGAATCAAAACGCAGATGCGTCGTCACCCATGAGGACTAAAATGGAATGCCTCGTTTTCATTAAAAAAGGATCTCCGGATCTTTACACTCACCATACGAAACACAGCATTATTGATCTGCTATTTTACGCTGGTATTCTGTGAGAGCGTGGTCCTTCCCCGGTCGAGCGTGCTTACAGCCTTAATATAGCTGCAGCGTAGTTCTACCACGTATAATTTATAACTATTACTAAAAGAATTGAAAAGGGAACATATTATTTCAAATATTTTTAATGTAAAAATGCTTTTTCACGAGAATCTGAAATTCGCTCGCTGATATTATAGAGCTTAGTAATGGACGTTGTTTTTCGTAAATATAAACGTAAATTTTAGTGACAGTATATTGTGTATATTTCATACCAAATACGCAGTAGAGCCATGCTCCCGCTGTGTTATGGCTGCGAAACAAATGGGTTGACTCGACCGAGGGAAGACCACTCTAGCACAGAATACAAGCGTAAAATCGCACCAAAGTAAAATAATTTCAAAATTCGCCCGTGTTCTGCATGATGAGTGGCGTGAGCCACCTTTTTTACTAGTAATGAGGTACTCTATGTCTATATATATACCTATATATCATTTTACATAATATAATTCTTTTGTCCGTGTGTATGTGACTGAACTCCTCTTGTGAACTCGTCCATGATGACTGGACCGATTTTGATAGAATTTTGTGTGTGCGATTAAATTAATTCGAGAATGGTTTAAATTCACAATTGGACTCGGTAGGTGGCGCTGTTGTCGAGATCCAAAAATCACCCGTGCGAAGCCGTGGTGAGGATCGACAGTATACTTAGATAATACTTATATTTGGTAGACTTATGTAACTTAGCTAACAACATTTTTATTTTTATTCAAGTATAGATATTATACACTTACCAACAGGTCCTCGCCTTACTTGCTTACTTTTGTACAGCCTTACTTGTTTAAAAATGTATTTTTTATAAATCAACTAAAATGGAAACATAACATCAGCTTAAAATTGTCTAAATATGTGTGTGAAAATTATTTTATATTAAACTACCTAAGAATTTAAACTATTAAGCGAAAGGTTATGTATGAAACATTTGTATAATTATTTAAAATTTATTATGACTAAACTATATGACTTTTTTTCGTTGGGGAAAAAAGTTTCTCGAATGGCAGCTTCGTACCGGTAGGCGAAGTGTAGGGCGACCCCCCACTAGATGGAGTGACAACCTGGTAAGACACGCAGGAAGTCGATGGATGCAGGTGGCTCAGGACTGTGCCTTGAAACCAGGGCATACCTTGGGGGTGGCCCATGTTCAGCAGTGGACTTGTGAAGAGCTGTAATGATGATGATGATAATGATGATTATATGACTTTTTATATGTTAATTATTTAATATTATAATTTGGATACTATGCACTATTGTTATCAAAACACGACTGCATTATATAAATTAAAACTTCTTATTATATCGTGATTCTTGCAAATAAAAATTTATGATTCTGTTCTTACTCGACTATCAATAAAACTATTTTGAAATTTAATCATCCTCATCATTGCAGACCAAAACAAGTTCAAGCTGAACATAACGTCCTCTAGACCGAATTCCAGTCACTGCAGCTAGCCTTAACGGAAGCCACCTGCGTGTGGCGGGATTATAGTGTTTGAGTAAATGATGTGATTGCGTATATACTCGGGAACTGTCTATTTCCCCACTCTCATAGTCCGATAGGATGATAACTCGACATGACCGGATAAAAATCAGGTGACTGAATCACCCCCAAATTCCTGACTGCGGGTTTCCTCGAATTTCTTGACAGAAAAACTCAATTTTTGTGGTCAGATTAATTCAAATTCGAAACCTCATGATTAGCAGTCGTGATAACGACGACCACATAGCGAACGAGGCAGTCGTACTCGATTGCTGAACATACGACTCCCTCAAGTGATAACACAAATCACTGTTCGGGCCATCTGCATCCACTCCATTCAGTGGGAGGCAACCCTACATTTCGCTTACTGGTAAAAGGCTCCAACTCGATTTTTTTTCACCGTCTGTTGTCAGTTCTTTGAGCTGTATGACCATAGTGCTATTTTGGTTACTATGATTCTATTACGGATGTCCTTATTACGACATTATTACGCAGAGGAACTCCAAGCGTTAGCGATATAGCGATTTTTATTAATAATAATTAATTATTTATTTTCTCCCACACATGATTAGTACTTTACAACAAACTAAGTAATAGTAAATCT
The DNA here is from genome assembly GCA_036936625.1 of Parnassius smintheus behrii. Classification (NCBI taxonomy): domain Eukaryota; kingdom Metazoa; phylum Arthropoda; class Insecta; order Lepidoptera; family Papilionidae; genus Parnassius; species Parnassius smintheus. Next base: position 6,379,103 of record JAUPFT010000012.1, read on the forward strand.
AAACAACTTAGTACAGCTATAAATACTAACTAAATTAGATCTACTAGATTTAAAAGGAGTTTTCTTCTTCGCACAACATCCTTGTGGAATCGACTACCACCCGGTATTTTTCCGTACCAATACGACTTAGGGACTCAAGAAAAAAGCCTACTTACTCCGTTTTAAAAGGCCGGTAACGCACAGTTGTTCATGGGCGGCGATAATCACTTACCATCAGTTGAGTCGTATGTTTGTTTTCCTCCTCTCCTACAAAACAAAATCTCTATGAATCTCGGGCTAAAGCTACCTCATACTGCCAGAAGTGAAGGAACACGTCTCAGACATATATCTTATCATGCATGTTGCCAACGCAATTGTTTTCAAGTTTTGAGGCATACGTGACGATAAGATGTGTTGTATTCTAGCCGAGTTGTATCCGTCGATTCTAGAGTCTTATTGAGAAATAAATTTATTATTATTTTTCTATAGTTGACTTAGATCCGTCGATTAACCTAAGAATAATGAATGTCGAAGTTGCATTTACATAGTTGAATGATTTATCCTAGGAAAACATATTTTCTTACAACTTTAAGCGGAGTGCTCCCAACAACTACCGGCGTAGGTATGACATGGACATTACACATGAAATTTAATATTGAAAATGAAACATGAAATGTGCATTGGACAGCGAGCCAGCGATAATCCTATAACAAAATTCATAACCGCATTAAATCTGTTTCGATTCAGAAGAGAACGCTTGTGACTAGACAGCGAGGGCAACTAGATTTAACCGAACGTTTTAAACGTTTCACTTTGCAGAATTTATCATTTTGCATTGCTTGTTTTAGACATAAAATAGGTGATTGAAAGTTCACCTTTACGTTGTGTTAATGCAACTTAGTTTTGTAATATAGCGTTCTATATAGATGTGTATTCCTGGTGATTATCACACCGGCTTCGCTCGGGTGATTTCTGGATATCGACAACAGTGCCACCTATCGGGAACGATTGTGAATTTCATACATGCAGAGACCCACTCAAAGATATACAAAAAATTCCACCAAAATCCGTCGAGCGATTTTCGAGTTTTAGCAAGACTAACTGACAGAATTTGATTTTTATATATAGATGTTATAGTGTAGTTGCGGTGTAAGAGAATCCACTACAGCATATCATTCCGTGGGCATCGAAAAGATAACACAGGGAACCTAATACATGAAATGGTAAGTAGCCCGCTATGAGACATAGCTCCGCGCTACTGCAACTGCTCCCGGTAGTGGGTACTGTTGTTTCCATTCGGGTTCAAAATGATTTTCCTAGAAAGTCCTTATAAAGTTCTACTTTTCAGATTTTTTTCATATTTTCTAAACTTATGGTTCAAAAGTTAGAGGGGGGAGAAACATTATTTTTTACTTTTGGAGCGATTATTTCCGAAATTATTGACATTATCACAAAATGATGTTAGTAAACCCCTATTCATTTTTAAATACCTTTCCAACAATATATCACACGTTAGGGTTGAAATTAAAAAAAAACACTTCTCACTTTACATATAGGGGGGCTACCCTAATAAAACATTTTTTTCCAATTTTTATTTTACCACTTTGTCGGCGTGTTTGATACACATATTGGTACCAAATTTCAGCTTTCTAGTGCTAACGGTCACAGAGATTAAGCAAGGACGGACAGACGGACAGACAGACATGGCGAAACTATAAACAAATATTTTATAATGTTGTGCAAATAATACATATTCAGAAGGCTCATAATAAATTCCATTCCAAGATCTAAAAAATAAAACTATTTTTTGTTTTTTAATAACAAAAATTGAGTAGTTCAATCCTAACGTAATTGTAAGAGAAATTTGATGGAAAGAAAAAGATTGTTTCACCAAACTTATACAACTTATTAGTAGAAGTTTTTTATTTAAGGGTCACATTGATATGTATAAATGCGTTTTTGTTGCAATAAAGATTTTTCAAAAATTTTCAAATTTAATACAATAAAACTCCTCCTCTAGCTCGAACACATGCGGAGATCTTCCTGAGCATATTGAGGATACCAGCTATCCAGCATTTCTTGCGGTAACCTGTCCTATTCCTGAACAGAGGCTTCCCTGATCTCTGACACTGTCGGAAGAAATGACTGATGGTTCCAAATAACTCGCTTAAGAGTATCTCACTCGTGCTCTTTTGGGTTTAAGTCAGGCGAGCCGGCAGGTCAGACTAACCTCGTGATGTCGTATTCTCGGAGAATAGTATTGACTTGTTGAGCTCTGTGAGAGCGCATTATCATCGACTAGTACGAATTGATACCCATGATTTACTCGAAACATTCTGACAATTCCATCAATAGTGACTGTTTTATACTTACCTGCCTCGATATGGGATCAAAGGCATTTTAGCTCTCATCATAATTCTACCCCAAACAGACACCGATTTCATGCCTTGCTGAACGGTTCCAGTGGCAGTATTTTGCCTTTTAGCGTTTCCAGGTCTTCTCCAAACACGAACACTATGGTTATCTGGATGAGTACTGGTTCGCGATTAGTTAATGAAGAGATAGTTTTGCGAAATGTTTTCCTCTTCATCTTATGCACTTTTTCGGAGCGTAGCCCACTTTTTTTTAAATTTATTATCAAATAAAAGTTTATAAAAATTTGAAAAACCACGCAGGTTTGTGTTGTGTGCCATTCCGTCTACATTTATATAATACCATTTATTACAAAAATGGGGATAACGGCTAATATTTGTTAAGGTAAAAACATTTTAATTTATACTTTATGTTATCTTTAGTAAGTTCACTTCAAAATTTATTATCCAGACCATTTATTAGGCCAGGTAAATTATGTATACGCTGATGCGCTCACCATGTTTATTTTTGGATGGTATTGTTATTTATTTTTTTGAGTTACTTTGCGGGTCTCTATTTTGTTTGAAACTGTATTTTGTTTACCTAAATTAAAGAATTGTTCCTTTAACAATTGATATTGGACTTTATCATGGATATTGAGTACCTTACAGAATTTAAATATAAAATTTTCATTTGTTTTTGCCTGAAGTTTTTCGCCTAAGTTGTAGTTTGTTAATGTACTGTAGGTGTGATTTGTTGTTGAATATATATATATATATAATAGAGACAAATGCTGACGAACTGCGAGACGCATTGCATAAGCATTCGGCGCAGCTCCACTCGAGACCAGGAGTTACGAAGAGTCGTCAGCTGTTTGTTGGATAACTTCGCACATTCATGGGTAGCGTGGACACTTTTCTCACACCTACTACACACTATTCCGAGAACTTTTTTCGCTATATATTTATTACAAGTCGAACATTTAGTTATACACATTTTTTTATTTTATTTAAATATTAGTAATCCTATTAATTAACATTACTAATATTCCCTTTAACCACTTCTGTTAAGCTGAATATGCTTGTGTTAGGAGTGGTTCACGACAGTAGTCGAATGGTGGATTCGAACCCACGACCTTTTAAGTTCGCGGTCCGCGCCCTGCCATTAGGCTACTGTCGCTTGAATATTGTAAAGTAGTTACGCGTAACACAATACACCGTGCGTTACGTACAACGTTAGCCGACGGAATGAACTTGCAATCTGAATTCCTTTCAGCTGCGGAGACTCTAACCGTAATACTCCGTTGACTGCGGAGCTGTTTAATAAAATGGACGGCTGATTGGGCCCAATCCGTTTAAACGCAAAGATCTTGATTTTGGTATGTCGAATACTATAATATGTATACATTTCTGAATTCTCTAAGAAATTTCCTATAAACGAGTACATATATTTAATAAAATTTAAAGTAGTTAGTATACATAAATATTGAATAAAGTCAAAACTATCATATTTCTCAACGACACAAAGTTTTTTAATAGTTCAATTTTATTTTATTTTAATCTTACGTCTATTGTTTACAATATTTTATGTGCGAAATCATAGGCTACAATACAATTTTTTATCGTAAAACGCATTAATAATAAGCTTACAAGAACCCACAATCAATTTACACCGATGTAGCATGTAGTTCGGACCAGATGCGGCATAATGCGGCGTAATGCTTTAGTCAATAAAAATAGTTTTTTTTTATTTCATTACAATGATTCAGTCTTGAATCTCTCTTTTTCTTTACATGATTCAGTCATGTTTCAATAGGTCTTGCTAAGTTTTAGAAATCCGATAAAGTATTTCATAAGTACTCTTAATGCCGATATCAAAATTTTAGTCGTAAGTGCCATATTTATTGAAAAATTAATTACTTTATTTGAGCAAACAAACTTTAACAGCTCTTGTACAGAAATAAAGATTTATTCATTCCTTTAAAAACCGTAAAACCACTCAAGACTCTCGCTGATGTAGAGTTATAAATAACGTTTTTTGTAAACAATACCCAATGCACCATAATATGTGTCGAGTGACAGAGGCGCCGCGAGGTGCGCAGCGGTTATGTTACATTTCCAATAACCAATAACATTATTTCTCCAAAAGGTAACAAATTTCACTTAACACAAATAATAGCTACGAAATAATAAAATTTAAAATAAATATATCTCTTTCTGTAATAAAAAAAATATTATTTATGTATATTTTTAAAGAAATGGGACAGGGGTGCGAAGAATCTCCGGGAGAAAAACCGGCGACGAGGTTCGCCAGCCGTCACGTTCTGTCTTCCGGAGGGGCGAAAAGTGGATTGCGGAAACCCGTCTGGCTACGCTGAATGTATGTGGAGGAATGAACGATAAGATGGATGAAGTATGCGAAATGATGAATGACAGAGGAATAGATGTGTTATGTGTGAATGAGACGAAACGAAAGGGAAAGGATGCCACTGCACATGGGACGTATACCGCGTATTGGTCTGGTGTAGGCGAGACCGAACGGGCATGCCAGGGAGTCGGTCTCATCCTTTCAGAAAGAATGGGTCAATGTGTGAAAGAGTATGAATGTGTAAGCCCGAGACTGCTATGGTTACGAATGAAAGTGGGCTTAAAGAAGCTGTTCCTGCTAGGGGTGTACGCCCCAGACATGTCTAAGCCCACTTACATCCGAGAGCAGTTTTGGGACATGGTAAGGATGGTGTTGACAAAATGTAAGGAAAATGAAAATATTATTATGTTAGGAGACTTTAATGGAACGGTTGGGGTGAAGAGGTCTGGTTATGAAAGGATATTGGGAACGTTTGGTGATGAAAGTATAAATGAGAATGGTGAGGATCTCCTCACCGTATGTGCGGAAAAGAATCTTTTTGTGACGAATACTTTTTTTCGTCATAAGAAGATTCACATGTATACATGGGAAAGAGGTGATGATAGAAGCATGATAGATTTCGTAATTGTGGATGAAAGAATGAGGAGCGCAGTCGTAGATACAAGGGTTTACCCCCGGTAATCCAACGTAGGGACGGACCATTACTTGGTCTTATGTCGAATTAATGGTCTTTTCAAACGTTGGCGGCATCGGACATCTGTGTCTACCACTGCGTTACAGCGTATAAGAATAGAGAAGTTACAAGATGAAGATGTGAAAGAGAAGTATAAATGTAGACTGAGAGAAAATATTACATGTTTGAATTAGTTGTGTATGAATGATTTAGACTTGAATACTGTGTGGGATAATATTAAGAAAGGTTTGGTGGATACCGCCACCGAAGTATGTGGTGTAAGTAAGAGAACAAATGAAAGGAAAAGTAATACGTTATGGTGGGATGATGAGGTACGGGTGGAAGTTGAATCAAAGAAGAAAGCATGATTAGATTTACTAGCAACCAAAGCTGGTAATTCTTCTGGTATGAATGATGAGATTGAAAGAAAAAAGGCAGAATTTAGACGACTAAATAAGAGAGTAAAAGAAGTTGTTGAAAGGAAAAAGAAAGAAAGAACGGATAAGAATGATAGAAGGATATCTAATAATTTCCAGGCTAACATAAAAATGTTCTGGAAACTCGTAAGAACTGCCAGGGGAAATACAAAACAGCCTATAATGAATGCTATAAGAGACGAGAATGGATGTATTCTGAATGATGAAGGTTCGAATTTAAACAGATGGAAAGAATACTTTGAAAGCGTATTTATGAGTGAAGAGTCGTCTGAATTAAATGAACTAGAAATTCCGAAAGAAGTGGAAAGGGGTATGGAGATAAGTGTAGAGGAAATAATGAAAGCAATGAAAAGCATGAACTCGAGATGCTAAGGGCTGGAGAGGGAGTGGTGGCAGGCCTGCTGTACACCTTGTTTAATTTATGTTGGGAATTAAAACAGGTACCGGATGACTGGTGTAAAGCAGTTATAGTACCAATATATAAAGGAAAAGGGTCACAGCAGGACTGCAAAAACTACCGCGGTATCAGCTTGCTTAGTATTGTGGGTAAACTGTATGCTAAGGTGTTAATTGAAAGAGTTATGAAAGAAACTGATGGAAAAGTTTGGGATGTGCAAGCGGGTTTTAGAAAGGGAATGGGGTGTACAGATCAAGTCTTTTCCATGCGCATGATTGCGGAGAAGTTTTTGGCCAAAAACCAGAAAGTTTTTTGTGCATTCATGGACTTGGAAAAGGCTTATGACAGAGTGGACAGGAATGTGTTATGGCAAACACTGAACTCATATGGGTTGAGCGATGGTTTAATACAGGCATTAAGGTCTCTTTTTAGGGACTCTAGTGCTTGTGTCAGGATCAATGGGGTCTACTCGGACTGGTTTGGCATCCAAAAAGGTGTCAGACAGTGCTGTGTAGCTTCCCCTTGGCTGTTCAACCTATTTATGGACCGGTGTTTGCAAACTTTGAAAGATGAAGAATGTGGGTTAAGAATGGGCGAGTTAACCGTCAAATGCCTTTTGTATGCCGATGATCAAGTCATATTTACGTCATCGGTGGCTGAGTTGCAAATGATGGTTACATTAATGAACTGGGAATTAAAAGAAAGGGGAATGAAAGTGAATGCATGTAAGACGAAAGTGATGGTTTTTGAAAGAGAAGAAAGCAAAACGGTATGTGAAATAAGAATAGAAGAAGAGTTAATTGAGCAAGTGGATGAGTTTGTGTATTTGGGATGTGTATTTAGCAGGGATGGTAGATATGATAGGGATACAGAACGACGAGTAAATGCAGGAAATAGAGTGAATGGGGCACTACACTCTATTATGAAGAACCAGAATGTGTCAAAACAGGCACGTATGGTAATTCATAATGCTGTGTTAGTCCCTACTTTAATGTATGGTAGTGAAAGCTGGGTGTGGCAGAAGAAGCACGAAAGTAGAATAAATGCTGTAGAAATGCGGTCTTTAAGGAATATGCTAGGGTTGAATCTGAATGACAGGGTGAGAAATTGCGTGATTAGAGATAAATGTGGTATGCAAGATGATGTTGTGACCAGGATTAAGAAAGGAATGCTTCGGTGGTTTGGTCATGTGGAAAGAATGAATGAGGAAAGAGTGACAAAGCAAATTTATACGGCAGATGTGAACGGCCGAGTTGGGAAGGGACGCCCTAGGAAAAAGTTTATCGACCAAATTGGCGATATTTTGAAAATGGGCCACGTTAGAAGTACCCTTAACCGACGAGCATGTATGCGTAGATATATGGATGTAAAAGAGGCGAAAGAGGCATGTCAGGATCGTGCCAAATGGAAGTCCGTAGTCTCTGCCTACCCCTCTGGGTGACAGGCGTGAGTGTTTATGTATGCCACAATTAAAGTTCGATTCTGCACTTTTTTGTGCACCATGTACTAGTTCATTAAAACATTTTTTATACGTGGTAGAGCCATGCTGCAGTTATATTAGTAGTATAGTTGTAGCACGAATAGGCCGGCTCGACCGGGGAAGGACCACGCTCTCACAGAATACCAGCGTGAAATAATAATTTAATGCTTCTGTTTTTCGTATGGTGAGTGTAGAGAACCGGAGAGCCTTTTTGCTGGAAACGAGTCCATCTTAGTCCTCACGGGTGACACGCATTTTTGCATTATGATTTGTAATCGAGGATAGATGTAGATATCTATGGGCCGCAGCAACCACCACAGGTGGACTGCGTGCTCGTTTGTCACCCTATCCTATAGAAAAAAACATACAAAATAAAGAGGTCTATTAATTTCAACGATCAGAGCCGTGGTGGCTCAGAAGAGCCGTGGTAGCTCAGATGGTTAGCTCTCGCTGTAAATTTCATAGTACGCTAGCAAGCCGGGTTTGATCCCCGCTAGCAATAATGAAATTGTTAATTGCAATTTTAAGTGCTGATCTACCACGTGCTCGGCGGTGAAGAAAGACATTGTGAGGAAACCTGCATGTCTGTGAAATAAGAAAAAAAGTATTTCGAAGACATGGAAGTTCGCCAACACGCATTGGGGCAGCGCGACGGAAACTTCTTTGCCTTTGCCCAGCTGTGGGGCGTAAAAAGGCTGTAACTTAACTAACTTAAGTATTCATTTCGACGATGAGAGAGCCCTGGTAGCTCAGATTGTTAGCTCTCGCGTTAAATTTCACAGTATGCACACCGGGTTCGATCCCCGCCGGCATCAATGAAATTATTAATTGCAATTTAAAGTACTGATTTACCTCTTGCTCGGCGGTGAAGAAAAACATGATGAGGAAGTCTGACTGTCTGAGAAATAAAAAAAATATTTCCAAGGCATGTGCAATTCGCCAACACGAATATGTGCAGCGCGGTGGACACTTCTTTGCCGTAAAACCCTTTCAGAAGTGAGGGAAGGTCCAGCAGTGGGGCGGAAATAGGCTGTGTAACTTAACTAACTTAACAATTTCGACGATGATAGTCTGAAATAATTAGCTGAACAAATTATAGCTAGGCAACAATAAAAGTACATAAGTATAAAATTGGATAAATATATAGCATAGGTACTTATTTATTTAAAAGGCTCCTGGTACTTGGTTTACTGTATCTACAGTACAATTCATTTAGGAATGGTACTGTAGGTAGCAGCAATCTTGCTCTAGGTTGAAACATAACGCAACGTTACACGATTTGCAAAGTACATACAGATAAAATGTACATTAAAAAAAACCAGTATAAGAAATATGTGTCTGAGGTGACCTTAAAAACCACAACCTGTTCATATTAAATTAAAAAAATAAAAATTTCAAATATTAAAATAAAAATATTAAAAAGCATATTATGTAAATACTATCTAACTTTCTGATTTAATAAATTGTTTAAAAATTCCGAAGTCTTGTGTTAACATACATGACATATCCAAATGCCACATTCAATTTTTTATAAATCATCGAATAATCGTGGAGTCAACCAAGCTCCATTTCTCTGCTCGAGGGCGCTAGATTCTTTACCATTCTAACGATTCAACCGAATTTGAACTTGATGCAGTATGGTAAACTTTAGTTCCTTTTTTCGCCACTCGCAAAACAGAGAACTAGAATTCACTTCTATGGACGTCTCAAAAATGAACACTATTGCACCTATTGCGTATATACATTAAAATTTTGAAAATATTGCACTTTATCCACATTTTGATGTACTAAAACTGTGAACGATGAATAATTATATATATTTTAACACAAAACTGACAGTCAACACTAAAATTTTACGTACATTTCAAGTCAACTTTCCTCAACCAGCATGTTAGTTTTAAGATAGCAGTTTGCTTCATACATATTAAAAACGATTTTACACGTACTTAATAAGATAAAACACAAAATGAGATTATAAATAAGAAGATTACTTACCCAGGCATTGTTTTAACACAATTCACCGCACAAAAAATATAAATTAATACAAAATAATTACAAACAACTTCGTTGTTAGCGCGCGTCAATCACAATAATGGCTGACTCAAGGAACGGACGACATTTAAGACTGATTTAAATAAAATATACTACTAAAGTGTATAATCTGTGGGGTTTTTATGCTAGCCTTTTTTATCCTGTACACATTGACATATGGTAGAATGAGTTAGAAATAGCGCATAATGCTTTGTTTCTTCATTAAAAGAGCGGGTAAAAAATGTCTAACACTTGGACGCCCGCAGTCAACGGAGATATTTTCGTGTCCAAGTCTTGGACATCCGCAGTTGAGAGGTTTGCCTGGCTACGTTTGTTGCCGTGAATTCAGTGGTGCTCGCCAAGATCTCCGTGCTCATAGTCCAGCCTGGTGTAAGCAATTCCGAATAGACTGAGTGCTAACATCAAGTACAGAGACAGTCCGAACTTCTGCTTTTATTGTAGTGACTATTACGGCACGGGCTGCCAGCAATCTGATATAGCCATAGAAATATTAAAAACAGGAGAGGTGGCAAGGGGGCGTGTCTGTGTCAATCATCAAAATGCTCAGCTTCTATACAAGTGGCCGTTTCTGCGAATTAGTGCGCTTGCGACCGTCATCGTGAAATATTATCAGAATGCCATGTTGTTCAGTAGTTTCTTGTAAAAACCGAGGCCAAAACAAAAACTTTGTTAAGCATGGAATCACATACCATACCTAAGTACAAGTATTTCATTATATTTATCTTTAAAATAATACTAAACAACAAATAGTAAAATATTTCTTTCTCTTACTACGTTATTTTTGTTTCCAAATATCACAGCCACTGTAATATTTTTGCAGTAAATACATTGCTCCATAACCACTACCTAAGTATGACACCAAGTGACTCAACAAGCAATGTAAATATCACAAAACAATACTTTATTTATGTGGATATATTGCGTAGTAAGGTCGCTGTATCTTGTGACGATCTAGTAATGTGCGTGTGCAGATCCACTATCGACAATAATGTGGATTGGCGAATTGCTATTATAGTTTATTCTCCAATTTGTCAACCGTTTCAACAAGATAGGAAGAACGATGTGACATAATGTTTTTTTACTTATTTTGATTATTTTACAGCAACTACTACGCTGAATGCGTAACCAACAGTCGTAAAGTAAGTTGATTAAATTTTAGGTTATTATTATATTTTTACCTACATATTAATTACTTGTATTACACTATTCTCTGAACATATGATATTTTATTTATTTTATATTCAGGACCCAAAAAATATTAGTAAAATGTTGGTATAAAATGAAACATTCGTTAACTTTCCAATTTAGTCAATCACTAACGTATATGTAAAATAAATGGCTTTTTTACAGCACAACGATAGTGACCGATATTTTTGTGTGAGTAAGTAGCACGGTGAATTGTAAATGCACGCTGTGCTTTCAAATATATGGTTTACAATTGATTGTGTATTCTGATTTATAAAATGCGAGTGTGTGCGCGACTGTGTATCTACTGCTTTTACTGATCTGCAAGTGTAGTAGTTGGCGAGCGGTAGGGGCCAACTGGAGAAACCGGGTTCCGATACATTTTCAACTACTGAGCATATCTGCTTATTTCTTATATCTATGAATATAGCGCTTCTGAGCGACAGTCAGAACAGTTCGGCGTCTACTGCGGGGTCAGTCAGCTAAATTATCAGTGCTGTGGTACCTTTGCAACGTAGCGACGACACAGGATTGGAATACAGAAACTCTGTGTGCTGTTTTTCTAGTGCAATATCCTTTTTTCCTCAAAGTCACAATTATTGCTCGTAAAACTTCTGATAATAAAATTTCCATTAAAATTTATTCGAATTCTGTTAAAATTGACTGAGTCAGTATTTTGAATGAGTGTGAGCTTGGATAGAAGTTCTTTTTATATAGAAAAACAATCGAATTTGTTTTATTGTTTTCCAATATGATTCAATATTTTTAATTAAATAATCTAAAAAGAAGAAAAAAATATAACATAGTCTACCGTAAAAAAAGATTTTGATTTTTCAAACTGATCGCAAACTTTTTTGATGTGTATACACAGAGGAGCTCGTTTTTAATTTATGTCGCGGACACAACTACACGTTATTATTTTCTTTGTGCGTGGAAGTGACAAGAGACAGCGATTTTCTTTTGTTTTATTGTATAAAGTTAACTAAGCCAAACCATATGTCTGTTTCAGTATTCAATCATTCACTACAGTTTTGCAATAGTCCACTGCTTAACATTAGCCTCTCCTAAGATTTTGGATCAAATCATTGAAATCCCGCCAAATTGCAATAAATTTTGCGTGTAATACGCGGATACAGACAGATACTCGGCGATGCTGCTATCAATCAACAATTAAATCGAAAAATACATTAAGGTATACCCACATAGAAATCATTACATTCATTCGATTTTAATGTTGTGATATATTTGGATGCTTTTTTTTTCATGAATTCAATGAATGATAAAGACAGGAGTTTCTTTCGGTACTTCGGTTACTTTCGGTTTACGTAGTACTATATATTCCGTGTTCTGTGTGTGATAGTTTATTTGTAACATTATTTTACAAATAAACTAAAAATAAATATATATATAAATATATATATATATATATATATATATATATATATATATATATATATATATATATATATATATATATATATATATATCGTTTTATTTATCGTTTGTCTTGTTTTCAATAATTAGAGTAAATGTGTTAGCTATTATACTTTACCACATACAACTAATATCTGCAGCCTTTATATCAGACCACAAGCAATATAATTTCTTTGTTCAATTTATGGACGAAAATCTTGAACGGGACACTGAGTAATGAATCCTTTATAAAATCATAGAGAATAAAGTAACTGCATTGTTGAACAGAATCAACCACAGCGAAAACTGAAATTTTCATAAAATAAATAAATTCTTGCGTGCAGAAATAAATAAATTCTTTGAATTATTATATTCGATTCAAACAATTCACGATTTCACAACTTTTAATGTGTCCTTTGAGATGGGAATTAAAGATGTTCCCTTTAACTATACGGTCGCACACTTTGGAACTTTTAAAATTACGTGACAAAAGCAAGGTAGTTTTTGTTTGCGCATCAAACATAGATAAGTACAAGTTTGTTTGTTTTTCTTTTTAATTTAAGTTTTTGCTTTCCCTTTGCGAATACTTTGTAGTAATAACGACCGATAATGGCAAAAATACCTATAGCAAAAATTTTTATTTTATTTTGTAGAGAACCTTTAATTCAGAAATCGGAGCCACGAATGAAAATTTTAAATTCGTGCTTTTCTATAGCAAAGTATTTTATAAAAACAAAAATAACGGCACGGCGATGAAAGTTTTAACAGTAGCCTAAAAGATTGAAATAAGTAGAAAATATCCATTTTAAAAATTTAAATAAACTCACCTTTAAATCTCTCGAATGTCGTAACTCCTGTCTTCTTGGTGGTTGCCCCGGCAGGTCTGAGTATACGAGATTACGTACAGACCCTCGAAATTTGGGTTCGAATATTACGGACGGAAGGGCCAATGTTGTCAGTTTAGTGTTATACCTGTAACAAAATAATTAACTTAAGTATTACTTAAACTTGGATCTTCTGGTTGTTCAATCAAATCTTTCTGGTTTTGTATATAAATAAGTATAGCGTGTTGTGTGTAGAGGAGCGAGCGCCTTTCTGAGCGTGCACTCAGAATCAGATATATACATACAACTTGTAACATAATTAACGCACTTTGACAAAGTAGTTTGTTCAGAATCGTTTACTGAATCGATTCCTGTCATTTTTAATATAGGTAATTTTTTATCCCAAAAATAATTAAAACTACGTAAATTACAGTTACACTAAATCTGTACAGTCAAAACAAACTGAAATGGACCGTAACTTAAGGCAATAAGACTTTTAAGAGTGCAGTTTTATTTGTATTATTACTAATTCTGTCATTCAATAAAAATAAAGAAAAATGAACTTTATTTCAAGTACGTTAAAGTCTTAGCGTTCGTGGATTTGTACTGTGACCACAAATACTATACTACTGTACTAAAAATTCAGTGTATGTATTATGATTATACTATACATATATACTATAACATAAGATACTAATTGGAGTGTCTGAGGGTGTGCGTTAATTACGTTACATATTTTATGTATATATATATATATATATATATATATATGTACATAATATACATAATACATAAAATATGTAACGTAACTTTTTTTCTCGACATAAAAAAAGCCTTTGATAGCGTCTCTGTCCCCACTCTTGTAAAGAAACTTGAACAAATAGGTATTAGAGGAAAACCCCTAGATTTATTTAAAGATTACTTAACAAACCGTAGACAACGAGTCAAAATAGGAGAGCAATGTAGTCATGATTCTACCATTACCTACGGCGTCCCACAGGGGAGTGTACTGAGTGCGACTCTATTTTTGGTTTACGTAAACTCCCTATGTAATATATCGCTACAAAATGGGTACGTGTTCTCGTATGCAGATGACACTGCTCTGGCATTCTGTGGTCGAAGCTGGGAAGATGTCCGGCATAGCGCTGAAGTGGGGTTAGCCAAGGTTGCAGAATGGTTGAGACTACATTTATTGACTATCAATGCATCTAAGACTAACTATATATGTTTTACTAACTACAATAGGACTCAACCTAATTTTAATATTAAAATTCATTCTTGTGTTGACCTTAATAACTCTAACTGCCCATGCCCTCACATAAACAAAGTATCAAGTACAAAATATCTTGGAATACTACTGGATCAGCGATTATCTTGGCATCTACATATTGAACTGTTAATGACTAGGATTAGAAAATTCATATGGTTTTTCAAAATTTTGAGACATCTCGCAACACCACCTATATTAAAATAAGTATATATTTCTTTAGTTCAATCAGTTCTGGTATATTGTATTAGTATATGGGGAGGTGCTACAAAAACAAAGTTTTTAGATTTAGAAAGAGCTCAGAGATCATTACTGAAGGTTATGAATTTTAAACCTTACAAATTCCCAACACAAGATTTATACACACTATGTGATCTTCTTACAGTTCGTAAGTTATACATACTAAATAAAGTTCTTAAGGTACACAAGTTCCTTGCATATAACCCTGAAATTGAAAATAAAAGGAGGAAAACTAACGTAGCTCCAAGTGATCCGGTTAAAACAGCATTTGCTAGACGGCAACAGGCAAAAAAGTCCTCTTATTTATATAACTACTTAAATAAAGAATTGAATATTTATTCTAAAACCAGTAAAGAATGTAAGGTAATTCTCATTGAATGGCTCAAACGGAAAGACTATCACGAAATAGAAAATTTATTAAAATAACACGACTCACAAAACACAGACACACACACACACACACACACACACACACACACACACACACACACACACACACACACACACACACACACGCACGCACACGCATGCGCACACATCTTCATATTTTTTCATAATGAATTATTTTATGAAAGCTATTCTTGTAACTAAAGTATTGTATGTTAATAATGAAGAGCGAGTTTTTCCTGTCACAAGTATTTAAAAATACTTAAAAGGAGAACTCTAATATACTGCTATGATTGTTAATTTTTTGTTACAGAATAAACATTTTTTTTAAACATATATATTGAAGTGAAAACTACTTTAGATTCGTTTGATTTGTAGTGATTTGAAACTCGATGACACAGTGAAAAAGTGACACTAAAAAGAGACAAACATATGCATGTATAGGATTCAGCCAGCAAGAGAATTACATAGAACATAATGCACTACATTCGTCTCATTCTCTCAGAGTTTACATTTCTGAAGGTTTCGCTTCTACCGTGTGTGAACTTCACACATGTTTTTTTTTAAATTATATTACAGCTCTATCAGACCGCAAAAATGCCAACCTGTATCACTTAACGGCGGTAAAGGAAAACATCGTGAGGATACTTGCAAGTCTGAGGAATAAGAAAAGAAAATATTTCAAAGACATGTGAAGTTCGCCAACACTCAATTGAGCAGCGCGCCGGACACTACCTTGCCCTAAAACCCTCTCAAAAACGAGAAGCCTGTGCCCAACAGTAGAACGTATTAAAGGCTGCTTATTCGATTTTACTTTAATCTACTTTTGCTTATTCGATTTAAAAAAAGTGTATATTAATAATAATAATCAGCAAACCGATTACTGCAATAAGCGCCATCAGTTCATTCGAATAACTAAATCATTCAACAACACGCAGCGCAATGACGGAGCAATATCTGAATATTCTATTACTATACTCGTATACCTACGTTACCGCTCTAGTCCAGGTCCACGTCTAAAGAATATAGTCAGTAATCTATGCTCTAGTCTTATTGTTTGCATTATCAAGATTGCGTTGCTTTTAGTTATTCGTCACGTTTTCTCGTAATCAGATTTGCCAGTAGCTGTCGAGACTTAATGATATCTTTTGGCAAACACAAACTACATACTTTATTAGTTGCAAAAGGGCCATATTTTTATTATTTTTACTGATCTTCTCCTCTATATATAAAAATCAATTACTTTCCGTTAGTCTCGCTAAGACTCGAAAATGTCTCGAACGATTTTGATTAATTTTATTGTATGCGTTTAAGTGCAATTGCGGAATCACCTGTGCGAAGCCGGAGCGGCTTGCTAGTTCGTATTTAAAAGTTACGTATCACATTGTTTGTCCGCAATGAACTTCTAAAACACTGAAATGATTTGAAATGAAATTTTGTATACTATGTGCAGTTTGGTCCAACTTGAGAGGTAGGAAAGTTTTTATTCCGATCAGTGACCCTCAGTATTTTTCATTACCAATTTAAAGATTTTTTATAGGACAAAGGGTCGTCTCAGTAGGCAGAACAACGTAATATTTACACAAATATAGTACGTGAGGGTATGGTCATCCGGTTAATATGATCCCTTTCTTATTACCCAAAAACTACAGCTTGGTTTGTATAGATGGCTGTGTGATACGATAGCTCTTCATCAGTCAATCAAATAGTAAAGGGTCATTAGGGCGCTGCTTTATCGACATTATACTTACAGTTGACATTATAGTAAATATTTTAGTTGATTTTAGTATTGTGTACTATAGTAAGTTTTTTTAAATTGATTTTCCGAAGCATTCCTAATTGTTACCAAACCTTGTTTGCAATTTTTTTTCTTAATATATTAGTTATTGTATGCTATATTTTATCATAAATTACTGTGTGACTATACAGGTGATTTTAGGAGATCAAAAAAAGCACACTACAAAACTGTGGTGTGCAACGAACTTACAGTCAGCCCCTGGACACCTGAAACCAATTTCAAACTAATAAGCTTACAGATGCGTTACCTCTGAGGAATAACGGAATGTCGGAAACACAGCAGTGTAAGCATTGCTATTTTGCGAAAAACAGGTAAGAGGATGACACCTACCCTGTCGGATAGAAAAGCAGTCCTACCAATTATAACCGAAACATAGCAATAATAACCGAAATACAGCAGCGCTATTTTGCGAAAAATGGGTAAGAGTAAATTCAGAATCTTCAAGCTTCGTCATCGTCATAAAAAATACCCCACTCATTCGCTCCCGAGCAGATATCGTCTGCAGTCTTCTATCCTGCAAGCCATCTAGCTTCACAAAGTTCATCGCAGCACTGGAATAATAATGCTTCCTGTTCCTTCAAGCTACTCTCTGCGTTATACAGTGTTCGGCACGGCTCTGAGCCGTACTGCTCGCCTCTGCTTCACGGCACTCTCGTAGATTACTTGCCTTCTTCTCGACTCACCGTAGACTAAAGTCAATCCACTGGCACTTGCACATTCGTTGGCAACGAGGCTGCACTATCGACCTACGTTCTGAGTAGGAGGGTGATGTGGCGGCGCTGTCGTCACGCCGCAAGCGAAACACACCGAAGCCTAAATCACGCTATCGAAATTCCGAATCATAAACAGAATATATAGAACATCTCCGAACTATCACACGGGGTGTTGGCCGCTCCCCGGTCAGAACACCTTGCCCGGCGGGAGATCTCCCCTTTTCCATCCACCGCTAAAGTAAGAAAATGCTGCACCCCATCTCTCGGTTTGCTTCCCTCTGTGGACTCTTACGACAACCACGGGACGATAAGGGGTAGTGGATATTCTTACACTCCAGTATACGATCGACTTGAAAAAACATATTGGAATAAAATCCGTATTAATAGCGTATCTAAACCGACGACGGCGATCAGCGTCAGAGGCTTAAAACATTCGGCAGAGCGATCTTACATCCGCCTGCTGAGTATGACGATTAATGAATGTGGCCC
Source organism: Parnassius smintheus behrii (assembly GCA_036936625.1). Taxonomy (NCBI): domain Eukaryota; kingdom Metazoa; phylum Arthropoda; class Insecta; order Lepidoptera; family Papilionidae; genus Parnassius; species Parnassius smintheus. The sequence continues at coordinate 6,397,156 of JAUPFT010000012.1, forward strand.
TTCCACAGTGGACTCGATTATTTATAAAGTATTATTAAAGTGTGGATTAATCCACATTTTCTGCCAGCTAGCCGGAAAGTTAGTGGGAGAAGTGTGAACTGAAGTGGACTAGGGTGAAAAACTAAATTAAAAAAATTAGATCGGCTAATAATCGTTATGCGTTCAAGAAGAAAGTTCGCGAACTTAACATAAATAAACTGGCAGAATAATTTCATTAGGAGTATTTATTTATGTTTTTATACAATTATGTAATGTATATAATTTGTTTATTATAATACTATGCATGTATTAAATAATTTTTGATATGTAAGTTTAAGTATGTGTTTATGTATTATTTTGTTTTTATATTTATATACTTTATTTTCGTACTTGTCGTTTACCGTTTCACACACCTATCCCTACTTCATATTTTTATCTCTGCGTCACCCTAAGGTTGACTGGTAGAGAATGCCTCAGGCACTAAGTCCGCCTATACCTCATACTGCATGAAGTTTAAATAAATAAAAACACACACACATGTGTAGATCATACTTATTTCAATATTTATGTATAAGTGTATAATCGCTAATATATCTTTGTTTTGATAATTTATTTTTATTAAAATATAAAACTACACACTGATCGCAGAACTATATGTTTAAAAGCTGACTTCGCAGACATATTATAATCTATGGAAAACGATTTAACACGGCGCGTGGCTGTGAAGCGGGATTGGATGCAAAACGATTTATGTATGTAAATTCAATTGTTTTGATTTACAACAAACATATTTATCCTGTCGATGTTTTATGACCATCTCCATCTATAATATAAGCTCCAACTGCTTCACTTATCACCCTAGGTTTGAATCCCGGGTCGGCTCAAAATCAGTAACTGGGTTTATCTGTGGAGAAATTCCCGGTAGCAGTCTGGAGTCAGGAAATTGGCATTGTTTTCACCCCCTTACCGGCGAGAGATCAGGTGTAGGTCCTGCGCGTGATCTCTCGCCGGTGGTGTCGAATTACCGTCCTATTGAATTATAAGATTGAGGGAAAAGAGAGTGCTCTTGTGCTTGCACATACACTTGCGCACTATATTCCTGTCTCGCACAGATGTCTAGTCTACGTTTTTCATTATTATATATTTTATATATTATATTATAAGCTCTGAACACAACTTAAGCGTATATTTTATTCGTTCGTATATAATAAGTCTTTCCAAAGCCAACTGCTGAACATAGGCCTTTTCCGTAGATTACCTCATAGACGGCATTTCGCCATAGCTAGCACACTCAGCAGTAGGATTGGCAGCCGCGGTTTTATTTTAAGCCGATATCAGGAAGATGCTGCTGCCGATCTCCTGTTTCAGTTTTATTGAATACAAACACAAAATTACGTGCTCATCTTAATATATATAAATTATGTGTCACGTTGTTTGCCCGCAATGGACTCCTAAACTACTTAACCGATTTTAATCAAATTTGCACACCGTGTGCAGTTTGATCCAACTTGAGAGATAAGATAGTTTTTGCCCATGTGTGAACTACAATATATTTTTTGCGAGTTTAAGTACTTTTAATAGGACATGACAAAGGGTCGTCGAAAAGGGCATAACAACGTCTGCCTGGCAAGCTAGCATTATATTGTTTTTAAACTGACATAGAATTATTGATTCCGTTAGTAAGGGAACATAGTAGAACTATATTCAAAAGCTTAGGTTAAGAATACATTAGTTGAACTAGGCTTAGGACACATTAAGTTTCCTTCTGTCACCTTGCGACACCAACGGACCATATGGGGTGGTGGATATTTTTACACCGCCACTAAGTAGTCCTTGTTTTTTTTTTAACTTTATTAAGGTAATCATATAGTATATTTATCCTATTTATAATACATAATTAATTTCAGTAAGGCTAATAGAGATTACACAATCTTTTAACAATTATTAAGTGCCAAATCGTCCGCCAAGATTGGCGACTAAGGCAATTTTTTACAATGCCCGTTATGAACTATAAGGATGAAAATGATGATTTCTTATGTTTACGCGAACGTCGTAACGTCGGGAATATAAAATAAGTTAATATACGCGATAAAATTCGTAAAATCTAGTTTTATTTCGAACTGAAAATGAAGAAAAATTATATTATTAACTTTTGGATAGCAATAAAAGCTTAATGGTTAAAGCTACGAACTGCTAAAGTAAATAGGTCATGGTTTCAAATCCAACATTTCAGCAACTTAAACCCCTTATAGCATAAGCATTTTGAATGGATTAACCATTAGTTATTTTTTAAGTAATATTGCGCTTAAATTATTTTTTTATTTTTGACATTATCAAACTGAATAAACAAAATATACAATAAATAATAAATATATATAATAAAATATATAATAAAATATATATAATAAATATATATAATAATAAATATAATAAAAAATATTTAAGTACAATTTCGTTTTAAAGAAAATTTTAATTTAGTAACGGAGAACTTTTAAGCTTAATCTCCTCTTTTACTCCATCTCAGCAAATGTGAAAAACAATTCTCGTTTCCCCAGCGCGACATTCATCTTAGTGCGACAGGGACAGGTCCCCACGATTCATCTTCCGTCTTTTTCTATTAAAAGTAAAGCTAGCAATATATCAAAGCGAGAAATTGACGCGAGACTCGCGGCGCTCGTAATTTAAAATTGCTTCCAGCAACTTCCATTATTGCGTGTCTTCTTCAATTTTGAAACTAATGTTTATTTATTGGATTATTTTCTTAATTGCACCGTAAATGTCTTGAAACGAACATGTTTTTTTTTTAAGAATAAGAATGAAAAATGATCTTACAGTCCACCGGATGGTAAGAGGATGTTGTGGCCTATAGAGATCTTCATCTATCCTTGATTAAGAACTGATATGTAGATACGTTATCACCCCGGACTAAGATGGAATGTCTCGCTTCCAGTAAAAACGGTTTCCGGTTCTCTACACCCACCATAAGAACCACGGTATTTAGCTGTTATTTCACGCTGATATTCTGTGAGAGTGTGATCTTTTCTCGATCGATCCGACCCATTCCTGCTGCAACATGGCTGCGGTATGGTCCTACCACATTAAAGGCCCATCCTGTGTTTTGTGCTTGTGCCTGTGACTCAAATTGGTCACTTAAGTAAATTGTATTATTTTTGAATTGTAGCTGTGATTTTCTTCTGTTTAATGCCTCTACGATACATTTCTTTTTTTTAGAACATGCAATGTGGGGGGATACATATAGCTGGCAAAACTCATATCGTTGCCGCAACTGGAATAAAAGCAGCGTGCCTCAGCAGAGACCAGCCATCGGCGCAGGATGGGATTATGGTAGTCATGCGCAAGCACAGGTGCACTCCCTAATCCCTCACTCTCATAGTCCGATGAGACGGTAAACCGACACGACCGGAAAGAGATCAGGCGCAGGACCAACGGCTTTACGTGCTTTCCGAGGCACGGAGGTGGGATACAGCCAACTTCCTGACTCCGGACAACTAATGAGAATTTCTTAACGTCAAAACTCAATAATGGATTTTTGGCCTGACCCGGAATTAGAACCTAGAACTCATGTTCAGCAGTCGCTCAACTAAAACCACTAAACCACAGGCAGTAAATAATGAACATAATATTATATTAAACTAAAACAAAAATATTCGCAGAATTTTTTTAAGGACATATCCATAATTTTATGAGAAAATAACGAACATTCTTTAGGGATTAACAATTTAATTAGAATACAACGTATCCCGTGAGAGCTCCCTCTTATAACTAAAAAGTTATAAAAGCGAGCTAAGCGCCTTTTGCAGAATAGACACAAATTTGTGATAATTATCTAAGACTCACTACGTACTACTCAATTCACTGAATACCAGAACAAAATAGAAGTTTAGTTTCGTATGGTGAGTGTAGAGAACCGAAGATCGATTTTACTGCACACGAGTGACACGAGGCATTCCATGTTGTCCTTCCTTCTTAATACATCTTAGCATTTTTAAAAAAAAAACATAAATATATATTCTTATGAAAGCTATATGTATAGCTTTTATAAGAATAAAGATGTTCATATTTTAAACACTAGGAACAAACTTAAGCTTGTAATAGCAGTTACTAGACTCCACAGAATCAATAATTCATTTATGGGGCAATGTATACGCTTTTACAACAAAATCCCAGAATATGTATAAAATTTGTCATTTAACAAGATTAAATGTTTTATTAAAGAAAATTTGTATAAAAAGGGTTACTATAGTATAAAAGAACTCAGAAATGAAAATAGCCCCTGGGAATGAGGTGATCGCCACCTTGTTCTTGCTTGTTCTATAAAAATTAAAACTTGAACAAAAAAATTGTAGAAAATAAAATTGTAAATTGAAGCATGTTAAAAAAACCGCTGGGTTTCTGGCTGGTTCTTCCCATGAAAGAAGATTTTTTTACCGAACCAGAGGTAAATAAAAAAATTACTTTCAATAAGTATTATACAATAATCTATATTGAATAAAAATCATTCATTTCATTTAAACTTACAGGTTAACTTAGCATCAGATGGCTTATCACCCTTATTCTATAAAAAAGACTACTTAAAATATTCTATTCTACTTCTCATAAAAACCAGACTAGTACAAGTATGACTCGCGCCTGAGGGATCTTATTTAACTTAATTACGTGCGTAGATAGTTCATACATCATGGGAATTATAAGTAAGGCTTACACCGAGCATTCCTTTAGTGAAAAGGTAAATCTGACTTGGATGGAAGGACAAACTAAACTTTGCAGTGGAAAAAAATGTTTCCTTATACATCCGTTTACATCACGCAATGCTCCAACTACAAATGTAAATAAGTAATCGCAAAAAAAAAAATACATTTTATGTGATAGGTATACTCGTTGGTCTAGTAGTTGTATTAGTGCGACTGCTGATCATGAGGTCCTAGTTTCGAATCTCGGGTCGGGCCAAAAATCAATTATTGAGTTTTTCCGTCAAGAAATTTTCAGTAGCTGCCCGAAGTCAGGAAGTTGGCAGTGTCTCACCCCCGTGCCTCGAAAAGCACGTAAAACCGTTGGTCCTGCGTCTGATCTCTCTCCGATCGTATCGGTTTACCGTCCCAGCGGATTATGAGAATGAGGGAATAGAGAGTGCACCTGTGCTTTGCATACACTTGGGCTCTTTAATGCTCTCCTACGCCGATGGCTAGTCTCCGTTGAGGCTGGCCGCCGCGACCGAAATTCGGTCTGGAAGACATCATCATCATCATAACTATAGCTTAATTCATACTTTTGCTTCAACATAGTTTCTTGTCAAATTTTATGATACTAAGTAAACGGGAAGTAAGTAGGTTTGATGCGCAAGTAGACACGCGAGTTTAAAAATATGTGACATAAATAATTAGGTTGACTTTTACCTCAACAATAAATTAACCTCTCAAGTCCCGACATTTTATTGGACTTAATCAAATTCATTCATTCTCTAAACCATTTCCCATTATCTGGGGTCGGCGCAGTAAATCTTCTTGTTCCATTCCTCTCCATCAGCCGTCATTTCCATACTTACTCCTTTCATTCTCATATCACTCTTCACACAATCGATCCATCTTTTATTCGGCCTTCCTCTGCCCGTGTGTCCCTCCACATTGGACTTAATCAAATCAAATAATTTATTTGCGATCCAAGTGTACATAATTGGTTTTAAATTAAAGATGTGCTTCCAACTTAGACGCCCTTTTTCATTCACTGCAAATTTGACGAGGACACTTCTTATATACACAAAAAAGCTTTTGATAAATCCAAATGTGCATGCCTTAAGCGCTCATGTTATACGTTAAATTTTAAAGTATTTTAAATATACACAAGTTTTCACAAATAACATTGTTACTATTACTTCTAATTTTCCGATAATTTTATGTTAAACATGCTCATTGATGCTCATATGATCGTGAAAAAATGTAGAAAATAATTCTCAATCAACAATAGATTTTATTCATATCCCAAGTAGATATCCTCGTAAATTCGTTACTCCTTTCGCCGCCCGTTCATAGAACTGTACTAGGATTTAATTCCCCAATACCCAGACTTTGCGGACTCTTAAATACTTATAATAATGTAGTTGAAAAAGAACCAAGCGGAATTCGACTTTCGATTAAGAAACAGAAGGGAGGAATCGAGGCTTCTCTCGATCCGGCCTCCTATAACGCCTACGTTGGGTTCGGGAACAAAGTATGTGATCTCCGCAACGGAGTAACACACTAGGGCAATAACCTCTTTCTTTTTCAGCAAGTAGGTTCAGACGGGGATTACGGGTCTTCCGAAGTCGTCCCGGTCCCGACGCCTTAATTCTTCGATGTGGACTGTATAACTTTAGGGATGAATTACTTGGGAATAAAACAGCAATTATCTTCAAACCGTTCCGTGAGAGAGTAATCACTTTTCCCTATCACTTCCCTACACTTTTTCTTTCTTCTTCTTATTGACTGCTGGTTTGATTCCCGAACTATTTCCCCGAACGAATTGCATACCATACCATACGATGTCGTCTTCACGCACTAATGTACGTGCAGGTATCGGGCCTCGGGGTGTCCCCCATTGCCCGGGTGTCCTCATATCCCATTACTATGGGACAGTCATTAGGCCTATTTTAGGCTTGATAGCATACACGGGTTTTTCCGTGGTATAATGGTTGTAATTTCCGCAGTTATCCAACTACGGAAAAAGAGGTTATCTGATTGAGTCAAAGTTGGCCTTTCAGCGGCATTGTGGGTTGTTACTCAACTCTCTAATCACATATAGAGAGGAGTTCTCTTGGAAGAGGTCGCCCGTCCGGTGGCCGGGTATGCAACGGCGCAAAGCCGTTGAGGTGTTCGTGTGGCCCGTTATCGGCACGGTCAAACATGCCGCGCGCTAATCGGGCCACAAAGTCGTGGATACTCTCGACCTTCAAGTCGGCCGCTATCACGTCATTCCGGACGTAGCGACCTGCTCCGACGATCGTTCTTAGAGTCAGATTCTGCTGGGCCTGTAGTCGCCGCCTCAGAGGATCGCTGAGGAGTGCGTACCAGGCCGGTGCAGCGTAGGTGATGATGGTCCGGATATACATCTTGTATATCCGGAGCTTGGTTCTTGTTGGCAGCTTGGATGCCAGGACCGGCAAGAGCGTCGCCCGCGCACATCGGGCCCGGCGGACGACGAAGTCGACGTGCGCGGTCATGCGCAGCGTCCTGTCGATCCTGCACCCAAGGTAAGTTACAGCCTTCTGGTACGCAATCTCCTGGCCGTTGAGGGTCAGCGGAGGTGGAAAATTCCTGAGACGGCGAGTGAGCAGAGCGGTCGTCTTACCAACGTTGACGACCATCCTCCACTCATCCAGCCATGGTGGCAGCAGGTCCAGCAGACGCTGCATCTTGGCAGTGGCTATGTGGGCTCTTCTGGACGAGGTGAAATAGGCGCTATCGTCCGCGAATAGCGCCAGCTCAACGTCGTCCTCCCACTCTTGAAGCCTGCCTGCCAGTGTAGGTATGTCGTTGGTGTAAGCCGCGTACAGGACTGGAGACAAACAGCTGCCCTGTGGGACGCCGGCTTTAATGGATCTTGTTGCGGATTCGGCGTCCTCTACGCAGACGTAGAACTTCCTGTCTTCCAGGAATGACGCTATTAGCCGCAATATAGCAGGAGGGACACTGGTCTGTTGTTCCAGCTTAAATAATAGTCCTACGTGCCACACCCGGTCGAACGCCTTCTCAATATCGAGAAAGACGCCCAACGATATGCGGCCACGATTGTACTCTGCCGCAAGCAGGTGCAGCACTCTTGTCAGTTGTGTAACTGTGGAGTGACCCCTCCTGAATCCGTGCTGCTCCGCCCGAAGTTGGATGCACGGACGGAGACGTCTTAGCAGCAATCTTTCGAACAGTTTAGCTATATGTGGTAATAGCGTGATCGGCCTGTAGTTGGCAGCTCTACGCCTGTCCTTCCCGGGTTTCGGCAAGACGATAATTTTGCCTTTTTTCCAGTCCTCCGGGAAGTGGGATGTCCGCAATATCCCATTGTAGAGTCGACCAAGCTCTACTATGACTCTATTGGGCAACTGTCGGAGTGCAGCGTTGGTAATCCCGTCGTGCCCCGGCGCCTTCCTCGGTTGCAGGCAGGTTACTGTCCTCCGCAATTCTGCGGGGGAGATGAACCAATCTCCTGCAAGAGGTGGCGCGGGCCACGACAGGAACTCCTGTACGCGACTTTCCTTCCGGGCATGAAGCTCCATGAACTCCGCACTTGCTGTGTTCGGCATAAATTGCTCCTCGAAGTGCTCGACTAGGATATCCGCTCTGCCCTTGGCATCGTAGCATCGTTTGCCCGTATTATCAGTTAGCGGGCAAACGGGAGGTTTAGATTTAGTCAGCTGTCGGTTTAGTCTGTAAAGTGACGCATCTTGCTCTTCCGCCTTCTCGATGCGCCGATCCCAGGCTTCGCCTCTGAAGGCCTGGACTGAAACCGACAGTTCCTCCGTTAGGGTGTTTAACTGCGTTTTGATCCTGGGACAGCAAGTACGCGCCCAGAGCTTTCTCAGCGCTCTTTTGCGCTTGATCTGCACGCATATCTCACGCGGCAGATCGTCTCGCCTTGCTGTAATCGGGACGACCGTAGAAGCCGCGTGGAGGGCTTCCTTGATGTTATTAGTGATTCTAGTCGCAGCGGCCTCTACATCGTCCGCTGTGCATATAGGTTGATGTGCTGGAGGTCTCTGCTGAAGGTGTTGGCAGTAGAGCCTCCAGTCGACACGGGTTTTGAAAGCTCTAGGTGGCGTAGTCACTGCCTTTAGGCCAAGGGTTATCAGTAACGGGAGGTGCTGTGAAGGGAGGTCGTACAGCACTTCTACCACTATCGGATAGTTGACGTTCCTAGTGAGCACGATGTCTAATACATCCGGGTGCCTCCTTGGGTCGGTAGGAACGTGTGTTGGTTCCTCGGGACCTAGAACGTCGTACTGGTTCTTTTCAGCATCTTCATAAAGCTCACGACCCGGTGGGGTGATCACTCTGGACCCCCACGCCGGGTGTTTGGCGTTCAGGTCCCCGGCGATGATTACTGGTGCATCGCCTTCCATTACCGTCCGGATGTCTGAGGAGCAGAATGGAGTCCCTGGCGGGCGGTAAGCTGCATAAATCCTTAGTTCCTCGCCCGCCGCCTCCATTCTTATGCCGATTGAGCGCATTGTCTGGAAGGGTTGTAGATCCAGCTCTTGGTGGACGATGTCCCTCCTCACTAGAACCGCCGTGCCTCTATAGGCGGCCCCTCGAGAGGTGACCTCGTCCCTTCTATAAATGTGGAAGTTTGGCAGCTTTATGCGCGTTTTGGGATTTAATATTGTTTCGCCCAGCAGTATAATATGTATGTCCTGTTGCTGGGCGACAGTGCGGAGTTCCTGCAGCTTCTGCTGTATTCCGTCCGGGTTCCAGTACATTAGGCGCAGGTTATTATCCTCCATAGTGTCTGGCCAGGAGGTTTGCCAGCGCCTTCATAATCGCTGTTATGGGATCAGTCCCGGCTCTGATGTCGGCCAGGACTTGTGTGCCGACCTCGATGGCAATTCCAACTAGGCGCTGGATTGCATCAGCTGTTTCGAGGCCGGCCGACGGTGTTCTCCTATCTGAAGGCGTTGGTGACGAATTGCAATAAAACCCGAAAATTTTTTTTTTTTTTTTACGAAATGCAATAAAACCCGTTCACTAAGCTACCCCCAGAGCTATACGCGAAAGTGAGCCGCGCCATTCGCGTGCCTGCGCAACTTAATAACATGAATTTGTACTATTACTCTCTCACGTTTCACTTAATTTCTTTATTCACATAAGTCATACACAAATACAAGTTATCTATTTAGATAGCACAAAACAATATCTACACCATGATATACATTATATTTTCGTATAACAAAAATCCTTTAATTTACAAAACAAAACATGCCTATTTTAATCACAAATTCAAAATCCAAACTTCTTAAATATTTAACACAGAAAGTTAAAACAATGTTTCCCACTTGAATTTATACATATGTTAACTAATACAATAGTTTAATTTACATTTTCTCTATTTATTTCACTATTTAAAACACTTTTAAATTTCTTATACAAAACTATCATTATTTCACTTATACACAGGAATTTTCACATAAAAATAACACAGAATTCACCTTTTTAGCACGTACAATCAACCTGAAATGTTTTACAAGTCATTTTTACATAAATTGCTGAAATTACAAACATTTTAAATTTTTACATATTTGGCCTCCTAAGGGCGTGGCCAGCGTGCTTCCGTGAATTCACACTATTTGAACAACTAACTTTGCACGGCTCTCGTCTATCAGAAAAAATGAAAGTCTGAAATACACTTAATTTTAACAATATTAAATAAGTAAGTGCTTCTACATAATTTTCAAATAGTAGGAAACTATCTCTGATAAGATTCTTATCAGTTATCATGTTTCTTATCAGATAACAATACAAGTGAATGTTTTCATTAATCGATCATAACAAATAGGCATTTGTTTTCGTACAAAACATATCATACTTATACAAGACAATACTTATGCAATTAACTTCCGTTAATTCTGTTTGTGCACAGAGTGATCATCTCGACCGGGGAACCAATCCGATCTCTAACTTCACTTTAATATTCGTTTGAATTTACATCGTTGGAAAGACGATTTCAACCGGGGAACAAATCCGGTAACATAATTTATAACATAAAATTCCCTATATGAATTTATTGAAAGATATTACTTAGAAAACAGTAAACTAGTCCGGCCTGGGAGTCGAACCCAAGACCTTCATACCATTAATTCGACATTTCTTTAAGATTTAACTAAGCATTTTCTTATCAGAACATTTTAATTGGACAATAAGTCTTTGAAAAGTTATTCGTCATCGGTTGACTTAACAAACTGAAACATTCTTATAGGCGCGTCGCCAACAGTAGTAGATATTTAAAACGACTCTTTTTACGTTTTTCGGCACAAAATTTATAAAAGTATTAATTTTTCTTTGTAATACCTTTTTTTGTATTAATATATTTTTTTTTGTATTGTATAGTTTAGCTATCGTATTAGGTAAAGGCTTGTAGGAAATGCTGTGAGCACAAAGTACGCGGTGTTTACTTATTATTGAGTGTACACTTAGTTTACATTACTGTCTTAGGGACTTGGGGAAAAGTGTTATTTTTAAATAACCGTGACCGTCGTTCCGGTCACATAAAAGTGACATATGGTTAAGATAAACTCTTTAACCATAAGCATTAAGAAAACGTAGATTTCAATTAAAATATAACTACTTATTTTCCAAATGCCAACTTCATCTGCTTGTCGACTATTATGTATATATACATAGATGTCCGTTTAAAGTAAAGTAAAGTTACAGCCTATATACGTCCCACTGCTGGGCTCAGGCCTCCCCTCATTTCTCAAAGGGTTTAGGGCAAGGAAGTATCCGCCGCGCTGCCCAAATGCGTGTTGACGAACTTCACATATCTTCGAAATATTTTTTTTCTTATTCCTCAGACATGCAGGTTTCCTCACGATGTTTTCCTTCACCGCCGAGCACGTGGTAAATCAGCACTTAAAATTGCAATTAACAATTTCATTGGTGCCGGCGGGGTTCGAACCCGGGTTACTCGCGTTCTGTTATATTTACAGCAAGCGTTAACCACTGAGCTACCACGGCTCTGATGTCCGTTTGGGTAGGTCCTTTTATCAAGATTTTTATGGATGGATAGAAGGACAAACTTAACTTTGCAGTGGAAAATATACTATTTCCTTATACATTGGTTTACATCACGCAACGCTCCAACAACGAAGTGAAAAGCCATTGTGACTTTGTCACAAAAGTAACATTGGATACCCACTTGGAACATTAGAATGACATAACTTGACTTTAAATATGCATCTTATATTTATTATAGGGTTTATTTAAGTAGTCGATTTTTATTTACCTTCCTTACCCAAGCTGCGAACGTGGCTATGTTATAAGTACCTATATTATTATTTTTGAAATATACGAATTTTACCCAACTTAGTCAATCAGTTGGTGTACTGTTCCAATACACGGTACACGCACCGTGTTACACAGTAACAAAGTACGCGTAATTCCTTTTGTTTGGTTAAGTCAATGACAGGAGTAACGGAGAAAATAGTACGGTGGCGGAGCGAAGGAACAACGTTATTTGGAACGTAGTTGGAGGGAGGGGGTAGTTTTGTTATTTGATAAAATATTTTTATGTATTAAAAAGTCATCAAACATTTTATTAAACAAAAGTTCTAAAAAAGGTAATATAAAACAAAACCAAACAAATTTACAAAAAAGAAAAAAATCAAATATTATATGTCACTTCAACAACTAAAGAAAATCTAACGAATATGTTAAAATCCAATATCTGTATATGAAAAAAATACTAATATATAGAATGATGTGTTTGTACAGTAGGGCTACGATGGCTATCCGAGTACAGAACCAGAGTACGAAACCTATCCAACTGCAGAGAGGTGTAAGACAGGGTGACGTTATTTCCCCGAAACTCTTCACCGCTGCATTGGAAGACGTTTTTAAGCTACTGGACTGGAAAGGATACGGTATTAACATCAATGGCGCGTACATCACTCACCTTCGATTTGCTGACGATATAGTCCTTATGGCAGAATCGCTGGAGGACTTAAGCACTATGCTCAATGACCTCAATAGTGCCTCCCAACGAATAGGTCTTAAGATGAACATGGACAAAACAAAGGTCATGTTTAATGTCCATGTCACACCTATGCCGGTAGTTGTTGGGAGCACTAAGCTCGAATTTGTTGACGAGTACGTTTACCTGGGACAAATAGTCCGGCTAGGTAAGTCCAACTTCGACCGAGAGGTCAATCGACGGATTCAACTCGGCTGGGCAGCGTTTGGGAAATTACAACGCATCTTCTCGTCAGGTATACCTCAAACCTGAAAACTAAGTTGTACAACCAGTGCGTGTTGCCAGTGATGACTATGCTCTGCTGGCTATGCTCGGAGTTTCTCTGCGTGGTAAACTTAGAAATGAGGATATCCGCAGTAGAACCAGAGTGACCGACATAGCCCAACGGATTAGTAAGCTGAAGTGGCAATGGACCGGCCATATAGCTCAAAAAACCGACAACCGTTGGGGAAAAAAGGTTCTCGAGTGGCAGCCTCGTACCGGTAGACGAAGTGTGGGGCGACCCCCACTAGATGAAGTGACGACCTGGTACGACATGCAGGAAGTCGATGGATGCAGGTGGCTCAGGACCGTGCTTTGTGGCATACCTTGGGGGAGGCCTATATTCAGCAGTGGACTTGTAAAGGGCTGTAATGATGATGATGATGATGATGATATAGAATGAAACAAGGGCATAAAAAAAATTTGACATTTAGTATAGCAAAGAAATATAGTATATAATTATATCGATATGTCCAGTAGGAGCCTCCAAATAAATAAAAAATATTTAATCATATACCTTACTTACCTTTTTGGTATAAAAAAACTAATAATAAACTTTCTTAAGTACCCAGTTAATTTTTTAAAGTTATTGTTGCCTCTTTTACCCACGCGGCGAAGGAGTAGACTGAAGTACTTGGATAAAAAAAGATTAACTTTGTAAGGACTTAAGGCGACACCGCGAAAACATGCAATGATGGTGCATCTTTCATCGAATAGTATAGGAATATGACACCACTAACAGAAGTGGAATATTGATATAGGTAAATTCATGACTTTATCTTGAATTCACTTGTTCAAAAACACGATTGTATAATTTTGATTCGATCATAATTATTTGCGAAAAGACCTCTAAAAATCACTATAGTTGAAATTACAACGTAATTACTTAATCTATATGCTTGGAAGTTACTCAAATATATTCGTAACACCAGTATTCATAATTTACTTTCTCATCGTTTTGATTACTTAAACCATTAATTTTTTTTTAAATATTTTAAGATTCTGACAATTTCTAAGCGGTCTTAATTGTCGCGGGCGCTACGCAATTTTAAACAGATTAATACATAGAATCATTGCCAAGGAAATTGATAAACTTATAATGTTTTAAGTGACATAGATCTTTTGTCAGTATGTAAGCAGGCATTTCCTCACAAGGTATAAAATTTAATTTTGACCAATTTTTCACTTAACAACATTTCGAATATAATCACAACGTAACTCCATATGTTTTGATCTACGAGTATTATGACTTTGATTACTTAAAGCTAATTTTGACACATTTTGACTATCGCAATACAAATCAATTACATTAAGTGTATCAGTAATTTCATGCATTAAATTTCTTAAATAGACAGCTTCTCTAGAAGCTTAGTATATTCCGCTTCTGTAGTATACAGTGAGACAGTTTTCTGTTTGTTTGCCATGAAATAACAGTTTCAGTGTCACTGTTTGAGAAAGGACAAAAAATATTTTTTCTGAGCACTCTTATCTTTGGTTCTGAGGACTGTTATAATGTACTCTGAGGTTACGAGGGGTTCCTTCTAAATATTACTATACTTTTTGTAGAGGTCTACAAATTTATCACGGGGGAACCACATGTAGAACGGCGGGACTTGACATATTAAACCGTAGACCTTAGTATTTGATATTTACTTCAATATCTCCACATCCAAAGTAATATAACAAAACAATTGAATAAAATGAAAATGACAGAACAAATAAAAAAGTTAACAGAATTATTTTATCAACAAACTTCTTCTTTACTATTATGTATACATACTTACTAATGAAACGATTCTACCAAAAGTTATAAATTGGGCAACATCAGACCACCCCGCTGTCTAGACTCTTAACTGGGTCAAACTGTCGACATACATATTTACGAATTTATGCTTCTTTGTGTTCCACAAACAAAGATTGTCCGGATTTCTTATTATACTTATATTTTTACTTTCCTCAACTATCTTTTTAAATAGGTTCCTTCAGACTGCCTTTATTATATCACAGTTTCAATTATAATAACAAACCCATTTCAAACCTAGAAAAATAATAATTTCCTTATATTTTCTTACTTTTTTTTTAGTTTATAGTTGATGCTTAGTCTACTTATTGTTAAAAAATTACGCGTTTGAATGGTCAAAACAAATTAAATAAAGCTTAAGAAAAACTGGGGTACCGTTTAAATATGTATCTTCATCCTCTATTCTATGGAACCACCCCTGAATACACTTATATTGATTAAAAATAGAATAACTTAAATCGTTTCAACCGTTTCCGTGAAATCGGTTAACTAAAAAACTCGTCTTATCTAGAAACTTCTCATTTTTCAAGCGCAGTTGGTAAGACAAAAAACAGGAGTGTATTCTTTACTTCTCAATTTATAGATAACTTAGGTAATAAAATCAAAATAATATAAGTGCGAAATATTTGATTAAGTATATATTTTATACATCGTATCTTTATGTTAAATAGCACATAAATGTACCGTGGAAATTTACTTTATTTTATTTTTTATACTTCTGTGCACAAAGTAGTACATATGGCGGACTTAACGCCACGGAGCATTGTATCCTAGTCCATCATTAGGCTAAATAGAGATAGACATTTAAGAGGCGCTGCAAGTAAAATCAAAATAGAAAGAGATGATTAAAATAAAATTATATGAATAAATACACAATTGATATAGGACCGCTGTGAAAATAATTATCAACTAACCTAGGAGATATCGTATTAAATATAAATTAAAAAAGAACGTACTGTCAAATTATTAAAAAAAGAACATAAAGTCTAGGTACTTGACAACATTCGCCTTTTTGAAAGCTGCTATAAATAAAATACATTTCTGGCAACAAATATTTTTCCATTTGTTTTACTTAGCAACGTTTCACAAATCATTGCACTTTGTGTACGTTGTTTTGTTCTAAGCTCGTGTGCCATATGAATGATTGCTTTTATCTATAAGCTTGTCACACATATTTATTGAAAGAATATAATTCTGTAATCGAACACGATTTCCTTTATAACGAAATTAGGTTGCAGCAATTATAATACTAAAATACAATAATAAAATAACTAAAACTAAAAACTTTAATAAACACACAATCCTACTCCCCGTGTTATCGTGCCAAGTCTGCACTTCCTCGCTGAATGGTTATACTTTGCCTTTGAGCAAGAAAAGGACCAGTCCTCTTAACTTCGATGAACTGTATCAGTGATAACAGTCGTGGATACAGTTCCTTTAGGAACTTCATAGCACGTTATCACACGGACCGATGGTCTCTACAACAAATGGCACAAATATTCTTTTCTTATAGACTCATATTTGCGTCATTTACTTAATTTAGCTGCGTCCGATGATTAAAGTACGAAGATAATCTAACCAAAGAGATAATTTATTTCTTAATAATAACTTAATTACAAACAAATTATAACTTGTGGCAAGATTTTAATCTAAATAATGCCACATTAATAGATTCTATCATGGCGAAACAGGGACATTAGTTACAAATAGTACAAGTAAGTAAGTAAAAATAAACGTTAAAAATAATATTTTAGACATATAACTCGCCCGCTGGTACACAAATCGAATAATAACTTTCAACTCCAGCACGCGTTCTGTATGATTTAGACTTTATAAAAAACTTATAAAACTTACGTACCCGAGTTTGAAAAATCTCAAACGTAAATAATTGCGTTTAGTTAATATCTTGAATTTTTTACACCTCTGAGGGACTTTATCTTAAAACTTAATAAAGACTAAGTATTTGATATTAATTTCAACTTTATACATTTTTATTCCCTTCATGAGAAAAGGGGTCCCGACTGACATAAGGACGACAAAATGATCCTGTAAGGGGTTTGTGTTTAACATTGTTGTTGTAGGCATTAAAAAAAAACAAAATAAAATCTACCATCTTTATAATTTATGACCATAATTCAGCTGTCACATTTTATATCTTTGCTAAGTATGAAATTTATAACTCAAATATTTTCTGAATGGATCTGTGCAAAACTGATAGATGAATGGGCACCAGAGTGTTTATTTGTAGGTCATACGAATACTTATTCGAGCCCGTAGCCCTTAGGGCTGCAGCTCATTGCTCAGCCACTGCGACACCGAGCCGTGGTAGAGCCACGCTGCAGCTGTATTATGACCGTAACACGAATGAGTCGGCTCCACCGGGGAAGGACACGACCTCACAGAATACCAGCGTCAAAACAGCAGCTTAATACTGCTGTGTTTCGTATGGTGAGCGTAGAGATACGGAGATCCTTTTTATTGGCAACGAGGCATTCCATCTTAGTCCTTAGCAACGCAACGCATCTGCGTTTTGATTCTTTATCGAGTATAAATGTAGATGTCCAGGGGTCCACTGCATCCATTAACTATCAGGTGGACTGTGTGCTCGTTTTTCACTCTTATTCTATACAATATGTAACAAAAACCCTGTGGTTCGCGTCTGGTTATCTATAAGTAGTACTAACTTATAGTACAAATAGTGGTACACGCAGATGTGAACCCTGTGGTGTTGTGTTTAAGTGTGCTATCAGAATTAGTATCCAAGCGTACAGAAATATTTTTTTTAAAAAAAAACACATTTAAAAAGAATAATTTGATTGAAAAAAATTAATTTGCAAATTGTATGTAGCTTTATTATCTCTAACTCACACGAGTATCGGTAATGTGGGGTCGTAAGAAGATCGTAAGAAGATTGTCAATCTTCTTACTTCTCGGCCAATGCAGAGATAATAAAACCACATACAATTTGTAAATGAATCTTTTTTTCAATAAAATTATTTTTTATAATGTGATTTTTTTTAATTATTTCTATATACTTGGATACTGATTCTGATAACGCAGTTACCAGGAACCACGGGGTTTTTGTTACATGTTGTATAAAAAATATTTAATACGGAGCAGTAATTTTATCAGGACTCTCCATATTTTATTAAATTGCGACGAAAAAGAGGTGTGTTGTAAGTTTGACCGCTACGTGTGTCTGTCTGTGGCACCGTAGCTCATAAACAGATGAATCGATTTGGGTGCAGTTTGTCTTTAATTAAAAACAGGTTTCCTAGCGGTGGTTCCTATACATGTTTTATCAAAATCGGTTCAGCCGTTTGAATATCATCCGTTTTTTTGTTTCGAAGGTTTTCAAAACTTTCAATTTGTTATTACTTAACTGTTAAATGAAATGAAAAACGACCAAACAAATAAAAAGTAAATAGAATTATTTTATCAACAAACCCAACTTCATTGTATGATATACGTACTAATTTAACATGTCTACCAAAAGTTATAATTCGGGCAACATCAGATTACCCCGCTGTCTAAACTTCACTAAGCGGGTCAATCTGTCGTACATATTTACAAATTTGTGGTTACATTAATATATATGTGTTGTAAATTAGGGATGGGCCAAATATGGGTAACACCAAATACGAATATTCCGATACCGAACCGAATATTCTGCCGAACATTATTCGGCAGGATAGCCTCGGGACCCAACCAATTTATGTCAAACCTTGTTACCGTGAAGCGCGCGGGATTAGCGCCGGTCCCTGCCTTTCGCTACCCGCCACACCTGACAGTTATTGCATCATCTATTACTGAGGAAAGTGATGGCACATGCTTATGTTTTGATTATTTTTGTGATAAAAAGTATGTATATTTTCACAAAGAATAAAACATTATTTGTGAAAATTGATAATTATATGATAAAATTGTGCGGCAGGAGATTTACTATTTGGACTTATTTTAGAGAAAATGACGACCAAAGAAAAGTGAAATGTACTAATGTAATGTTTCTTTGTTTGATTCCAAAAAAAAAAACATTATCAACATTCTATTTGCTATAATCGGAACTAAATCTACACTGCCTCAAAATCTAGAGTAAGTAGATTTAACCCATAAATAAAATATAATTTCAACAGTAAAAGACATCGCATTACTCAATTTGTACATTTCAATATATTGGACGCTATGAAAACGAATATTCGGTAATTTAGCCGAATATTCAGCCGAATATGAATATTCGGTAAAGCTGCCGAATATGCCGAATACCGAATATAAAATGAATATTCGGCCCATGTCTATTGTAAATTAGACTTTATGTCCTTTATATTGTTTTAATAATTAGACTGCATGGTCTATTAAATGTATGTGTAATACGATATCTCCGTAGTTAGTTATTAATCATTATATAAAACATTAAATACTTTTGGCGGTAGAAAATTCTTTCACAGTGGTTCAATATCAATTTCAATCAAATCAGATGCTTATTATAGTCGGTAAATAAAATACCTCTAGACAACAAAGTAAATGTCTATAGTTAATCATTAAAAAAAAACTAGACAAGTGCGTGTCGGTCGGGCCACGCACAATGTAGAGGTAGGGTTTCGTAGTTGCTCGTCACAATACGGGAGTTTAAAAGTGGTCTTCTAAATGGCGATTTAGAATTTTCATAGTAACCCCTATGTTATGGGTATCAAATGAAAGGGCTTGTTGAGCGAAACAATATGTAAAGTAAAAAATAAAAATATAAATTTCTTTGCAACTTTCCGCTAAACATATAAAATGATGTGTCTTACCTGGATTGAAGCGCACCTCCCGCCCTCCCTCAATTGCATACACTAACTCCGTCACCACTAGACAAAGCACCACTACTCTCAACACCACTATTCCAGGCAAGACACACCATCGACGATAATACGACACGTGTTTCGCCTCTACACGAGGCATCCTCAGGTAATATAGACTCTACGGCGGCTGACCGCTAAGTGAGCGGCGAGTCGAAACAGTTGCTATTTATACACGCTGACACAATCGCTCCCTACCAAAGTAGCGAGTGACCGCGTCGTGCGATAACAAACCTGCCAACAGTTATTATTGTTATGATTATTTT
This sequence comes from Parnassius smintheus behrii, assembly GCA_036936625.1. Taxonomy (NCBI): domain Eukaryota; kingdom Metazoa; phylum Arthropoda; class Insecta; order Lepidoptera; family Papilionidae; genus Parnassius; species Parnassius smintheus. The sequence continues at coordinate 6,417,030 of JAUPFT010000012.1, forward strand.
TAAATACTATTATTATTATTGTTTTGAGTGACCGCGCCGTGCGATAACAAATCTGCTACTAATTATTATTATTGTTATGATTAATATTTTAAATACTATTATTATTATTGTTTTATTGATATTATTATAATTATTTGTTATTATTAATCTTAAAATTATTATTAAAGATTGGCCTTAAAGATGTTTAACAAAGATGAATTAGAAACATTTGTTTGTTCATTCAGCTGTGTATAATTACCATTATTACTTTTTAAAATCTCCAACTGCTCCAGCACACACAGTCGCAGCCCGTTATTACAGGTATGTAAGACTTCAAAGGAATGGTCGCTAGCTAGGTTGTGTCCAGTGTCCAAGAGATGTTTAGCAAAATGGGATTTATCAGGATTGCAATTTCTGTACGCGGCCATATGTTCTTTATAGCGCGTCCCGAAATTGCGACCAGTCTGACCCACGTAAACGGCGTGGCATTCGTCACAAACAAACAAACAAACAAGTTTATATTCCTAAGCGAATTGTTTGTTTTGAAGACTATTAGCTATTTTTTCCGATATGGGGCCTAAGTAGGTCAAACTACCCACATACCGCCGGACACTTTGAGATCGAACCGCGTACAAAGAATTGCGAACAACATGCTTTTGTTTCTTTTTAATAAGATTATCAATGAGACTTTTTGAAAAACTTCAATCCAGGTAAGACACATCATTTTATATGTTTAGCGGAAAGTTGCAAAGAAATTTATATTTTTATTTTTTATTATAATGGATTTCCGCAAAGTAACGCCTGATTCTATCAAATATGTAAAGTGACTACATTTTCTATGCAGTATAGCGGATCTCTTAATATGACAATGCAATATTATTATGATACTTAGCTGAACTGATTATGAACCTGAAATGTGGCCATGGCTAAAAAAGACGGAAAACAAAATGGCCACCATACTAATTTTAGAGAGTTATAACTCGGCAAAGGTTAGGAATAGTTTGGTGGTACTCGAACAAATGTTGTAAGGACGAACAAGGGTCAACAGCTGACGATAAAAAATTCTAAATGGCAGATATGAGATGCGTTTGAAAACCAACAATGACGCTAAAATGATATGAACAGACTCAGAAACATGTCCAGCGATAACTAAAAAATAAAAATTATGGTAAATTTAAAAAAAAACCATCCTTTATTTAAATTATCTAAAAAGAAGAAAATAAACTTTAAATTAAATCAAACCCATCAATGTATAAAAGTACGTGAGTGTAATATGGTCCAGTTAATATGTTCATTTTCTTATAACTCAAAAACTACAGCAGTCTTTGTGATACGATAGCTCTTCATCGGTTAATCAAATATTACAGGGTCAAAAGGGCGCTGCTTTATCGACGCCATCTTGATAGCTGAAACTATAGTAAATATTTTAGTTGGTTATAGTATTGTGTAGTGTTGCTAGTTTTTTTAATTTCTAATTACCTTCCTAATTATTGTCAGAGATAGTTTGCTATTTTTTTCTTAATTTATAGTAAGTATACAACTTTGTGTTTTTGTCTCTATTCTCATGCTAGTTTGTTTTGTAGGGTGTTAAGGCTTAAGGTGACCACACTACCCTCACTTACCTTACATTAAACGATCCATATGATAACAAGAATACAATACGTTACTTGATATTGACATAATTCTAAGAAAAAAATTATGTTTTTTTATAAAGTAGGTAAATCTCGGGGACAAGCTTTTATACAATATAAATTGTATAATGTAATAATTCAATGACTTTGTTTTAATTTAAAGTTTATTTTCTTGAAAGCTTTTTTCAAAAAAATCTATTAATTTTTGATTTTTAATTCGGTCTGTACTTTTTGAATTGAAACTTATATAAGAGTGGAATAATTTGCCGGCGTCTATCTTTCCGTCCGAATACAATCTTAGCGTCTTCAAGGCAAGAGTGGATAGGCTTTTGTTACGATAAGACAGAGCAATTTACCATCCATGGCTGCATCACCAATTACCACTTGGTAGGATTGTTATAATAAGTAAAACAATATTCATCGACGTAGTGGAGAAATTTAGTTCGATATTTAAAAAAACGTCACGTTTTCACGTAATGTTTTACCGTCGAGGATGCATGAGCATACTATTATTTAACCTAATCATGTAAAATAAAAAATAAAAGAAGAATGATATGTAGTATATAATCACTGGCGATTTTTCCAGACCGACACGGCTGAGGGACCTGTAAGAAAAGAGCTTAATCTTTTCTAAAAGGCGGGCAACGCACCTACAATTCCCCTGGTGTTGCGTTGTTCATGCAAGGCGGTAGCCACTTACCATTAGGTGACTCGCTTGCTCATTTGCCCCCTCTTCTTTAAAAAAAACATACTAAGACAGTACGAATGAATGTAATTGAAAAAATAGTTAAAGACCCATAAAATACATAATAAGAAATCCGGTCCAATCCAATCTGTGTTTATGTATTTACAACCTTCGCCTTTTTGGAATCCCCTAAAAATAAAGTACGTTGCTGGCAACAAACATTTTTCCATTTGTTTTACTTAGCAACATTTCACGAATCATTGCACTTTGTGTACGTTCTTTGTTCTAATACACTTATATGGATAAAAAATTGTTTTTATGTATAACCTCGTCACACTTATTTATAAAATGAAAATCTTTCGATAATTTTAAACGAGTGTAAGATTATCCACTATCCCTTATCATCCCGTAGGTGTCGTTAGAGGCGACAGAGGGAAACAAATCAGTAGATGGGCAGCAGCGTCTTTCTAATAACGACTAAAATAAAAAATTACCGCGGGTTCGAATCCCGCACGGAACAAGAATTTGTATGGCCTACAAATTATTGTTCCGGGTCTGGATGTTTGTCCTCGTGCGACTTATGTTTGTAAACAGCCTCCACGATACAGGAGAAAATCCTAGTGTGGAGGTAACATTTTTAAAAGTAAAATAAAAAATACTGCAAAATTAGACTTGAGTGTGCCTTCATTCTAACACATGCTAAAAAACATTCCAAAGATGAGCACGAACAGATAGACAAACTTAAAGATTTTAAAAAATGGTTATTTATGTCTTAATACCATTTATATAACCCCCTAACTTGACTTAAAAGCTGTTATTTCAATATATCACATTTTAATTTTAATAAGCCGCGTTAGATCAGGGGCTAAGTACTCACTGTAAATATCACAGTACGCAACCCGCGTTCGATCCCCGCCGACACCAATGAAATTGTTAATTTTAATTTTAATTGCTGATTTACCACGTGCTCGGCGGTAAAAAAACATCTTGAGGACACCTGCATGTCTGAGAAATAAGAAAATAAATTATTTCGCAGACATGTGAAAGTTCGCCAACACTCATCGGGGCAGCGCGGTAAAATAAACAAAAATCTACTACTGAATGTAGGGGAGACCAAGGCATTCCACAAAGAGCGGTCTTGAGCCACCAGCATCCATCAACTTCCTGTACCTCTTGCTGCCCTACACTTTGACAGTTGATATGAGGCTGGCACTCTGGAAATTTTCTACCCTATCGGTTATCGGTTTTTACAAACTATATGTTCACCACCTTGCCATTTTTCAAGAACAATGGCATTTAGAGGGTCCTTTAGGTACGCAGCTTCTCGCTGCTGGAACGATCTGCCTCCACCAATGCGTGCTTTAAAAACTATAGGAACATTCAAAAAAAAGCTATCAGCAATTTTAAAACAAGACCATAATCCCTCGTAATTTTAAAATTATTTTTTTTTACTTTAATTTTTTTTTGTTTTACTTGCACAATATAAAGGGGTCCTCTAATCAACGCTGGAAAAATTGTTGGATAAGATTAACTGATTTTTTTTAATTCCGTCACTAATTTTCAGTTTACTCACTGTTTTGTTTCTTTTTGTTTATGGTTGTTAAATCGTAAAAACTTTACAATTAAATTCAGTTTTTTTTTAGTTTATTAAGATTAGATAATATACTATACTATGATGTTGAGCTGTTGAGCAATTTATAATGTATATGTACGTACATTTAAATGTGTATGATGTATATACGTATGTATTGATGTATAGATATGTATGTGATATGCAAGTGTACAGTTCACTTATACAGTTTGTTATTAGTTCCAAATAATACCTCTTTTATACTCATTCCTTTCCCACTCACTTCTCAGAGTGGTTGTTTTTTTTATTTTATTTTTTTATTTTTAGCTTTAAGTAATGTATGACCGTCCGTGAAGTGAATATTGGGCTCTATTTGAAAATCAGCGCTGCTGTCATTTAGTACAGCAGCAGTTAGCTGAAATAGGGACCTAATTTGACTTCACAAAAATCCATTTTATTTTTTATTGTAATATTTCGAGTTTTTTGTTTATCTTTGTGATTTCAAATAAAGTTTTTCTTTCTTTCTTTCTTTCTTTCCATTTCAGCTCACTGATCTATTGGGCTATGTCAGTTAATCTATTTTTACTGCAGATATCCTCATTAAGAAAGTTTATCACGCAGAGAACCTCCGAGCGTAGCCGTCTCCATAACACGCTAAGCGACTTTGAACTTCCTCATATGGCCAGCAGTGAAGCATCTCAGATTCATATATCATAATTAATTAATTATTTAAACTCTATTGAACCTTACATTAGTACAGGATCAAAAAATCGTTAGTAATACACGCATTGTTTGTATGAGAACTCTTCGTTTTCAAGTTTTGTGGTATACGTGACGAGATGTGTGTCATCATCCAAATCCTGCCCAGCTGAATTAGATCCATCGATTAACCGAAAAATGGTGAATTTCAAAATTCGATTTACCTGGTCAAATAACTTATCCTATGTAAACATACTTATCAACAATTTAAGTGTAGCGTAGTGCTCGCAACAACTTATAAGTGATAGAGGCACGCTGCAGCTATATTATGGTTGTAACACAAATGGTTCGGCTCGACCGGACTCTCTCCGGACTCGAAGGACCACGCTCTCACAGAATACCAGCGTAAAATAGCAGCTTAATACTGCTGTGTTTCGTATGGTGGTGCAGAGAACCGGAGGCCCTTTTTTACTTGACACAAGGCTCGATCTTAGTCCTCAGGGATTCTTAATTGAGGATAAATGTAAGTAGATGTCTACGGGCCGTAGCATCCACTTACCATCAGGTGAATTGTGTGCTCGTTTGTCACCCTTATTCTATAAAAAAAAACAACTACCGACATAAGTGTGACTTGGTATTACACATGAAATCTGAAATTGAAAGTTAAAAAGAGTAATGTGCTTTGAACAGCTAGCCAAATATAATTCGCCAGCTATAAGTCTATAAAGAAATTAAGAAAGGTATTGTTTTCTCTTATTTTGAAATTGTCACCTTTACTTGCTAAAAATGTTCAGAGTGTTCATGACCCTGAACAACCTATTGTCTTCGCAGTTGGTTTACATAAATGCTTACTCTTAAAATGGAGTTATGAATCAATGCTAATAATATAGGTGTTATAATTTTGACTCAAATATCACTTCGAAACAAACGATTGCATAAACATTTATTAAATAACTGCCGCTTCCCGCTCGCGTGCCACAGCTCGTTAGTGGCAGGCGATAAAGTAAATCCTCGCTTGCAGTGTTTCTTCATTGCGCGAACAACTGTGCCGGAAATTAATTCTGTATCTCTTGTCTACGGCTCTCGACTCTGTCACTCGTAATTGAACTTTGAACTACATCGAGCTACTTGACACCGTCCGCTTGGCCAAGTTTAAAGTTATAAGAGTGCAAATGGTTCAAGCGGAAAATGAATCGTTCGACGTCAGTTTGTCTGTTTTATTTTTTTTAATTAGGCGATAGTGATGCTAAAAAGATAAACACTAATATATTATACTATGTGAAATACTGTAAAGATGACTGAATATTTACCAATTGCGCATATATAGCTGAAAGGATTTGTTTGAAGTTTAGCACGTTACATCGTATTTATTATTCATTTCATTGATTGCTCAGCATATTGCCAGAGCCGAGGACGCTACTAACCTGCCTGCCTGCTTAGCATAACTATTACTATAACAATCACTTGCACTATCATTATCACTATAACTATCAATATCACTATTACTATCAATATCACTATTACTATCGATATCACTATTACTATCAATATCACTATTACTATCGATATCACCATTACTATCAATATCACTCAGCCCATCACAAGTGCACTGTTGGCTCCAATAGACCGTTGAAACATTTTTGGATACATGTAGTGGTGTAAGAATATTCACTACCACATATTGTCACGTGGATGTAGTAGAGGCGACAGAGAGAAACAAAACAAGAGATGACCAGTAGCTTCTTCCTAACAACCTACCAAACGTAAAGTAAAGTAATACCAAATTAAAGTTACAGCCTATATACGACCCACGGCTGGACACACGCCTCCCCTCATTTCTGAGAGGGGTTTAGGACAAGGAAGTGTCCGCCGCTCTGTCCCAAGCATGTTGGTGAACTTCACATGTTTTCGAAATATTTTTTTCTTATTCCTCAGACATGCAGGTTTCCTCACGATGTTTTCCTTCACCGCCGAGCACGTGGTAAATCAGCACTTAAAATTGCAATTAACAATTTCATTGGTGTCGGCGGGAATCGAACTCTGAACGCTTACTACCAAGCGTAGAGCTTTGGAAATGTCCCCCCTATATGGAAGATCTATTTTCAGCAGTGGAGTTTTGATAGACATAACGATGATATGTAATAAGAGCTTAAAGTTAACCCGCATAAAAACAACACAAATTTAAAAAAATAACAGCATCTATATATATTTTTATAGAATAAGGCTGACAAACGAGCACACATTCCGCCTGACGGTAAGTGGAGGTTGTGGCCCATAGACATCTACATTTATCCAATCGGAATGTAGATGTGTCGTCACCCTTGAGGACTAAGTTGCAATGCCTTGTTTCCAGTATAAAACGGTTTCCGGTTTTCTGCACTCACTATACGAAACACAACAGCCTTTAGTTGCTATTTTACGCTCGTATTCTGTGAGAGCGTGGTCCTACCCCAGTTGAGTCAGCCCATTCCTTCTACAACTAATATAGCTGCAGCGTGACTCTACCACGTAAATATTATCTAATTCACGTATGTAATGCTCATCTCCGTTAAAGATCAGAGTCTAAACTGCAAAATAAACCTTCAGTTTTTAAGAAACTAATGCTTCGTTCCATTTAAATTAAACTAATAATTTAAATGGAACGAAGCTTTTAATCCTTTATAATCCGGCTGTACAACACTTTTTCCGAGTGGATAACAGGAAAACGATAGTACTTTTGTATTAATGGTACCATATTTTACAGAGCCCTCGTGTTATTTCGGAAACCTTTTTCGTGGTTTGGTCTAAGGCAAAACAATGAGCGTTTTTTTTCCCATTATATTACAGTCTATTAGAAAAAAGGAAAACAGAGCGGTACGTACATTTCAACAACCATGCCCAATTTAAGGTAGGGTAAGACTGGTCGCACAAACGCAACTTATGCAACGCAAAGCTCCTACGTTGGTGTACATTTCTTAGCAGACGCACGAGTACAAATTAAAAAAAAACGGCCAAGAGCGTGTCGGGCCACGCTCAGTGTAGGGTTCCGTAGTTTCCCGTCCGTCACATTAAGTGTTCCCACTCATGAGTTTAAAGGTGGGTATCCATTATGTTCGCGCTCCTGCAACTACTCCCGGTAGTGGGTAAGGTTGTTTCCATCCAAGTTCAAAATGATTTTCCTATAAAGTCCTTATAAAGTTCTACTTTTCAGATTTTTTCATATTTTCTAAACTTATGGTTCAAAAGTTAGAGGAGGGGGACACATTGTTTTTTTACTTTTGGAGCGATTATTTCCGAAATTATTGACATTATCAAAAAATTATTGTAGTAAACCCTTATTCATTTTTAAATACCTTTCTAACAATATATCACTTTACGTATAGTATAGGTTACATCTACGTATAGGGTTACCCTAATAAAACATTTTTTTTCCAATTTTTATTTTACCACTTTGTCGGCGTGATTGATACACATATTGTTACCAAATTTTAGCTTTCTGGTGCTAACGGTCACAGAGATTAAGCGAGGACGGACAGACGGACAGCCAGACATGGCGAAACTATAAGGGTTCCTAGTTGACTACGGAACCCTAAAAACGATACTTCATGCAATACAGCTACAATAAAACATATTATACTTATCATTTAGTCATTATATAATTTTTATAATTGTTACAACACGCATGTATCTAAGATCGTCAGCGATCAACAACTTTTAAGGTGTATATGTTTACATGCAGTTGTAAACTTCGGGCAGATTTTTTATATAAAGAACAAGGATGACAAACCAGCACAAAGTCCACCTAATGGTAAATGGATGCTGAGGAAAGTATAGATGTCTATTCATCTAGTTAAAAGGGTCTCCGGATTTCTGCATTCACCATACGAAACTCAGCAGCATTAAGCTGCTATTTTAAGCTGGTAGTCTATGAGAGCGTTGTCCTTCCTTGGTCGAGCCAACCCATTCGTGCTACAATCATAATATAGCTACAAAATCGCTCTACTATGCGTGAAATAAGAATAAGTTATAGAAAGAGTAAAGTAAACTGTATACGTGAGTTTGGGTCAAGACGTGATGGTCAAGTCTTTCAATCTCTCTTTGGTCTGATTTTGCAATATCAAAAAAAATATCTGTGTTTTTGAGTCTATGTGAATAAAGGTTGTATTGCAAAACATTGGCCTGGCAACTTTAATTCCTTTAAAAATACAACTTAAAACTGATTCAATACAACGTAGTAAATAATATTTGTTATAAGTATAGATGAACACAAAATCTAACACTCCACTAGTTGACTGGCAGAGAATGCCATTAAGGTTTAAGTCCGCCTTTTGTTACACTAGTTGTTGAGGTGTTTTTCACTCACAGCGACATGAAAAGTTCGCTAACATGCATTGGGGCAGCGCGGTGGACGTTTATTTGGAATAAAACTCTCCCAGAAATGAGAGGAGACCTGCGCCCAGCAGCGGGACGTATACAGACAGTAACTTTATTGAGAAATAAGTGTGTAAATTTTTCACTGCCGTGTACATGATAGTGAAAATCATCAGCATCTTCCTGACAACAACCCAAAATAATAAATTACTGCGATTGCACTTTATTTTTTTATTAGGATCAACAAACAGCTTACACAATATTTATTAATCTAAAATACATTCACTACAAAAATATAATATAATAGTGCAACCAACACCGTCGATCACCAATTAATATTAACAAATGTTTAGATTGAGAATAGCGTACTATTTCCTCATCTAATACAATGATTGTGTTTTCAAATAACACAATAATAAAGAAAAATAACAATCATTGTAATAACCAATTACACAAACTCATTCTTCTCTGAGTACTGAAAGAAATTCTTTTTTATAAATACCCACCTTGTGAGCAAAAATGTCAATATTATTGAAAGAAAAAAAAATTAACAACATATATATATATAGGGGATCTTTTACCTACGTTGGTTCGACATTTGTTAGTAAAAATGTATATTTGGCACGAACTCTGCGACACAAAGGCCTATATGGTACTCTGTATTGTATCATCTTAACTAGTTCTATACTATCGTACCTGTTATGACAGATATCATACAGTAACATAGCTTGAATCTGTTGACGTCTGGATTCTAATTTTAGTAAATTATATTCGACCCGCAGTTGATAGTAGGGTAATTTACCTCGTCTGCACTTGTAATTTACATTACGCAAAAACTTTTATGAATGGATTCTATTTTATCTATATATTTATTATAATACGGACACCAAATAGCTACCGCATATTCCAGTTGTGATCTTATTAAAGATTTATAGAGAAACTAATAAAAGAATGCACTTGTTATGAAGCAAACAATGGTGTCGCCTTTTTTCAGCTGTGGGCTTTTCTTAAACCATAATTAATGAAACAATATGAATGTTTAATCGTGTTTGCCTAATTGTCGTTAACATTGTTCACTAACTATATGAAGATATCAAGCATGAATTGGTTAAACAAAAACGGAATTAACATGTAAAAGCGTTACAAACCTTGCCTTTAATTAATCATTTATTTGAATGCCAAATTAATTTACGAATATTCAGCGAGCGGTGACAAAAGTTTTAAAATGGATGACAGACAATCTTACTGAAATAATAAAAGCGAAAATGTTACTGAAAACCGCTGGGATTAAAAGAAAATGCTACTTAAAATGTGATAATTAAGGTTATTGTTAATTAAAGTATACTTACAAGCCGTAGCAGATGGTCTGTGATGGTGATGAAATGATGACAAAATGGAATTGCAGCAATGGAGAGGACTATGTTCGAATCTGTAATCTCTGCAGTAGGGCCAGAGTAACCGACATACTCCAACGGTACATTATAATATGTAATATTACATATACACGTAACTCGCAGAACCGACGAACGATAGGAGAAAGGTTTTCGAGAGGCTGCCTCGAACCATAGGCGAAGTATAGGGTGCCCCTACTAGAAGATGTGTCAACCTCTAGGATCATGTTTGAAAATTATAGCAGTTCTTGGATAAGGCATGGACGCAAAAAGTGAATAATATACCAAATATAATAGTCCTTACAAGTAAAATATATTACTGTAATTTCTTATCTAGTAGTAGATGATTAATTAATATACGAACTAAATGGAACTAAGAGAAACGGAAAACAATATTTCCAATAGTCCCACTTTACAAAATGGCTTGACGTTTTCATCACTATCTATATCTATAGATTCTATCTCTATATCTATATATCTATAGATTCTACATCTATAGATTATATCTATATCTATATCTACTTAACATTTATATTTGCCAAGATTGTGCATTTCATGTAAACGTTTTTTTTTAATCTTGTTCAACTGATGCTCACTTTATTTGTGATTTTCATAGGTTTATCAGGGGTCTTGTAATGTTGATTATATGATAATGATGAAAATTCGGTAACAGTTTTTAGTTTTTGGCGAAGGGTGCAGACACACCTTTTTTTTCTAAAGGGTAATTAATGGCTAAAAATTATTCATGCTGATTCACTGTAGGTGTTTCTTTAATTTATACTAATGCGTTGAATAATTAATTGTGTTTTTGAAATATAATTACAATAAATAAAATAAAAAATATAAATGAACATAAAAATCACATTTTACCTTTATTCTGTAAAAAATAAATGGGAAGAATTATTTAAAATGAAGAAGGTAGTAAAGGCTTGCCTGCTTAGGGCACCAAGTCAACCCCGTCTGCGAATCTTTGACTTATATATTACTAGCGTAAGGACCGGGTTGACCGAACAACTAAAACGGACCAGTGTGCTGGCCCTAAAATTACAGTTTAGGGCCAACGCGAATCGGTCTACAGTGGTGCGCGCGCAGGACAGATTTGCCTGTCATAAATATGTCTAGTTGCGTGGTAAGAGAATGCTAAAATTACGAAACAAAGATTTTACAAAAAACATGGGATATCGTATCACGGTAAATAATCTTATATTAATTTTGTTACAGTTAAATTATTATATAAACGCATTTTTAAAGTGTTATTTTACAGTTAGTTTAGTTACGTTACCAAGATTAGGCCAGGTTTGCATTCAGACCCTCAAAAATATTGTACATGGAAAATAAAATTATACTATTTAAAAAAAATTATACTCGTTTGACGTTTTATGTTTCTTTTTTCTCATGTGCCGGGATTTTGGTATCACGCGTCTAGTTTATCTATATGTTTCGTTTTTTGACGGTTTTATTTTTATTTCTGTTTAATTTTTTTCTAAAGAACTTAGTGTAAGCTAAATTTTGAATATTGGTACCTTCATTTTAATATTAATTCTACGATATCGAGAATTTCTGTATCGTCAATAAGCGTAAAATAAAAAGAGAACAAAAGAAACCATATCTGCATAATTGAATCTGAAAATCTAATTCATAAAATATTTTGAAATTTTGTTTTGTCTGTTCTGTTTCTCTTATCTGAAAACCGATTGCTTCTGGAGCATAGAGTTTTTATCGTGGTAGCCTCTCATTATAGTTATATCATAAATGCATCGATCGAGCATCGATTGACGAGAAAAGGAGCTAATTCAAATTTTATTTAAAAAACGTGTTACTCATGTACAATACAGAAATTCTCGACATCGTAGAGTGAATATTAAAATCTAAAAGGACCCAATAATAATACAAGACGACTTTTAGCTAAAATTATGTTATTTTCGCTTAGTATTATGACAATACTATACAGGTTGGCCCAAAAGTCGTGGATCAAACGCAACTAGGGGTTAGATGGGGTCATCAGCTGCAAAAAGTTTTTCTACGGGAGGTCCTTAAAGTCAACCCCTGCAGAGTTATAATTTATTTTGTGTTTTTATGAGAAAATTGACTTTTTTTAACTAATTCTTATTAGAATGCCAAAAAATAAACATCCTCTATCTTTTTTATAATTTTCACTAGATTGGTACTGATGGGTCCTTGCGTTAGACATGCTATTTATGGTTGTTTATTGGGTGTGTTGAAGATAATGTTAAGTTTTACGATTATTATTTTTCTCAAATCATAACTTTTTATTTACTTCGGACCCCACTGTGAAAAAAAAATACTCTACCGAAAAGTGACCCTGTATTACAAGTTTTGGCGCATTTAATAGGAATTCTGAAAAGGTATTACACATGGTTATGCGTGGCTTTGATATCTTTTTAGGACGATTATTCATGGCAAGGCCAAAGTTAACCCAACCATAAAACTCGGTTAGGCTTATTTAAAAATAAACTAGAATTAATACAATTAATGACAAAGACTCTCTGCCTCTCTTTTACACTAACTATTTAATCCTTTGTCAGTAAAAGGCCGGTTGGCCCGTCAGTTCAGGTAGCGATATCTTTTCTAGGAAACAAAAGGCTGGGCCGGCAGGGGCGGGGGCTGGGGGATGCGCGTGAGCATGTTTCTTTAGAATGTTTAGTTGTTTAGTGTTCTTTAGTAACTCGCTTCCTGCCTGTGGGTACGCACGTGTTCTTTTTCTCGGTTTTACGACGACTTGTGACCAGTTTCTTTCCTTTGACCTACGCTTTGTTTTTCGGACTTGTGATAGATTGCCTACCTGTGACCAGTGCTGTGTGAATCGGACGGATTGGCTACAAAAGTGGACAGATGGCTGCTGCGAGGAGAGAATACACCCAACGGGAGTATGCAGAAATGCATTACCTGTATGGCTTTTGCGACGGTAATGCCCGGGCTGCTGCCAGGGAATATCGTCAACGCTACCCTAACCGTGATCGTTTTCCGGATTACAGGGTCTTTATGCGCGTACATAATTCGTACATGGAGGGAGTCTTACCCGGTCAGCATGCTATGAGAGCAGGCAGACCAGTGATGCAATTTGAAAATGAAGATGAAGTGCTGAGAGAATTAAGATTGGATCCTAGTATAAGTCAACGCCAAATATCCAGTAATATCGGGATTCCAAGATCGACGGTGCAACGTGTCATTAACAGAAAAAAATATCACGCCTACCACGTGCAAAGGGTGCAAGCTTTGCTGATCGGTGACTATGAACCTAGAGTGCGGTTTTGTAGAGAGATGCTAAGATATCACAGAGAAGATCCGCAGTTCTTTAACAAGGTTTTATGGACGGATGAGTCAACTTTTAGAAGAATGGGAGTATTCAATATCCACAATCTACATTTTTACTCCAGAGTAAACCCCCATATCATAAGAAATGATCGATTCCAGAATCTGTTTGGTATTAACATGTGGGCTGGTATAATTGGCCAGCAGTTGGTGCTGCATGAAATGCCAGCAAGGCTGAATGGTGCTCAGTATTTAAATTTTTTGCAAAATAATTTAAACCATATTCTTAACGAAGCTGAAGTTCCAGAAGAAAGAATAGCAGAAATGTGGCTGCAACATGATGGCGCCCCGCCTCACTACGCTCGAGCAGTCAGAGATCATTTGAACGAGCGCTTCCCCAACCGGTGGATTGGTCGAGGCGGACATGTTGCGTGGCCACCCCGGTCGCCCGATTTAAATCCATTAGATTTTTTTCTTTGGGGCTATTTTAAAGAAATAGTTTACCAAGGAGAGAACAATAGCGAACAAGAACTACGACAAAAGCTCGAGTTTGCTAGAGTACAAGTAACTAACAACAGAAGTGCATTCCGTAGGTTACGTAGGAATTTTATTAGACGGTGCAGATTATGTATTATGGTCAGAGGCAGGAATTTTGAGCATTTATTGTAAAATGTTTTGCTTAATAAAACAATTATTTCACAATCGTTGCTTTGTTTTTTCGTCCTAGAAAGATATTAGAGCCACTCATGGCCATGTGTAATACCTTTTCAGAATCCCTATTAAATGCGCCAAAACTTGTAATACAGGGTCACTTTTCGGTAGAGTATTTTTTTTTCACAGTGGGGTCCGAAGTAAATAAAAAGTTATGATTTGAGAAAAATAATAATCGTAAAACTTAACATTATCTTCAACACACCCAATAAACAACCATAAATAGCATGTCTAACGCAAGGACTCATCAGTACCAATCTAGTGAAAATTATAAAAAAGATAGAGGATGTTTATTTTTTGGCATTCTAATAAGAATTAGTTAAAAAAAGTCAATTTTCTCATAAAAACACAAAATAAATTATAACTCTGCAGGGGTTGACTTTAAGGACCTCCCGTAGAACAACTTTTTGCAGCTGATGACCCCATCTAACCCCTAGTTGCGTTTGATCCACGACTTTTGGGCCACCCTGTATACTACAAAGCACAAACTATTAAATAGGATATGACGTTTGTATTATGACAGATGCACTACTTTTTTTGTATGAAAAAGTAATGAGTAAAATATTTAAATGGGCTTATCCTTCCTTTTGAAATCATTGCTGAGAATACTCTCAACAAGCAATTATTGCTCCTTGTATACTTTACATCTGAAGCCACTTTAAATAACAACACCGAGAAACAATCAGATTCTGTATCGATTTTAACAGAATACTAAATGAAATTAGCTTTAGAAAACTGTTGTTTCAAGCCTTTATTGTGTTCAGAGGATTCAGTTTTGCTTCGAATGAGAGATATTATTACGTGCATACAAATTCCTGCAGGTAGTTATATCTAACTAAAATAATTAATGTTAATATTGTTTGTCGGCGAAATGCTTCTAATTTAACTGTGACAATGGTCGCAACAGACAAAGCACTTACAGATGAATTCAATTATTTATTATTGACCCGACCAGTCACCGCCTGGATGGGACTTATTTTTTGTCTCTTTTATTTTAATTTTTTAATGAAATATAATTTATACCATTTCTCGCATTGGTCTATATTTCAATATCAGTTCAACCGTTGCAAAGATTAGCACGGAAAAACAGATCGACAAAAATTATATTTAAATGAGTGGTCACGTCTTCATGCCGTGAAAATAACTCCCTTAGCTCAATATCAGGCATTTCGATATTACAGATAGACTTCAATTTTATTTACAGTTATTATAAATTATTCACATTAAGATTCTACGCAAATTTTTAAAAGCTAGTGTAGGTTTGAACGTATATTCTAAGCATGAAGCAAATTGGTCTGTAATGGTTTTTACGTTGTTAGATAAGAAAAAGTACCGTCTATATACGTCCCACTAATAACCACAGCACTGCTCTCAAACCTGGGAAGATTCCTCTTTTGTAATCTTATCAGTGTTGGCGCAATGTTTTTTCTTAATTTTATAGACATTTAGGTTTACTTACAATGTTTTCTTACAACACCGAGCACGTCATGATATGTGTCTTTTTGCCTAGTCATATTATCTATAGTCCAAGACACGCGAATTTAAAATGTTTATTTATGTAAGTTATACGAGCGCATAAGTCCTTTCAAAACATCGAAAATTTATTTTGAAGCTCTTTGTGTAGAAATATTTGATGTAAAATATATTATTACAAAACCGGCCTGTACCCTCCCGTATCTATTTCAGTGTACAAAGCAACGACTCGATCCCAAACCTCTTATCCCTAAAATACAATGTGCTGTCATTTATCAAACTTGCACACGACACTATACGTAGTAACGACTGTAAATAAAACCGATAATCCCTTAAACGGGCTGTATCTGTAGCCAATGGTGTGTACTCCGTTGCTCAAAGTTTATCACAACATTTAATATATTGCGAAATGTTACGTGAAGACCCTTTCAGTTCAGTGAAGAAAACGTTCATAATTCAAGATCAGGGGAATGCATTCGACATATACAAACATATATACATTGTTGCCTTCTCAACTTATGTAAGCCTCTCTCATTCTCTGACTCTGTACAGACTCCACAAAACTAGTGGCTTATTTTTGGATAGACGGTATCTATTTACGAGTGGTAGAGTCACGCTGCAGCCATATCATGTTTGTAGCAAGAATGGGTCGTCACGGCTGCGATAGGAAAACGCTCTCACAGAATGCTAGTGTAAAACAGCAGCTCAACGCTGCTGTGTATCATATGATGAATGTATAGAACCGGTTATTTTTGCAACGAACACGGAGTTTTTTTCTGGAAACGAGGCATTTCATCTCAGTGGTGACAACGCATCTGCATATATATAAAATAGCATATACTACAAAATAACAGAATTCTCAGCCCTAATTTAAAGCGCAAGTATTCGTATGAACAAAGGATTTTATAAATTAGAGGATTATTTAGAAGATAAATTACATGAACATAATGAGCTTCCTCAATCTATTTTAACTTATATATTTCATAAGGTTACAAGTAAAATTAATCTTCTGTAGATTAAAATTAGACTTCAATATAAAAAAAAATTATTGTTGATTTTTAAAAACCACTCGTTGTAAGTGGTGACAGAGGGAAACAGCCAGAAGATGGGCAGCATAGTGTTCCTAATAACACCAACAAAAAATTAAAAAAAAAATTAAAACTTCGTCTGCTAACTCACTTGCTAAGCGCAACTTCTTTTCTCTATGAGGCAATGTAAAAGTAAAGTAAAGTAAAGTAAAGTTATAGCCTATATACATCCCACTGCTGAGCACAAGCCTCCCCTCATTTCTGAGAGGGTTTTAGGGCAAGGAAGTGTCTGCCGTGCTGCCTAAATGCGTTTTGGCGAACTTCACATATCTTCGAAATATTTTTTTTCTTATTCCTCAGACATGCAGGTTTCCCCACGATGTTTTCCTTCACGTGGACGTTTCGTGCACGTGATAATTCAGCACTTAAAATTGCAATTAACAATTTCATTGGTGCTGACGGGGATCGAACCCGCGTTACTCGCGTTCTGTTATATTTACAGCGAGCGTTAACCATCTGAGCTACCATGGCTCTAGGAGGCAATGTACGGTATGACAATTATTCGATACAACTTCAACTTTTACTAATGACGTGTCTTTAAAATAAACTTGTATATTATGTTATGAAAGTTGTTGAAGCCGCTGTAACTGGTTGTAAATATCGGCGATAAGATCACAAAATATAAAATACGAAAATATATCATCTCGTGCTGGACTTATTCATTGCCTGTAGCGTCGCGTGACAGTGTTCAAAACCATAGATCTGGTTATCATAAACGTTTTAAATCTTATTTTGACTCAACTGTGCCTAGACCTTTTTTAATATGTTGTGGCGACGCTGCCCTCGTGCCACAAGCGAAACGCACTGAAGCCTAAATCACGCTATCAAAGTTCTGAAGTACTGCGGTAATATAGAATAGCTATGTTCTACCACGTGGAGCGTTGGTCACTCCCCATGCTGAACACCTTCCTGGCGGGAGATCTCCCTTTTCCTTCCACGGCCAAATTCTACAATGTCAATATTTTTTATTATATCAATGGAGCTGGATCGAACCTAGTGTAATGTATAGTATTAGTGGTCATCACTACTCAGACAAATGGTCCATACTTACTTAATTTTTGTACAGGCTTTAAAGCAGAAGGTAATGACGTGACAATGGGCTGGCCATATTGAATCAAAGTATGGTGAAGAAAGGTTCGAAGGCTGTGGCGGGAGTGAAGCACAGCTCAGCTCACGCCACAGACTTCGTGGTAACTTTTTAGCTCCCAGAAATAAATGAACATCTAGAAATCCTATCACTTGAGTTAAGGGACACTCCTGTTCCCCCTTCCGACTCACACCTCCTGCTTGAGAGAGATAAATGGAATCTTTTTAAGGTAAGGTCTATGCGATCTTCTCATTAATTTTTCTTAAGAACGGTATATTATCTTTCCATGGGGGTGTCGGAGTCTAGGAGACTCTCCCCTCTCTCCCCCACTCTTCCTCCCCCTCCTGTCAAACGATTCTAAATATTTATCCAGTTTTCAACACTCACCATACGAAACACATCAGCATTAGGCTGCTATTTTACACTGGTATTCTGTGAGAGCGTGGTCCTTCCCCGGTCGAGCGGACCCATTCGTGCTACAACTATATGGCTGAAGCATGGCCCTACCACGCATATATTCGTACGAATGCTTTTACATAAAATAATATTGTAACTATGTACACGTACCTAAGACCTATTCACAAAAAGTAGTTTGTAATTAGTTTACAGTTTAAACTAGAATCTCTTTAATGATTCTATCGTCCCGTGTTCTGCGGAAATATACGAAGGTATAGAGTTTGAAAGCAATTGTCTAATTTCGCAGAGACTGTGACGTCACTGTTAAGATGAAGGATTCTTAAACCATATTCATAAACCGTAGTTCACATAGAGATCCATCCTCTTCATTACAAAAACTGTTTTTGATAGTCTTTATCAACAAACCACTTTTTGTAACAAAACCGATAACTTTATGAATAGATTTTTCAGAACAAATTATGTGACCTACATACAGATGTCGTGACTTCAGTAGCTCGAACCACATAACTATTTTTGTACAAAATCAGATGTGTATTTGCCGCAAGTAATATCAAGGCCTATTTATTTTCTGTCAATTCAATTGGGAGTTTGCTGTGATTGAATCTATATTGAAATTTATTTCAGTTAGAAATAAAGCGGACAAAATTAAAATGAACGTTTATATTAACGTAGTACGGAATACTAAAATGATTATTTTTACCGAAAACTATACCGAAATTGTACAGCCATGCTGCAGGTATTAAGCATGAATGGGTCGGTTCGAACGGGGAAGTACCACGCTTTCACGGAACACCAACGTGAGTGTAGAGAACCGGAGTCCCTTTACTGGAGACGAAGCATTCCATCTTAGTCCTTGGAACAACGCATCTGCATTTAGATTCCTTATTGTATGTAGATGTCTATGGGCTACAACATCCATATACTACCAGGTGGACTGTGTGCTCGTATGTAATCCTTATTCTATAAAAATCTTAGTTCTCAGCGGTGATTACGCAACTTTGTTATTTTATTGTGTATAGATGGAGATTTTCATATATATATATATATATATATATATATGCTGTTGCCCAGCATTCACTTACCTCGTGTGGATTGTGTGCTCGTTATTCACCCATTTCACGTAGTAATTTAGTCTCTCCTGGGCTAAATTCTTCTATCTGCATCATCAGCACCGTATAAAAAAATTTAGCCCTAAGCCTGAAATCTAGCCCGAAATCATTTGTCAATAACGTAAATATGTAATGGCAAAGAAGCTTGTAAATACCCTTACATCCACATTACACGAATTGGCTTTACTAAACTCAATAAAACTTTCTACGAATATATCCCAATGGACATCTTAAAAAATTGGAACCGCAGGTACGAGTAAATATAAATTTATATTGAAGAAGACCGCGTTCAATTTTGTTCAACTATCAATATCATGATCTCAAAATAACTGCGATATTTTAAGCATATTAAGCATGTTTTCTTCGTTATATTTTTATTAATAATTACACGCTTTAATATCCTCTCTTTTCTCTCCTTTACACCATCGGACAACCAGACGGTCAGCAGCTCTTTACCCCTTTGTTGTCGATATTCCACGCATTAGAATCAAATTGTTTGCTATTTCTTTTGTAATGCGTACAGTAAAGTAGTGGAATAATTTGCCGGCATCTATCTTTCCGTCCAAATACAATCTGGGCGTCTCCAAGTAAGAGTGAATAGGTTTTTGTTACGCTAAGACAGTGCGATGAACCATCTAAGGCTGCACCACCACTTACCACCAGGTGGGGTTGTGGCCAAGCACCGGTTTATGGTAAGTAAAAAATTATATTTAGCAGTTTTGCCCTATTTTAACTATTTTGACTAATCTAAACCTTTAAATTCAGTTTACCTCGAAAACCTGACACCGGGTTGACAATGCGGGCAGTATTTCATTACACCAATAATTGAAGTTTCAATAAAGATTTAACATATTACTAAAACATTATAGTATAAAATATTATTATTTATGCCGACTTCAAAATTAAACAAATAAAATAATTTCCATATAATAGCTTCTGAACCTCGTACTAAGATCATAGTCTATCGAAGAATTGAGCCCTATCTTCTGGGGCTTTATGTGAATTTCTTTTCATGCTTGTAGTCGGTATGTACTTTGAGGATGATTGATTTTAGCGTGTACCCGAAAGGTAACCAACGGGACTCTATTAATAAGCCTCCGCTGCCCGTCAGTCCGTCCGCCCACTTGCCTGTCAGCGGTGTTTTAAAGTAATGCTATGCTAATGCTATATAATGCTAATCGCTATTTATAAATAAATAAACTTATTTTCTCATACAAGTGTATAATTAAAAGTATTATTACGTGATAGAGCCATGCTGCAGCTATATTGTGGTTGCAGCACGAATAGGTCGGATCGACCAGGTTAGGACCACGCTCTCACAGAATACCAGCGTAAAATAGCAGCTTAATGGTGCTGTGTTTCGTATGGTGAGTGTAGAGAACCGGAGACCCCTTTTCCTGGAAACTAGGTATTCCATCTCATTTCTCAGGGCTGGCAACGGATCTGCATTTTGATTTTTAATTGAAGATAAATGTAGATGTTTATGGGCCACAGCATTCACTTAACATCAGGTGGACTGTGAGCGCGCTACGCTTGACGGACAGATTGGCAACCGCAATTTTTAATTTTTAGTTGTTACTTCTGAGGAAGACCCTTTTGCCTATCTCCTGATTTGTTTCTCTCTGTCGCCTCTTACTACATCGACGAAGCGACGAGGTGTAGTGGATATTCTTCAGGTCATATTCATATTCAATAGTAAACTTTCTGTGTATATATGTTATATAGTGTGTGTGGTCTATCACTACTCTGACCCATTGGTTAGGCAGCTTTAATAAAGTACTGTGGCTTTACTACGTTTACAAAATAATATTGTATTTATATATCGTTTTACGATCAAAATGAAAATCGTCAAGTAAAAGCTCTCCTGGATAGAATATTTTTCTTTTAAAGGATAGTGGGCAAACAAGCATACGGCTCACCTGATGTTGAGTGGCTACCGCCTCCTATGAACAATCGCAACACCAGGGGATTCACAGGTGCGTTGCCGGCCCTTTAGGAAGGAGTAGCCTCTTTTTTTGAAGATCCCCAGGTCGTATTGGTCCGGAAAAATCGCCGGTGGTAAACTATTCCACAGAGAGGTCGTACGCGGAAGAAAACTCCTAGTGAAACGTACGGTGGTGGACCGCCAAGCATCTAGATAGTGTGGATGGAATGGGTAGTTTTGTCGCAATATGCATTCATAAAATTCTGTGGCTGGGATTAATTCGAACAATTCAGAGCACTACCCGTGGTATCTACGAAAGAAAATGCGAAAATCTATTAATGAGACGTAATTTAGATTCAAGATAATCAAACACCGTATATTTTATCCATTTATTAGTTTTATCAAAAAAAACTTAAAGTTTTCCGATAAAGTATAATATAGATCCATCTTGGCATCTCTAACTATCCAAAAAGTTTCTTCACAAGCGCTTCAGCCATTTTGAAGATAAGCTCAGACAGAGACAGTTTTTTGTGTCTGTCTAGACACATAACCACCTGAACTAATTTAAAACCGGTTATTTCAATATTACTCATACGCACTTTTATTTTATTTATAGGTATAGGTACATTAAACAGTCAATCGTCATTTTATGGGCAAAATAAAGAGCAATTTATATTTTATGGATACAATTCGTGGTTATAAGTCGCGTGAGCTGCATGTCGCAAAAGTAGACTGACGTAACTTCTTCTATTGTTCATGAATGTATTTCCGCATTATTCACCAAGGCCTACTTTTTTGTTAACCTAGTCAAAAGAGAGAAAAAAGAAATTTATTTGGTATAGAAAGTTGGAAAAATCTAACACAAAAAAAACAAGAGCTGACTTCAAAGATCTAAAACGAATAAAATAATTTTCACATAATAGCTTTTGAAGTGGAAAGAAGATGTAATGGATGTAGTAAATTGAAGTGCCTATGAGTAATATTGAATAACCGATTTTAAATTAGCTCAGGGGTTATTTGCGTGCTGTCAAGGCATAAATAATAATTTCTAAAGTTTTATTCCGTCCATCTGTCTGTCTATGTCCGGGCTGATTTTTGGAATAACTGATCTGATTGTGATGAAATTTTTTGGACAGATAGCGATGCTAAGAGAGATCTAGGCTATATTCTATCCAAAAAACTTGAACTTTAAAAAAAACTAATAAGTGGATAAAATATATCGTGTTTGATTGTCTTGAATCTAAATTACGCCTCATTAATAGATTTTTGCATTTTCTTTCGCATATACCACGGTTAATGCTCTGAGGAATTGTTCGCATTAATGTCAGCCGAAATTTCATGAACGCGCTACGCGGCAAACCTCTCGATATTATCCACACCATCTGGATACTTGGCGGTCCACCACTGTACGTTTAATAAGGAGTTTTCTTCCGCGTACGACCTTTCTGTGGAATAGTTTACCACCGGCGATTTTTCTAGACTGATACGATTTATAGAGAAAAGAGCTTACTCCCTTCTAAAAGAGTGGCAAAGCATCTGCAATTCCCCTGGGGTTGCAGTTGTTCATGGGCGGTGTTAGTCACTTAACATCAGGTGAGCCGTATGCTCGTTTGCCCCCACTCCTATAAAAAGTTTCTATCCAGGAGAGTTTTACTAGACGATTTTCATTTTGATCGTGGAACGATATATTGATATAATATTATTTTATAAACGTGGTAAAGCCACAGTATTTCATTACAGCTGCCTAAGCAATAGGTCGGAGTAGTAATAATAATAATAATGTTTATTTCATATATACATATCCCTACACATTTGTTAGTAATTTACATAAACTATATAAGTAAAAGAAACGATAGTAAAATAACAATAAAATAAATTACATCTTAACATTGAATGTCCCACCCACATGCATTAGAATCCAGTGCCTCTCAACGGAACTATCATGTCTATCTTGAAATATCATAATATATAACATAATATAAATATAGTTATAGACCACACTCACACTAAATATCTTTTACACAGAAAGTTTACTATTGAACACATTGACCATGCAGTTACAGTATACGAGTATCAACTACCCCTTGCCGCCTCGTCGGTGTAGTAAAAGGCGATTTTTTTATATAGGATAGGGTGACAAACGAGCACACAGTCCACCTGATGGAAAGTGATTGCTGTGGCCCATAGACATCTACATCTATCCTCGGTTACGAATCAAAACGAAGGTGTGTTGTCACCCGTGAGGACTAAGATGGAGTGCCTCGGTTCCCGTCAAAAGTGTCTCCGGTTCTCTACACTCTACATACGAAGCACAGCAGCATTAAGCTACTATTTCACGCTTGTATTCTGTGAAAGCGTGGTCCTTCCCCGGTCGAGCCGACCCATTCGTGCTACAACTATACTACTAATATAACTGCAGCGTGGCTTTAACACGTATAAAAACTTTAAAAAAGCGATAGACGGAAACAAATTAAGATATGGGAAACAGCGTCTTCCTAATAAAAAAAAATTAGATTGCCAATCTGTCTACTAAGCATGCTAACTACATGCTTTTACTTATGCACTTTTTTTATAGGAGAGGGGGAAAACTAGCATACAGTTCACCTAACGTTAAATGACTGCCGCAACAATTGCAACTTTTAGTTATACGAAATAATAAGTTTTTACTTAATAGAAATATTTCACAACCGAATGCTTTATTAGAGAACTTTACTTCCTTTAAAGTCAAACAGAACACAAAGCGCTTTAAGTGAAGACCTCAAACAAATATATGTTAAACGTATGCTAATACAGGAAACTTCTTAAGTGAAGGCAGATGTGAGCCCGCATACAAACACCGTGCATGCGGCTTTAAGCAT
This sequence comes from Parnassius smintheus behrii, assembly GCA_036936625.1. NCBI lineage: Eukaryota > Metazoa > Arthropoda > Insecta > Lepidoptera > Papilionidae > Parnassius > Parnassius smintheus. The sequence continues at coordinate 6,441,275 of JAUPFT010000012.1, forward strand.
GCTTAACATTTTCAGTCTCAGTAGGTCGAAAACTGCACACTGAAAAATTAAACAACCATGTAATTTTAAACATTTGGCGGGATTTTTGTAGGTTTACCAGACAGTTGGCAGATAATAATATAATATAATAACACGTGGTAAATCAGTACTTATTTTTTTATAGGATATGGTGATAAATGAGCTCACAAACCACCTGCTGGTAAATGGTTGCTGTGGCCCATAGACATTTACATCTATCCTCGATAACGAATCAAAATTCAAATGCGTTGTCACACCTGAGGACTAAGATGGAATGCCTCGTTTCCAGTAAAAAGGGTCTCCGTATCTCTACACTTACCCTCCGCAACACGACAGCATTAAGTTGCTATTTTACGCTAATATTCTGCCGACCCATTCGTGCTACAACTATACTACTAATATAATTGCAGCAGCCGGACTAACTATGACATTGGGACGTCTAAAATCTCAGTCATACCCGTGAGCATGGGTGCTGTAATTGACCCGAAACGTCAAGAATTAAAAATAAGTTAAAAGAAGTAAATTAAATGCGATAGAATCCGTAAATTTGTTTTATTCAATGTGTAGTGTTCGCGTAATTTTAATAAAATATTCAGATCTAACCAGTAGTTTTTTAGTCATCTCATTTTATTTATATTTATATTGGAGTCGGGTGTACAACATTTTTAATTTTACCATTATTTCGAGTAGGTTTTTACTGTTTATTGAAGCTTTACGATTTTTAAATGGACTGAGGAATAAGGCAAGCTCAAGGTAGCAATTAGAATTTCATCAAATTAATTTAATGCACTCGGTTAAAAAGGTGTTATTTTGTATACCCACTAAATATCTGAGGTATTAGCAAAAACTATAAATCGAGTATTCTAATGGATATCTAATATTTAAGCTAAGTAAGTAGTAAATATACAAGATATCCGTTGACCTTGACATTTTGCATACAATAAGGATGACAAACCAGCACACAGTCCACCTGATGGTAAATGGATATTGTGGCCCGTAGACATCTACATTTATCCAAGAATCAAAACGCAGATGCGTTGTCACTCCTGAGGACTAAGATGAAATAATTTCTTATATTTACGCGAACACTACACATTGAAATAATACTAGTTTTTACGGAATTTATCGCGTATATTTAACTTTTTAAATACCCGACGTTTCGAACGCTTTACAGCACTCATGGTCACGGGCGGGACTGAGATGTTCAACGTCCATATGTCATAGTTAACCGCGGTTACCATAGATTAAAAATTTTTTAATCTATGGTAAAAAAAAATTTAATCTATGGTAACCGCGGTTAACTATGACATATGGACGTTGAACATCTCAGTCCCGCCCGTGACCATGAGTGCTGTAAAGCGTTCGAAACGTCGGGTATTTAAAAAGTTAAATATACGCGATAAATTCCGTAAAAACTAGTATTATTTCAATAAGATGAAATGCCTCGTTTCCGTTAAAAAAATGTATCCGAATCTCTATACTCGCCACAAGAAAAACAAATCAGTATTAAACTGCTCTTTTACGCTGGTATTCTGTGAAAGCATGATTCTGCCGTGCTGGACCGGGGAGGTCTAGCCGACCTATTCGTGTTACAACCATAATATAGCTGCAATGTGTCTGTAAACGAAGCTACCGCGTATAAAATATAAACGCATACTTTGATTTGGAACTCTTTAAGGTTGAATATCGTACAGCAAATGAATAACTTAGGAATTAATATTTATAGTCCCCGACGGCATCGTATCTCCCTAACAGGAAGGTGACTTGATCGATAGTGTTCTTGGGTGCGATTCATGGAAATCTTTTCAGCCGTTTCCGGTAATTCAGCGAATACTGTTTGGCGATTCTGAGTATAAGGTAGGCAAACCTCATCGACACAATCCCAATCTTTACAAAAGACTTGAGACGAGAGACTTGTGGACGATAAATCCGACACCTCCTCGGGGCAGATGGTCGCCCTCCCGGTGATAGAACAAGTTGCCGGATTCGAGAATCACCGTGTCCTCCTCCACTCTTCATACCTCGGATAATCCGATAATATTCCAGCGCAACTTATCTATCTCTTTTTCCAGCTCTAGGATCTTCTCGTCAGTCCTCGGAGTGCGTGCGTTATATGTTGCCAGGTCGAGTCGTCGTAGGTGGCAACAGAACCTCCACCGGAGATTCTTAGCATCCCCTGCTCCGCCGTTACCATAGTCGCCACCGTAACCAGGTATGGCGGGGCCGCCGGGGGCCGTTTCTACGTAACTATCATAGGAGATATATTGATATAGTTGCCTAGCTTGGCGAGCGGGTTGGCAATCGCAGTTTTTTTTGTACAGTTTCTGCTATCAGGCAGATGCTGCTGCCCATCTCCTGCCTGTTTCCCACTATCGCTTTTTACGACACCTACAGGAAGATATGGGGTAGTGGATATTCTTAACCACCACTACCAGGGCACAATTTGCAGTGAATATTCTTACACAGTAGTTAATAACACGTAAAGATTATTTCCAACCATATAGTTGCGGTGATAGATTATTTGTAAGCTCAACCGAAGTAGGAACACGCTCTCACAAAATAGAAGCGAAAAATAGCAGCTTAATGCTGCTGTGTTTTGTATGGTGAGTGTAGAGAACCGGAAATCATTTTTACTGGAAACGAGGTATTCCATTAGCATTTTGATTCTTAATTGAGGATAAATGTAGATGTCTATTGGCTACAGCATCCCCTTACCATCAGGTGGACTGGGTGCTCGTTTATCACCTTTGTTCAATAAGAAAAAAATGTGTGCAGTTCACAAAGGTTAGAAGGGAAACCTCATTTATTTTATTATTAACTTATTAAAGCCGATATAATAGTGTTACGAGCTTGAGGTTTGCGACAATAAAAATTGCCGATAGAATTACCTAAATTAACACTTTAATTTTCTTTACACCAATTAAAACTTAAAACACTAAAAATTAATCACAGTGATTCACTTTATTTCGCTCCGAAGCTTCGCTTGTCTCGTTAAATTCAATACTTCCCCGATCGCGTATTGCAGCGCCTTTATATAGGGCTCTTGCACGAAAACATCCAGAATATCCCAGAATATTCAAGTAAAGACGCGCGTCAACCGACCAAGCGCAGAAAATTCGAGTGTGCGGCTTCCAGAGAGCTTAATTCTTCTGTTCGATACTAGATGGCGTTGTTGGTTGAAAGACGAGTCATGTATTTTCTGGAAAGCTCTCCTCGCTCTGTTACCCGACACCAGATGGCCCTAGTGCCGGAAGTCAACTTAGCCGCGCAACACTGCCCCCTCCTAAGACATGCTCGTCCCGAGCATTATCGGCCCCATAATAACGCACCAGGCGATCCACATGGGCGATCTTAGGAGTCCCTCTTGCGCCTTTCTGTAACGGCTCTGCAATGTCAAGGGCTGTCCTATCCCATGGTGCACCAACATTTTAAAATTTCGATGCTCCCCTACTACGTGTCTGAAGTCCCTTCACGGCCGCACAACTTGTACATGTACGACACCAATCCTCGACATCGTCACGATAATGGACCAAGTAAAACTATTTTCAGACCTTCAGTAGAGTTCGTTTAACTCCCAGATGGACTCTTGAACGACCATTATGGCACAGCTGTAGAACATTCGGCATTTTAGCCTTAGGGACAACCATTTGCAAACGACAGCTATCTCCTCGACCACTGTCCCATTTACGGCACAGAACTCCATCCTGAATCAGCAGGCTGTCCCACTGGGCCCAATAGCCTCTAGTGGTCGAACTCATCGCTGAGACGTCGCTCCACTTAGGCTTGGTAGCACGGGCCTTCATCCATTCCAAAATCGGCTTGATTTCCGGATCTTCCTGCTGTGCATGTCGTAGGCTGTTCTTCCACTCGTTGCCGAGGTGGTCTGTCCTGAGAATCCTCACGGATATCACTTCCTTACTGTTTTGCCTAGTACAATGTTTCCAATCTTCAGGACAAGGTCTTCTTGACAATGCATCTGCGTTGGCATGAGATTTCCCGCTGCGATGTCTGATAATAAAGTCGTATCCCGGCTGCTGCTGGGCGGTGATGTTAGCCGCACTTCCCTTCTGAGATCGTTCACCTTCCATTTCCAGGGTTCGCTTAGGGCAGCTGGATCGAAGATGGCCCCTTTCCCCACAGCCATAGCGCCTAGGGCTGTATCATTTATTGTGGTCGCAAACCGTAACTGCTGCAACCTCCCTAGCGCGAGAGGAACGACGATCCTGCCACCGCCAGGCGGTGCCGTTAGCTGCACTACCCTCTCGAAATCGATCAACTTCCCTTTCTACAGTTCGCTTAGGGCAGCTGGATCGAAGACGGCCCTTTTCCCCACAGCCATAGCACCTAGGGCTGTATCCTTTGTTGCGGTCGCGAACTGTAGCTGCTGCAACCTCCCTGACGCGATGGGAACGATGATCCTGCCGCACGGCTTCCACCTCTAGTGCATGGGCCAAGGCGTCCTTAAGCGTCTCATGGTGCCCAAGCCTCACAGCAGCTCTGACTTCCAGGTCGCGGATGCCGTCGATGAATTTCTGCACCAGGTTCCCTTCAATGAGCGCAGGTACAGACCGGTATGCTTTCCGCACCAGCTTCTCCACCTCTAGAGCCCACTGCTGCAGGTTTTCGTTGATGCGCTGCACGCAATCTTTAAGCTGCGCACGAAAGACGTGTTCCAGGTGAGCGTCGCATATCTCGCCTCCAATGCCTCAAGGAGTTGCTCATAAGTCACTTCCTCCCCGAGAGCTTCCAGAACTGTTAAGGCCTGGTCGCGCAAGCCTAGTGTGAGAGCAGTCATGGCCTGACTTTTATTCCAGCCGTTCGCCTTCATAACAGCCTCGAACTGGATTTTGTAGGCTGACCAGGAAGAAGTCCCGTCGAACGGTGGCATTTTGAACCCACGTAGCGAAGGTGTAGTAGCTACTACGGGAGCTGTAGTTCCATCACCCAGTTTGAGGTCGTCCAGCGTTTTCTTCACGTCAGCCACCACGTAATCAACCCGATTGTTCACTTGGTTGGTTTGGGTTTTAGCTTCCTTGATTTGGGTTTCAGCTTCCGACAGGCGGTTGTCATGTTTAGCAACCCTATCCTTCACCTCCCTTATCTCTTTCCCAAAGGTAGCATGAAGGTCCTTCTGGAGGAGCATCTACTCTTCCAACCAACGAGCCTGTTCCGCCTGCTGATCTTCCAACCGACGGGCCTGTTCCTCCTGTCGGCGGGCCTGTTCCTCCTGTCGGCGAGCCTGTTCCTCCTGTCGACGAGCCTGCTACTGCAGCATCACCATCAGAGCACCTAAGTCAGGTGCTGCAGATGTAGGAGCTACTGACGGGCCTGCAGCCGGCGGCTGGCCCTCCGATGTCTGCGGCGTTGCACCACCAAATCTTCTTTGGTCCGTCTCCTGCTGGCGTTGACTTCGGGTACGGACACCCTCCGTTTCCTCCTTAGGTAAAATCGGCATGATTTTATCCCACTTCTGACACCAATTGTTACGAGCTTGAGGTTTGTGACAATAAAAATTGGCGATAGAATTACCTAAATTAACACTTTAATTTTCTTTACACCAATTAAAACTTAAAACACTAAAAATTAATCACACTGATTCACTTTATTTCGCTCCGAAGCTTCGCTTGTCTCGCCAAATTCAATACTTCCCCGATCGCGTATTGCAGCGCCTTTATATAGGGCTCTTCCACGAAAACATCCAGAATATTCCAGAATATTCAAGTAAATACGCGCGCCAACCGACCAAGCGCAGAAAATTCGAATGTGCGGCTTCCAGAGAGCTTAATTCTTCTGTACGATTCTGTACGATGGCGCTGTTGGTTGAAAGACGAGTCATGTATTTTCTGGAAAGCTCTCCTCGCTCTGTTACCCGACACCAGCTAGCCCTAGTGCCAGATGTCAACTTAGCCGCGCAACAATAGGAAACAATGTGTACTGTAATCCATCTCTTTTTCTTGCAGCCTAAATTCTATAATTGTATATGTTTATCTCTTTTCGTCGAGTTTCAAATCACCACGATTTTAAAGAAGTTTCCACTTCAAAAAAGGTATAGTAAATTTTCCGTCAACAATGTGTGACATAATAATAAAGTAATCAATAAACCTATAAACCATTTTCATTCCAACTACACACAGCTATCGTCTATTAAATAATTCACTCTCAGCACACAGGAACGTACGCTGCCTCCTTTGTGCCTTTGATATCAACTTCATAACAAACATTTTCATCGTTGCACAATATTCATTACTCAAGCTGATGTTTTTTTTAATTTCATTCAAAAAAAAATTACCTATAATACTATAAGGAAAAACTCAACACGCGTTTATCATTGAGCTGAGATGACCCCGATGATTATTTTATATAAAATAAAATAAGTATCAGAACCATCACGTATCAATTCTGGTAATCCTGATCAGGATAAGGGGATAAAGTTATCACATTATTGTATTGCCATCCGTCTTAGATACGAGTGCAAGTTTTCAAGTCAATCGGCAGTCTACAAGTTTGTAAAATTACGTTATAAGGCTATGTTAAATAGATATAGATATTAAAGTTAAAAGTTAAAGTTACAGCCTATCTCCATATGGAAAATTGGCTGAGTTCGTTAAGCTGTAAATGAATTACGAATCAGAAAGAAAGAGAGGGTATTTCCCTCTTTCTTTTCATTTCTCTCTTTCTACTCCTGTACTATTAATTGAATAAATATTTGTATTTGTTAAGGGGAAATATATTATGAAGTTCGTAACATTAAACGTTTTAAGTTATAGTAACAGCCTATAAAAGTCCCACTCCCGGGCACAGGCCTCCACTCATTTCTGAGAGGGTTTTAGGGCAAGGAATTGTCCGCCGCACTGCCTCAATGCGTGTTGGCAAACTTAACAAATGGTTTCGAAATATTTTTTTCTTATTTCTCAAACATGCAGGTTTCCCTAGGATATTTTCTTTCATCGCCGTACACTTGGTAAATCAGCACTTTAAATTGTTACTAATAACTTCATTGATGCCGGCCGGGATCTAACCCGATTTGCTCGCGTACTACGAAATTTACAGCGAGCGATAACCATAGGAGCCGTGGTAGCTCAGATGGTTAGATATAGATATACGCGAAGCTAATAAAAGCGTCTTTAATTTGCATAATATTTGACATATCTCAACGTTGGTTAATTTACATAACTTCATTTTACTAGTTTTGTATTAGCACCAACGATTGTGGATAGTCATGTTGGTTAAGCCTGCAGATGGTCCAATGCCTTTTCCTGATAGATGTATAAATTATATCGATCCATGTGATGGCGGTGAAAGAGAATCGGTCATCAAATATTAGATGTGGAGAAGTAGGATGCGGTTATAAAACCGGAAAGAACTAAAATTCCCAACGTCGAAATAAAAGGCACGAGACTTATGAGATTATAATAAGCTACGTATACATCTTGTACTTGTTAGAACTTATCTCTTCTAGCTGTTTTATGGCTGTGGCACGAACAAGTCGGTTCGACCGGGGAAGGACCACGCTCTCACAGAATACTAGCGGACCGAAGACAATCTTCATCATCATTACAGCCCCTCATAAGTCCACTGCTGAACATAGGTCTTCCCCAAGGTATGCCACAAAGCACGGTCCTGAGCCAACTGCATCCATCGACTTCCTGCATGTCTTACCAGGTCATCACTCTATCGAGAGTACGAGGCTGCCACTCGATAACCTTTTTTTCCCAACGGTTGTAACCGAAGACAATACAATAATTTAATTACCTTATACAATTATCCCGATCAGGTCACCAGGATAAAATAAAATAATAATCAGGATTATCACAGTTCATTATCAATGCGTGTTCTTTAAGTTTTTTTATCTCTTATATTTTTATTACATAAGCGTTAACAATTCACGAAATTCAAATCGGCTAAGCCTGTTGCACGTTTTCTCATATAAATTCAGTCCACGCAAATTAGACTACGCATCGTGTCCCTCGAGAGCCTCCGATGCGCTGCTATATTGACTGAAACAAGTATTTCATAATAACTATCGACCTGCACGCTAACGCGTGTAGCGCCATATCATTAGGTCTTTACCTATGAAATTATCGTTTTTTTGAACTGGCCACTTATAACTGTAATATCTATAGTTTAACTCGCCATTCGAAATTCAAATAAATAAAATATTTAAAGCATGTTATTCGCTTTTCGAAATCTGCTTTTCATTTGATTTTTTTCGTAATATTTTTACTTTATTAACGCAATATTTATATAATTTATAACCATGAGCATTAAGAAAATTCACGTTATTCTTAAATATAACTTCCGATGGAAACGATTCATCCCAATAAGCACGCAATATCAATGATGTAAACGGACCCAGCATCACTGACGAAAGATCTGTGCTATATTGTTTCGATCGTTTTCATTCGGGATATTATGACCTTACAACTCCGTATGCTGCATCTCGCTAGCATGAAAGGAATTTCTGATGCTGGTGATGTAAGTGGGTGATTTATTTGTCAACAAACTTTCTTTAAATTGGACAAAATTAATTTAAGATACAACAGAATGTATTTTTTTGTTATATAACATTTAAAAAAAACAAATAAACTATGTGGCTAACCCGAGAACAAGGTAGATAATAACTAACTTAAGACCATAGTGAAAGTGAATTCGTCTGAAATTGAACTCGCTTCGGATGTTTATGTAAGTTTTAAAATAAATTAGAATATTTTCGACAAATTTAAAAAAAAAAGCTGGAAAAATGGGTACATTATGAATTGAACGAGCTACAGCGAAATGCCCGTGTTTAAATTTATCAAACTACTGAAAATCACAAAACGAGAAACCCACGTGAAAACTTACATCATATTGAAATGAAAGGAGCAGAATCTACACGAATGGAGGGAATTTCGAGTCGAATCTTTACCAGAAATGAGTAACAAATTCTGAAACCAATCACAGAGGTGAGGTACTGATAAGTTCATACTAATTTACGTTGACTAAAACGTTTGCCTTTGCAATTCGAATAGTACGCTTTTAGAGTGGTAGGACCGCGCTGCAGCTGTATTGGTAGCACGAAAAAGTCAGCTAAACCGGGGAAGGACCACGTTATCACAGAATACCAACGTAATAAAGCAGCCTAATACTGCTGTGTTTCGTATGGAGAGTGTAGAGATCCGGAGAGCATTTTTTACTGTAAACGACAAAGATTTAAATCTTTGTTAAACGGGGCATTCATTATCAGTCCTCACAGTTTAGGTGACAACGCATCTGCGTTTTGATTCTTAATTTAGGAAAAATGAGATACTCATATTTTATATTCAGTTTTATAAAAGAAGGCACAAGTATTAAACAGAAAAGCCACAATGTAATTTGAAAGTAATTACGACAGATAATACTTTGTACCTCAATTTATTGATGTCGACATCGATAAGCCCTATAATTAAGAGTAATTACGCGGAACATAATTTCCCTCCCCCGGCTATTTTGTAAGCCAATTATTTGAACGATATGTTATTTCTCCTTGTAAATATTTTTTTTATTGAATAGTTTTCAGTCCTCATGGATGACAACGCATCTGTATTTTGATTCTTAACTGAAGACGAAAGTAGATGTCTATGGTGGACTGTGTGTTCGTTAGAAATTAATTTATGAGGTATAAATTACGTGTCACGTTGTTTGTCCGCGATGGACTCCTAAACTACTTTACCGATTTTAATCAAAGTTGCACACCGTGTATAGTTTGGTCCAACTTGAGAGATAGGATAGTTTTTTTACCCATGAGTGCCCACATTTTTTTGCGAATTTAAGGAATTTTGATAGGATATGACAAAGTGTCGTCGAAAAGGGCAGAACTACGTTATTATTATTTTTATTATTTATTTATTTATTTATTTAAGAAATTTATGAATACAAAGATGAATAGTTTTAGTGTAAACATAAACTCATTAGAGTTTTTCCGTACACCATTGCTGTCGACACATTATTCTAATTAATACTTTATAATAAATTATATTACCAAAGTTACATTAATATTATTACCAACTTAAATTAGGTGCATTAAATGTTATGTTTCTAATTGACAAAACTATTTATGGGTACAAAAATACAAAATAGTCTTAGGCGATGAGCGTAAAATCACATGGTGAACTTATTACATTCTGTGAATAATCGTGACACAGGAACATATATTTTTATAAAGGGGGATGCCCATATTAGGCCATCGAACGCCCAACAATGTGCATTTGTTAAAAAAATATATCTTTATTTATGGTTATTAATCGCGGTATTCATTTATCCTAAAACAATGGGAATATTTTTGCACAAATTAAAAGTACCGAAAAGATAAAAATAAAATTAGGTAAATACGTAATTCATTAGTCAGTGAATAAAATAAAAAATGTTGCCAATCACAAAAATCATTAAAAAATCGATTCCCCTTTTCAATCGATTACTTATGGTGTCATTATTACAATGCTTATATGATCTTTCGATAATTATTACGATGTTATGATATAGGTTTAAAATAACCGTTGACAATGGATATTTATCCAAAGCAGTCGATACGCAACCGTTATTAACCAAATGTTTACCGACTACAGACGAAAAAGGATGGTTATGTTTTTACTGTGTGTGCGGATTAGGCTATGTTGAATCGTTTTTTGCTATGGTGCTTAAAACGTAGGATGCATTTTATTATTGAGGGAGCTACTATCAAAGAATATTTTATTCGCTTAACTCGTAAAGTACTTGACCAACTTTAAGAATTCTTTCACCACTAGATTGTTATGTATAATTTTAGATATCTAATATAGGGTTAATTTTATTATTGAGGGCGCTACTTTCAATGAATACGTTTTTTGGCTAATCTCAAAAATTACTAGACCGATTTTGAAAATTCTTTCACCATTACATTGCTAATGAGGGCGTTAGCTGTGTGATAAATTATATTATTACAATAAATAATTGCGAGATTAATATTTTCTAAATAAATAAAACTAAATACCTACCTAAGATGTTCAAATCCAATTATTATTTTTACAATTTAAGAATCGTATTTACACACTGTACTTACTCAGATTGATTATTGTAGATAAAGAGGTAATAAACCTAAAGTAAAAGAGCTCCGCTTAAACGAAAAAACTATTTATTAGAATAAAACTAAATGTTGAAAAAAAGTGGTTCAGTGCGAGTCGGACTCGCAGGCCCATGAAGAGTTCAGTAGTAACAAGCATATATTTTAAATCGAGTCAAAATACCACTGTCATTATCGCCAGCAACAAATTATTTTGTTTTTCATAGTGTTTGTATAAATAACAAAGTTGTTTTTGCGGTGGTCTTAAAATGTGCTACTTGTATCAAAAAAAGGACTATTATACATTAAAGGGGTTTCTGTGGTTTATTCATTACCAAAGAGAAAAAACTTATTGCGCAAAATAGGTTTTTATTAATTTCAAGTCATCAAAAGCGGCAGTCAACCATTAAAAACTAAAACAACCGTTGTTATAGGCTCGGTTGAATTCATTGACATCCTTCACATTTATAGTTATGATAATTAAACAAGCGAATTACTAGCTGATTTACCAAGAATTCTTTAGAGTATAACAAAACGCTACTGCACAAGTTAACTGTTATTCTTATCTGTTTTTAACATAACATTTAAAATGGAATCATGTTATGATAATTCAAGAAGTTAATTTCCAGCTGATTTACCACGAATTCTCTAAAGCATAACAAAACAATACAGCACAAGCTAACTGTTCTTAAAAATACATTTGAAATAGAGTTTCAATAAATAAAGGAAATTATATTTTAAAAAGCGTGCAGAACTTAAAACGCGTCAAAGATTATTCTTTTTATGATATTATTAATCGAATAAAAATCGATATCATTCCATAGATTTTATGACCGTTAAGTGGCAACATCGTATCCGACAGGTAGGCCGCTGTCACTGTTATGTCACAAGAATTAAATTACGTGTTGTTATCATGTTATTGTTTTGTTATAAAAGTAAAATGCAATTGTTGATCTCTCAACAACTGGTTCGAACACAGCAGGTAAATAGTTGGTACATATCACGATGTGGTATGTCTTCCTCTAAGAAATGCTTTATAACTGAGTTTACTTGAATAATATCAATATAATAATTGTAGCTTCTTTATTAGGTACAAGTTTCGAGTACAGTGAACGTGTAGTGTGGCACTCGCAAAATGCACCAATAGTTCGTCTTGAACATCTATACATCAGCTGTGGCACTGACACTTATGAGAATAAGATCACACACATTGTTTGTCTTCGATTTTCCACGTGAGGAATTATTTGCGCTACGTGAGGTAAGTGTTTAACATGTTTAACATTTCAATTTATTAAATGTGATCCATATATCTGATAATTATACATGTTTTTACACTGATTGTATATCAACTCAAGAACTTGTTTTATTTTTTCACATCTGCCCTAGCTGTATCTGACAAACATACTAGCTTATTTATGAGATTAACCAGTTTTATCAACTACCAAGAAAGGAGACAGTTGATTTTTCATTGTTTTTGGACTGCTGGTAGTCTGTCAGTCCTTAATTATTAAATAATATAGGGCATTAAATCCGTCCTTGTGCAGTAACATTTAACTTGATAAATATTTTATTTATATTTGAGTTTGAAATAAATCTATTTTATTTTTATTTTTTCACTTTGACTTCATTTTTTGTATTTTACATTATTTCAGTTGTCATGCCGTGTATATCATAATTACTGGCAATGAACTGATAGAACAGCATCATGTTCAACTGCAGAACGGGAACCATCTGAATCATCTAGTCCATCCTCGTTGCAATCTGAAGTGAGTAATGTATTGCACCCAGAACAACAAAGCTTAGATCATACATCACACAGTGTACTGCTAACTAATTATATAAAAGCACAATGTTTTTTACCATGTTGTAACAGTTCCATCAGCATTGCAAGTATGTCTCTTTTGTGATTAACTACATTTTGCGATAACAAACATACATAGTGACAAGTACTATGTATGTGTGTTATACTTGGTAGAACCATGCTGCAGTTATATTAGAAGTATAGTTGTAGCATGAATGGGTCGGCTCGACCGGGGAAGGAGCACCCTCTCACAGAATACCAGCGTGAAATAGTAGCTTAATGCTGCTGTGTTTTGTATGGTGAGTGTAGAGAACCGGAGACCCTTTTTACTGGAAACGAGAAAATGATTTAGTCCTCACGGGTGACAACGCATCTGCATTTTGATTTGTAATCGAGGATAGATGTGGATGTCTAAGGGTCGCAGAAATGTCTCCAGCAGATGGTGAATTTCAGTTAATGACAAGATATGCTAATAAATCCAGAGCCGTGACTATGTGTCGATATGGGTAGTAGAGGTGGTGAATGGCATTTTTAAAACTGAATTTAAAATATTTCATCAAAATTACTTTAACAGGGCTTCTACACATTTGATGATAGACTGCTGTGGCTTCTGCTATAGTTAATAAATTCCACACAAAAATAAGGGACAGGGATGATGCGGCTCAAATACTTGAAATAGTTCATCAAAATATGGAGACAAATAATGATTTTTCTGAGTATGCTAGGGAAAACAATCTAAATAGAGCTAGGGCAGGCAGACTTTAGAAATATAAATGTAGACTTTAAAATGTTAGGGAATTTCCTGTTTTAACTTACAGCGACTTAATATTAATTGCTTGTGTCACATACCAATTAAAGCAAGCTCGCTACTATTATGGTGAGCATATAAGATTTAATGGTTGCTACCGGATAGAACTCTGTAATAACCAGAGGAGCAGCATTATGGAAGGAATAAAGTTAAGCCCTAGCTGATCTTTACTTAGGGCTAGAATTGCAAGTCATCACTATTAGTCGTAAAGTGTATTTTATTATATAAATTCTATATAATATCTAATATATAAATTCTTTTTTAGGAAGGATGCTTGCTACTACCACCTGCTTAGGACCCTGGTAATTAATGAAATTAAAAACCCAAGCATACCACTGCAAGACTTCTAGACACAGTAAGTTCATTCTGTAGATCGGACAATAAATAAAAATTAAAAATCTGAAGGTACTCCGGGTTAACACTGACATTGGGACGTCGGTCACCTCAGTCTGCCGTAACCATGGGTGCTGGAAAGCACCCGAAATGTCTGGAATTAAAAATCAAAGAAATAAAACGCAATAAAATCGATAAAAATAGTTGTTAAAAAAACTGCATTTGTGAAAATAAAAACTTCAAATATTTTCAAAACCCCGACTTTTTTTAAAGCAATTCCTTTACCATTTCATTGTTTTAATTGCATATTATCATATCTATATGCTTTTATATGTGGGCACTCATGGCCGAAGTGTCTATGAAGACTGGGCATGCCCCTTTATAATAAGATATGTTGGTAAAGTAAACCAATAATATAGAACGAGAAGTTGTTTAAAGTGTTACGAGTATTTAGTAAGAGTTAATTGTATATAAAAAATTTTTAGTTTATATTTTATGTTTTTACGTGTAATGACGTCTTTCAAAGATCTAGGTAACTGATTGATTAGATTAGGTATAACATAGTTTAATGTTCTTTTTCCGTATAAGTTATTATATCTAGGTAATTGCAGTTTTAGATGATCAGTTCTGCGTGTGACGTCTGCCTGGCAAGCTAGTCTATTATAAAATGCAAATACACTCGATTTGTTATCAAAATGTAGATGCGTTGTCACTCTTGAGGACCAAGATGGAATGCCTCTTTTCCTGTAAAATGGGTCTCCGGTTCTCTGCACTCGCCATACGAATCACAGCAGCAAGAAGCTGTGATCTCATGTTGGTGTTCTGTGAGGGCGTAGTCTTTCGCAGTCGAGTTGACCATATTAATATTATAATAAAATGGCTTGAACGTGGCTCTACGTACCTACTACCTATGTCGTGTATTTATAATATATATATATATATATATATATATATATATATATATATATATATATATATATATATATATATATATATATATATATATATATATATATATATATTATAAAAAAAATCAATGTCAATGAGAATTTTTTATAATTATAAAATATTATAAAAAATTCTCATTGACACATTACATTAAGGCAAATCGATTGATTTAAGAATCATCTCAATCGGCCCCGTAGAATTAGAATGTACGGGCTAACGGCCCACACATTTGGTCACGACAGCGCCGCAAAGGAACAAACCTACTTACATACATACATACATACATACATACACATACATATACAAGTTGATAAACATATCACCCTCCACCGTCGGCTAAAATGTAAATAATCTTAAAAAAGGATGCGTAAAAACTCGCGTAAAATGACATATAGCTGACGTAAAGCCACCGATGCTCCGTAATCCGTAATAAAATCTTTAAATCTATTTTTGTTGAATGTGTAGTGTTCGTGTAAATATAAGAAATCATCAAGTAAATAATCTTATTGCAGTCATACTCGTATAGCTCTAGTGCTCTTATAGTTATTTGCTTTTCTAAGTCGTATGTTATTTGACAAAGCAAAGTAACATCTCTCGGGTGCACTCATACCCGGTTTGAACGTTGCACCGCCACTGTAAATAATACTTGCAATGCGACCCACGAGATTATTAAATTTATGTTATTTTAAACTCTTCTCATTCGCTTTATGGAAATCCGAGAACGAAGCTACTTAGTACAATTGCTTTGTTACTGAACAGGGGATGCCGCCATCGAAACTATGGCCAGTCTCCACGATCAATAGTTATATTAAACGCAGGACAGGTGCACTCTCTATTACTTAAGAAAAGACTTTAATGAATAGTCGATAATCTAGGGAGAGATATAAGCAACCTAATTTCTCAAATCAAGTCAAGTGAGTGTAAGAGGTACTAATGGGAAAGGCCAGAGAGAACCTTATTATATTATACATATTATATGAGGTATTATTCGGAAACATCTCGTATGTTCTAGATTGAAATAATAACAACGGGCAACGGAGAGAAGTGTTAAGGCATGAGACACGTTAAGTCATTTGACTGACACGTTACTTTTTTTATATAATAAGGATTATAAACGAGCACACAGTCCACCTGACTAGTGTAGTTGTAGTTAGTAGATACTGCGGTTCGTAAACGTTTACATCTATTCTCGATTAAGAATCAAAATGCAGATGCGATATCACCTACGAGGCCTAAGATGGAATGCCTTGTTATCAGTGGAAAGGCACGATTCCGGTTTCCGGTTCTCTACAGTCACCATACGCAACACGGAAGCATTAAAGATATTTACGCTGGTATTCTGTAAGAGCGCGATTCTTTCCCAGTGGAGCCAAGCCACTCGTGCTGCAACCGTAAATATATGCAGCGTAATATAACTGCAGCGTGACTCTACCACGTCAAAGACGTCACGTGACTGTATCGTGATTACACAAGAAACTGTGACGCTTGCACTGAATACTAGCGTAAAATAACAGCATTTCACTGCAGTTGTTGGTGTTTCTTATGACCAGTATACTGGAGACCCTTTTCACCGATAATGAGGTGTTTCATCTCAATGTTCATGGATCAACCAACCTGCACGCAAATTATAATATTCATTAGTAATGATAATTATCATAATCACCATCATAACCGTCCACTGCTATATATTGTGTTACGTCTGGATGTTAGTCCTAGTGCAATTTATATTTGTCAACTGTCTTCACGATACAGGAAAAAAACTTTACATATAGACAAAGTCTTTTTTAAAAGACATAAAGACATATTCAGGAAGGTGCTACTCATCTCCTGTTTCAGCGTCCTTCTGCTGCCTATTACGACACCCACGGGATAGGATAAGAGCCTGCGTTCATTGACGGCATGGTATGGTACAGTGTGGCAAGGCATACTTCGGCATGCCGAAGGGTCCTGTGGCATCCCGTGGCATTCCAAACAAGTCAAGACGCACTCGTGTACCATGCGATCGCGCAAATCGCTGAGATTGCCGCCGCAACGGGCTAGATTCAACCTTGTTTCAATTACTCAGCACTCACATTCCTTTAAAAACATAAAGTTATCCAGATTCGTTTCACGTGATGCCGTGACGTGCAGCAAAATGCCGCGATGTCACGCGAGACGCTTCGGTCTTTTTGTGTTGAAATAAAAGAATGTCAGTGTCAAGATCATTAAAATAACGTCGAAAATCTTTTTCCAAAAAAAATTCCTTTGACACGCCTTGCCATGTCGTGCCGTCTGTGAGCGCAGATCCTAAGAAATACTTGCATCATACATTACATATTACAACAATGTAAAACTAACTTTTTATACAAACATAGAAAAAAGAAATTGCATTACAATTTAAATCTTTATAAAAATGCAACAACCTATGAATGTTAAAACACAGGACCGAAGCATCTTCTCATTACTGAGAGAGTACTGGAGAGAGAAGAGGCTAAAATAGGAGTGCATAATTTATTTCTATGACTAGGGGTTGCTTTGAAATCGTTTTCTTTGTCGTGGAATACGTGAAAAGTAACCTAAAATTACAGCTCAATAAGCTAGAGCGAATTCAAAATTTATGCATTGGATTTATACTTTGGTTTCGCAAATATGATCACATCTCTGAATTTCGTAAACAACTTAAGTGGTTCCAGATTCGCCATCGCCGGAATATTCACATTATCTCCTCTTTGTATGGCATACTGTTTAATACCTCCACTCCTCATTATTTAAAAGACCGTTTCCATTATCTCTCCCTTACCTTTAATCGGTTTCTTCGATTCTCTGTCAATCTTTCTCTCTCTATTTCTTTGCACTCCTTCTCCTTTTTAACGTTTCACTGCTGTGCGTTTGTGGAACTTTTTGCCTCTCCACTTTCGTCGTGCTGAACCTCTTCATTCTTTTGAGACTCTTGTTAGATCGTAATACTTTGAACACTATAAGACAGATTACTTGTAGTTTTTGTTTTATCGTTCATTCTTTGTATCAATTCTGCATGCAAACAGCATCAGTTCTCTACGCAAAGGTTGTCTGGAAGAGATTACTTTCAGAGTGATAAGACTGCCCTTTATACACAATAACGTATTATATATAGACACGTCATGAACGAACATCGCGGCGCTTAAAAACGGCGAAAATACTAGAACTACTTATAAGCGTGAAGAAAGAGAAAGAAAATATGACACCGCACGGTGGGATGCCCGTTGCTTGACTACCTACTAGCTGCATACGCCGGCCGCCATTAGACGGCGTCGTCGAATAAAATGAAATGAAAATAGGTAGTTTTGTGAACTTACGCATGAAATGACACATTTTTGTCTTTAAGTTTTGGGGTATAATTTGTACATCGTCTGAAAACACACGACGGCATGTTTTCTTTATGTTTTGCACATGTTTACACACACGAATCACGATATAATAAATTAAAAACAAACGCGCGACAGGTTGGTGCGTGACTAAGCGCGATGTGGCCAATTGGCTTCATTTCATGTTGCCATTTTAGAGTGCGGACAACGTATCTATAAGTTTATACATCATTGTTTATACACATTACCTTTTAGATTCAACTCTACTCGTTGTTCTGTAGTTTGGTGTACCATAAACCATAAATCCTTTATTGCCAACACAATATACATAATTTATCTTTTCATAGTTAAAATTATACATGCAAATTAAAATATATAACTTTAAAGTAAAATTGACCTTAACATTAAATTCATTATTAACATTATTGAATTACTATTAAACATTCATCATCATCATCATTACAGCCCTTCACAAGTCCACTGCTGAACATAGGCCTCCCCCAAGTAATGCCACAAAGCACGGTCCTAAGCCACCTGCATCCATCGACTTCCTACATATCTTACCAGGTCGTCACTCCATCTAGTGGGAGGTCGCCCTACACTACGCCTACCGGTACGAGGCTGCCACTCGAGAACCTTTCTTCCCCATCGGTTATCGGTTCTTCGAGCTATATGGCCGGCCCATTGCCACTTCAGCTTACTAATCCGTTGGGCTATGTCGGTCATTCTGGTTTTACTGCGGATATCCTCATTTCTGAGTATATTACGCAGAGAAACTCCGAGCATAGCCCTCTCCGTAGCTCGCTGAGCGACCTTGAGCGTCCTCATACGGCCAGCAGTGAAGGACCACGTACCCATCTTTCAATCTCTGAATCCATTTGGTTGTTGAAGGCGATAAGTTGGCCTAAGTATACATAGGAATTAACATAATCTATTTCTTCCTCATCTACTGAGATACTTATTTGGGATCTGTTTGTTATTATCTTTGTCTTTGTTTTGTTTATTGTTAGTCCCACCTTTTTACTTTCACATGATAAATCTTGGAGCATGTTTTTAAGGCTTTCCGAGTTATCTGTTATAAGTATTATGTCATCTGCAAATCTTAAATGATTTAAATGTGTTTTTTCATTTATGTTAATCCCCATGTTGTCTCATTCCATTTTCCTGATGATTTCCTCTAGCACGGATGAAAAAAGTTTTGGTAAGAGTGGGTCTCCCTGCCTCACTCCCCTGTGCATTGGAAATATTTCCCCTTCTGCTTCTAGTTTGATTCGTGCTTTGCTGTTGGAATACACATTTTTTATTATCCTTATATATTTATTTTCTATTCCTTGATTTTTCAGGGCTTCCCAAATGTACTGATGTTCCAGGCTGTCAAACGCTTTGTTATAGTCCACAAATGCCATTTATAATGGATAATCGTATTCTTGACATTTTTCAATGAGCTGTTTTACCACATGTATGTGGTCAATTGTTGCAAAGCCCGAACGGAATCCAGCCTGTTCTCTTGATTGTTGTTCTTCAAGTTTTTTGGTAATGCGCTTCAGTATTATTTTTGAGAACACCTTGTATATGTTGGACATGATACTTATTGGGCGATAGTTTCCTATGTCTGATCTATCTCCTTTCTTAAAGATGAGTATTATGGTGCTTATTGTCCACTGTGAAGGCATGGATTCTGTGTTTAGGATAAGATTAAACAAATTAGTTAGTTCTGTCGTTTCTGGCAATGTAGCTTTCATCATCTTATTGGTTATATGATCAGCTCCAGGAGCTTTATCGTTTTTCTGTGTTTCTATCGCATGCTGAACTTCCCTTTCAAGAATCAGAGCGATTTCTTCTGTTTTGTCTTCAAGGTTTATGTTTAATTTTAAGGTATTTTCGGTAGAGTATAATTTCCGATAATAGTCTGTCGCTATCTTTAAAATTGGCTGTCTTCTTGTTTCGTCCTTATTGTTTTTGCTTTTCATTTTCGGGACCCATAGCGTTGTTTCTTTTAATTCTTTAAGTGCTTTATTGATACCCCCTGTTTTTGTAATGTGTTTTTGGGTACATTTTATTCTTTTATTCGACTTATCTTGTTTTATGTTGCGACTTATCTCCTTACTTAGTTCAATAATTTCATGTAATGTTGTTTTATTTCTTCTATTTTTAAGCAGTTCTTTCCGTTTTTAAATGAGATCTATTGTTTTCGAGCACAGTGTATTTTTTTTTACTGATTTGTTCTTCTTTCTATAAATATCGTTTGTTTCTATGTTGTAAATTTCTTGTGTTTTGTCTATTTCTCCGGTTGTTACGTTGCTTTGAGACGTTGTATCAGTCTTGCAGGTATTTTCACTCTGGTGAAAGTGTTTTCGTTGTTTCTTTTGTTGTTTGTGAAATAGTACTGCTCTGACCATACGATGGTTGCTATTGAAATTGTTTATTACACTAACATCTCGGAAAAACTTGGGTTGATTACTAGTTATAAAGTCAATTTCATTTCGGTAATTTCCATCTGGCGATATCCAAGTCCACTTCTTGGTTTTTCTTTTCTTGAAAACGCTATTTAGTATGGTTAAGTTATTCTCCAGGGCCAAATTTACAATTCTATTGCCGTTCTTGCTTCTTTTTCCTATGCCATAATTTCCTATTACTGTCTCTTCGAAGTCTCCCACGACGATAACGTTTTTATGGGCAGTTTCTAGTGTAGTTGTAAGTTGGTTGTGGAAATCATCTTTTATTTTTTCGTCTGCTGCTTCTGTTGGCGCGTGACTTATTTTTATAGCCTTGTAGCTGTATATTTAGTAAAGCTATTCTTTCGGATATGCCTTTGAACTCTATGATTTGTTTCTTTAGATGTTTTTTCACCGTAAATCCCACTCCATACTGACCCTTGGTTTCACCGATATAGTACAGAATGTAGTCGTCATACTCTTCGATGCAGTTTCCTATTCGTCTTACACACTTTCGTCTTATTCACTCATACCAAGAATATCCCATTTAATATTACCTAAAGCTATCTCTAATTCGAGAAGTTTTTCTGCAGTCCTCAATGAAAGTGTGTTTGGGGTGGCTAAGTGTATACGCACGAAACCTAAAAATATGTTATTGTTAGGTTTCTCTTTTTCTTTATCTTTAGGTGTTTCATTTGCTGAAGGGTAATGGAACCACTACCCTTCAGTTTGGTGTACAATAAAGGATAAATAAATAAATAAAATTACAGTTAAATGATACGAAAAGGTTTAACGCGGATTTCCAGAGGCTAATTTCGGAATTTCACCTTGATAATTACACATTCACAATTTCACATCTAAGTTTTAAAAGGTTTTTTTATTTTTACTACAATGGCTGCTTCGTGATGCAGTGGCTTTATGATAATCTCGCACGGATCAAATATTTGTATGGCCTACAAATTTTTCTGAATCTGTCTGAATGTTTCTCTTAAATATATGTATGTAAACTACCTTCATGATGAAGTAGAAAATCCTAGTGCAGGGGCGTTGAAGTAATATGTACTACGCACTAGAAGAGACACCAAGACTTGTTTGTTTCCAACACGCGTTATAGCCCAAGAGCTCATAGTTTGTATCATAAAAAGGTACTCTGTATTTGCGACCACGCAACCCACAGCACCTCACCGATTTTGTTCACAATGTCTGTTCTAGTACGTAGTACGTAGCATTATTTCGTATGTTCGTCTACATTATCGTTCAGTACTAGAGCCGTGGTAGCTCAGTGGTTAACGCTCGCTGTAAATATAACAGAACGCGAGTAACCCGGGTTCGATCCCCGCCGGCACCAATGAAATTGTTAATTGCAATTTTAAGTGCTGCTTTACCACGTGCTCGGCGGTGAAGGAAAACATCGTGAGGAAACCTGCATGTCTGAGGAATAAGAAAAAAAATATTTCGAAGACATGTGAAGTTCGTCAACACGCATTTGGGCAGCGCGGCGGACACTTCCTTGCCCTAAACCCTCTCAGAAATGAGGGGAGGCCTGAGCCCAGCAGTGGGACGTATATAGGCTGTAACTTTACTTTACTTTACTTTACTAGAAGCAAAAAAATTTAGACGTTGCTGTCTGTCACAAGTCACTGTGTAGAGTAGACAAGAGTGACATATCCTCCCTATATTTATTTCAAGATTGTCATTATTCGAAGAAATCTTAGCAATAAGACATTAAATATGCCCTGTTAGTCTCAATACTCTTCGTTTTGCAGAAAATATAGAATTAGATCTTTCCAGATAAGGGTTTTATTAATTGAAGTATTTTTAAAGAAATAGATAGGGAAACAAATTGAATACTGTAAAATGTTATTTCTATTTTACACAAAAATGTCGCCCAAGCGAAGGTACTTTAAAATATTTTTGAATTAAACAACCCACCTTTACCGCAATGCGAAAGCATCCGTAATACTTAGCTGTTAACTCCATCCAGGCGTTTTGATGCTGAAAAATGTTGACCTTTTGCCATTTGTTAAATAAATAAGTAGCTCGTGAAATACTTTACAACTACTCCTTACATTTTTTTTATGTTTTAATAAATTAGTAACTATTTATTAACCCAAAATTTTTAAGGTTGACTTTATACAAATATTCTAGGCTTAATTAGCCATCTAAATTCACGAATTAGGGCCGGTCTTTCAATCGTCAGATATTAATTATATACATATATATATATATATATATATATATATATATATATATATATATATATATATATATATATATATAGCCCCTCACAAGTCCACTGCTGAACATAGGCCTCCCACAAGTAACGCCACAAAGCACGGTCCTGAGCCACCAGCATCCATCGACTTCCTGCATATCTTACCAGGTCGTATATATATATATATATATATATATATATATATATATATATATATATATATATATATATACGTATAAAACACACACACACACACACACATACACGCACACACACACACACACACACACACACACACACACACACACACACACACACACACACACACACACACACACATACACACACTCACTCACGCACGCACGCGCACGCACTTTTTTTTTTAACTTGAAGCCTTGTGGTTGTATACTTGGGTTGGGATTTAATTTTATTAATTACAGAATTCCAAGCAGATGGTAGCACCCAGCCATCTTCTCTATTGAAATAAGAATGTGTTTTGATTTCAATAGCCTTGCGAATCATCCTTGGAAGGAATCAGTGTTCTTTAGCGAGGATTTGTGGTCAATCAAATCTGATGTAGTGACGGGGGTGATCCTATACGTGTTTGTAGACTGCAGACTTCCCAGAGCGTCAATTCTTCAGATGAGCTATGTTCTTTTAATGCAGGTTTTTGTTGATCTTATAGTTTGTCCTATGTACTTAAAAAAAAGGATTACCGAAAGCCACTTTGCAGTTACGTAGTTGGTTTTGCAAGTAACTAATAAACTTGGAATATATGTATATATATTACATGATATTTTTTTAATATATGATATTTTGTACAAAAAATGCTTTTAATTAAATTTTTCAGTAATTCTATGTATCTAACAGCTGGTGTTCTGGAAGTGATTGAGGTGGTTTTCAATTTCATATTAAGTTATTAATTTCTAAAGGAAGCAGAATAAATTATGAGTCTAACAAGCTGATTGCTATAACGTGTTCGATCCTAATAAACTTTGATCCTCCCATTAAAGGGTTTCCATTAAGTCATTAACTACTAGGATAACATAACATCAATAGTAGTTTAGTAGGGTAGAGTACCTAAATGCAATCAATATTTAGATGTCCAGTTCATGTTAGCCGGATTCGATTTATTCTCTTGTCTATGTGTAAAACCACACAGTCAGTAGGGTATGGTGGCGCAGAGGCTAAGCTTCTGACTGCAGCACCAAACCCGCACAGAACAAATGTTTGTCATCATTATCGCCATGAAAAGGATTTCATCATAATAGATATCTAATTGGATAATATAAAAATTGTCAACTTTTTATAAGTGATAGAGCCACGCTGCGGCGATGTTATAGTTGTAGCACGATTGGGTTAGCTCGACGAGGGTAGAACGCTCTCACAGAATACCAGCGTAAAGTAGCAGTTTAATGCTGCTTTGTTTTGTATAGTGAGTGTAGAGAACCGGAGACCCTTTTTACTGGCAATAAGGCAATCCTTCTTAGTCCTCGAGGGTGACAATGCATCTGCATTTTGATTCTCGATCGAGAATTAATGTAGATGTGACCCATAGACATCCGGTGACAAATTTACCATCAGATGGTCTGTGTCCTCGTTTGTCATTCTTATTATATAAAAAACGTATTTCAAAGACATATTATTCCTTTAATTATTATTTTATTTAATTTTTTATCAATTTTACTACCTAATTTTTGTTAAAAACATGAAATAATATGAAACAGTTTCATGTTATATAGCTTAAGATACATAGTTGAAACTTTAACCAAACAATTCCCTTTGATCTCCCTATTTATTATTCAGATATGATAATCATAAAACGTGGTAAGAACTTTAATTATAAATCGTTCCCTTTGATAGAGCTCGACATCATTTATATTGAATTAACAATTCTAATCTATTCCTATACATATAATAATTGCATGTCAAAATAACTATCTCTTATTGAGCTACGGGAGTTATTTACATTCCATAAAGACATGAATAACCATTTTTTTTAAATTACCGTCTGTTGATTTTTCATGGAACTAGGGTGACAAACGAGCACATAGTCCACCTGCTGGTAAGTGGATGCTGTGGCCCATAGCCATGTACATTTATCGTCGATTAAGAATCAAAACGCAGATGCGTTGTCACCCCCGAGAGCTAAGACGGAATACCTCGTTACCGGTAAAAAAGAACTCCAGGTCCACATCAGCATTTAGCCACTGTAAATATTTACTCAGTTTTATTAAAGATTAATCACAAATTATTTAGTTACTGCTGTCAGGACGTAATCCTTCCTCGGTCGAGCCGATCTATTCTTGCTGCAACCATAATATAGCTGCAGGTTGGCTCTGCCACTTAAAAAAAACTTTGTATATTCGAGGTTATCTTCGGAATGAGTGAACCGATTTTAATGAAATACCAAAGCCAAGAGAGATATGGACTATATTTCGTCCAAAAAGATTGAATTCTTAAGAAAGCATATATGAGTCGTGAAGGGACGACTCTGCCATTTATTACTTTTTAGGCGAAAATTTATCGATCAAAATGGCGATATATTGAAAATGGGCCAAATTAAAAGTACCCTTACCCGACGACCAAGTAGTATATGGATGTAAAAGAGGCGAGAAAGGTGTGTCAGGGTCGTACCGAAAGTCTCTGCCTGCCCCTCTAGGTGACAGGTGTGAATACATATGTTTTTTTACGTTTTACAATATTCTCGTTAAACAAAGCTAGCGCAGTTATTTACTTTAGAATAATTTTCTTTACAATATCTATCACCAGAGTTGATTAAAGCTCGCTCGTTTTTATATCTATAAAATGACACAATTACTGTTATTAAATTCCACAAACTAGGACCTAAATTATACGCGATTCCTGCCATCTAAAACCGACTTTAAAATATATTCCAATTAAAAAACACCGCACTGCAATGCGAATACATTCGTTATACTTAGCTGCAAACCCGAGTGCTTTTTTCGTAAAAAAATATTGTCTTACGTTGAATTTGGTAAATAACATTTTATATGATTTACTTATTCAGTACTTCTTTAGAAATAATAATATAAGAGATTAAAAAAAACTCTTACTTACACAACACGCATTCATCAAGTGCTGTGATGATCCTGATAATTATGTTATTTTATGCTGGTGATAATGATCAGAATACTAAGATAAAGTTATTAAAATATTGTAGTGTTGTCATTGGTCCTTGATACGAACGTCAATTTTCAAATCAATCGGCCATCTACAAGTTGGTGAAAATTACATTAAAAGATTCCGTTACATAGATCGACAGATACACGCAAAGCTAAAAAAAGCGTGTTAAAAAGAACAGCTTTTACCTCGAAAGCTCAGAAGATAAATGGTCGCCATTAAAGTTAACTGCCCGCGCAAACTGAATTCGATCCCCGCCAGTACCGATAAAGGTATAAATTGCTTTTTTTATAAATTGAATAAGTATAACCAACGAGCGTACGGTCCATCTGGTGGACTGCGTGCTACTGGATGTTGTAGCCAAAGACACCTACATCTATCTTCCATTATTCATCAAAATACAAATGTGTTGTCACCCCTGAGATATGTCTCATTACCAGTACAAAGGGTTTCCGGTTCCCTTTTTTAACTATCCTAACTGACGGTAAGTAGTGATGAAGCCGAATACAGAAAAGCGCACCGCTTAGCTTAAGAAAAGCCTATTCAACCTTGTCTTGAAGACTGTAAACTTATTCCGCACATTTTCTGTACGCATGATGAATGATTAAGCAAACTGTTTGGTTCGAATGCGTGGCGAGTCTACACCGAAGGTTCTCTGACACCTCTCACCAGGAAGTCTCTCTATACACCATACGAATTACAGCAGCTGCTATTTTACGCTGATATTGTGTGAGAGCGTGTTCCTTCGTCAGACGAACCAATTTATTAAAAAAAAACCAAACAATTGTTAGCTAATATAATTTTACTTACCATCAGGTGGGATTGTAGCTAAGCGCTGGCTTCGAACAATAAAAAAAAATGCAGAAGTGATCTAGGCTACACTTAACTGCAAAACTGGGATTTTTTTAAATTAAAAAATTGATAAGATAAAATAGAACATACTCATCAAATATACCTTTAATCTCAATAACGCTACATTAATACATCCGAACCAGGCAAAACCATGATATATCGCTAGTGTAACATAAGATCGAATTTCGCATGAACAGCAATTAAGGTATCCACTCAGGAAACTTTACCCATAACTCCATTACTATCACCTCACTTAGCTATTCAGTACGCAACACAACAAGAGGCGAGCTGTATCAAAGGAACCGGGGTCTCAATAAATATTCCGGACGGTTTTCACGCAAAACGTTTTGCATTAAATCTCCGAGAAGACGCCATCTGATGGTTAGTACCCGAGGGACTGCTTGAGTAATGACTAAATCGTGCCAGCTAAGTTAAACGACTATGTACAAACTCATACGGACTTCTACTTTCACTTTACACAGTCGGTGATATGCTATAATATTCCAGCTCGAAAAATTTTACGTCTAATTTTAATATCCTATTTTTATAATGATTTCTCATATTTACGCGAACACTACACATTTAAATAAAACTAGGTTTTACGGATTTTATCGCGTATATTAATTTTTTTATATGCCCGACGTTTCGAGCACTTTACAGCAGCCATGCTAATGGGGGGGGGGGCTGAGGAGTTTGACGTCCCGATGTAATTCATACTGCGTAAATCGGAACAAAATTTAAAAATTAGTAATTTTAATCCGTGGGTAACCGCTATTAGCTATGGCACCGGGACCTCGAACACATCACACGCCCCCCCCCCTCGCCTCACCCCGCAACCATGGGTGCTGTAAAGTGCACGAAACATCGGTAATATAAAAATAGTTAAAATACTAGGTGCGCCCTCTTTTCCCAAAAGAGGGTCGCTCACGATAAGGCACAATACAGCTTAATCAGCCGGTTGCCTGTCCCCAAAGGCGGTTTTTAGAGGGTATCACTTAGGGTCCCCGGTAGGACAGTGAGTCCCTCATAACCACGATAGACCGGCTATCGTGGTATGCGTAATGCATTTTCCGCCTCCCTACGTATAGGGTAGCCCTTTAATTGCTTCGGGCGCAAAAAAAAGCGATAAAATCCGTAAAAACTAGTTTTATTAAAGTCCTATTTTTTTTTTCTTAAAACAACTTTAACCCCACAACAGGACTTTCTCCTGTATCGTGGAGATAGTTAGCATACGATTACATACGAAACAAATTTTTTTTCCATGCAGGATCAAAACCTGCGACCCTCACCACCGCCACTCATTACTAAGCCACTGCGACACGGAGTCATCGAATCATAGAACTAGCTTTAAATCTACTAAATTATTCTCAAAGTCATTCTGTAACAATCACTTTGTATTTAATAATGGCTTGTTTAAAATTCTTACGAACGTCAAAATCAACACCGGTTCGGAAAAACAAGACGTTATCAGAGAATAACAGACAAGAAACTCAGGGGTCTTTTTAGGGTTTCGTACCCAAAGAGTAACGCCTGTGTGCTCGTTTGTCACCCTTATCTTATTTTAAACTAAACAGTGTGCTATTTTGATTCTGAAAATTATAAAGAATATTCTCAAATTTCTCTTAAAAAAAACTAAATAAAAACTCTAACGGCAAGTGCTTTTGTTAGAAGTGAATATTAAGTTTTGAAAGCGCTTTTTAAACTTGCAAATCACTTCCATTAATTAAAACAAACTTTACTGTGATCCTTTTGGCATGACTTGGCGAACGTTTGAGCCAACTTCTCAACACGACCGCAAACATGGCCGCCAACCCGCGTCGCGATCCCCACCTCGTTTGTTATTAACCACAAGTGCGACTTTTCATGAAACAAAACTAATTTTGTGCTCACGCAATGCCACCAAACAAATATGTATATTTGTGTTAATCTTTATTATAATGGAGTAAGTACATATTTATAGCAATATAATGCTTCTGTGAGAGCTGAGGTAGTTTAAGGGCTAAGCGCTAGTTGCAAATTTACACAGTATGCGAGCAACCCGGGTTCGATCTCCGCCGGCACAAATGAAATTGCTAATTGTAATTTTAAGTAATTTACCATGTGCTCGACGGTGAAGTATAACATCTGAAGGAAACCTGCACATCTGAGAAATAAGAAAAAATATTTTAAACATATATGAAGTTCGCCCACACGCATACCGACAGCGCGGCGGACATTTCCTTGTACTAAAACCCTCTCGGAAATGAAAGAAATGTGTCCAGCAGTGGGACGTATGTACAGCACCCTAACTGTAATGCTTCTGTATTCCGTATGGTGAGTGTACATAACGTTCGGAAAATAAACTCTGTCATGAAAAAAATCAACAAAAAACCTATGGTAGAAAGTAGAGAATATACAAATAATATACAAGTTAGACTAGGACAGTATATAAGTAACTATAAAACTACTGACGTGTAATGAAATTGATAACTTGGTATGGATAATTTAATTTTGAAAATATAAAATCTGGAGCAACAACGCCTATTAATCCTTATAAATCTATTTTGCCCGTCGTCCTATAATAATTGTAAACTGTTCTTTTTTTTAAAAAAAAGGTCCCGCTGGGTTTCTTGTTGGTTATTTCCAGGACTGAGGTGTATTCCGAGCCAGTGGTAAATTAAACATAAGAGTGACTTTCAGTAAGTATTATTACATTAAAAAAATATGGTTAATACATGGTAAAATTTCTTGCAATACAAAATTTTTTATACAACTGCTAATTCTGCTACGATTTCGTCGTAATCCTATCGTTTCTCCAGCTTTAACGACCGTGGAAACCAAATCCGATTGTGCGGTTAAATCTAACTAGGGGACTTGACGTAAGAATAGTTCACTTATGTAAGCAATTTATTTAGTCTGTTAGATTTTACACTGGTGAACCACATATTTCAAAAGGAAATAAAATTAAAATATTTCGTTGAAAAGGCTTGAGGTGATACACTACACATGAAATAAAACTAATTTTACGGATTTTATCGCGTTTAATTTCAACTTTTTAGGGTTCCGTAAAAATAAGGAACCCTTATAGTTTCGCCATGTGCGTCCGTCCGTCCGTCCGCGGTTTTACTCAGAGACCCTTATACAAATCTGTAATTTAGCATAGTTATAGATATTAATCACGCCTACAAAACTGTGTAATATAATCTTAAAATTTACATTTACTTTAGGTACCTCTCATACAGGTAAAGGGAGGAGGAATTTTTTTCTACTTGTCCATTCCATCGTGTGGATAGGTCTTTTGAAGACAGTGGAGATATCGAACAACATTTTTTCAATTAAGATGTCCATTTGCGAAATATTTAGCTTTACAGTGGCTTTTAAACTGGTAGTTATTAGAGTAATGTCCCCGCCCCCATCCCCCACTACCAACTAAACCGCTGTTTCTGGAAATGTAAACAGTATACACAATAGTAGTATATACGAGTATAATGAAGTTAAAAGGAAAACTATCACAGCTAAGTGAAATTTACAAGTTAACGAGTAATTGTCGACCAACTTATAAATGTACTTGGATTAGTAAAAGTTTTCTTACAATTCCGTAGAAAATGACCTAAAACTAGCTGCAGCTTCGTAAAGTTATCGAAGACTGTCAAAAATAAACATTTTATGAAGAAAATTACTTAAATGCATTACTACTATAGTTTTACTTTTTCCTTTACGGGATAGGCAGGGAAGATCTTTCTTACTTACTAACTACTTTCGCTTTTTTTTTTTTGTTTGTAGTTATTGTAGGTCTCATTCAAGTATTCATGAAGTCATATAGTAGCTATATGATTGCATGAATATTTTGACAGTATAATTTGCGTTAAATACAGTTTTTTTTGTGGTACTATTGGTTATCATCAATATCGAAATATTGCAGCGTAAGTATATTTTCATGCCTACAGTGCTGAGTAAGATAGGCCTGCTGCTACTAACAGTCGGTCATCGAAAGCGTCTAGACGTGCGGAGTGCGGGGTGAGACGCGGGCGGAGCGCCCCCGAGCGGCCGTTAGTCACTCGGGAGCTGTCTGCTAGGGTTGTCCTGTCACGCAAACGTGAGTCAACCTCGATACGGAACTGAAGTTTTTTTTATATAGGAAAGGGTGACAAACGAGCACACAGTCCACCTGATGCTAAGTGATTGCTATGTCCCATAGACATCTATATTTATCCTCGATTAAGAATCAAAACGCAGATGCGTTGTCACCCCTAAGAACTAAGATGGAACACCTCGTTTCCAGTAAAAAGGGTCTCCGGTTCTCTACACTCACCATACGAAACAAAGCAGCATTAAGCTATTATTTGACGCTGGTATTCTGTGAGAGCGTGGTCCTTCCCCGGTCGAGCCGACACATTCGTGCTACATACATACTATACTACTAATATAACTGCAGCATGACTACCACGTATAAAAAGTTATTAGAACCTATTCTTAATGAAGTTATTATGACCTATACTTATTATTTCTGAACACAATTTTTTGAGGAAGTTATTGAATTTGTTTAAATGCAAAATAAAATAAACGTTAAAATTTTCTTATTACTTGTCCTTCTTACAACACTAGCAATTTATTGTTTATGTCGGCTTTGCCGACAACATCTAACGCGATAGCTGACTGTATGTTCTCCTTAGGCCGTGACAGCGCTTCCGTGTGTTCTGCTAGATGTCATGACGATTTGCGCAAGGTGGATGGAATCAGACACGATAAACTTGGGCACTGCACTTTCCCATAGTAGATTTATTGTATAGTTGTAAACATTCTTATTTAAGCAGTGTACATATTTAAAGTAATGTTAATAACATGAGCAGTGAACAAAATAAGAATCAACATCATTACAGCCTTTTACAGATTGCCTTATATGTAGGATATTTAGCATTGTTGTCACGCTTATCAGACGGGTTAGCAACCGCAGTTTTTTACTTTCTAGTGATTACTGGGGAGACGCTGCTGGC
Organism: Parnassius smintheus behrii; assembly: GCA_036936625.1. NCBI lineage: Eukaryota > Metazoa > Arthropoda > Insecta > Lepidoptera > Papilionidae > Parnassius > Parnassius smintheus. Next base: position 6,473,178 of record JAUPFT010000012.1, read on the forward strand.
CATCTCCCGGTATTTTTCCCTCTGTCGCCTCTTACAACACCCACAGGACGATATGGGATAGTGGTCATACTTACACAGCCATTACACGGTCAGAATAACAAAACAATAACAAATTACTTGAAATATTTACTAGTTCATTTAGCTCTTTAAGCCTAATAAAAATCCCTTGCAGTCGCATGCGCCCGGCAAGTTCAGAGCGGTCCCATGCGACCGCACCCATACACAGCACTTAAAACCATTAAAACTTATATTTAGAGACTACTTTTCTAGGACGAAGTTTGGCATTATAAAATCTACACCAAATTCTATATTCTGTGGTCTTAACAAAAGTCAGGTTTTACTTCATTACAAAAAGATTTTATTGTATTTTGATGACAAAAAACATACCAAGCGATTGTCGGCAGCGTGAAAATCACAATTATTTCAATATATATTACTCGAAATTATTTACGTAAAAAGATAAATTACATTCACACATAAACTGCGGCCTCATGAGACCGCTAGGGATTTGAGGGAATATGGCCACGGTCTCATGAGACTGCTAGGAGTTTGAGAGGTTAGTATTATGTTTGTAAATATTATATTTACTTCTAAAACTAAATGAGACTTAGCTGTTAAACAAAAAGATAGTGACAACCCTGCAACAGTAGGCATTGAAGTCTTGCGCGGTGCATGAGTTATCCTACTATTCTGAATTTTTTAAACATTTTCTTACATAATAAAATTAAAATTAAATATAAAAATACTGTCTAGTTCTGGCGATGGCTACAATATCGTAGAAACAATTGATAATAAATAAATTGATGTCAGAAGCCGAAATTAATTCAGCAAATAGACTGCGGCATCTTAAATTTCATTAATGCTTAGTTATCAACGAATTTAATTACGAATTACTGTTTCCAAATGACATTTTGCGCATAGGAATTTTATACGTGGTAGAGCCATGCTGCAGTTATATTAGATGTATAGTTGTAGCACGAATGGGTCGGCTCGACCGGGGAAGGACCACGCTCTTACAGAATACCAGCGTGAAACAGTAGCTTAATGCTGCTGTATTTCGTGTGGTGAGTTTAGAGAACCGGAGACCCATTTTACTGGAAACGAGGCATTCCATCTTAGTCCTCACGGGTGACAACGCATCTGCATTTTGATTCGTAATCGAGGATAGATGTAGATGTCTATGGGCCACAGCAACCACTTACCGTCAGGTGGACTATGTGCTCGTTTGTCACCCTATCCCATAAAAAAAGGAATATTTTATAATTCACGGAATTACTTCTCATCTGTGAAACTCGCTTTGTGCCTGAAATTAACTATAAAACTTTACAAGTAAGGCGAGTTTATAATGTTACTCAATGCGATTGCCAATAGGAGGTCACTTTAAAATTTCAAGAAGATTCGAATTAATTAAAGTAAGATCAAAGAAATTACACCGTATCGTTAATCTAGCTAAATTATAACGTATAATGGAAAATTACAGATTGGCTTCTTAAACTTGATTACGAGGGTGGATTGAAAAGTACTCGGCCTAACACACATCCATTCAATTCTAAAAATCAAATCTACCCACATTATTTAGTTCAGTTCAGACTAGTTCATTGTGTGAAGTTCGAAACGTGTGCGATAATTAGTTGTGATTTTATAAATTTATTAACAAAGTAATCGGACATAATTTCCGCGAATGGAGCAAATCGAGCAGCGTGCCGTCATTAAGTACCTCCATAAGAAGGGGCTATCATCAAAAGCCATCCATGATGACATGGTCAGTACATTAGGCAATTGTGCTCTGTCATATTCATCCGTCAAAAAATGGATAGCAGAATTTAAGCGTGGTAGAGAGAGTGTGAAAGATGAACCCCGCTCTGGAAGGCCTTCGACGTCAACTACTGACGAAAATATTAAAAAAGTACTTGATTTAATAATGGGAGACCGCAGATTAAAAATTAGAGAGATAGCCGAGATTATAGGCATCTCTTATGAATGAACTCAAAACATCATTGTCAACGAGTCGGGTTTCCACAAGGTGTCTGCGGGGTGGGTTCCGCGACTGCTTTCAGTTGAACAAAAAAGGACGCGATTGACTATTTCACGCGACTGTTTGGAGTTATTTGAAGCCGATGCAGATGATTTTTTGAATCGTTTTGGTACTATGGACGAAACATGGGTTCATTACAGTACACCAGAAACAAAACAACAATCAAAACAGTGGAGAAGACCTGGTTCACCACCCCCTAAAAAGGCTAAGTCGATTTTGTCGGCAAATAAGGTGATGGCTTCAGTATTCTGGGACTCGAAAGGTGTGATTATGATTGATTATCTTGAAAGGGGTCAGACTATAAACTCTGATTACTTCTGCACCTTACTACGTCATTTACGAGAGGAAATAAAAGAAAAACGTCGAGGAATGCTCAGAAGAAAAGTCCTGTTTCATCAAGATAACGCCTGTGTTCACACGTCAGTACAGTCAATGGCTGAAATTCACAACTGTGGCTTTGAACTGTTACCGCATCCGCCGTATTCACCTGATCTGGCACCATCAGACTTCTTTCTGTTCCCTAACCTAAAAAAGCACTTGGGAGGTCAAAGATTTTCGACAAACGACGAGGTCAAAGCAGCTGTAAACGCATATTTTGACTCTAAGGAAGAATCATTTTTTTTCAACGGTCTAAATGCTTGGAAGGGGAGGTGGCAAAATGTATTGAACTTGATGGTGATTATGTAGAAAAATAAAAATATAACTGATTTAGTATGTGTTTATTTTCTTGGTTAGGCCGAGTACTTTTCAATCCACCCTCGTAGAACAGTTACTTCACAGTGCATCTTAACATAATACGTACGAGGTAGCACACACGTATACTACTAATGCACGTACACGCATACGCACACGCACACAAATGCACACGCGTACGCGCAAACACACACACACACCACACGATACATACGATTCACTCGTTTACGAATCTAATGGTGGACACCTATTCTAAAGATTCAAAATTACCCTGGAAATATCAAATGAAAAATATTCACTAAAATATAAAAAATAAACGTTCTGGCGCGTTTTAAATTGTAAAGTTTCTAAGACGTTATTAAAGATTAAATAAAAAGGATAATATATATAAAATAGCGAAAACATTCTTGCCCCGGATTATCGGTGTCGCCTTGGCCTAGTTAGCTAGCTTCCAGGACATAAACGGGACGAAAGTTATTACAACTATCGTTATCCTTTATCGTCGAGGTGAAAGAAATTACGTACAAAAGTTTTTATATATGATTTTGTAATGTAGTGGCATTAGCTATTACGTTACGTAGTTCATAATACAAACGATTAATACAGCAACTTGCGATGACTTAAAACCAAAACAAAACTAAACGGTTCGTAAATGGATTTTACTTACTGCAGAACGGCTCGTAAGCGATAACAAAGAGTTTTTAAATATAGAAAAAAAGTTTAATTAAATCGTGGGTTCCAATCCCTCGCGAATTAATGTATTTCTATAGTCTATGAATAATTTTGCCGTATCTGGATGTTGTTTGGTCATGCAGTCTTTTTGTAGATAGATAAAAACATTTGTTTCTCTAATCACACAAGTGTACATTCGTAATTAAAGCTAAAACTACAGCCTATATAGCCTTTATTTTTAGTCGTCCTTAGCCTGTAGCCCATCTCCTGCCTGTCTCCCTCTGTCGCCTTACGACATCCAGGGGATGTTATGGGGTAGTGGACATTTTTACACCGCTACAGATAATTTTTAATTCGTAAAGTTATAAAAGTTAGTGTTCACACTTTCCACTGCTGGGCACCTTCTCTCGTTTTTAGGGTCGTGCCGCAGTGTAGCCCTAGTGTGCATTAATGTAAATGTCCTCAAATTATATTTGTTCTTGTAGCATGCAGATTTCTTTCACCGCCAAGCACGTTTAAAATCAGAAATTAAAATTACTATTAACAATTTCTTGTTACCAACAGTAATCAAACCTTGGTTTTTTTTTTTTTTTTTTTTTTATAGAATAGGGTGACAAACGAGCACACAGTCCACCTGATGGTAAGTGGTTGCTGCGGCCCATAGACATCTACATCTATCTTCCATTGCAAATCAAAATGCAGATGCGTTGTCACCCATGAGGACTGAGATGGAATGCCTCATTTCCAGTAAAAAGGGTCTCCGGTTCTCTACACTCACCATACGAAATACAGCAGCATTAAGCTACTATTTCACGCTGGTATTCTGTGAGAGCGTGGTCCTTCCCCGGTCGAGCCGACCCATTCGTGCTACAACTATACTACTAATATAACTGCAGCATGGCTCTACCACGTAAAAAACGTGGTTGCTCGCTCACTGTGAAAAAAATGAGAACAATTAGATCCTGCGACTCTTACAAACGTAAAAGAACAAAATACATTACAACTATATATTACAACTATATACAACTATATATTAACACGCAAAAAGAAAAAAAATTATACCCTTTCTAGGCTTAGTTGTGAGAATTGGCATAGTTAAAGTTTATACAAAGATATATAACAAATACAAATAATTATAACATGTGTTCCAAAATACATTAACATGAAATCAAAATGATATTCAAAATTAAATAAAGCAAAAATTTTATATTTAAATGTTCATACTGCAATATCATATTATGATACTACTAGTCAAACACATAAGTCTATTCTTTAATTACGTTTATACCGAAACCCTACTCAAATGTCAAACACACAATGGTCTGTGGTCAAACAGTCACACAGAGAACAGATTGACGCCAAAAAATGCTGCCAACAAATAATTACTGACAACTTGACTATATAAGCTGTTAATTTTGTGCGATTTCAAATCTTCCTTTTACAATAGTGTGTGAAATGTATGACAAGGCAAAAACATACATACATATCTATGATTTATATAGACGTGCTGTTGAAAGTATCATACAAACTTAAAATGTAATAACATGAAGGAATTTCGACCATTGGGCAACCACAAGTAATATACAACAAGGCTAGTCATATTTAGTACATATTATAATAAGTAACAAAAGCAATAAAAATTAAAGCAATCGAAAAACATATTTATGGCAAATAGGACATTCGACGAGGTGTAATAGGGTCATAAGGTCAAAAGTCTTTACGATGACCTGGATTCTAGCTAACTGGGCCAAGGTATCCTTTACAACTGACATCTGATTATCTTGTTGAAATGACAGTCAGACAGATTCGGATTAACATAAATACAAAGTATTCAATTGCTTATGTGTCCATGTATCTCTTAAAACTTCGGTATCAAAAGAAAATATTTTTTTAGGATTGTATTGCCTATTTTTAAGCCGAGCATGGATTTAATTTAAAGATCGTGTCGTAAGTGATGTAAAAATATCCACTACCCGGTATCATCGCCGGGATGTCGTAAATAAGCTTAGTTTACAACAAAAGTCTTTTTATTTATTTACATAAAAAAAGAACAGAATTTAGTTATATATTTAGTTTTGCGATTTACTGACAGGTGTCACTGTTTACTGTTTATCAACTTAATACTCTTCATAATATAACACATGTCTTGAGTGACTTGACGTAGAAATCTGAAATTTGGACTGTACCTACATTTAATGGCTTAGAAATCCACTAAGAAAGGATTTAGGAGTGTGGAGAATAGATATTTGGCAATCTGTTCTTAAAAAAGCCCGCAAGCATTTTGAAATGAAGAATGTGTGGACCTTAGATGGAGCAATTTTCATCAAACTTCCCAATAATGAACGAGCAAAAATCTTCACTGAAGAGGAGATTGATACTTTCATTAAACAGTTTCCTGTTGATTTTTCATCAGCAAGTCTTAGTATGGCCCCTAACAGCAGTATCACTAATAGCGTAAAGAAACCCATACAAGCACTGCAAAGTTCTTCAAGCACAAAAATTCTGTGTGAGACTTCTCCTCGCAATCAAGATGATGTGGTGGTGCAGAAAGAGGATTCTAAAAAGTCCCGCCGTTTAATTGCTAAAAAATAGCTTGCTTAATTTACATATAATGGTATTCCTAGGTATCCTTTATTTTTGTAATCCATTGTTTTATATTATTGATTTACATATATTTAGTTAAGTGTTTATAGTCCTGCATCTTCTTGGTTGTAATGACTGTAGCACAGAACAATATTGTCTGTACTGTAGTCATAAGTTGTTCACTTTTTTACAGCAGTATAATTGCAATTTTTTTTTTAAGTTGTTTCTTCTAATAGTATAGTCTGCATAGGAATTTTTATTTCTCTAAATATAAACTTAATGAGATTTTATCTTGTAATACATAACTTGCTTGGGTTTAGTTTCCTTTTGTTTCTTGGTTGAGGTTTCTTACTTAGTAGGTTTGTTTATACTATGCTTGATATTGGTAACAATACTTATCTTTTTATAAATTTACCTACCACATATTTTTAATTTGATTTTTTTTTTTGTTTGTTAAATTTTGGGTTTTGATTTGTTTGATTTGACAATGACAACTATGTATTACTTTTTTTCTGCCTTTTATAGACAAAGGACACATGAACCATACAGCCAGCGTCGATCTTATACTTTGCTTTAATCGATTTTCTCTTGGTAAACATTTTCCTGTAATATTTTGTGTGACATCTACTTAGGAACTTTATTATTAGTCAAGATTATTTTTGCCACTTTAGATATTTTAGATCATAAGTTTGCATATAAAATTTTATTTATATTAAGTTTACTCTGTAAACAGTGAACTGATGGGTTGGTGATGTTTATGTTTAGTAATTGTTAGTTAATAGTTATAGTTTACATAACTTACTTTTTTATTTTTTTATTATTATTTTTCTATATATTTATTTAATTTATTTATTATTTTAGTATATGTAATATGTCTGATGTTGAGTCGCTTAGCTCTGCAAATGATTCTTCTACTTTGTCATTTCACTCTTGTAATGATTCTCTCAACGATAGCGTGCTTAATTTACACGAACTACTCAAAGGAGTTTTTACGTCTTTTAACAACTCTGTGAACATATGTCATATTAACGCTCAAAGTATCCCGAGCCACTATTCCGAACTTGAAGCTTCATTTTTCCCCGAGTATATTCATGCTATATTAGTGTCGGAAAGTTGGCTGAAACCTTCTTTACCATCAACTTTATATCCCTTACCCGCCTTTGTACTTGTTAGGAATGATCGTGTTGGAAAGGGTGGAGGTGGTGTAGCAATCTACCTACATGCATCAATTCCTTATAAAATTGTCTTAGCATCTTCCTCCTGCTATTCCGCTTCTTCTGAGTTTTTATTTGTGGAACTCGATGTCAAGGGCATCAGGATGCTTCTAGGGGTAGTGTATTGCCCCCCATCTACCGACTACTTCGCCACTTTAGATATGGCTCTTGTTGATATTTGTTCTGAGTACACTCACTGTATAATCATGGGTGATTTCAATACTGATCTGTTGAAAAACTGCCCTCGTTCCAAAAGGTTTCTTTCAATTATTGAGTCGGTTAATCTTTCTATTCTCCCTTTAAAGGCTACTCATCATAATATCGGAACCGATGACTCATTGATTGATCTAATCCTTGCTGCTTCTCCTGAACATGTGATAACGCATGGACAGTTACCCGCTTTGGGTTTCTCACGCCACGACTTAATTTATGCATCGTATAAGCTTAAACCTCCTAAATATTCCCCTACTGTAATGCATCTTCGCAGTTTTTCTAAAATAGACTTTGACAAGCTTAGGAATGACGCTCTTAATCTCGATCTAGCCTCCTTAATAGCAGCATCTACTGTTGACGATAAAGTCACTATCCTTAACCACAATATTCTTAGCCTTTATGATGCTCATGCTCCTGTTCACAAGGTTAGATTGAAGCGTCCCCCTGCCCCTTGGATGACAGAGGGCATAAGGATGGCAATGGCTAGACGAAATCGTGCTTTTCTTCGTTTCAAGGGAGATCGAACCGAAGAAAATTGGTTATCTTTTAAAGCAGCCAGGAATAGGTGTAATCATATGGTACGTGCAGCTAAACGCCGATATTTCCATAACTGTATTAATAACTCTTCTCCAGTTTTAGTGTGGAAATTCCTAAAATCTTTCGGTCTTTGTAGACCAGCTACGTTGGATTGTGGTCCTTCTCTGTCACTTGATAAAATCAACCAACATTTCGCTTCTGTAAAAGCACTGGACCCTACAATTCGTTCCCAAACTATAGCTTCCATTGCTTCTATGCAAATTCCTAACATTCCTACCTTTAATTTTTCTCCTGTTTCTCAGGATGATGTCAAAAAGTCAATTTTAGCAATCCAGTCCAAGGCCGTGGGTTACGACGAGATTAGTAGACATATGGTAGTATTTATACTAGAGCACCTTCTCCCGGCAATTTCCCATATAATCAATTTTTCCCTTGATTCAGGTCAGTATCCTAATCTTTGGAAGAGGGCTTTTGTAAAGCCTCTCCCAAAAGTTCCTACTCCCATTCTTCCCAATCATTTTCGTCCAATATCCATTCTACCCTTTCTTTCCAAAATTTTAGAATCCTGTGTTTACAAGCAAATTTCTACTTTTGTTTCGAAACATAACCTACTGAGTATATATCAGTCTGGGTTTCGTCCTGGTCATAGTACCACTACTGCATTAATTAATGTTATTGATAATATTAAACAAGGCATGGAAGAAAAAAAAATAGCAGTACTGGTTCTAGTTGATTTCTCAAATGCTTTCAACACAGTTGATCACGAAATCCTTCTTTCCATACTGTCTCACCTGAATTTTGGCCCTACTGAATTGGATTGGTTTACATCTTATCTTCGCGGTCGACAGCAGTCAGTCAGAGTTGCGCAACTGTCCTCAGCGTGGGCTGATGTGGATGCTGGTGTGCCGCAAGGCGGTATTCTTTCTCCTATAATGTTTTCAATTTTTATAAACTTTATTACCTCCATCATCGACTGCTCGTACCATTTGTATGCCAATGACCTTCAGCTTTATGTGCAAACTGAGATTGGGGATATCCATAATGGGATCAAAAACCTTAACGGCAACTTAGCAGCTATCAGGGATTGGTCAACTCGTTATGGGGTTTTGGTCAATCCTTTGAAATGCCAAGCTATACTGGTGGGTAGCTCAAGGATGCTGGCTAAGATTAACCTGACAGACTTACCTCCTATTTACTATGATAATACTACAATTCCATTCAGTAATTCTGTTAGAAATCTTGGCCTTCACATCGACAGCACGCTGAATTGGAGAACTCAGGTTTCAGATGTGAGTCGTAAAGTCACTGCCACGTTATGCTCTCTGTATCGTTTAAAGCATTTTCTCCCCACTAAATCTAAGATCATGCTTGTCCATTCACTTATCTTACCCATAATTGATTATGCAGATGTGTGTTACCCAGACCTGTCCCAAGATCTTCTGAACAAGCTGGAACGCCTCTTCAATAACTGTATAAGATTTATCTTTGGGCTCCGTAAGTATGATCATATTTCGCAATACAGATCTAAGCTAAATTGGCTTACAATCCGGCAGAGGCGCAACTCCAGAATATTACTTGTACTTTTTTCCATATTAAATGATCCATCTTCGCCTTCTTATCTTAAGAGTAAATTTCATTATCTTTCCTTATCTCATGATAGGGTCCTACGCTCTTCTTCTAACAACAAAATCTGTACTCCAGTTCACTTCACCGAGTTCTATGGTAACTCCTTCACAGTTCAGGCTACACGCCTTTGGAACTCCTTGCCCGATGACATCAGAAAAGCTCCCAATAAGTACGCTTTTAAAAAGTTGGTCCATGATCATTTATTAAAGACAACGCATTCTACATGACTCATTTATTTAATATGTATTGCCGAACAGACGTATATATTCATAGTCATTTGTATATACTAATTATATATGTATTTAAATTTGTTTACTTGTATGTATATCCATTTATTTATATATTTGTATATTTGTAAGGATAGATCATATATGTATAGTTTATTTATTAGTAGTTTGTATTTATTATGTAGTTAATTATCATTTGTATTGTTTTCTCTCTTATTCTATATTGCCACACCTACGTCAAACTCTCACCACTCCATGGGTTGACTGGTAGAGAATGCCTCAAGGCATTAAGTCCACCCTTTGTATTCTTTTGTTAAGGATGCAATAAAGAATAAATAAATAAATAAATAAAAATATTTTGCGATTTTTAAAACAACTCTTTATCGGAGGGGGCAGAGGCTGTTTAATTTTGTATGCAAAAAAAATTAATGCTCCAAAATAATAACATTTCGAAACTAGGGTGCAAATTTTGTAATTAGACGAACACCTAAAATCGCTAGACGCTTTAAATTGAGACCATAACTTCTTTTTATTACGTAGGGATTAACTAAGAAAGGATTTTGGAAAATTCAAATCAGAGAAGATTTCATATTTCTATGAGGAAAAATTATTAAGTGTTTTTTTATCTTCAAACTTAGTGCGAATACTTTTGAATTAAAATAATAAATACGTTTTTTTATTTTCCTAAAATACTTTTATTGCAGTTTTTATTAGATTATTAAATGATAAAAGTAATTTTCCTACTTCTATCCGACAAAGGCGATGCAAAGAAGCGGGTTGTTTCTTGATCCTCATGTTTAAATTAGTCATTACTCATAGGCCAAATAGCTCATATACCAATGTTCACTTTTTTTTTAATTTTTCTTTTAATTATTATGACTTGACTTATCATCCGATTCCGGCTTGACGTCTACTTTTGAGACAACCTGTATAAAGATATGACAAGTAGTTTACAGACACGACAACAGCTAATCGTTAACTAATTGTTAAACTAGCCGACAGTAGTATCTGGATAATATTGGTTTTCTTTTAACCTATTGCATTGTTACACTTTATCGATCCACTCTCAGAATTTTAGAAAAAATACGGAATAACGCACTATAATGTTTCCTAATCGGTTGAAAGCATGCGATATAGAATTCTGAAATTTTCGCGTCTGCCAGAACAGCATCATTGTCATTCAAATTAAAATGACACTTCCCTGAAATGAATCATGACTCAATTCAGATAAGGTTCTTTGGCATCATAAAATTTAATAAAGGAAAGGATTTCATGATAATGGAGGCGTATTGATTTTGTATTTTCATTTAATCAGACTGTCACAGTTACAATCGGCCTTCGTGACAATTGTTCGATTCTGTGAAAAAAACAAAAGGAAATGCATTTTATAGACGATGGACATTTTAATTTCGAATTATATATTTTTAAAGCTTTTATTTACCTTTAACTTGTATGTGTGGCCTGAAATAATTCAATCAATATTTCACCCACTTCGACGAAAGCTACCGGGCTAAAATTTGACACACATATTTGATTCTCAAGACAATGCACGATTACTTAAACGCCACCATCTTGAATCAAAAATTACAAAAATTACGTTACAAAATGTCGATTTATCATTTCCTCAGCAACTTCTATGATATGGGCTTGAACGAAGATATGGGTAGAATGGAAGATTATGGTATATTAAATGAAAGGGCTTAATGAGTGAAACAATAAGTAAAGTGACTTCATTCTAAATCCAATGTGGCGGAACGTCTAATATGACAATGCAATGCAATGATAATGAATATTATTATGACATTTAGCTGATCTGATGATGAAGCTGGAATGTGAAAATGGCCACAGTACGAAGTTTAAAGAGTTATAACTCGGCATGCTCGATTGCTGGTGATCAAAAACTTAGTTGCTCTAATTTGTATGTATTTTTATTATCTCGGGGTTTTTAGAGACCCCGATTACGATTTTGGGGTCGTACTGTTCGGGTCAAATTTCGTAACGGAATTTTAAAAGTACGCTTAACTAAGTGACGTCATTCTAAATCCACTATGACGGACCAATCAAGATGGAGTACTAGTTATTTTTATACACTCCCATAATATGGGTATTATATGAAAGGATTTGCTGGGAAAAATATAAAAAATAAAATGACGTCCCCTAAATCCAATATGGTGAACAATTTTTTTATTCACCCTCATGATATGAACATCAAATGAACGTATGGATTCAAATGATGATAATAAAATTAAACCATTGTTCGCCGTAAATAGTTCGAATAAAATAACGTCAGCGTTCAGCTCTTAACGTTAAACGGAGACTACGCGGGGTCGTGTCTTAACTAATATCGATCTACATAATCTCACAGAATACCAGCGTCAAATAGTAGCTTAATGGTGCTGTTTTGTATGGTGAGTGTAGAGAACCGGAGACCCTTTTTACTGGAAACGAGGCATTCCATCTTAGTCCTCACGGGTGACAGCTCATCTGCATTTTGATTCGTAACCGAGGAAAGATGTGGATGTCTATGGGCCACAGCGGACGCTTACCATCAGGTGGACTGTGTGCTCGTTTGTTACCCTATCTTATACTTATAAAATATATATATATATATATATATAGAAGAGAAGAGAAGTGCGATGGTCTTGTTCTTTAAGAAAGGCGACACCGCTCTCTTGAAGAACTACAGACCGATTTCCCTTCTGAGCCGCGTCTACGTGCTGTTTTCGAGAGTCATTACGAATCGTCTCGCACGCAGACTCGACGACTTCCAGCCTCCCGAACAAGCTGGTTTCCGAAAAGGCTTCAGTACCATAGACCACATACATACCCTGCGGCAGATTGTGCAGAAGACTGAAGAGTACAATTTGCCACTTTGCCTGGCGTATGTGGACTATGAGAAAGCCTTTGATTCCGTCGAAATTCGGGCGGTGCTGCAGTCCCTTCAGCGGTGCCAAGTTGACTGTCGGTATATCGAAGTGCTGAAGTGTTTGTACAGTAGGGCTACGATGGCTATCCGAGTACAGAACCAGAGCTCGAAACCTATCCAACTGCAGAGAGGTGTAAGACAGGGTGACGTTATATCCCCGAAACTCTTCACCGCTGCTTTGGAAGACGTTTTCAGGCTACTGGACTGGAAAGGATACGGTATTAACATCAATGGCGAGTACATCACTCACCTTCGATTTGCCAACGATATAGTCCTTATGGCAGAATCGCTGGAGGACTTAAGCACTATGCTCAATGGCCTCAATAGTGCCTCCCAACGGATAGGTCTTAAGATGAACATGGACAAAACAAAGATCATGTTTAATGTCCATGTCACACCTATGCCGGTAGTTGTTGGGAGCACTATGCTCGAAGTTGTTGACGAGTACGTTTACCTGGGACAAATAGTCCGACTAGGTAAGTCCAACTTCGACCGAGAGGTCAATCGACGGATTCAACTCGGCTGGGCAGCGTTCGGGAAATTACGACATATCTTCTCGTCAGGTATACCTCAATCTCTAAAAACTAGATTGTACAACCAGTGCGTGTTGCCAGTGATGACTTACGGATCTGAGACGTGGTCCTTCACTGCTGGCCGTATGAGGACGCTCAAGGTCGCTCAGCGAGCTATGGAGAGGGCTATGCTCGGAGTTTCTCTGCGTGATAGACTCAGAAATGAGGATATCCGCAGTAAAACCAGAGTGACCGACATAGCCCAACGGATTAGTAAGCTGAAGTGGCAATGGGCCGGCCATATAGCTCGAAGAACCGATAACCGATGGGGAAGAAAGGTTCTCGAGTGGCAGCCCCGTACCGGTAGGCGTAGTGTAGGGCGACCCCCCACTAGATGGAGTGACGACCTGGTAAGATATGCAGGAAGTCGATGGATGCAGGTGGCTCAGGACCGTGGTTTGTGGCATTACTTGGGGGAGGCCTATGTTCAGCAGTGGACTTGTGAAGGGCTGTAATGATGATGATGATGATATATATATATATATAAAATTAACACCTAGGGCAAATGCCAGCAGTGGTGAAAAAATATCAAAATATCGAAAAACGAGATATGGCTGGCATAACAATTTTAAAGATTTATAACTCGGCAGAGTTTAAGGATAGTTTTGTGGTTCTCGAACAAATGTTGATAGGACCGACTAGGGTCAACTGCTGACGATAAAAAAATCAAGATGGCGGATCTAAGATGACGATCAGAAACCTAAAATGACGCAACATACAATGAAATAAACAGACTTAGACGCATGTCCAGCGATAACTAAATGATAAAAAATAAATTTATAGTAAAAAAAACATTTTCAAAAACAAGCTTTTATTTAAATTCTCTAAAAAGTAGAAATTAAACTTTGAATTTAATCAAAACCATCAATTTATATTATTAAAATTTATATGATATAAAAGCTTTTCGGGGGATTTATCTGTGTACATACAGAAACAAGAATACAATATGATACTTGATATTTACATAACTCTAAGAAAAACGTTATGAGTAAGTAAATTTTGCGACAAGCTTTTAAACTATATAAATTGTGTAATGTAATGAATTGATGACTGATTTAATTTAAAGTTTATTTTCTTTGTTTTAGATCTTTTAAATAAAAGCTTGTTTTTAAAAAATGTTTTTTTACCATTATTTTATTAATATCAAAATTTGTAAAACAATTTATTCTTTCATGCCAGCACTTTCCGTGTATTTTTTTTTTTTGCGCCCGAAGCAAATATGGGCAACCCTCCGGAAAGCGGGAGAGGGAGGTGGGGAATGCTTATAGCATACCACGCATCCGGCTGCGTGGTTATGTGGAGACTTTTACCCACTAAACCCCACCTTTTAGGGACTGGCTTAACGGTCTAGCTAGAGATCTCTAAGCCGTATACAGACGCGACCCTCCGTGGCAGAAAGGAGGGCGCAAGGTTTCCGTGGCTTTCCGTTTATTGGCGGTGTGATTCTATCAACCGAATTCATTTATTAATTTCATTTTTCATTAGATCTGCGTCAGAATAATGTTTCTTTATTCTTTTTTCTGATTTTGTCCTATGAGTGACATAAAAGGCGACGATAAGAAATGCTAACCTTATGGCTTCCGATAATCTGATCCTTCCAGTTTATAAGTAAATCGTTTCAGCATTTATTCATCGTACTTATTGCTTGGTATATGCTTTTTAAACGAGTGCTTTGCCCGTAACCCATATGACGGCTTGAAACTAATAATTATATAATCATCGTCATAATTATAAGCCTTTACAAGTGAATATCGAAATTTCTTCAAAATATACCTTAGAGAACAGTCTTGTTTATGCATAGCTCTTTTGTTTTAGCACCAAAGCTCTAACAACATAAAAAATTATTTAAATTTTTAAATGAAGTTCTATTTTATCCTATTCGAAAATTTATTTTTGCAATATACATTTATTAATTAAGTTAAAATATAATTTAAATTAAGCTAATATTATGAAGGATGATGACTTTCGTTTTATTTTTTAAACGTCACCCATACAGTAGGGTTTTCTTCTGTATCGTGGGGGAAGTTTATATACATAAATTGCACAAAGACAAACATTCAGACCAGAAACAGTTATTTTTGGGCATACAAATACTTGTTCAAATTATTAATTTTTATCTTAATATTTCACTAAATTTTATTTATCCTACCTTTTCACCAAAACTTTTAAATTACTTAAATAGAGGAGTATGTTTTCATATTAGCATAAGGATAAAATGAAATATATATATTATTGGAGAAATATTATGGATCGCAGCGCCACTACATTTCTTCCCAGTATAAATATCTTATAACCTGTTGATCACAATAAAATTTATTTGATTTGAGGAGTCCACTACTGAACACAGGCCTCTCCTGAGGAATGCCACAACAGTAATTATCTATGCATAATGATTTATTTATTACACAATTCTTATAAAATATTTATTATAAACTATTAACTGTTTATCACGATCATCAGTAATTTGAAATTTTCCTTTATAAAAAATTACGACCCGTAAATTTAGAATCGTTCAATGCTTCATTTTTGGTCGTTGATTTAATTGTCTAAACACGATCACACTCCAGGGAGTTTTGTTGTAAAACAAAGGCGTAATAGGCGAAGGCGTTAAAATTAAGTTTGAAAGAGAACACGCTATACGGAGTGACGATGTGGTTATCACATTAAATAAAAAGACTTATCCTACATAACGTTCTCGGAACATACACTACTAAAAATATTCAACAATAATTAACATTCTATTCACGGTAGTATTTTATTCGTTTTTCAGTTAATTAACAATGTCTGGGCAAGTGTAGGTAGATAATTACCTATGTCAATGCAGCATGAGTGCTACGCGTCGCCGCACCGTTTACAGGTAACTTCTGTTCAGTAAACTAATATTATGAAGGATGATTTATTTCGTGTAAATTTTTACGCCGTTTATTTTGTTTGAAAGATACTTTTTTTGTTTAATTGTTTATTTTATTAGTTTAACAGACACATACATATTAACGTTTATTTACCGCTGTGCTATTTAATGTGATAACCTAATCGTCACCCAGTATAAATATAAATATACGATCAAACCTATGCTGTTTGTAGAAGTATTTTTATACAAACTGCATAGTTTGATATTCAAAATATAGCCTGAAGTTTTCATTTCCCTAAATTTTTTAATTTTATCCCAAAATCGGAATATTTTTTCTATGTCGTTGAGGCAAATTAAATACGTAAATTGTACAAGGACAAACCTCCAGATCCAGTACAACTATTTGTGCGGGATTCAAACCTACAGCTTTCAGGGCTAAACCACTGCGCCACGCAACTATCAAATCATTTTATTAGAATACAAAGCATATGTACAAAGTATACTTTTACGAGTTCTTTTTTAAATAATGTGAGGGTGCCAACGAGACCATCTTTTTTACAGGAGAAATGGCAAACAAGCATGCTTTTCACCTGATACCAAGGGAATTGCAGATGCGTTGCCGGTCCTCTAAGAACGATTAGGCTCTTTTCTTAAATGTCCTAAGTCGTATCGTTCTGGAAAAATCTCTGGTGGTAGTCGATCTCTGGTGGTATGTTGGAAAGTGATGTAAGTGTAGCCCATAGACTCTTACATCTATTATATTTACTGCTTTGTCGATTTCGTGATGGTATGTGCAAATGCTGAGCATGAAGTACCAGGTTCGGATACCGAATCGGCCAAAAATCCTGTGTAGCAATTCGGAGTCAGGATGTTGGCGTTGTTTCACACCCGTGCCTAAAAGCACTTAGAGTCGTTAGTACTACCTACTCTTTCCGTTCGTATCGGATTGAATTCTCATCGGACATATGAGAGTGAGAGTATAGAGAATGCTCATGTGCTTCCGCACAAACTCGTGCACCCTAATCCTGTCCTGCACACATGGCTAGTCTTCGTTGAGACTGGCTGGCAATACTGAAATGCTATCAGAAGGGCATTACTTAATAATCAAATTTTTTGTCACCTCCAACTACTTATACGAAGATACTCAAAACCCATAAAATAAGGTTTCTGTTTCTCTATACTCGCCATAAGGAACACGACAGTATCTAGCTGTCATTTTGACGTTGGTATTCTGTGAGAGCGTCGTCTTTCCCGGTCGAGCCGACCGTTGAGGCATAAAATAGCTGGAGAATGACTTTACCATGTACGATAATCTAAAAATATGTATAAAATTGAACTGTCTGTCTATAAAATCGAAATCACTGCCTTATGTGGAGCTGAAGACCCTGTCTGGTTTGTTTGGTCGAATAACCCTACATGCCAATAAGACATGAATAAACATTTTTAAAATTTTATCTATTTATGCGCCCGAGCTAATTTTCAGAATGGCTAAACCTATTGTAATGAAAATTTTGTTTGAAAAAACGTATATAAAATAAGTGAGTCATTATCAAAAAGTCGTCCAATATCAGTAAGCAAATATGCATTTGAAATAAAAATTAAAATCTAATCGGACTAACTTAATAACGATTAGATAAAATACTCGTATATGAAAAGTATCCTCCATATATATTTTAACGTAATTAATAAACCTTAATTAGATAGAGTTAACTTTTATAATGTTTTCTTTGTTTTAAGCTAATATATTTCCCCTATACGAATTTTCATTGTCTTAATCACACAGTTGGAAATACTGTATTTTATTAATTACTTCACTCGGATGATATCTGGATTCTATAACAGCGCAATATACCGAGTCCAACTTTGCCCACAACCTTCACGCTAGTACAAGCAATACGATGACAAAGTTACCGCAATCTGATGGACGGTATGGCCTCGCATAAAATACTAACAAACAAATATTAATTTTTTTATATTAGAATTGCTTTTTATGTAATTTATTGGTATTTACAGTAGAACACAAGATTTTATTATGAGATTTATATTTCAATATTTATATTAATTTATTATAACGTAAATAACCTAGTATTTTTGATTATTTAAAATCAAAATAACGCTACATCAATACATCCCACCGAGGCAAAACCAGCGCGGAGCGCTAGTAAGAAATTAAAGATAAAAGATACTCACGATGGTGGAATCCCTCCGACGAAAACGTCGGAGTTAGTGTTGAACTTGCCGAATATGAACTCCTTGCCGCGTGAAGTTTTACTTTGGGTTATGCCGTCCACTGTTAAAGACGTGTGTTCGTCCCGGCGTGCAACCTGTTGAAACAACACGGATTAAAGAGATTACTCCATTTATTAAAAATACGCGGACATTTGTAGCGGGAGCCGTGAAAACTCAAGGGCTAAAAGAAGTTAAAGTTACAGCTTATATACGTCCCACTTCTGTGCACAGGCCTCTGCTCAATTCTGAGAGGGTTTAAGGGCAAGGAATTGTCCGCCGCGCTGCCCCATTGCGTGTTGGAGAACTTCACATGTCTTTGAAATATTTTTTTTTATTTTTCAGACATGCATGTTTCCTCACGATGTTCTCCTTCACCGCCGAGCACGTGGTAAATCAGCAATTAAAATTGCTATTAATAATTTCATTGGTGGCGGCGGGGATCGAACCCGGTTTGCTAGCGTACTGTGAAATTTATAGCGATCGCTAACCATCTGAGCTACCACGGCTCCAAGAACGGACAGAAGCTCGTTGTAAATATCATAATACGTTAACTGGCGGGTTCTATCCTCGTTGGCACCAAAGAAATTGCTAATTACGAATTTAAGGGCTGATTTACTACGCGTTCGACGGTGAAGTAAACATCTTGAGAAAACCTGCATGTTTGAAATTAAAAAAGAATAATTCAAAGAATTGTGAAGTCCGCCAACACGCATTGAGGCAACGCGACATTTCCTGATATTTCTGGGCCCAAAAATCCTTTCAGAAATGTGTAATAATTTCTTTTCTATTTTATTTTATGTTATGATTATCAAAAGAACATATAATTATATTTTGTCTTTGAGACAATATACAATTACATTTGTATTCTCTTTGAGACAAAACATAGCGTACTAATAATTGTAACCTTAACAAAACCTGTTCTGATTCTACTTTGATTCTGATTCAAATCCGTCATTCGACTCATGTTATAAGTCATTCGTACACAAGCATTTTAAACTTACCAAAATAGAGATAATAAAGGGAATATTAGTAATGTTAATAGTATTAGTGTGGTTTTAGTTTAGTGTTTGCAGTGTTTTTAAATAACAAAAAAAGATAGATGATATAATATAAGCGCATAACCCACCGGATCCGCATAAACCCAGACTAGACGCAAACAACAGCATCCTAGTTGCATGACCTCTGGTAGTGAGATCTTTAACATCCAAACGTGACAATTACAGCAATTTTTCCCTATAACGGGAGATGTCTATACACAGATGTATACTTTTTTTTGAAGTGAGCTGCGGCCCCTCACTAGCTGGAGTGACGACCGGGTAAGACGTGCATGAAGTCGATGGATGCAGGCGGTTCAGGGAGGTCTATGTTCAGCAGTGGACTTGTGAAGGGATGTTATGATGATGATTACAATGATGATGGAGAAGAAGAGTATATTATCTTGTATATTTCCTTTAATTATTATTATGGTTATAGTTCACACTAAGTAACCGGCCCATAGAAGATATTACAAAACATTATATTAATAATAAAAAATATTATCATTTTTTACAACAATTATTGAGCTTTGCCGTTCCGAAATTCTCAGAAGCTGCCCGTAGTCAGGAAGTACGTGTTGTCTCACCCCCGTGCCTTGGAAAGCACGTAAACCCTTGGTAATGCGCCTAATATCTCCCCGGTCGTTTCGCTTTACCGTCCCATCGGATTATGCGAGTGAGGGAATAGAGAGTGTGCTTGTGCCTGCGCATACACTTGGATTTTTTAATCATGTCCCGCGCCGATGGCTAGTCTCCGTTGAGGCAAGCCGCCGTGACCGAAATTCTGTCTGGAGGACAATATTTTTATTATTACTCTAATACAATTTTTTCCTGTATATTATTAAAACAGTATTGTGACTGTTCTATAAATCTTTTGGTCGTAAGTGCAACTCTCGATCGCATTACTTCTTTTCTCCAAACTTCAACAGAGAATTTTTTGACAGGAAAACCCAATAACTACTTTTTTCGCTCGATCTGGGATTCGAACTCGGGACCTTATGATCAGCAACTATGTCTAAGAGTACAAGGCCAACTATATGTGTAAACTCACCTGAACTTGATGCCAATGCCCATCATTCAGGTTGCTCCCCACCGTTATTATTTGAGCCCCTCCACCGAGATTATACCTCAACCTAAGTGCACCGTTCACCAATTTCAGTTCGAAAAAGTCGTAAGTGCCGCCGTCATCCGTGTACAAAAGGAGACCATTAGGCTGATCGGTTTTGAATTCAAGTTCGAGAGTGCCATTCAGGCCGGCGTTCCATTTGCGAAACTGGGAGTATGGGTTCTGTTTATCGAGAACGAACGCGAGATTCCTGTGCAAGGAGAGGGAAAGCAGATAAAAGAGGACGCAAAGCATTGTAGTGACGTCACCCGAGGTCATAGCGGCTAGATGGACACCGGACACGTCACTATGCGACGCCTGATGAACTGTGACACCTTTTGCGTTTCATTTCTCGATTTCCTGCAACAAACGAAAAACTTTAATAAAAATGTTACAAAATATAGTAACAAATTTCATACAATACAATTTTTTTGTGTTGAGACCTACTCTAACTCACACTCACTCTCTAAGTCCTACAATTTTATACACTACCGCTCTGCATATATGTGTGGGTGTACGTCGTTTCAAACTAAGTTGTTTTTATATAGCAATGAGAGACAAACGAGCACACAGTCCACCTGATGGTAAGTGAATGCTTTCGCCCATGGGCATCCACATTTATCTTCAAATATGGATAAAAATGCAAATGCGTTATCATCACTGAGGACTAATATGGAATGCCTCGATTCCAGTAAAAAGGGTCACCGGTTCTCTACACTCACCACACTAAACACAGCAGCATTATGCTGCTATTTCACGCCGGTATTCTGTGAGAGCGTGGTCCTGCCGCGTCGAGCCGACCCACTCGTACTACATCTATAATAGCGTATATAAGCTGTAGCTGTCCGGAAAAGAAACGGCGAAAGAAACTCAATAAGCAGGCGAACTGCGTACTCGTTTATCATTCTACTACTATGATAAAATAAAAAGTGGAAAGAAACTTGGCATAACGGACTACTTTTTAATATTCGAGCGACAAACTGCTAAGTCAAACTTGGCACGACCGCTCCGTGTCCGAACAAATTAGGCACCTAATGGATTTTATAGTGTACAACTTGGCACGTTCTTTAATTATTAAAAAGCCGTTCAGCTCCTCTTGATAACGAGAACTTTTAAGTGTAGTAGTAATTATATTGATAATTATTACTAATTTATAATTATACTAATTTATATATAATTAGACTAAGGCCGTTATTACATTATCTAATTACGTATATAATCATAGATATATGCCCCATGTTGGTCTGAGACTCGTAGCTCCCATGTTTATGTAGAGTAGGAATTTTTTTATAGAATAGAGTGACAAACGCGCACACTGTCCAACTGATGGTAAGTAGTTGCTGCGGCCCATAGACATCTACATCTATCCTCGATTACGAATCAAAATGCAGATGCGTTTTCACCCTTGAGAACTAGGATAGAATTCCTCGTTTCCAGTAAAAAGGTTCTACATTTCTCTATACTCGCCATACGAAATACAGCAGCATTAAGCTACTATTTTACGCTGGTATTCTGATAGAGCGTGGTCCTTCCCCGGTCGAGCTGACCAATTTATGCTGCAACAATACAACTAATATAGCTTCAGCATGGCTCTACCACGTAAAAGTCTCTGATAGATGACACAAAAAGCGATATTAGGTTTGTGATTGTGTAAAACTCCTCCAAGATACAGGAAAGCTCTTAGAGAAAATATATTTTTAAGACGGTTTTGTAGCTACCGATTTGTAGGCTAATAGCATAATGTAAGAGGTTCCACTGGAAAACGCGTTAAAAGATATCGTAATTTTGATACGAGCGATAATTTTCCACTAACTCGAAAAACCCAATTTTGAGCTATCTTTCGATTCAGTGTGGATTTTCTATAAAGTGATATAAAAAACAGTAAAAAATTACATACTGAAAAGTAAGAAAATGCGATAAATTTTTACTTACTTACTAAATTAAATTATATTAAAATAAATTTCAATTCTTAACTTTTAAGTGGTAGAGCTATGCTGCAGCTATATTATAGTTTGTTTTTCACCCTTATTCTATAAAAAAGGAGGATATGCCATAATCATTATGCTTCAATCTAGATTTAAGACCGCAGTGCAAGACGTCTCGCACCTTTGACGCTTTCCATAGCCGATCTGGAAAATTTCACGCCTCGTGTAAGGGCATTTACATCGGCATTTACTGGGAAGTTTTAGAACTTTTGGCATATCTTACATTCGCCCACGGAACGAATAGATATTAATTAGGTTACGCCACTATCACACCCTAATAATCCTAAAAAAAGAATCTCTTTATTAGACTTATATGTGGGACGGAACGTAAAGGAATGAAATTGTTGAATGAATGTGTGATAAAGATAGCGAGATGACGGTATGAAAGTGAGTGAAAGAGCAAGTATTAAGAATGAGTGAACAATGAGCGAGTCACTGAATAAGAAATAAGAATGAGGGGAAGTTAGATTTTAAAGACTAGCACTAGCAAACGGGAAGCCATTGTGACAACCGATATAGCTGTGAAGAGAAAGAGATTAAAACTTCAAGTCAAACACCAAGCTGTGTTTCATTCTAACCAAGTCTACATATATTTTTAAATATAAGTCTAATAAATAGATTCTTTTGAAGAGATACAAAAAATAAATGTTTTCTCGACCGACTGCACAATCTAGTGGACGTAAAAGCCACTCAAACAAAACAAAAGAACTGCATCTGCCGCCTACTAGGTAATACGAAAGTAGGCCGACTGGAGTTAAACATGAGAGCTACGAACCGAAACAAAAAAACACAATGGATGTGGAAATCAAATTATAGTATAAAAATAATCATGTCTTTTTTATATAGGATAAGAGTGACAAACGAGTACATACTTCACCTGGTGGTAAGTGGTTGCTGTGGCCCATAGACATCTAAATCAATCCTCGATTACGAATCAAAATGCACCTCATGTCACCCGTGAGGACTAAGAAGGGATGCCTCTTTTCCAGTAAAAAAGTGTCTCCAGTTCTCTACACTCACCATACTAAACACAGCAGTGTTAAGCTGCTTATTTACGCTGTTATTCTGTGAGAGCGTGGTCCTTCCTCGGTCGATCCGACACATTCGTGCTTCAACTATACTACTAATATAACTGCAGCATGGTTCTACCACGTAAAGGTCTCTGACAGATGACTACATATTTGTGCCATTTGCTATATAGACTATTGGTTTGTATGATCCACGTGCGGTGAAGTTCCTAAAGGAACTGTATCCGCGACTGGTCTCGCGGGACGATATGGGATAGTAGATATTAATCAAATATACAAAATTCAATCTCCTCAAGGTTCTAAAACTTCATCAAACGAAGTTTGTATAAAAGGGTTATTATAATATTAAGGAATTTATGGCCGATAATAACCCTTGGGAATGACTTAATCGCTATCAGCTATGTTTCATTTATTTTGTATTGTGTAATTAAAATTTTAATTCGTTTAGAATTTTATTTCTTGCAGGTTGTTCTCAGGATAGGGGATCTTTTCAGAACCAGTAGTAAATGAAACAAAAGAGTGAATTTCAATAAGTATCAAAGTTAAATTCACAGCTTATATACATCCTACTGCAAGGCACAGACCTTCTCTCACTTCCGAGGGGGATTGCTGGTGATAAGACAGCTATTTTTTTCTCACTCAAAGGCATATATATATATATATATATATACATATATATATATATATATATATATATATATATATATATATATATATATATATATATATATATATATATATATATAGGCATAAGGTACAGCCATTCAGCAAACGCATCGTTCTTGGCATGATGCCACGGGGAATATGACTGTAATATGATGATTTAAGTTTTTAGTTACGGTGAGTGTATGATAATGTAAGTTTTTAGTTGTACTGATATTTTTATTATAGTTTTTGAATATTTCATAATATAAATAAATAATAATTGACTGTATCGTTGGTCTAGTAGTTGTAGTAGTGTGACTGCTGATCATGAGGTCCTGGTTTCGAATCCTGGGTCGGGCCAAAAAATTAATTATTGAATTTTTCTGTCAAGAAATTCTCATTAGTTGCTTGTAGTCAGGAAGTTGGCTGTTGTTGGCGTCACACCCCCGTGCCTCGGAAAGCACGTAAAGCTGTTGGTCCTGCGCCTGATCTCTCTCCGGTCGTGTCGGTTTACCGTCCCATCGGATTATGAGAGTGAGGGAAGAGAGAGTGCACCTGTGCTTGCGCATACACTTCGGCACTATAAACCTGTCCTGCGCCGATGGCTAGTCTCCGTTGAGGCAGGCCGCCGTGGCCGATATTCGGCTGGGAGGACATTATTAATATAAATAAATGTTAGTATTTACAATAAAAATAGACTGCCTATTTTGTAATATTTTCTTATATTTGAGTTCAATTGCTTCGTCATCGTCATCAATACAAACCTATCAAAAATCCATTGCTGAACAGTGACTTCCCCTATAAATTGCCCTTGATGATTTTGTCATAGTTGTCGACAGTAGTTGGCAAACGCGTTTTTTTTTTATAATTGTGAGTTATACGGAAGAGCCCGCTATCCAACTCCTGTTTCAGTTTTGCTTTGTAACCTCTTACGACAGTTTTTCACATTATTATACGCAATAGTTTAATTTTTTGTTAAATCACAGAATGAATAATTAATAAATATATTTTAAACGTTACCTCCACACTTGGATTTACTCCTGTCTCGTGGGGGTAGTTGACAAAGATAAATTTCACGAGGACAAACAACCAGACCAGAATTACTTGTAGGCCTTACTAATTCGGCCCTTAGCACTGCGCCACGGTGCCATAAATATGAGTTTTTATTACCTTTTAATTGATAATATTTTTTAAATATATTTAAAAATTTAAATAAAAACAATTAAATTTGTCTCTATTTATTTATGTTTGATGTATTGAATGGTCATTATTTGGAAATGTAACGGGTTTGCTTGATAACTATTCAATTTTGTTAAGACAATTAGATTTCGTACATGCTTATCATTTTTTTTTCAAATTCTATTTCCACCATCGATCACTAACAAAAACTTCGTTCTTTATTAGTGATCGATGATTTCCACTAATGTTTTGTTCGTGTTGTTTCATACAGTTATTTTGGTACTTACTTTAATTAATTTGCAGATATGTTGTTCTTCGTATGTCCACAAGGTAGGACATAGTTGAATAGTTGAACTTGATTATGTATGTAGCTGACATATCGATGTCATATAAGGTAGATAATAAGTACCTACGATTCACGAAATAAATGAATCTGATTTTTATTCTGACGACAAAGTGATATTGTCTTTATTATTACGAAGCAAAAATTTGATTTTGTACAAGTTAGCGTCAAGTTACATATAAAAAACGACAAACTCCTTACAGCGTGTTTTCATTGTATTTAATTAATTATTTCAGTACGTACAGTTGTTTAGACACGGATTTTTTTGTAATTTCTACTGATAATGTCGATTAATAATAATACCTTTTCACTAGTCGAAACTAAACTGAAGTAAGTATGTTCATTGTAACCTGATTTATTACAGCCAATAAAAAATAAAAAGAACTTTACAAAGGTGAAGTTATATAAAAGAGTTAAAGGAAAACAGCGACACTAGAACAGAAAAAATTGCAAAAATATTATAACTTCAATTAAAATTAATATTTAGCGATAACCGATTGTTTAATTCAAAAATAATGGCATTGCTGTTACGAAGATTTTACAGAATTTGTAGTTGAAGCATTCCGTGTCCTCTAACTTCCCTTCAAACATATTATCTGTATCAAATTTTACGCTTCGGGAAAGAGCATTCTAAAGTCGCAAGTCGAAATACAAAGCTGGCACTGGCCCCAGACAGTTTTCGTCAGTTCTTGTAGATTTTTGAACAAATTGCTCGGCGGCGTTCGTTTGTAGAACTACCTTCTCTAAAACTGTTCTTAAACCAACTGATCTTGTTCGAATTTTATCTTTGTATGATACTTACTTGATGAACGTCAAAAGATATATATATATATACACACCTTCACAGACCTTCTCTAAGTTCCGAGGGGGATTGCTGGTGATAAGACAGCTATTTTTTTCTCACTCAAAGGCATATATACATATATACATATATATGTATACATATATACATATATATGTATATATGTATATATGTAGGGCGACCCCCCACTAGATGGAGTGACGACCTGGTAAGATATGCAGGAAGTCGATGGATGCAGGTGGCTCAGGACCGTGCTTTGTGGCATTACTTGGGGGAGGCCTATGTTCAGCAGTGGACTTGTGAAGGGCTGTAATGATGATGATGATGATATATATATATATATATATATATATATATATATAACGATTAAAAGCAACTCAATTTGTATATAGTTGCAATTAAAACTTTTGCATTCATTAGGTATTTTTATCTAAGAAAATTCTTAAAATATTCAAATACAATAAATTTAAATTATATTCGTACAAAAATTTCGGTAAGAGGCTGCCACTCGAGAACCTTCTTTCCCCGTCGGTTATCGGTTCTTCAAGCTATATAGCTGGCCCATTGCCACTTCAGCTTACTAGTCCGTTATTCTACTCACCGGCACGGAAACTTGGCCAAGCGGTTATCTCGCGATAGCAAAAGCTTTAAGTGTTTCTGATGAATGTTTGTTATGCAAGTATGTCAAAAAATGTTTACCCTCAAGTTCAAGAGGGTAATTCATTATGTTTAAGTGCACCATGACGAATTCTTTAATTTTTAGTTGAATCGGGTCATTTGAGCGACTAAGTTCACATTTTAAATTTGTGTGTTGTGAAAAGTTTACTGTAAGGTTATTCAATTATTGTGATCTTGTGTCTTAATTAAATAACTAAAGGTGCTTTAAAGCCAATAAAAATGCCATTAACACCAGCACAAGTTGCACAAGCAGTAGCATTAATTGACCAAGGGCTGACACAGCGTGAAGTTGCTATTGTGCTTAACGTACCACGGTCCTCAATGCAGTATTCACTGAAACGATACCAGGAGACAGGCCGCTACACCCGCAGGCCAGGCAGTGGGGGCGTAAGGTGCACATCGGCCCGGGACGATCGTTTTATTGTTATGGAGATTTTGAGAAACCGCTACCTGACCGCTGTTGAGATACGCCAGCGGCTCCAAATCGCAAGAGGCGTTAATGTTAGTGAGCGTACGGTGAGAAGAAGAATGGAGGAAGTGAATTTAAAAGCTCGTAGACCAGCACGAGGTCCAGAACTTCTCAGACAGCACCGAGTAGCCCGACTTCAGTTCGCAAGAGAACATGTCAATTGGACCCACGAGCAATGGGCTAGAGTGTTGTTCACAGATGAGTGTCGAATAGCTTTACGTGCTCCAGACGGTCGAGAACAAGTGTGGAGAAAAAGAGGAGAGAGGTTTCTACCCACTACCACCACCCAAACTGTGAGTTTCCATGGAGGCTCAATAATGGTATGGGGAGGTGTAAGTTCCGACGCACGTACAGAGTTGGTCATCGTCGATAATCGGCTTACAGCTACTCGATACATCGAGGAAGTTCTTCAGGAGCACGTAATGCCTTATTCGGGATTCATTGGACACGACCAATTCCTCCTCATGCACGATAATGCACGCCCGCACGTCGCACATTGTGTAGAGGAATATCTGGAAGAGGTTGGAATACAAAAATTACAGTGGCCAGCTCGTAGCCCGGACTTAAATCAAATTGAGCATGTATGGGGTATGCTCAAAAGAAAGATAAAGTCCAGCTCCAAACCGCCACAAACTCTAAATGAGCTCCGAAATGCAGCGCTGGCCGCTTGGGACAGCATACCGCAAGTTGATGTCAGAAACATCATTCAAAGCATGCCAGATCGAATGCAAGCGGTTATCAGGGCTAGAGGAGGAAAACCCGATATTAAAACTGATAGACAATAAAGAAACAGACTTAATTTTTAACTTTGTAGTGTTTTTAAAGTGACAATGGAAAGATTTTAATTTTAGTGAAAACATGTTATCTTGAAAAGAAAAATTTCGGTGAAGTAAACATTAAATTTCTATGTTCCAAAACCATTAGAGACACTTATTGAATGCATCTACCCTTAATTTACTGTTAAAAAAACGTTTCAGTGCAAATAATCAGCAAATTCACGAGTGGCCAAGTTTCCGTGTCGGTGAGGTCGGTCACTCTGGTTCTACTGTCATTTCTAAGTATATCACGCACAGAAACCCCGAGCATAGCCCTCTCCATATACCATCCTTATACGGCTAGCAGTGTAGGACCACGTCTCAGACCCGTAAGTCGTCACTGGCAACACGCACTGGTTGTACAATCTAGTTTTCAGGTTTTGAGGTATACCTGACGAGAAGATGTGTCGTAAATTCGTACAAAACAAAAAATAAGGCAATAAAAAGTGGGCAATAAAATTTTGCTATAACACCACGCAGATTACCATACGAAGAAATTCACCATACGAAGAAATTATCTGTAGTGTCGAGAACTGTTTATTTAAAAACAATATGCGGAAAGAAGATTTGGAGGCGATACGTCAAGAAATTTCGTCTATGTTGCGTCGATGTTCAGTGCCTTAACCGAATCTTCCCAAAGGCGAATTTATAGGGTTAAAGAACTGAGCAATAAACCAGAACTTACGATACTCCGCGCAAATAAGGGAAACGCCACGGTAGTCATGGATACGTCAGATGATAATTCTAAAATACAAGAACTTTTGTCGGATGTAAGTACTTATAAAAAGTTTAAAAACGACCCAACAAATAGCACACTAAAAACAACTAGTGACCTCATAAAGAAACACTCCGAAAAATTAAATCTGGACGTAAAATGGATGGTACCTACGTGCGCCAAATCACCAAAGTTGTATGGGTTACCAAAAATACACAAGCCCAATGCTCCATTACGTCCCATAGTGAGCCAAATCGATTTACCAACTTACAGATTGGCTCAACACTTAGGGAAAATACTGTCACCGCTCAGGGGACATACAAGAGCACACATAAGGGATTCCTAGCATTTTGTCAGCGAAATTAAAGACTTACATCTGACAGACAATGAAACTATGGTCAGTTTTGATGTGCAGTCATTGTTTACATGCTTACCTGTTGAAGACTGCATCTCAATTGTAACTAGAAGGCTGGAAGAATCTCCCATTGTCGCCGATATATTTATAGAAGACTTTGAGGAGAAAGCCCTGCTTACTTCTCCCATAAATCCGAGATTTTACAAGCGGTACGTAGACGACACTTTCACAATTCTACCTTTAGATAAAGTAACTGCATTTTTAGACCATCTTAACTCTATAAATTCTAAAATTCAGTTCACAATGGAGTTACAGGTAAACAATTCCTTAGCTTTTCTAGATGTGTTAGTAATTCGGAATCCTAATAACACCTTAAGCCATACTGTGTATAGAAAAAGGACCCATACAGATAGATATTTAAACGCTGATTCTCACCACCATCCTTCACAGTTAGCTACCGTGGGTAAATCTTTTTGACTTTTTGGATTGGCTACATCGTGAAGCGGGCTTTCATCAAAACATACTTTAAGCTGCCGAAGAAGATTGGTCAGTTTTTAACATCAGTCAAGTGTAACGTCCCTCGGCAAGATGCAGGAGTGTACAAGCTTGATTGTAAATGTGGTCTCTACTACAAAGGACAAACTAAAAGATCAATTAAAACCAGTATTAACATACGGCTGATGTAAAGAATCGACGCTCCGGGAAGTCTGCAGTCTGTGAACACGTACAGAATCGCCCCCGTCACTACATCAGATTTGATAGACAACAAATCCTCGCTAAAGATGACTGATTGACTGACTGACTTCCAAGGATGATTTGCGAGGCTATTGAAATCAAAAAACATCCTAATTTCAATAGAGAAGATGGCTGGGTGCCACCATCTGCTTGGGATCCTATAATAAATAAAATGAAATCCCAACCCAAGCATACAACTGCAAGACTTCAAGATACCATAAGTTCATACTATGTAGATCGTAACAAAAGTTAAATTTTAATCAATGGTAACCGCGGTTAATTATGACATCTGGACGTTGAACATCTCAGTCCCCCCTGTGACCATGGGTGCTGTAAAGCAAGCAAAGTTAAATATACGCGATAAATTCCGTAAAGACTAGTATTCGCGTAAATATAAGAAATCATTAAATAAAAAGTGTACAAGTAGTGTGCATCATAAAATCTTATACCTTTAAACGAACAATTCTTGTATATATATATATATATATATATATATATATATATATATATATATATATATATATATATATATATATATATAATATATATAAAATCCTAAAGGATTCTCGGAAACGGCTCCAATGATTTTCATAAAATTTAGTTTCCAGGGAGTTTCGGGGGCAATAAATCGATCTAGCTATGATTCATTTTTAGAAACTGTCGTTTTATCCGTGTTTTCAGGCAATAAAAACTGCTGCAATATCGTTAAGATAAGAAGGCAAATTTTGACAGGTTGTTAATGATTATAAATAGCTCAATTGGTATATTGGGCGGTCACAAAATCGTAATACCCTGGTTCGAGTCCTTTCTTCAGACCGACTTTTTAAATTTTTTTTTCAAGTTCCTTTCTTTTTTGAGAAAATCTATTTTAATTAAAATTTAAATGAAACTAATTGTACTCATGATTTTTATTCAAATAACCAGTTCAGTTTTTTTCTATTATGTCGCTAAGATCAAAAAGTATTATTCGTATTTCATCAGTATGTAATTTGTATCTAAATATAATTTCCAAAACACACGAATTAAAAAAAAAACGAGAGAAAAATACCGAACAAAGTTCAGTCAACCAGGTACTAATTAATTATGAGATATAAAGAAGTGGACTACAATCACAAACAAAAAAACTTCTAACATCGATTTAGTGACCGTAAGAGGATAGGTGAAGGGTAAAAACTTAGAGACACATTTTGTAACCTGTTCTTCGAAAACATATCAATTTTAAAGGAAAAAACTTTTTGTAAAAACTAGAAGAATGGTATTAAATGAAAATAAAACTTGTGTGCAGTTCACACTCGATATAAGGAAAACTTCAAATAAATGAAATAATATAAAAAATTTAAAAATAAATTTTGCCGTGCCGTGCCGTGTAGTGGCGGTTAAGAATATCCACTACCCCATATCTTCCCGTGGGTGTCGTAAGAGGCGACGGAGGGAAACAGGCAAGAGATGGGCAGCAGCATCTTTCTGGAAA
Source organism: Parnassius smintheus behrii (assembly GCA_036936625.1). Lineage (NCBI taxonomy): Eukaryota > Metazoa > Arthropoda > Insecta > Lepidoptera > Papilionidae > Parnassius > Parnassius smintheus. The sequence continues at coordinate 6,504,915 of JAUPFT010000012.1, forward strand.
CAGCAATGGTACATTAAAAAATCAAGCCACGTGTGCATGTTGCCAATTGTGGTTACTATGGCAAACATCTCCCAATGATGATAGTTACGAAGAGACGGCCCCCAGGCCCCGGTGGACCCGTTATTTCTAGGTACGGTGGCAACCATGGTAACGGCGGGGCAGGGCAAGCCAGTAATCTCCGGTGGAGGTTCGGTTGTCCCCTAAGCCGACTCAACCTGGCAACATGCAACGTACGCATTCTGAGGACTGACGAGTAGATCCTGGAGCTGGAAGAAGAGATAGACAAGCTACACTGGGATATTATAGGTTTATCTGAAGTCCGAAGAGAGGGAGAGGACACGGTAATCCTCAAATCAGGCAGTTTGTTCTATCAGCGGAAGGGCGAACATCTGCCCCAAAGAGGTGTCGGATGTATCATCCACAAGTCTCTCGTTAACACCGTTGTAAATATTGTGAGTCTGTCAAAGAGGGTTGCGTACCTTATACTCAAAATCATCAAACGGTATTCTTTGAGGATCATACAGGCGGTGGAGGAAATAAATGTATGAGGATATCCCTAAAGCCATACATTCCTCCAAAACCTACCATACTCTGTTAATGGGAGACTTCATAAGATAGACGCTTAGTGACACCTACACATAACAAATTCAATATAATTTTCTGTATCCTTCTCTCGCAGGCTAAATCTTATAGAAATCTATAGGAAATATATATGTTCGTCTCTGTTTAGTGTGGCTTTTTGTTTTATTGATTTTCAGATCACAACGATTCTAAAGGAGTTTTCATTTCAAAGATTTGGCTGGATTAGAGACGTTATCTGATTTTCTCGCACTTCAGCTATTTTAAAGGACGTCCTATAGATGTATATGTTTGTCTCTGTTTAGTGTGTTCGTTTTATTGATTTTCAGATCACAACGATTCTAAAGAAGTTTTCACTTCAAATGGTTTGCCTGGATTAGAGATATTATCTGATTTTCTCGTACTTCAGCTATTTTGAAGGACGCCCTATAGATGTATGTGTTTGTCTCTATTTAGTGTGGCTTTTTCGTTTTATTGATTTTCAGATCACCACTAGTCTAAAGAAATTTTCGCTTTAAAATGTTTACCCGGATTAGAGATGTTATCTAATTTTCACGTACTTTAGCTATTTTGAAGGGTGTTCGTGTAACGTCTTTGTTCAGGTTATTTTGTTTGGAACCAGAGAGAATCGAACTTGGGGTATATGTGAACTATGATATTTTAAAATGAAGGTTTATTCACTAAGCTATCAGGGTTCCTAAAAATAATATTGATTATTGTTATACCTATTGTTGTGTCTTTAAAACTTTATTTATCAATTGGTATAGATTGAAATAAAATTGGTCGGAAGTCTTTCACCTGTACTAGAATGTAAAAGACACTTTCTTTGTCACCGCTGCTAACAAAGTACATTAAATTTATGTTTAATATCTTACTGTTTTACTAGCACATTAATGTTTAATTAATATTTTGAACTAGTGGTCGCCTAGTGGTCTAAATTTAACCACAATTTATTAAAACTTTAACAAAGCGAGCTGTATTCTACTATCAGCTGCACATTAATATATGAAACACCGATATCTAATACATAAAACATAAAATAAACGCTTTTTGTCTTGACGCTCTGACTATTAAAAATAAACATTTAAAATCATACAGAATTCTCTGTCTGAATTCTTCGTTGGCACATACTCGTATTATGTATTTGATTACTCTTATAGTCAACCAAATCTAAGAAATACCTTTTGACGTTTCACATTAATCATTCAACAATAACTTTGCACAAGCCTACTCACACGATTTAAAATAACCATTTACGTAAATTCAAAGAATTATACAGTTATCTATATTTCATTACAACGTATATAGTTGTTTATCACTAATTTAAATTTTAATCTTTCAAACAAAGCAGAATATTAAAAAATAACCAGTATCAACTTTTTGTACTTGACGTCGTTTCAATGATATGTCGCTATGTACATTGTTGTAGTGTTTGAATGATAAAAATTAACTGTTATGCGAATAATCGGAAAAAATATTCTAATAATCGGCAAAAATATTCAAATAATCGAGTCATTTTTTTAAATGTATTATTTGTTTAATTTAATTTTTATTTTTAAAATTCCTTAAATTACACGAATCATGAATAAAACTAGTTAATTTTTTTAATTTGTCGACGTAAATTTGTGTAGACAAAAAAACTCGTAATATACAAGGCCACGTCGATATAAAAGCACTACGTCATTTCAATATCCTGCCATTTCGGGAGCGTACTGTGCGTAATTTTGTGTTTGTCTTCTTATTTTGTGACTCGGCTTTGACTTTTTGGACTGTTTCTTCAATATTCGTTGAAGCATTTACCCATTTCACAAAGGTTATTTGGGCAAAAGTGGTAGAAAAACAAAAAAATTATTATGGATGACATTGAAAGAGACATTAATTTTGACTGCATTATTGAAAATCAAACGACAGCTCAACTAGTTGAACTGAAAGTAATTGAATAAATTTATTTTAATTTAGTTATATCTAATTTTAAATTTTTATAACTATGCCTCTGGAAATAAACAGTACCTAACAACAAATGCGTAGAAACTGTAAATTCTTGTGTTTTAAATTATCCGTTTTTAATTTATTTTGGTATCATTTAAACCAAACTGTAAATGATTACCAACTCTAAATAATCGATATCGATTTTTTTAAGAATCGAATATTGTACGTTCCCATTTTTTGGTTGGCATGCTTGGTGCAGTAAGTCTGACAGCTGTCAAAATGTATTTCTTAGATTTGGTTGACTATAGTTGACAACATTTTAAAATTCTTTGACGGTAATCTTTAATCTGTGAGACTGCTTGACCACACAGTATTGATACATATTCTAAATGACCTTTACTTGAACGGAGTAGAAGCCTATGGCGTTGATGATTTACAAAATATAAAAACAAAAATTTCGAATCAAACGTTTTAAAAAAAATTTTACAATTTTTTGCCCTTTGCCCTTAAGCCTGTGACCTTGCGAAGTGAGTGACAAGGTAAAAGATTCCCACAAAATTTATTGTTTATTGCCGTTCGTAAAGAAGGGTGGATACGATTTGAATTTCGATAGATTTTTTTAAAATATCAGTGCCATAGGCTTCTACTCCGTTCACACGTTATATCCTATTTTCTCGAGGCGGTAAAAAAGGTCATGCAGTATATAGCTTTATGCTATTTAGCTTTCTGCACTCCTTCGCAATATAAACTTAAACTATGCCGACTGATATTTTACAATTTATTTTTTATTTTACATTAACATATAAAAATAATTGATCTATGAATAAATACTACTAACACTACGTACGTGGGGTAACGTATGGGTACGTATTATTTTAATTTCTATAGTTTTTAATTGATTTATTTATTTAATACAAAAATTTTGTTATTTTTTAGTACCGAAAGTTTATTGCAAATTTATTGATATTATATCATAATATGTTAATGTAAATTATAAAAGGTTGTAAAATATCAGTACCTTGGGTTTCTATTCCGTTAATCTGTTACACCCTATTTTTTTTTCCAGATGGTGAAAAAATCACCCAGTATAGATTAACACAAAACAAAGGTGGGACTACATATGGCTAAAATATATTAGAAGTAATAATTAACTTCACATGTGATGACGTCATAAGAAATTCTATCTCCGACTCATCTCATCGATTAGGTACCTACTATGTAGAGGCGATAGGCATCGATTAGTGAAAGGCGGCGTGTCTAATGCCCGGAAGATTTTGGGGCCTCCGTTAAAATGACGTTATAACCTCTTAAATCCCGGACCAGCGATGGGAAGCGCAGGTCCATGACAACCGCTTACCGCTAAATATGACAATTACGAGTTATAACAATGCACTCCTATTATGAGAAAGATTTATGTTCATGCACAGTCATGGGGAAATGTTCGCCGCGCTGCCCCAATGCGTCTGGGCGAACTCTAAATGTATTCGAAATACTTATTTTTCTTATTTCTCGTATATGCAGGTGTTCTCACGATATTTTCCTTCACCGCAAAGTACGTGGTAAATCAGCACTTAAACTGATTACCAATTTCATTGATGCCGGCGGGAATCGAACCTGAGTTGCTCGCGAACTGTGAGATTTACAGCTAGCGCTTAGCTCCTGAGCAACCACAGCTCTCTACGTTATAGAACGCAATCAAATTGCTTTAACAATAAAGCAAAGAATTTGTTTATCAACAACATCCATTCTCACATAGACCTTAAATCGAACTGTGCATGTGCATGTGCACGAAAATTTATAAACAAAAATTCTAGAATGTCGATAATGTCATAAGTAATATTTAGTTGCCAGAATAATTAAAAAAGATTGTATCGATAGGCACACAATTTGTATATAATAACATTTCCAGATAAACCCTAAATAAATGGCCGTATTACCACTTTATAATATAATAACAATTTCGTTGCATCTATTATTACGTGGCGTGTTTTTAAGAAACAACAACCCAACAAGTTTACACGTTATACATCAAAATTACAAACCTTACCTTGCCTCGCCTTGTTCAAACAATGAAAAAGCCGTTATATATTTTCAACAAGTGAAATTTAACTTAGGGCTGATTTTTCGAAAACTTTTTTTTATAGAAGTGACAGACAAGCGAGTATGCGGCTCACTTGATGGTAAGTGACTACCACCGCTTATGAACAACACCAGAGGAGTTACAGGTGAGTTACCGGGCTTTCAAAAAAGAGTAGGCTCTTTTTAGTTAAAGTAAATTTTTATAGAATGTAATAAGTAAAGTTTTTATAAAATGATATACAATGTAAGTATTTTAAGAATAACGGTTGTATGAATAGAATAGTTTTTTGTTGCATTAGGGTGGCAAACGAGCACACAGGGCACCTGATGTTAAGTGGATGCGGCTCATAGACATCTACATCTAACCTTGAGTAAAAATTAAAATGTCAATCATGTCATCAACAAATCATTCCCGAGGTCTAAGATGACAATGCCGAGTTTTTCATGAGAAGTGTCTCCAGTTCTCTACACTCACCATACGAAACAAACAAAGCATTAAGTTGCTATTTTACGCTAGAATTCTGTGAGAGCGTAGTCCTTCCCCGGTCGAGCCGACACATTCGTGCTACAGTCATAATATAGATGCAGCATGACTCCACGTAGAAATAAGTTGCATTGTTTCACTTTTATTTTCAGTTATGTTATAATTTAGTTGATGGAAAACTTTTCTTTCTGAAATCTCATGATTGATTATTAATCGATTGTTCAAATCCGTTTTCTTAGAATCGAAAAATTATAAAAAGCATGGCTTTGTCTAAGAAATGGATTTATTACTACTTTTATTAAAAGCACGTAACTCATATTTTTATTACAAGACATTTTTACAAGTAATATAAAAAAGGAAACCAATCAGATTCTGAATCCAGTAAATGCTTAAAAAAATAAATTGATATAGTTAATATACGTACAAGTGTTAACTTAAGTAACTAACCTAACAAGATAATATAATAGTACTACGTACAAACCGTGCCACGAAAGATGAGACTTGACACATCACGTGGTTTGAGTTGCGCATTAGTCGATTTATCGGTCTCTTTAGCGGTATGAAGTCTGAGGCGGGAAGGGACCGGGCGTCATCGGCGCCGCTCATTCATATTAGTTGCTTCCCGCTCTCCGCGCCCCGTGCACTTACCGCTTGACTCCGCAAGTACAGACAAGTGCAACTTGTGCTTATAAATTTCTACTTTGTTTATAGTTGTGTTGTTCTATACGAGTGAAACTTTGTGAAATCTTGATTATGCCTCGAGGTAAAACATTAAGACGACAAAATAGGAAGATGGTTTACGACGTGTACACCTATATGTCAAAAGAAGCAAAGGAAGGTGTACAAAATTTGAAGCAGGTACAAATGCGTACAGCGGCCGCAACTAGAACATCATTAATTACAGTTAAAATAATTGTGAAGGAAGGAAACAGTTCCGAGTTACTACCAATTTTCCGCACTCCCGGAAAAAAAGGTCAAGACCCAAACTTTTAACCGACATAGATGACTTTGACAAAGGAGTGATAAAAAGATGTGTTCACAACTTCCATGTTACGAACAAGGAACTGCCGACCCTTAATAAAATTTTAGCAAAGTTGCGTGATGATATTGCCTTTCGAGGTTCTAAAACAAGTCTACGCCGCATTTTGAAAGACCTTGGTTTTCGATGGAGGAGGACCGAAAACAATCGAAAAATTCTTATAGAAAAATCCAATAACAGACTGAAAAGAATTGAATATTTAAAAAAAGTCAGAAAATATCGCCAAGAAGGCCATCCTATTGTATATACTGACGAGTCTTACGTACATTCCACGCATAGTACCTCCAAATCTTGGTCTGATAATTCAGAGAAAGGGCTCAAAAAACCAATATCTAAAGGTCAGCGCGTAGTTATTGTACATGCTGGATCTGAAAGTGGTTTCATACCAAACGCTTTACGGGTGATTACCAAATGGGTGATTACCACGACGACATGAATTACGAAAATTATCAGAAATGGCTTCGAACCCAGCTAATATCCAATCTTCCACCAAATGCCGTCGTGGTAGCTGATAATGCCCCGTATCACAATAGGGAGTATGAATCTGCACCAAGCTCAAATACCAAGAAAGCTGATATACAATCTTGGCTAACCCAAAAAGGAATTCCCTACACTCCAGATATGCTTAAACCACAATTGTACAAATTGATTAAAATACATAAAGAACCATATAAGACATTCAGCATTGATAAAATACTATGTGAACACGGTCATGACGTACTGCGATTACCTCCATACCACCCAGATTTAAATCCAATCGAAATGGCTTGGGCTTCAATAAAAGGTTATGTGAGTAGTAAGAATGTGCAATGGAACCTCAAACGTGTGATAGAGTTAGTAACAGAAAAGGCAAGCCGAATGGGACCAAATGAATGGAAAGCTCTATGTGATAAAACAAAAAAAAATTGAAGACTTTTACATAGAAAGTGATCACATAATAGACAATTTGACGGATACGGAGATAATTATCAGACTAGGAGAAGATTCGTCAGACAGCGACTCAGGGGACTCAGGTAGTTCCTCATCGTCATCTGACGAAAACGATAATCTGTTAACTCCTGGAACAAGTAGTGTATTTTCTAGAGTTAATGTACCTGATTGCAGCCGCGTTACAAACGATAGTCTTCCCGCTGGTGTATCATTTATTGACAGTGACAGTGACTAGGATAATCAGCCATTTTTATCTTTAAATTTATTATTTCGTAATAAATATTTTTCAGAATTTTGTTACGTTGTGTTAATTTCAAATGTCGTCGAAAAATACCTGAATAGATATACAAATTATGGATAATATTTCGTACACGACAGTACCTGCGCAAGCTCCCCACTACTGACGCTCGCCAAGTCTCATCTTTCGTGGCACGGTCTGTACAGAATGGTCGTACATTCTGTACGTAGTACTATTATCATCCGTCATACGTCATAGATACGTCAATCCGACTTACCTAACCCCGCCCGGATTTCAATGGACGCTACACTCTCAAATACTTATATATATACGATAACCTGTGCACTAATCGTATATTTGCTTCATGCATATTTCGTGATACTTTCGATATTATCCGCTTGATCCAAAGAGTGTTCGTTTGCCATCATCATCATCATCATTACAGCCCTTCACAAACCCACTGCTGTACATAAGCTTCCCCCAAGGAACGCCACAAATCGCAGTCCCGAGCCACCTGCATCCGTTGAATTCCTGCATTTCTTACCAGGTTGTCATTTTATCTAATGGGGAGACACCCTACACTTCGCCTGCCGGTACGAGGCTGCTATTCGAGAACCTTTCTTCCCCATCGGTTCTTCGAGCTATATGGCCCGCCCCTTGCCACTTTAACTTACTAATCTGTTGGATTATGTCAGTTGCTCTGGTTCTACTGCAGATATCCTCGTTTTTAAGTCTATCAAGAGAGAAGTACACTCGTACAATCAGACATCAACGTCACGATCATCAGCGACGATATGTTTTCTATTCAATTTTACTCGAATGCCAAATTTTTTTTCAAGAATATTGGGCGATGAATATAAATATTATATTTCCTTTAATTTTTAACACCTATTTGTATCCCACAAATTTCGTGAAGAAGTAATAATATCGTCTCCAAAGTAGTATCACTTAACTAGTGTCAAGAAACACTGAAAAACCGGTGACACCGAAGCAAAATGAAGTATGCAAGTTTTCTTGAAAACAATCGTTGTATTAGTTTTATTTTATAGTCAACAATATTTTTATCGGATTCACGTAAATTTTCGACACTATAAGCTTTATTTATATAAAAATTATTCTAAATATTTACTAGTGTTTTTTTAAATCGCTTTCCTGTTTTATGAAACTTTTTGATAAAACGCAGACCCACCACACCAATGTTCTGCGATCATGGCGAATGTTTTATTTAAACACTTGAAAACATTGCTACAAGAGTTAATAACTACATTTTGAAATGGTAGCTATAGTAGCTAGCTATACACCACTTTTTATTCCATATTACACATGTTTGTTGGCATAATCTTAGACGTTTTGCTCAAAGTAACGTTAATACCTGTTACTTTTATAAATGGAGGTTTAAATTTAGACAATAACAAACTTACAGCATCAAATAATACAGATTATAAGCCAAACAGTTTAATTTACTGCTTATTGCATTGTATATACATAGATGTACGAATTATAGATTTATTACAATGCACTATCTTACGTTGCGATTATCACTAAATCCTATTAATGGACAGAATAATTTAACATGCATTAATACATTTGCTATACAAAATAATTAAATTTACATAAAACTATATCATGCAAAAACAGTTTAAAAACGGCATGCGCTAGGGACTCGCAATTTCACAGTACGCGCGCAGCTTGGGTTCGATCCCCACCGGGACAAATCATATTGTCAATTGTAATTTTTAATACTTATTTACCAAGCGCTTCGTGGCGGACATATCATAATGAAACCTGTACATTTGAGAAATATAACAAATATATAAATATTTCAATCACATGTGAAGTACGCCAACACACATTGAAACAACACAGTGACGTTTTGTCCTTAAATCCTCTTAAATATTTGAGGAAGTCTATGACTATGTGTGAGTGTGACTGTACGACGTACATATATAAGCTGTAACTTTAACTTTATCTGCTGTAACTCTATATATATTAAAGATATAATAGAGCCGTGGTAGCTCAGACGGTTAACGCTAGCCGTAAATATAACAGAACGCGAGAAACCCGGGTTCGATCCCCGCCGGCACCAATTAAATTGTTAATTGCAATTTTAAGTGCTGATTTACCACGCGTGAAGGAAAACATCGTGAGGAAACCACAATTTATACGTGGTGGAACCATGCTGCAGTTATATTAGTATAGTTGTATCACGAATGGGTCGGCTCGACCGGGGAAGGACCACGCTCTCACAGAATACCAGCGTGAATTAGTAGCTTAATGCTGCTGTGTTTCGTGTGGTGAATGTAGAGAACCGGAGACCCTTTTTACTGGAAACGAGGCATTTCATCTTAGTGCTCACTGGTGACAATGCATCTGCATTTTGATTTGTAATCAAGGATAGATGTAGATGTCTATGGGTCGCAGCCGTACCACCACGTGTATGTGTACTCGTTTGTCACATTATCCTATAAAAAAAATGTCTGAGGAATAAGAAAAAAAATATTTCGAAAACATGTGAAATTCGCCAACATACATTAGGGCCTAGCAGCGGACACTTCCTTGCCCTAAAACTTTTTCAGAAATGAGGGCAGATCTGTTCCCAGCAGTAGGACGTATATAGGCTGTAACTTTACTTTACTTTACTTTTTTAACTTTATCATTTACCCTAATGGTCACGCTTGGAAGATGGATTGACAATCACGATATTGGCGATGGCGGTGATTTTTTGATCTCGACAACGTATCCATATATATAAACCTTCTTGAACCATTCTGTCTATTGATGAAAACCGCATTAAAATTCGTTACGTAGTTTAAAAGATCTAAGAATCAGTTCACAAAAAGACGTAACGATGCTTGAAGAGGCCACTGGTTTTGTACTGCGCAGCGCGCAGCCACGAGACGCATCACAACATCGCGAGATGCATCGTGAAGTCGCTCGTAGCGCACCGATCTTGTACGTAGCTACGTAGATGAAATGCCGCTGCGCGTTGTGATGCGTCGCGCTACTTCGTGAGACATCTTGGGGCGTAGAGCGGCGTAGCGTGACGCCGCGAGACGTTTTCAAATTATCTCAATAAAATTTCTATCAATAATTCTCAGTAGAATTTTTGTGTAGTAAATAAGGTTATACTTTGTATCATTATCTTAAAAAGTAATAACCGCATCGCCCCACGTCACGTTTCTGTGAAAATTGACCCTAAGCGTACAGACGGCGGGAAGCGACTTTCCTTTGTACTATGAAGAGATGGTGCAACTTTTAATGCTACTGCCTTTCGTCAAACTGGGTATTTTATGTCTAGCATTAATAAAATGGTTATACTATCATCTTTCCAAAGTCTGTACACGAAATTCGTCCACTTGACTAAACAAAGTCATATTTCCACTTTTATAAAAAAAATATTACAAGTCGGCCACTCAAATATATGTTGTTTTTTATAAACGAGCACGCAATCCACCTGACAAGAGGATATTTAGGCCCATAGACATCTACATCTATCCTCGAATAAGAATCAAAATGTAGATGCGTTGTCACCCTTGAGGACTAAGATGGGATACCTCGTTTCCAGTAAAAAAGGTCTCCGGTTTTCTACACTCCGGTTTTGTATACATAATTGTAGTACACAGTTAGCAGCTATAATGCGGTCGTTAAATAGAGATTCTCTTATTCGTGCGAAATTAACGGAATTGTTTATTGCATTTCATTATACATTAACATTTCAATGAACACACGGTCTGATCCGACCAAAGCGATGTTCCGTCAAAATTCAAACGGTCGGATCCTACCGCACTCACCCACAGCACTTTAATCCATTAATGCTTATATTTAGAGACTATTTTTCTATGAAGAAGTTTGGCATTATAGAATCTATACAAAATTTTCTAATATATAGCGCAATTTTACGGTAGATTAAAAATAAAAATCCATAGAGTAATTGATTTTTTTAAATTACAGGATAGAAAATTTTGTAAAGATTCTATATTGCCAAACTTCTTTATAGAAAAGTAGTCTATAAATACAAGTTTTTAAAGTTTAAAATGCTGTATTTTATGGTTCCATATGTCTTAAAATGACAGTAGAATAAAAATAAAAATAGATGGAGTAACTAATTTTTTGTTTAGACCACACGATAGATAATTTTGTATTAATTCTATATTGCCAAACTTTTTTATAGAAAAGTAGTATGTGTATGTATATATATATATATATATATATATATATATATATATATATATATATATATATATATATATATATATATATATATATATATATATATATATAAAGATAAAGACGTAAGTAATATCAGAGTGGTAAGTGTGAAAGGCTACTACAGTCTAAGAATACACCTACTATAAGCAACTCACACTAACTACGAGAAACAAACTTCAAATTAGGCCACAACTGCGACGTCGCCCCTAAGGAGTAACATGAAATGTCCCATATTCCTGTTATTAAACTAACCTTGTTGTTGTAAACGCAACTAATATTTCATCATTCTGTGTTATGCCTAATCAATATGTGGACTTCACTTTGGTTATCAGTCATCACTCTGTGATAACTTTAAAACATTTTATAAATAAATTAATTAACTATTTACCAAATCATTTAACAATTAAATGGATCACTGGCTTCTAAATTAGTTGTAAAACGGTAGCTTAGAAACCAGTCCCCTATTAGCGGTACAACAACAATAGATTCTGACGATTTAAGAATAAATTAATATAATTCGGTTAACAATGAACTAGCGTGCAGTAAACGGAAATCAAGGAATGAGAAAAAGTCTTGTGTGAATAGTATAGTGCGTACGTGCCTGCGTGTATGTGTGTGTATTTTTAAGGGTATTCTGTGCGAACGTGTTCTGTTCCGGTCGATCGTATCCACTTGTGCTGCAGCCATTACACGTTGAAGCCGTACTTTACACGCCAAATTATATTCAAATAGGAAGCTAATAAAGAAACATATAGATAACAAGTTTTCTGAAATATTTTGGTCACTTAACTTTCAAACAAATACTGTCCCCAGTGCACAAAACCAATATGCGATAATAAATCTCGCAAGAGTCGTAAATATCGCAGATATTAGTTTCTGAGTGGAATGCTCCAGTGGCTTTAGTATTCCGAATTCTAAAGTATCGTTTGAATTCGTGACTACAACAGCAGCTAGAAAGGCAGAGTTCGTGCACAGTAGATATTTTCCGACGTTGAAAGCAAATTGTTCAAATGGAACTTGGTTTTCCTCAGTTATGTCTTTATGCGAACCGATATTTATGCCCTTTGATGTGACAACGAATTTGCTGACATTAGATGCTATTTGTGTAACTCTTTCAAATTCCGTTCGAATAAGCAACTTATTTTAATTTAAATCTACGGGTTTCGTAAATTTTATATTTTGGGTTTTATCGCGTTTAATAGAATTATTTTTCGATTTATACTTAGTTTACATACTATTTTTCAAGTATTTTAAATTCCGTTCGATGGGTTTTTTAAAATTATTTTAGGTTTTGTAAAGCATGCGAAACTTCGGGGATTAAAAATATGTTAATTAAAAGCGAGAAAATCCGTATAAGTAGTTTCATTCAATGTGTAGTGTTCGCGTAAGTTTAGGAAATCATATATCTTAAATAATATATACGTATTTCTATAGATTATACAACGTACTTGTTAATTACTCTAGCCTTTAGTTTCTATACTAAAGGAGAGCGTAATTAACAATTATGTACAATAAATATAATCATGAAGCTGGTAAACTCAACCGTTTCTTATTTGTTTTCTTTTTTTGCAATTTCCCAAAAATCCTACCGAAGGCACGAAAAGGCACTCGAATCCAATGAAAGTTTTTACGCTGGGTGAATGAGTCCGTTTGGCACACGCCCGGTGAACAAAGAAGATCTATGTTCAGGCACAGGCCTCCTCTCATTGCTCTAAAACCCGCTCATTTCTGAGAGGGTTTTTGGGCAAGAACTATGTTCTTTGCGCCGCCTCAATGCGTGTTGGCGAACTCCAAATGTCTTCGAAATATTTATTTTTCTTATTTCTTAGATATGCACGTTTTCTCACGATATTTTCCTTCACCACCAAGCGCGTGGTAAATCAGCACTTATACAAATTAACAATTGCATTGGTGCCGGCGGGAATCGAACCTGAGTTGCTCGCGAACTGTGAAATTTACAGTGTGCGCTTAGCTCCTGAGCTACCACGGCTCTCTGCATTATATAACGCAAATCAAATTGCTTTAACAATAAAACGAGTAATTTGCGAATCAACAACTTCTATTCTAACATAGACTATAATCAAACTACACTCACCGGCACGGAAACTTGGCCAAGCGGTTATCTCGCGATAGCAAAAGCTTTAAGTGTTTCTGATGAATGTTTGTTATGCAAGTATGTCAAAAAATGTTTACCCTCAAGTTCAAGAGGGTAATTCATTATGTTTAAGTGCACCATGACGAATTCTTTAATTTTTAGTTGAATCGGGTCATTTGAGCGACTAAGTTCACATTTTAAATTTGTGTGTTGTGAAAAGTTTACTGTAAGGTTATTCAATTATTGTGATCTTGTGTCTTAATTAAATAACTAAAGGTGCTTTAAAGCCAATAAAAATGCCATTAACACCAGCACAAGTTGCACAAGCAGTAGCATTAATTGACCAAGGGCTGACACAGCGTGAAGTTGCTATTGTGCTTAACGTACCACGGTCCTCAATGCAGTATTCACTGAAACGATACCAGGAGACAGGCCGCTACACCCGCAGGCCAGGCAGTGGGGGCGTAAGGTGCACATCGGCCCGGGACGATCGTTTTATTGTTATGGAGATTTTGAGAAACCGCTACCTGACCGCTGTTGAGATACGCCAGCGGCTCCAAATCGCAAGAGGCGTTAATGTTAGTGAGCGTACGGTGAGAAGACGAATGGAGGAAGTGAATTTAAAAGCTCGTAGACCAGCACGAGGTCCAGAACTTCTCAGACAGCACCGAGTAGCCCGACTTCAGTTCGCAAGAGAACATGTCAATTGGACCCACGAGCAATGGGCTAGAGTGTTGTTCACAGATGAGTGTCGAATAGCTTTACGTGCTCCAGACGGTCGAGAACGAGTGTGGAGAAAAAGAGGAGAGAGGTTTCTACCCATTACCACCACCCAAACTGTGAGTTTCCATGGAGGCTCAATAATGGTATAGGGGAGGTGTAAGTTCCGACGCACGTACAGAGTTGGTCATCGTCGATAATCGGCTTACAGCTACTCGATACATCGAGGAAGTTCTTCAGGAGCACGTAATGCCTTATTCGGGATTCATTGGACACGACCAATTCCTCCTCATGCACGATAATGCACGCCCGCACGTCGCACATTGTGTAGAGGAATATTTGGAAGAGGTTGGAATACAAAAATTACAGTGGCCAGCTCGTAGCCCGGACTTAAATCCAATTGAGCATGTATGGGGTATGCTCAAAAGAAAGATAAAGTCCAGCTCCAAACCGCCACAAACTCTAAATGAGCTCCGAAATGCAGCGCTGGCCGCTTGGGACAGTATACCGCAAGTTGATGTCAGAAACATCATTCAAAGCATGCCAGATCGAATGCAAGCGGTTATCAGGGCTAGAGAAGGAAACACCCGATATTAAAACTGATAGACAATAAAGAAACAGACTTAATTTTTAACTTTGTAGTATATTTATTGCACGTGCACGTAAATTTACCAGGCGGTCCCATAATGAACTGGCCTGATATAGTTCAACGCGACATGTCGCTACATGTTGTGTTGCATTAAATAGTACGTTTATTGTGCACTTAATATAAGAAACATGCATCGACATGAAATGCTTAGTCTTGGTTTAACAGGCATTTGAATAACGAATGTCGCGTATTTTTTCAAAATGTCGAAAACTGAGTATCGAAGTGTCATAAAGTTTCTGTTTAAAGAAGGTTTATCCCCTGCCCAAATAAAAGAACGATTGGATGGCGTGTATAAGGAGTCTTCCCCCTCCTATAGCACAGTGAAAAATTGGGTGAAAGAGTTTCGCCTCGGGAGAGAAACCGTCGAAGACTTTGGCCACGACGGTCGACCTGTGGAAGTGCTCACTCCCGAAACGATTGCTCTTATCGAAGAGGAGGTTCTGAGTGACCGCCGTTTGAAGATTAGAGAAATTGCAGCAAGGCTTGGGCTCTCTAAAAGTACCGTTCATCGCGCGATCTATGAACATCTTCACATGAAAAAAGTGAGTGCAAGATGGGTACCGAAACTTCTTTCAGCGGTACAGAGACAGGAAAGAGTGCGCTGCGCTTCGGAGTTTTTGGATCTTTGTGGCGAAAATCTAAAGACTGTGATCGAGCGGCTAGTGACTGGTGATGAAACTATGATCTTGTATTATGATCAACAAAGCAAGCGCGAGTCAATGGAATGGCGTTATAAGGGTGAAAAGCCCCCTAGAAAGACAAAGGTGCAACAATCGACTAAAAAACTGATGTGCACAATATTTTGAGATTTTCAAGGCATTTTGATGGTGGATTTTAAAGAACGTAATACAGTCGTGAACGGCGAATATTATGCTTCTTTAATATATAAATTACGAGACAAGATAAAGGAAAAACGAAGAGGCAAGCTGTCTAAAGGTGTCCTGTTGCTCCATGACAACGCCCCTGTTCATACCGCTGGTGTTTCGAAGGATGCAGTTCGTCAATGCGGGTTCACAGAAGTTCAACATTCACCTTACAGTCCAGACATGGCCCCGTCCGACTATTATTTATTTCCAAATTTAAAGTGGGACTTAAGAGGAAGAAAATTTTCAAGCGATGAAGAGTTGCATGCGGCCGTCTTCAGTCATTTTGAGGATAAAAAATGTGATTATTTTTATAAAGGTTTAGAGATGTTGATTCACAGTCAGAAGTGTGTTAATATTCATGGTGATTATATTGAAAAATAAAATTGGTTTCGTTTCATTTCCCTCATTGGTTCATAGTTAGGCCAATTCATTACGGGACCGCCTACGTATAAACAAAAAATGTAGACAATCAAAGTCTCAGGAACTGAACAGGAACAGGAAATTTTTTTTAGGAAAGGAGATGAACGAAATTGGGTGCTTGACAACGTTTCGAACCTTTATACAAAAGTATGAAGGTAATAAAATGATAAATTATAAGCATAATTAAATGGTTTTTATTTCTGTAGTCCTAGGGAAAATCATGAACACATTTTTTTAAACTGAAATACGAAAGCTAATGCTTTTACTAAAGCATAAACAAAATGTTAATAAATATATACATTATTATTATTATTTTGGGGTATCTATATAGTTTTCTCATCTGGTTGGGTTATATAAATATATAATTATAAATTAAAATGAAACGATAAATATACATAAATATTAATAACATAAAATAAATACAAAAATACATAAATAAATAAAAGCCCAACCAGATGAAAGCCCTCGGCAGGGGAGACCAAACGGCCGAGGGTTAGGAGGAAAGGGAAAGAAACCGTCGGACGATGCGGGCGGTATCGAGGAGCACCGCCTTCTGCATTTGAGCCTGGAGCGGTCCGTCACGGAGTCCCAGTCGCCTCAGATGACCCGAGAGGCTGACTGGGATTAGCCCATTCGCAGAGACGACTACAGGAATAATTTCGGCCGGCAGACCACCCCACATGTCGGTCACCTCGTGAGCCAGGTCCAGATATTTTGTTCGTTTATCTGTTTCGGCTTTCACGAGGTTCTCGTCATATGGAATGGTAATGTCGACCAAAAATATCCATGACTGTGCCCGGTCCATCAGCACAATATCAGGCTTATTCGCAAGAATAGTCCTGTCTGTGATGATGGCCCGGTCCCAGTAGAGCCTGGCGCGGTCATTTTCGAGCACGGCTTCCGGCAAGTACTTGTAATACGGCACTTTCCGGCCCACGAGACCGTATTTCAGAGCGAGCTCCTGGTGTAGAATTCTGGCTACTAGGTTGTGCCTGTGCAAGTACTCAGAGTTAGAAAGCGCCGAACAACCGGAGATGACATGCCTAAGTGACTCACCGGGATGGCGACAAGCTCGACAGACGTCGACGGTGCCATCCTTTAGGATGTATCTCCGATAGTTGTTGGTCTTAATAACCTGATCCTGTATTGCACAGACAAAACCCTCGGTTTCCCCGAAGAGGTCACCGAAACGTAGCCAGTTGAGGGAGGTGGCTGTATCTACGAAGGGCTCATGTAGAACCCTGTAGTACCTCCCGTGGAGCTCCTTCTCCTTCCATACGGTCTCCCGGTCGGAAATGCTTAGTACTGCCGGGTCCTGCCATTGCTCGTTGGCTAAGGATAGAGGGGTAAGTCCTTTATCACTAGAAATGACGTCATTATAGAATGGATCATCCGATCTCACCAGGAAGTAATTACGGAGGCTGCACACTTCGCGATTATGCATGGTGAGCGCGCTCAGGAAGCCACGCCCACCATGCTTTCGCGGCAAGTACAGCCTCATTACCGACGATCTCGGATGATGCATCCTATGGGACGTCATGGTAGTGCGGACTTTTCTATCCAGGGCGTTAAGTTCGGTCTGAGTCCACCTGAGTATGCCAAAGGTATACATGAGGACAGGCATGACCCAGCCGTTATATGCGTGTGCCTTATTCACACCGGACAAAAGGCTGTTAAGCACTTTGGTCAAGCGTGCATAAAACGTGTCGCAAACTGACTGTTTCATACCAGCCTCATCGATACCCATGTTCTGTGACATACCCAGATATCGGTATGTTTCAGCCTCGGAAAGGGTCCTTAAGTTGACGGGCATAGATAAGCCCTCAGAGTTAGCAACCCTACCCCTCTCAACATGGAGGACCGCACACTTATCCGTCCCCAGCTCCATTCCAATAGAATTGCTAAATTCACAAGTGATGTTTAGCAATTCCATAAGATGGGAGCGACTGGAGGCCAATAATTTGAGGTCATCCATATAGAAGAGGTGGGTCACTTTTGTACCTCCTTTCCGAAGCTGAAATCCCCTCCCGGAACCCTCCAGTAAAGTACTGAGAGGGTTCAAAGAGAGGCAGAACCAGATTGGACTCAGACAGTCGCCCTGGAATATACCCCTTCTTATCCTTATGCGGCTTTCCGCGTCCGTCATCCGCTCGCCTAGATGACAGAGGATCGTACTCCACTGCCCCATACACCGCTCGAGGAAGTCTCGAACTGTACGGTCAATCTTGTACAGCTCGAGGATCCTCTTTAGCCATGTATGGGGCACCGAGTCAAATGCCTTTCTGTAGTCTATCCAGGCGGCGGAGAAGTTCCGACGGTTGCGTTTCACCACTTTGCCAATGACCGCGTCAATGAGGAGTGGTTCCTTGGTTCCACGGCCGCCGCCCCGACATCCATTTTGAGCGCGCGACATCACCTGATTTGATTCCAGGTGACGAGTGATTCTCGCGCTCAAAATGGATGTTAGTGTCTTGTATATGGTCGGCAGACACGTGATGGGGCGGTATTTGCTCGGGTCTGTGGTAACCTGATCTTTAGGAACCAAATGAGTGATCCCAGTAGTGAAGAGGCTCGGGAGCGACTTCTGGTTGAGAGCCTCTTGGAACTGTCGGGCGAGCACAGTGTGACACACCACAAACCCCTTCAGCCAGTAGTAATGCAGCCCGTCGAGTCCCGGACTTTTCCAGTTCGGGGCCCTACGGACCGCCTCAGCTACGTCATCCGGCGTTATAATGACGGGGTCCATGGGCGTTATACTCGCACACTGACTCGCCACAACTTCCGTCCAAGGGCCCTCGCTGTGGTTTATGGGCTCTGACCACAGGCCGCGCCAGAATGCTACAGTGTCGGCCTGATTCGGTGCTGGGCCCGTTCCACTTACCATTGGTCGCTCCAACGATTTATAGAGCCTCTTCTGATCACTCTGGAAGAGACGATTCTGGTTAAACCGTGTCGACCTCTCGGTATATCGCCGAATCCGCTTTCCCCAAGCAGCGATTCTCTGCTTCAGGTCGTCTATGCGCTCCGTCAGTTTTTGCATTATATCCGGCTGGGACAATCTAACATTTGTCCCAGCAAATGCCATCCTGACGGTGCGCACAATCCTTGGCCTGTTGTTGCCTGACCTGAAGCATATCAGTCTGCCGATGAGGGCCCTAGCCTTTGCGATACGTTCTTCAATTCTTATTCTCCAGGCTGGGATAGCGCTACTTTGTCCAGTAGCGCGTCCAGCCGTGGAAAGTTTGGCGCCTATAATACGGCACACTGCCAGTGCGGCGCCAAAAAGAATTGAGTCCGTCTCGCAAAGGTCCCGGCTGGCTTCCAAATAGGTCACCAGCATTGGGTTCAGAGCCCTCACGACAGCCCGATTCCGCTTGCTTAGGGCTATGCGGGGAAGTCGCGGTCGATTTTCGAGAGGCGTACTGCGCGTTTCCACAATCGCCTCCTCCAATGTACTCCTCATATGCTCTAATTCCAGTTGCTGGGCGACTGTTCCATCATCGTTTGAATCAACCACAACTGGGGTATTCACGGCGGCATTCACATTTGCGGGTTGCTCTGCAATTTGTGGTGCCGCATCCTCAGCCGTAGCATTTTCATCCGACGAGGGAACAGCCTCACGTCGTAGTCGTTCGAGTTCGGCGACATCAAATATATTTGAGCGCAAGATATACCGAACCCGGTCTGCCAGGTTTTGCTCTGAGACGGTTAAAGATGGCTCCAGCTCAGCAAAAAGACGATACATCCTAGCCCGATACGCCAAACCTCCAACTTCTCCCCCTTTCGCCCTAAAATACGCCCGCAATGCGTTAGTATTCATTTCGGTTGTCCATCGCATGCGGCGTACTCCACCAGTGGCGGGTGCCGATTGCTGGGCCTGCGAAGACCCTGCCGACACCAAGCCAGCTGGTGGGGATGATGGATGCGAGGGGCTGATGGGTGGTCGTGCAGCACCTCTCGCTCGGCTGGCGGTTCGCATGCTGTCGCGTCCAGCGCCAGCACCAGACGCGCCCTGGCGACCTCCAGGCAGCGGCCCTTTGCGCGTTTTTACATATTCCATCATCCATAAAAGTGGGCGTCCTTTAACGGGAGACGCCCAGACCCGGCGCCGTTTTATGGTGGGGCCATGTGCACAAGCGGGCCTTTGCGCCTTTAATTTTTGCCGAGGCACGGCACTAACACCTCTTGGCAAGGTGCTGACTGACTGCGCTGACGTAGTGGTTTTGTCACATAACCGTTAGGTCAGCGGGCGATGGGGTCGTCACTTCCCTACGCCATATTACTATTATTATTATTATTATTATTATTATTATGGGGTATCTATACATAAAATAAATACAAAATACATAAATAAATAAAAGCCCAACCAGATGGACGTCCTCGGCAGGGGAGACCAAACGGCCGAGGGTTAGGAGGAAAGGTACAGAAACCGGCGGACAATGCGGGCGGTATCGAGGAGCACCGCCTTCTGCATTTGAGCCCGGAGCGGTTATTATTATTATTATTATTATATTCTGTGTTATTTCTATGGCAATAAATAATAATGACGGATTTTTTACCAACATTTTTGGCATGGATACCTGCCCTTCTTCATTTCATTCGGGATCTTCGTTTATAGATTTTTTTCGCAATGTGCTGATGTGTCACATTGCGAAGTTTTTGAGAGATTTTGACGACAGCCTAACCCAGCGGGTAGTCGATGTCTACAGTCACTCAAGTTCATAAGGCGCCTAAGTGATCAATATTACTTAAGGTTTATATTAACGTCGATGCACTTGTTTTCTCCAATAGTTCACACGCGCTGAAAATTAATTCACAAAATCGCATCACTTTTACGTATCAAAATACACTTCAAATCATTATTCAAACGATGAAACTATAAACAAAAATCCACCGACGATAAAGTACCCTACAAAACTCCATAATAAAGGCAATTTTTTATTTTCAACGTTTCCATGATGTATATAGATTTAATCTATTGACCTACTAAAAAATTTGTAGAGAAATAGTAATAATAACTTTATTTCATTTTTTAATTTAACCTAAAATATATACATAATATAAAACATAAAAATAACTAAACACTATTTAGGGAACTTTCTTCTTTGGCGTGTCCCTGTATCGGCGATACACTAGCCCAGAAGGCTAGAAATCGGTAGAGAAATGTCTCTGTGTATTTTGCAGGAACCTGGAGTACAAAGGAATTGAAATTCGTTGACCTATAAGACTCCAGACACTGTAAATGTAATGTAATTGGATCTTCTTTACGGCATCGGCTTCGTTTTTTCACGAAACGCAGGACGTTTTCTGCCGACGTACTTTGATTCAAACGGGAGATGTAGAGTTGTGTGGTGGGCTCTATAACACGCAGAGTTGTACTTGCGTTTATTTTGCCAACATATTTTCCGATTCCACACTGGTTACAAACAAGTCTTAACCAGCATCTCTATTTTTATGTAGAATAGGGTGACAAACGAGCACAAAGTCCACCTGATGGTAAGTGGATTCTGTGGCCTATAGACATCTATATTTATCTCCGATCAAGAATTGAAATGCAAATGCGTTGTCACTCTTGAGGGCTAAGATGAATTGTGTTTCCAGTAAAAAGGATATTCGGTTCTCTGCACTCACCATAAAAAACAGAGAATAATGGTGAAGTTAGTCATCAGCGTCTACTCTTGAGACACCCGATCCATGACACCTAATTTTTGTTAAACAGAGGCCAGGAATTATTTTCGTTCAATAGTATGCTTACTCCACGAAAATATTGTAGATGCAACATTAAACTCGCCACATCGTTAAGAAGCGACTGCACTGACCGGTAGTAGAATCGCGACTGAAAACTCATAATGTTGAAATATTAGGGTGTATATATAGAGATTATTGCTGAATAAAAGAAATATATTTAGAAAAACTACTGAATAGGCTATTTTATTAAACTCAAAAAAGATTTGAATAATATTTGACATACTTGAATAGGCTTTATCATCAATAATCATTGCCCGTTTCGAAGGAGAGGATTTTAATAACTCTTTGCGGTAACTGCAAGATGCGAGTTTTAACTTGTCAATGCGCATTTGGCATTTTAGGTGTGTTTGCGGTTTGTGATAGCTTTGGTGATTTTACTTGGTGGATTTATTTAACTTGATTTGGCTTTTCTCTCGGATTTCGAAGTACATTTTGATTACCTGGCTTTTGTGTTACGGACTCTGGATTTGCCTAGCGAATATGGATTCCCGATGCATTATTGTGGAATTAATACAACCCGCCAACGGTGGTATTTCATAATAACGGTATTTCTTAAATAATAAAAAAGTTTGAGTTTTATTTTGCTTTATTCAATAGTTACTACAAAACTGCGTTTTTTGTGTCCTTTTCAAATTATTTAAGCAACTTTTGACAAACCTGAAAGATTTCACAACATAACCTACAAAAAAAAAAACAAAATAAAAGCATAATCCCAGATCCTGCAAAAATATGATTGACTTAATTATCAAATGTTAAAAATCTTCAAAATGAGACATATTTGAACTTTGTTCACGCCGGGCCCAAGCTTGTGGCCATTGAGTTAATAATTAGACTGAACTTTGACATAAATTGTTTGAATTTCAAATATTTTCTGAATACTACTGAAGGATCCAAATAGGTGGACTCTAGTAAAGGCTAATGCCAAAGTCATGTGGCAACTGGCAACCTAGAAATTAAGTATACTTAAATTAATTTTGTTCAAAGTACTTTTTGTGGCCTCTTCTCAAAGAAATAAACTTTATTTTTAATATTTATTTTAAAATAAACCTTTAATTTTTAATTTAATATTTTATATTGTCGTCTTATGTAGAATTAATATATTTATTTCTCCCAACAACAGCCCCAAAATCCCGACATTTTCAAACTTTATCCAGATCTGGTCTTCCGATCTGGCAAACCTAGCTACTCCCAATATTTTTCAAATATTGTAAAAGAGACGACTATAACGCCATCTAACGGAAGCCGTTAAACATAGTTTTCTCTTAAGACACCCACGAAACAAAATTTCTTTATTGTGTTCAAAACATTGTACTGCAGTAGGTTTCATTTTGAAGGGAACACAATACTCACATCTCCGGCGATTCAATATGGAACGTGCTTATGAGGCGATGATATGTTTTCTATTCAATTTTTCCCTTATTCCAATACTTTCTTTTTCAAGAGTATTCGGGAATACTTATAAATGTAATATCTTCTTTAATTTTAACACCCATTTATCGGACTGTTTCATCACATATATTTTGTAAAAAAGTAATAATATCGTCTACAAGGTAGTATCACTTGACCAGTATCAAGAAACACTGAACGAGTCGTTGACTCCGGAGTAAAATGAAGTATGCAATTTTGAAAACAACCGCTGTATTAGTTTTGTTTTATAGTCAACAATATTTTTATCGGATTCACGAAAATTTTTAACACTACAGGCTTTAGTTATATAAAAATAATTTCAAATAATTACCTACTAACATTTTTAAATGGCTGTCCGGTTTTATGAAACGTTTTGATAAAACACAGATCCACCACTGAAAAATGATCGTGGCTATTATTTTTTAAAACACTTAAAAACACAAGCACTACAAAGCCTACAGTCAAAACCTTAGAGTTAATAACTACATTTTGAAATGGTACTAGCTAACTATAGAACGCTTTTTTATTTCATATTTCATAAGTTTTTCAGCATATTCTTAGCCGTTTTTTCTCAAAGTAACCTTAATATCTGTTACTTTTATGAATGGAGGTTTATAATTAGACAATAACAAACGTACATCATCAGACAATACGGATTATTAGCTGAATAGTTTAATTTATTGCTTATTGCATTGTATATACATATGTATGAATGTTAGATTTATTACAATGCCCTATCTTATGTTGGGATTATCACTAAATCCTATTAATGGGCGAATAATTTAACGTGCATTAATACATTTGCTATATAAAATACTTAGATTTATATAAAACTACATTTAGCAAATTACATGCAAAAGCCGTGGTAGCACCACGCTTTAAAAACGGCATGCGCGCTTGGTACTCGCAATTTCACAGTACGCGCGTAGCTTGTGTTCGATTCCCGCCGGCACCAATCATATAATCAATTGCAATTTTAATGCTGATTTACCGTGCGCTCCGTGGCGGACACATCATAATCAAACCTGTACATTTGGGAAGTGAAACAAATATATAAATATTTACAATCACATGTGAAGTACGCCAACACACACTGAGATAACGCAGTGATGTTTTTTCCTTAAATCCTCTTAAAAATTTGGGGAGGTCTTCGACTATGTGTGATTGTGGCAGTGCGACGTATATTTATCAACTGTAACTTTAACTTTATCCTTTGTCCTAATAGCCCTACTTGGAAGATGGATTGACGATCACAATATCGTACAGTAGCCTGCCCCGGCTTCACACGGGTGACTTTGATCTCAATAACGTATGCATACATATAAACCCACTTCTTCTTGAACCATTCTGTTTATTGATGAAAACCGCATCAAAATTCGTTACGTAGTTCAAAAGATCTAAGGGATAGTTCACACAGAGCCGCGACGATGCTTGAAGAGACGCATCACGACGTCGCGAAGCGCATCGTGAAGTCACTCGTAGCGCACCGATCTTGCACGTAGCTTATAGACGAGGCGCCGCTGCGCTACGCCGCGAGGCACATAGAGGCATAGCGCGGCATAGCGTGACGCCTTAATAAAGTTATATTTTGTATCACTATCTTAAAAAGTGCTCGCCGCGTCACCTCGCGTCATGTCTTGGTGAAAACTGACCCTAAGAATACAGACGGCGGGAAGCGACTTTGATTTACACTATGTGGAGATGGTGTGACGTTTAATACTGCTGCCTGTCGCCGAACTGGGTATTTTACGTCTAGCATTAATGAAATGGTTATACTACCAACTTTCGAAAGTCTTAGTAGTCAACAGTAGTAAACAAAGTCATATTTTTACATTTTATTAAATAATATAGTATAGCTCGAAACATTAAACATATTTTGTTTTAAGCGTGACAAAGGAGCACACAGTCCAGCTGACAAGAGGATATTTGGGCCCATAGACATCTACATCTATCCTCGGATAAGAATCAAAATGTAGATGCGTTGTCACCCCTAAGGTCTAAGATGGGATACCTCGTTTCCAGTAAAAATGGTCTCCGGTTTTCTACACTCACCATAAAAAACACAACAGTCTTAAGCTGCTATTTGGTGAAAGCGTAGTCCTTCCCGATCGAGGCGGCATATTACTGCTTTAGTCGTATGTATTTTAGCTGCAGCGTGACACTCCCAAAACAAATAAATGCTGGCAAGCAAATAGCTATCTCTAACAACACAATAGCACATTCCACATTGAATACACAATTGTAGTACACAGTTAGCAGTCATAATGTGGTCGTTAAATACAGATTCTATTATTCGTGCGGGATTAATGGAATTGTTTATTCCATTTCATTATACATTAGCTGGCTTCGTTAGACGTAGCGCGATGAATTCCACTCCGAACTCTGGACTTTAATAATATAATAACTCGTCCACCATGAAGCGACAGTAGCCTAATGGCAGGCTGCAGACTGCGAACTCAAAAGTTGCGGCTTCGAATCTGCCATACTGTCTGTGACTACTGTCGTAAATCTAACAAATGCATTTCAAGGTTACCAGGTGTAGTTTAAGATAATATTACTAATTTTCATAGCATTGTTAGCAATTTATATTTAAAAAGAACTTGATCTCGAACCACAGCGCCTCCGATTTTGTGATTCTCTGTTTTGTCACTAAACGAATATAATAATAAAGTGTATAACAATAATTTTGGTATACTGGATGACCTTTTTTATCGTCTGGAAAAAATAGGGTGTAACATGTGTATCCAAATTAAAATCGGTTATGATTTGAAATTAGATACATTTTAATTAATTTATTTATTTTATTCAAAATTTTTGTTTTATTTTTTGTAAAATATCAGTGCCATAGGCTTTTACTCTGTTCACAAGTTACACCCTTTTTTTCCAGACGGTAAAAATGGTCATCAAGTATATACCTTTGGTTTTGCTAACTACTTGACTACAGCGCCATCTATCTATAAACTATCTAGCTATGGAACAGCATCTTAGCAAAAGTAATAATATCTTGTATGAATGTGATCTTAATTTGTCAAGTGATTCGGAAGTTTCAGGGTCATCATCAGACGCACCTGCGATTAAATATACGTAATATACCAGCAGTCCCAGTAGACATTATCCTGTCCTGAAAGTAAATAAAGCCTAGAACCCAATTCCGGCGCCATCTACCAGGTCCAGTCGTAAATCTGAACCATTAAGGGACTCACACAAGGACACACAAAAAACATAAGGCATAATTATGTATGTATATATACACACACATATATATATTAAGATGAAGACGTAAGTAATATCAGAGTGATAAACGGTCTAACAATCCATCTAATGGTGAGTGTGAAAGGCTACTACAGTCTATGAATACAACTACTATGAGCAACTCGCACTAACTACGAGAAACTAACTTCAAATTAAGCCACATATGAGATGTCGCCCCTAAGAAATAACATGAAATATCTCATATTCCTGTTATTAAACTAACTTTGTTATTTTGAACGCAACCAATGTTTTATCATTGTGTGTTATGCGTAAACATTATGTGGACTTCCTTTGGTTATTATTCTTCACTCTGTGATAATTGTAAATTAAATGGAACACTGGCTTCTAAATTAGTTGTAAAACGGTAATGATTTCTTATATTTACGCGAACACTACACATTGATTAAAACTACTTATACAGATTTTATCGCGTTTAATTTTACTTTTAATTATTTTTATTTTTATTCCCGACGTTTCGGAAGTCCCCCGTGACCATGGGTGCTGGAAAGCACCCAAAACGTCGGGAATTAAAAATAAAAATAATTAAAAGTAAAATTAAACGCGATAAAATTCGTAAAAGTAGTTGTAATCAATGTAAAACGGTATCTTAGAAACCAGTCCCCTATTAGCGGTACAAATACAATAGATTCTGGCTATTTAGGAATGAATTAATATGATTCGGTTAACAATGAACTAGCGTGCAGTAAAAGAAAATCGAGAAGTTAGAAAAATTATTGTGTGAATAGTAGTCGTGTGCGTATGTGCCTGCGTCTATGTGTGTGTATTATTTTATAGGTACTATGTGTGAACGTGTTCTCTTCCGGTCGATCGTATCCACTTGTGCTGCAGCCATTACACGTTGAAGCCATACTTTACACGCCAAATTATATTAAAATGGGAAGCTAATATAGAAACATATAGAAACCAAGTTTCTTGAAATATTTTAGTCACTAAACTTTCAAACAAATACTGTCCCCAGTGCACAAAACCAATATGCGATGATAAATCTTGCAAGCGTCGTAAATACCGCAGATATTAGTTTCTGAGTGGAATGCTCCAGTGGCTTTAGTATTCCGAATTCTAAAGTATCGTTTGAATTCGTGACTACGACAGCAGCTAGAAAGGCAGAGTTCGTGCACAGTGGATATTTTCCGACGTTGAAAGTAAATTGTTCAAATGGAACTTGGTTTTCCTTCGATCTGTCTTATGCGAAATGATATTTATGCCCTTCGATGTAACAACGAATTTGCTGAGTTTAGAATGCTATTTGTGTAACTCTTTCAAATTCCGTTCAAATAAGCAACTTATTTTAATTTAAATGTTACAGATTTTTCAACTATTTTAAATTGCAGTCGATGGGTTTTTTTAAATTGTTGTAGGTTTTGTCGCGTTTAATAGAGTTTTTCGATTAATTTCTTTGGTCATGAAAGAGAGAGGGAGAGCTCCCACCGAGCAAGGTATTCCTCGGACGTGGAGCGGCCAACGCTCCATGTGTTAGTACAGCTGTTCTATACATAGCTTTAACTTTAAGACTAATCATTTAAATTTGATAGCGCGATTTAGACTTCGGTACGTTCCACAAGTCAATTAAACGCGATAAAATCCGTTAAAAATTAGTTTCATTCAATTCGTAGTATTTATGTTAATATAAAATATCATTAAATCAGATTTGACGACTCCGTCGCGCAGTGGCTTAGCAATGAATTGTAGGGCTAAGGACCACGGGTTCTAATCTCGCAAGAAACAAGTATTTATATGGCCTACAAATAATTGTCTGGGTGTGGTTGTTTCCTTGTTAAATTTATGTATGTAAACCGCCCACGACACTGGTGAAAACCCTAGTGTGGAAAACCTAGCTGGGCTAGATATCAAGTCAATGCGCATAAAAAACGTAACGTTTAATTATTGCCGAAATGCTATGCTTATGCTTATTTTATCGCATTTGTTTAACTTATTTTTAATTCCAGACACGACGATGTTAATTATAGGATAGCGTATGTTTCTTTCACGGAGGTTTTTATAGATGTATAAAAACCCGCATGAAATAACATATATACGTGCGGCACCGATGCTCCGGGAATTCTGCAGTCAAATCAGTGTTTAAATCGTCCCCATCATTACGTCAGATTTGATAAACTACAAATCCTCGCAAAAGAACACCTTTTCTTACCAAGGATGATACGCGAGGCTGTTGAAATTTAAAAAAAAACATCCTAATTTCAATAGAGAAGATGGATGGGTACGGCCATCTGCTTGGTATCCTATAATTAACAAAATTAAATACAAACCCAAGCATAACACTGCAAGACTTCAAGATACTGTAAGCTAGTTCTGCGTAGTTTGGACCAAATTAATATTCAAAAACTGAAGGTAGCCGGGCTAACTATGACATTGGGACGTCAAACATCTTAGTCCACCCTGTGACCATGGGTGCTGTAAAGCACCCGAAACGACGGAAATTAATAATAAGTTAATTAAACGCGAAACATAAGTACTTAATTAAAACTAATTAACAATTTCATTGGTGGCGGCGAGAATCGAACTTGAGTTGCTCGCGAACTGTGGTATTTACAGCGTGCGCTTAGCTCCTCAGCTAGCACGCCTCTCTGCATTATGAAACGCAAATCAAATTGCTTTAACCATAAAACGACAAATTCACGAATCAACAACTTTTATTGTAACATAGACTATAATCGAACTCAATTTATTGCATGTGCACGTTAATTTATAAACAAAAATTGTAGACAATCAAAGTCTCAGGTTTGAAAAACTTTTAGTACGTAGAATATCGATGTAAGTGACATTTTGTTACCAGAATAAATAAAAAACAGACAGTATCGATATGCACACAATTTTAATATAATAAAATATCCGCATAAACTCTAAATAAATGGCCGCATTACCACTTTATAATATATTTTATATTTTGTTAGGTCTATTATTACGTGGCGTGTTTTTAAGAAACAACTACCCAACAAGTTTACACGTTATACTGACTGACTGACTTTGCCTCGCCTTGTTCAAACAATGAAAAAATACGTTATATATTTTCAACAAGAAATATTTACCTTAGGACTGATTTTTCTAAAAACTTTTTTTATAGAAGTGAGAAAAGTGATCATGCGGCTCACCTGATGGTAAGTGACTACCGCCGCTTATGGGGAGTTCCAACCAGGGGAGTTGCAGGTGAGTTACCGGCCTTTCAGGAATGAGTAGGCTCTACATCAGATAAAAGTTTTTATAGAATAAAATACAATGTAAGCATATTAAGAATAACGTTTGTATGAATAGAACATTTTTTGGTGCATTAGGGTGGCAAACGAGCACACAGGGCACCCGATGTTAAGTGGATGCTGTGGCTCATACTCGTAGACATCTACATCTACCCCTGAATAAAAATTAAAATGAGTCTCCAGTTCTCTATACTCACCATACGAAACACAGCAGCATTAAGCTGCTATTTTACGATAGTATTCTATGAGAACGTAGTCCTTCCCCGGTCGAACCGACCCATTCGTGCTGTAGTCATAAATAGCTGCAGCGTGGCCACAATGAAAGAAGTTGCACTGTTAACTTTTATTTTCAGTTATTTTATAATTTAGTTTAAGTAACCTAACCAGATAATACTATAGTACTACATACAGAATGACTGACGTCTATACGACTTACCTCACCCCTCCCTGATTTCAATAGACACTATATTTTTTTGAAAGTGTATGCTGTTGGCCTTGCGGCCTATACATCTTCATCGAAATAGACTCGTGAGTGAGACCTATTTATATTAGAGTCTAGAGCTATTGAGTGCAACGATTCTTGAATTTCAAGGCACCGCAGCCCCTGCTTTTGGAGTGAGGCTCCTCTGACTAGGGGTAGGGGCCCTTCTGAAGGAGGTACGAACCTCGGCTTGAACCATTATCGCAATGTGGGGAATAGACGCTACACTCTCCTATACTAGTATACAATAATCTATGCACTACTCGTATATTTGCTCCATGCGTAGGGAAAAACACTCAGAAATACAACGTCACCGTTTACGTACACGTACCTATGCATGTGTGTGGTAGGTAATTACGACGCGTTTGGTTTGTACATTTTATCGAAATAACTAGGGTGTGCCTAAGTCTTGAGTGTAGAACGTTCGGCGGAACGTATGGCGTAGCATTACGCGCTGCATATACGAGAGGCAATCGCTCAGGGCATTGGCAGTCGCAGTACCAGACGCTGTGCTTTGACTTTGGTACTCTTAGTAATGCCAGATGGTTGGGATTCGTCTGGATTCTCACGACAATTCAAATGATCTCCAGACTTCCGATAAATCTCAAAATCTTCAGACTAACAGCTCCTCGGAAAGTTTACGTATGGCCTTTGATTTAATAAAACCTGAGTTAATAATTGGACTGAACTTTAAAATAAATTGTTTGAATTTTAAATATTTTTGAATACTTCTATGAGAAAGGATCCAAATTGGTGGACTCTAGTAAAGGCTAATGCCAAAGAGATGTGGCAACGTAAAAATTAAGTATACTTAAATTAATTTTGTTTAAAGTACTTTTGTGGCCTCCCATCAAAAAAATAAACTTTTCATTTTTAATATTTCTTTTAAAATAAACATTCTATTTTTAATTTTATATTTTATTTTGTCGTCTTATGTTTAATTAAAATATTTATTTCTCCCAACAACAGCCCCAAAATCCCGACATTTTCAAACTTTGTCCAGATCTGGTCTTCCGATCTGGCAAACCTAGCTACTCCCAATATTTTACAAATATTGTAAAAGAGACGACTATAACGCCATCTAACGGAAGCCATTGCACATAGTATCCTCTTATGACACCTACGAAACAAAATAGAATGGATTCTGTTACGGTGCCACCACACGGCAATTACAATGACCTATAGTGTAAGTGCTTTGTCTTTTCTTTAAAATAATATTTACGTGGATTCAAAAATTATTTTTTTCTAACAATAATACTTTATTGTAACACAATAAAGGTTGTATTACTTCGTATTGTATTCAAAACATTGTACTGCAGCAGGTTTCATTTTGGAGGGAACACAATACTGACATCTCCAGCGATTCAAATTGGAACGTGCGTATGAGGCGATGATATGGTTTCTATTCAATTTTGCCCTTATTCCAATACTTTATTTTTCAAGAATATTCGGGAATACATATAAATATAACATTTCCTTTAGTTAAAAATTTACTTTGATTAAAAATTAAAGGAAATATTATACCTATTTATCAGACTGTTTCATTTAAAAAAGTAATAATATCGTCGGTAAATGAGTATCACTTGACCAGTGTCAAGAAACACTGAATGAGTTGACTCCGAAGCAAAATGAAGTATACTATTTTTCTTGAAAACAATCGTTGTATTAGTTTCACTTTATAGTCAACAATATTTTTTATTTATATAAAAATATTTCAAATAATTGCTAACATTTTTTTTTAATGGCTCCGGTCCGCTTTTATGAAACGTTTTGATAAAACGCAGATCCACCACTGAAAAATGATCATGGTGATTTTTTATTGATTAGTGAAAACATTGATAACTACATTTTGAAATGGTACTAGCTAGCTATAAAACGCTTTTTTATTCCCTATTTCATAAGTTTTTCAGCATATTCTTAGACGTTTTAATATCTGTTACTTTTATAAATAGAGGTTTAAATTTAGACAATAACAAACGTACAGCATCAGGCAATACAGATTATAAGCCGAACAGTTTAATTTATTGCTTATTGCATTGTATATACATATGTATGAACTTTAGATTTATTACTATGCACTATCTTACGTTGAGATTATCACTAAATCCTATTAATAGCCAGAATAATTTTACGTACAATAATACATTTGCTATACAAAATAATTAAATTTACATAAAACTACATCTACCATGCAAAAACAGTGGTAGCACCACGATTTTAAAACGGCATGCGCTCCAGGGACTCGCAATTTCACAGTACGCGCGCAGCTTGAGTTCGATCCCCGCCGGCACCAATCATATTGTCAATTGCAATTTTAAATACTTATTTACCAAGCACTTCATGTTGCACACATCATAATGAAATCTCTACATTTGGGAAATAAAACAAACATATGAATATTTCAATAACATGTGAAGTCCGCCAACACACATTGAAACAACTCGGTGACGTTTTTCCCTTAAGGTTGCCCTAGTCGATGGCACGAACTAAGTGGTGGGCGGGGTAAAAATGCATGCTATCTCAGCCGACATTACGTGCGAAAGAGATAGACGCTGTGATGAGCAGTAAGAAGCTAGTGCGCACACACATACGCACTCCTGAGTGACGCAAAGCGACGGCGTCATCTCGTATAATTATAATTATACCTACCTACCCTACCTACCCTACCTACCTATGCGGTTCATGTTTGAATGATAACATAAACTCAAAAGGCAATTCCGAGCTCCGTGACGCAGTGGCTTAGCAATGAGTGGCTGCGCTTGGGGCTGCGGGTTCGAATCCCGCACGGAACAAATATTTGTATAGTCTACAAATAGTTGTTCCGGGTCTGGATGTTTGTCCTTGTGTAATTTATGTTTGTAAACTGCCTCAACGATGCAGGAGAAAATCCTATTGTGGGGGTAACGTATTTTAAAAAGAGAAAAGAGAGAGGAAACAAATTGGTTTCATTAGAACTTAGGATCTGCTGTGTGAAACGTAATTATTATGAACCCAATTTGGTTGTTATTATGAAAGTTCTTATGTGAATTTAAGTGGGTGTTATTATATACTAATAATTTCATTGATTTGTTTTTACCTAATTTTTAACCGAAAAAAGGAGGCGGTTATCAATTCGTTGGTTTTATGTATGTTCTAAAGAATATACTTTCCAGATGATCCCACGGTAATCGATAATGGTCAGGTCAGGATCTGATGAAGGGATCTTGGAGAAATCGACGGAAATTTTCAATAAATGACAGCAAATCAACCGCGATTGCTGCTATCGCGTATCTATGCATTCTTTACGCAACCACACAGTATAATATCACGCCTGTACCCACTAAAGGGACATAACTCTCAACTAAAAATCGTAACATAAAAACTTTTTTTGAAAAAATATAACCGACTTCTAACACAAACATAATTATTTTACACTTTTTTCTGTTTTCTTTATGTTTTCGTATTTTATTGCAGGTTATGCAAATATTACTGTAGGTACTATTTATTTTAAATAGGTATTCATTACCATAGCTAGTTAGCTATAATAGCCCACAGGCAACTCCCCGAAGTACTACTCTGTGTAAAAAGTATCGGGAACACGTCAATAAAAAGACCCGCGTAAAAGAGGTCGTTCTAATTTTTTTACTGCATGTTGGTAGCACTGTACTGATTTAGCGCGCAAAGTTTGAGCGGGATCTGTCATTTAATTTGTTTTAAACTACACTTTTTGTTGGTCATAGTTTTGAGTTCTCGGCGATTTTTACAATGGAAAATATTGTTGAACAAAGAGTGTGTCTTAAATTTTGTGTTTCGAATGATATTTCATGTGGTGAATCACTAAAAATGTTGCGAAATACCTACGGCGAATCGTGTATATCGAAAACAAGGACTTATGAATGGTATAAGGCTTTTAAAGAAGGCCGAGAAGTAGTAGTAGACTTGCCTCGTTCTGGTAGACCTTCAACCGCTACGACCAAAGAAAACATCGACAAAATCAAGAAGTTAGTGCTCGAAAATCGACGTATGAGTCTGAGAGAGTTGGCTAGTGAGGTGAACATATCTTTTAAGTCCGTCCACAACATTCTCATTGACATTTTAGGCATGAAACGCGTCGCCGCTCGACTAGTTCCAAAAGAGCTCAATTTTGTTCAAAGAGCGCAGCGAAAGCATGTCGCTGAAGACGTGGTTTTCCGAGCTTCTACGGATCCGACCTTTATGAAACGTATAATAACTGGCGACGAGACATGGGTTTATGAGTACGACATGCAAACAAGCCAACAGTCTTCAGAATGGCGTCTCGAAAACGAGCCGAAACCCAAAAAACCGCGGCAAAGTCGCTCCAAAATCAAGGTGATGCTGACAGTTTTTTTTGACTACCGTGGTGTGGTTCACTCCGAATTCCTTCCAAAGGGAGAAACAGTGAATACAGAATATTATTTAGGCGTCATGAAGCGTTTGCGTGAGAGTATCCGCCGAAAACGTCCAGATTTGTGGCAACACAACTCATGGATGCTGCACCATGATAATGCACCATCACACACAGCCATTATAGTGAAAGAGTTTTTAGCGAAAAATTCAACAAAAGTTCTCGACCAAGCACCGTATTCACCTGATATGGCTCCGTCTGACTTTTTTTTATTTCCCAAGTTAAAATTACCACTTCGAGGAAAACGTTTTGAGTCGATAGAAGCCATAACAAAAAATTCGCTGAATGAGCTAAAGGCCATACCGCAAATAGCCTATGAAAAATGTATGGAAGTCTGGGTGAAGCGTTGGAGATGTTGTATTGCAAGCGATGGGGCCTAGTTTGAAGGCGATAAAATAAATTTAGATAAATAATTTGTATTTTTTGTTTTATTGACAAATTCCCGATATTTAGTACACAGAAGGTATATGCAAGCCAGTGTCAGGACAACTGCTTTTTCAACTGCGCGATTTTGATGTGAGTGGGGCTTTTATGTAGGTTAATTAAATAAATAAAAAATCTTAGTTTGTAAATTGTTTATTGATTGTTTGCGTTCAATAGCGGTTTGCAATATTCTCCTAGTACTTAGAAAGTTATCAACAATAGGCATTGTGTCACTGCAGGGACAAGCACAAACGTCTATCAAAATAGTAACGTACCTATATAAACGGAATACTAACAGCACAGACTTCCTTACAGAAGTCCAAAGAACACATCTAGGCAAGGTAAGTAATTAGAAGAAAACTACAACTTGAGATTGATTGTGAATCAAATTCACAGTACGGACACAATTAGCGAAATATAAATAAAAAATTTGATTTATTTTATGATAGATAACGCTAGTTGAAAACTAAACACTGTATGGGAATGGCATCACTGAACGAGTCAGGTGGTCAGTCCAAACAAATAAAAGGCGCATTGTAGAAAGAGATTCGTTACGAAACGTTTGTAGGCTAGGGGGCTTGGCCTGTTTATGCCATTCATAATGAAGGCTGTAAAATATGTACAACTTAGAAACTAAATCCTATTCTCCTATATGTACTTAATCTGTATTCATAACCCAATATCTGAGGTAGATTTATGCACTCCTTAGTTTTTATATAGTTCGTATTATTCTGTAATAAATTAAATCCATTGATATTATAAGAAATTAATTATAATATCATTGATTAAATCTAATTCAAAATATACTATAATACCATAGCAAAGCTACTACTATTTTATTTAGTAGTAGCTTATATAGTAGTATAGTAAATTATATGTAAAAAATATGAGTACGTCTGAGGTAAGGTTAAATATTATAAACAAATATTTGCCAAGTGCGAATCGGACTTCCGAGCTACTACGTATTACTATCTATCAAAAAAAGCCAAAAATACACGTTTCTTTTTCTAGTAGGAAACCCTTTAATTTCAAATTTATTTTTACTATTTGTTGTTATAGCGGCAACAGAAATACACGTTCTGTGAAAATTACAACCATCTACCTGTTACGGATCATGAGATGCAGCCCGCAGACAGACAGACACACGGACAGCGGAGGCTTCGTAATAGGGCCCTGCTGGTTACCCTTGGGGTACGAAATCTCTGTATGGTTCTTTCTTCAAAGGACCATATTAGCCACTTGCCTGGTTCTCGTTTGACATGACCAATGTACTGGACTGACCTCTCAGAGTTTGTTTCTGCAGATCGGGTGTTTCTTCTCAGTTTCATGTTTTTGTTGTGTTAAAGTGTTTTAAAATTATTATTGTTCTTAGATTACTTACATAAATTACATTAGGTATATTAGGATATGAGACTCCTATACGTAAGCACGATTATCGAAAATCTAAAAATTACCTATTCTAATTAAATTTATAGATAACTTTAAGATTTTCGACAATCGATCAATGAGATGTTTTCGTTAGTTGGCAAATTAAAGTAGTTAAGTACCTAATGTACTACCTGTATCGAAAGTTCATTATTATGTACCTACCTGTTTTCAATTTTAACTATTATACATGTGCTTCTACAAACTTATGGGTACATTTTACCAGCTATATTCATCCCGGCTTCAGCCTTCAGCAAGTGGACACGAACAAAAGGAAGCAATTATTCTAAATAAAGATGTAGATATGTAGGTATTACAACCATAAATAGATAGCAGCGGCAGACCTAGAGAGCATGTGTAGGTGCGTGCTGCGCCTCCCCTCCGTCCGTCCCACTGATCGGGGAAACAATTTGTAGCGAAAGGCAAGATGTTTAATAACAATAACGGGCGCGCGAAATTTTATAAACAGACCTTTGGTAGTCTGGATGTCATGAAAAATCTATCGAATGTATCTGTTTAAAATAAAATTATTTGCATTTTGAATAAGTAATCTATCCCTGTATGGTAACTGTTTTGCAATTTTCGTTCTTCTTATGGTATTTATTTCCGCCCAAAGATGTGTTAAAAATAGTGTTGAAATTCGGAATTTTCGACGCTTATAACTTTTAAACATAATCTTTTTTTACTTTTTTGTTTCCATGCAGGGCTAGATAATGATAAGAAAAATTGAAATCATTTTTTATTTTGTACGTACATCATCAAACAGTGGAGTTATCGCCAGACTACGTTTGTATGGAAGAACGAGCGACTAGTGTACTCTTAAATCAAATAAAGTGAGTATTTTTTTTACATTGAATTATTATGTTTTCGTTTATTTTAGATATAGAATACTTTATTTTGTTCTGTTTTGTTATATTATTGTAATATAATATTTGTTTTTAGACAAAAAATGGACAATGCACGTGATGCACTAATTGAATCGTGGCTGGCTGAAGTTGATGTCAGAAATGATGTTTATGAAGCTGAATTGAGCTCCGACGAAGAAGTTGATAATACAGAAGAGGAAGATTATCATCAATTGGAATCTGAGCAAGAGCAATGTCTTGCTGGTGAGGGATCTGACGAAAGTTCTGAAGAATATAATCCACCTCAGCAACGCCGCCGACGCAGGGACTTTTACAGGGGAGTAGATGATACATTATGGTCGAAAACAGTTCCCCTAAATAGAGGTAGAATACGAAGTCATAATATAGTGTTTGTACCCCCAGGGATGAAAGAAACAGCTCGCCAAAAAACAACCCCAGAAGACTGCATGTCACTGTTTTTTGATGATCATATCATCCACCTCATTACCAAATATACTAATAAGAAAATTGATTGTATCATGGAGAAATATAGTAGAGAACAAGATGCTACACAGACCAATGAAACTGAAATTAGAGGTTATATAGGAATATTAATAATGGCTGGAGTAGTTGGATAAAGGAAAAGTACTGTTATTATATTTGAACATGTAAAACACACAGGGATCGACGCCATATATATGACAATGTCGGAAAAAAGGTTTAAATTTATAACAAGGGCTTTGATGATATTGAAGACCGCCAAGACCGTGCCAGAATTGATAAATTAGCCCTGGTAAGAGAGATTTTTGAATTGTTCCTTGCAAATTTTCAAAAATATTTTATTCCTAGTGCCGAAATGACTTTAGATGAATAGCTGATAGCTTTTCGAGGCCGCTGCCCTTTCAGGCAATATATTCCAAATAAACCGGCAAAATACGGGGTGAAAATTTTTACGCTAATTGATGTCCACTATCCTTACACATATAAGTTAGAAATATATGCTGGCCAACAATCAGATGTTCTTTTTCGCCTCAGCAATGACAGACATGATATTGTTATGAGAATGGCACAGCCTGTCCTTGGCAAAAATATGAATATCACCATGGATAACTGGTTTTCTTCACTTCGAACTGCAAAACAACTTTTCAAAAACGGTACAACTATGGTCGGGACGGTACGGAAAGATAAACGAGAAGTCACTCGGGAATTTCGTGTCGCAAGAGGAAACCCACTACATTCTTCCAAATTTGGGTTTCACCCACCATGTCCACTGTTGTCTTATGTGGCAAAACCTAATAAAGTTGTTATTTTGATTTCGAAGATGCACAATGATGCTACAATTGATGAAGACTCTGGAGATAGTCGACGTTAACTTACTACAATAGGACTAAGAATGGAGTCGACCTAGTGGATAAAAATCTTCTTGAGTGAACATGTGTTCCATGTATGATGTAGCAAGAAACTCAAGAAGATGGCCTCTTACAATTTTCTTCCGCTTGCTGAATTTGAGTGCACTCAATGCATTGTGCATTTACACGACAAACAGAAATTACGAAAATGCAGCCGACGTGAGTCCCTTATTGACTTGTCTCTGGCATGGATGAAACCACCAGCGCAGAAGAGACTAGAAAAAAACACATTGCCAAGAACACTCACAATCAAAATCAGAGATTTTCTTGGTATTGCGTACGCAGAAACTCAACCCACTACCTCGTAAGGTACATCGAGCAATGTTGTGCGCCGTTGCCATGACTGTGGAAGAGCGCGCAACAAAAGTACTAGAAAGATGTGCACCAAGTGCAGTAAGTTTGTATGTGGAGATCGTTTAAAGATTATGTGTCTTTCCTGTGTAGAAAACAACATTTAGATATAAGTTTCAACTATTTTTATAAATTGTGATGTTAATTAGAACAATCCATGTGATTTTTGTGCCGTTTTAGAGAAGATTTTTATTTTGTTCATTTATTGTAACACAGAGGTTGTGATTTAATTGTGATAATTATGTTTAAAAAGAGAAAACTATACTGATTTTATTTTTATTTATTTAATAAAAAGTTTATGAATAAATCTTTTTTTTTATTTGTATATAGATTACGTATGTAGTCTCATGAAACTTTTAGGGGCGCGACCACTGCAGGGTTAAAAAGAACTAAGATTTTGTGATTTTCTGTTTTGTCACTAAACGAACATAATATGTGTATAACAGTCATTTTGGTATACTAGATAACCTTTTTTTTTGTCTGGAAAAAAAATCAGAGTGTAGCATTTGTATCCAAATTCAAATCGGTTATGATTTGAAATTGGATAGATTTTAATTAATTTATTTATTTCATTCAAAACTTATGTTTTTATTTTTTGTAAAATGTCAGTGCCATAGGCTTTTACTCCGTTCACAGGTTACACCCCTTTTTTCCAGACGGTAAAAAAGGTCATCAAGTATATACCTATGGTTTTGCTAACTACTTGACTACAGCGCCATCTATCGGCTCTTAACATAGCTATGAAACATCATCTTAGCATAAGTAATATCTTGTGTGAATGTTATCTTAATCCGTCAAGTGTCATTTAAGGACCATCATCGGACGCACCTACGATTAAATATACGTAATATACTAGCGGGCCCAGCAGACATTGTCCTGCCCTAAAAGTAAATAAAGCCTAGAACCCAATTCTAGCGCTACCTACCAGGTCCAGTCGTGAATCTAAACCATTTAGGGACTCATTCAAGCACACACAAAAATTTCATTAAAATCGGTCCAGCCATTTAGTTCAGTGAAAAAAACAAAAATTTTGAAATAAATAA
The DNA here is from genome assembly GCA_036936625.1 of Parnassius smintheus behrii. Classification (NCBI taxonomy): domain Eukaryota; kingdom Metazoa; phylum Arthropoda; class Insecta; order Lepidoptera; family Papilionidae; genus Parnassius; species Parnassius smintheus. Next base: position 6,545,174 of record JAUPFT010000012.1, read on the forward strand.
ATAAATAAATTAAAATCTATGGAAATCCAAATCATATCCACCCTATTTTACAAACGGCAATAAAAATGTTGGTTCTGTTACAATAAATTAAAAAATAAACAATGAATTTAGTAGGCATTTTTGCACATGTCACTTCGCAGGGTCATAAGCTCAATGGCAAAAGGCAAAGTAATTGTTCAAAAAAAAAATTCAAACGTTTTTTCAAAATTTTTGTTTAAGTTGTTAAATTTTAAAACCATTAATTTGTAAAAACATTAATAAATAATCTATTTACCAAATCTTATATTAAATAATTGGAACTCTGGCTTCTAAATTAGTTGAAAAACTGTATCTTAGAAACGAGTGTCTTCCCCTATTAGCGGTACAACTATAATAGATTCAGGTGACTTGAGAATAAATATAATTTGATTAACAGTGAACTAACGCGTAGTAAAATAAAATCAAGGAATGAGAACTAGTGTCGTGTAAATAGTAGTAGTGTGCGTGTGTGTGTGTGTGTGTGTGTGTGTGTGTGTGTGTGTGTGTGTGTGTGTGTGTGTGTGTATGTGTGTGTATGTGTGTGTGTGTGTGTGTGTGTGTGTGTGTGTGTGCGTGTGTGTATGTGTGTGTGTGTGTGTGTGTGTGTGTGTGTGTGTGTGTGTGTGTGTGCGCGTGTGTGTGTGTGTGTGTGTGTGTGTGTGTGTGTGTGTTTGTGTGTATTATTTTAAAGGTATTCTGTGCGAACGTGTTCTTTTCCGGTCGATCGATTACACGTTGAAGCCATACTTTAGACGCCAAATTATTAACTTATTTTCAAACAAAT